>JANRMT010062861.1:47790377-47873830 GCA_026402145.1 Polypterus bichir lapradei | reverse complement strand
TATTTCATTCACTTTCTTTGCCTGACTGCCTGCCCATATTAGGCGCTTCGCAGTTTTTTTGTGAAGCAGCTTTCTCACAGCTTCTGCACTGTTTTATAAACGAACGACATATAAGAAAGTCATTTTTCTTTGCTTCGCCAACGAGGCAACCTTTTTATTTAATCCATGGGTTCTGTGCTGTTTTATTGTTCATTTGTTATGATTGTTATAGTTATTGTGTAGATATTTTATACTTTGTTTACTGATCAAGTACCCATTCCCTTTATTCTTCTAACTGTACCCCTATTAAAATGTCTATCGACATCATCACCATCAATCAAAGAACTATCACTTACTGAGTGGTGTCCATGCCCGGAGATGGCGCCTGCCTTTTCCATTCTCTGTGTTACATACTGCACAGACATATCAGGCTCACTTTTGATATCCGCAAGGACATTGTGTCTTATGTATTAAATGACTGGGAGAGGTTCAAAGTATGGACTGATGATGGTACAGGAGATAATTATAGTACACAGGAGCACTATAAGACTGAAATGCTTAAGCCCTTCACCTATGGTTCTGCATGTGAGTTGATGGCTGCCACTGAATTGTTTGGTTGTCGCTTTCAAGTGTTCCGAAATAGGCAAATATTTTACACCTTTGGAGAACCGTCAATGCCTCTTAAACATCTTAGATTCACAGGTGACAATTTGAGTAGTGGACACTTTGATGTTTATGAATATTTCAACTCTCAAAAGCTGGATGCAAAGTTATTGATGAAGCCGGTTGTGTGCTTACATCGATTGACACATGCTGAATGTCAACACAAATCCAGCTGATTATTACACCGGCAATCCAAGCTATGAGAACACAGTAAAAAGGAGGCGTATCAGACGTCGTGGTAGATTTTCTCATACAGCTAGACGGAATCAACTTTGTGCAGCTGCTGCCAAATACTCTCAGAAAAATCTACAAATTCATAGGGACGCTGTCGCTAAATACTCGCAAGCACATCCAGAAGTTAATAGGGACGCTGTCGCTAAATACTCACAACCACATCCAGAAGTTCATAGGGACGCTGTCGCTAAATACTCGCAAGCACATCCAGAAGTTCATAGGGACGCTGTCGCTAAATACTTCCAAGCACATCCACAAGTTAATAGGGATGCTGTCGCTAAATACTCGTAAGCACATCCACAAGTTCATAGTGACGCTGTCGCTAAATACTTGCAAGCACATCCACAAGTTCATAGGGACGCTGTCACTAAATACTCGCAAGCACATCCACAAGTTCATAGGGACGCTGTCGCTAAATACTCGCAAGCAAATCCACAAGTTAATAGAGGTTCTGTTTCTAGATACGATCCCAATAATGAAAAGCGGCTCATACGAAAACAACAGGTTTGGCTCAAAAAAGCCAATTGTGGATTTGCGTACGACCCAAACATACATTATGAGTCTGACAAAACAGTACACATTGGATCCATGGATGTTCACTGTAACTATTGTCAAGCAAAGAAGTGGAAATGCGAGTCTCCTGGTTTGTGCTGTAATGGTGGTAAAGTCTCTCTCACTCCTTTATGTAAGCTTCCTCACCTTCTTCAGGGCCTGTTAAATGGCGAACATCCTCAAAGTGAGCATTTCTTGAACAACATTCAAAAGTACAACAGCGCATTTCAAATGACATTTGGTGCTAACCAAATCGTTGAGGGAAATTTTATGACTTCATTTAAAGTTCAGGGACAAGTGTATCACTTGATTGGCAGTCTTTTACCTATGCCAAGTGAAGAACACAAATTTTTGCAAATTTATTTCGTCGGGGACGATGAAAAGGAAGCACAAATCCGCTGCGCTAATTTTTCTGGACTTAACATGCCCCTGGTCAAGCAATTACAAAAAATGCTCCATGACTGTAACACTTACATCCAGGACTTCCACTCCACAATTGACACTATTTTAGATGATTTCACCGCTGCGAAGCGCGGGTATTTTGCTAGTATATATATATATATATATATATATATATATATAGACAGAGAGAGAGAGAGAGTGGTAGATAGGGGGCGCTCTCACTCCCTTGAACGCCTGTCCATGACTCCAGACACCAGGTAAAAGTCCAAGATTCGACTTTATTAAATCTCCACAGTGCACAAAGCACACTCTCCACCACAATACTCATATAAATCACAATAATCACTAATAAACAATTCCTCCACTCCCAGACGCGTTGCCACCCTTCCACCCAGCTCAGCTCGCCGTCTGGGAGCTCCTACAGTCCTTTTATATCTCCTGACCCGGAAGTGTTCTCCATCCCCAGTCCATGTGACTCTCAATCCCTTCCGGGTGAGGTACAAGTTCTTTTCTTTACCCCGGAAGCACGTAATTCCTCTTGTCCACGTGTGCTTCCGGGGCGTAGGGAAAATATCCATTATTCCTCCCTGCAGCGTCCCCTAGTGGCCCCCATGGCATCCAGCAGGGCTGCGCATAAAAACTAGATTGTCCATGATGCCCTGCTGGTCTTCAGGGGACCTCCATACTGCAAGGAGGGCTCCACCTGGCGGCCTGGGGGTATTGGCCGGGATAAACGGCCGGCCATCCATCATAATATATATATTTTACCAATCCAGTTATTTTTGTGTCTCACCCTGTTTACTGTTTGACTTGTCTTTATATTTATTTATGGAAGACATTGAGCTTTTTGAGGGTTTCCTCCCATTTCTGTCCCTCTGTACACCGAAAACTCTCATTTTTAGGCCATTTTTGGACCTAATGTTCTGCAGAAAATTATACCCTTGTGATAAAGAGTAAACCAATAGGTGTTTTCAGCAAAAACGATCAGAAGGATTTGAAGTTATGTATGTCACATCAACCAACCTGAAGGATTCACCTTCTAATGGGATATGAAGGATCCAACTTCCTACTTTTTGCAACTTTTTGAAAATATGGGGTTCGGTAATATGGGATTGTGGAGTGTCATTTTATGCTGCTGCGAGGATGCTAATTCCGAATACGGTAATATTTTTGATATTTTATCCTTTACTGGGTTAGCACAATTAAATAACTGAAATAGCATTTTTTTCTATTGTGCTTATGACCCAGTTATAGTCACATCGGCATCATTCTTATAGTAGGCATGCTTGGAAGTTCTGCAGCTTTGTGATGTCATGCTGTCCTCATAAAGCATCATGAGGTGCTTGAAAAAAAATATTCACCTAAGCCGGCTGCATGAGGAAAATCTTCAGCAAGCACATTCTTTGGCAGACACAGCATATTTGCTGTGAAAAACCGTTTCACCGATCAACACTACTGGGGACACCAACTTTTGCAACTTTTTACTGAAGATTAATGGTTAAATGTATGTTGCTCCATGATTTTCTATTTCTTATATTATTCAATATAAATATTCTCATGCATTACTTGTCTTTTTCTGTGGCATTAAGTTAAATATGCTCGATTCAATATCATACTATACTTCAGTCCAAATATAAATACAAAATATGGTTTCCATATTTTTAATGGCATATTTGTGCTTTTTCATGTCTGTAACAGAGTTTCTGATACATGTGGAATTCATTTTGTGATATTACCCACCATACTAAGTCCAGTAAATCTGCTCATGAAGTGGACTAAAGTTATTATGCAGCATTATTCCCCTTCCTTGACTCCAAGAAGCACACTGCAACTACATTTCGTCTTAGTCTTGGTCTGCTGTTAGTCGGCAGCTCTTGGCACACTACAACAGCTCTAATATCCAAAGTTATTCGTGTTTCCATAAATACATACTAAGACAAGATCAGCTTGGGATCATCTCCAGCTGATGGCACACTGCAACTAACCCAATAGGAATAACATAATCATACCCAAATGATCTCAGATGAACAAAACCTTCAAAATAACAATGGACATACCAGAAAAAAATATATCCAAAGCAGAGACACAGACATTTGCAGTTTTCAGTCAACCTTCAATCAAATAGGACATGCCTAATATTTTATAACATGGTACAATGCTGATCTCCAAAAATCCATACAATCAGATAAAAGAAAATCAGAAATTTCCAGCTTTTGATATACAGTGTCTTTCATAACATCAGTAACACTACAGTCTTTATAGATACTAGATTATTGTGTTTGTTTTCTCTAAATGTTTTGCTTCCTTCTTTTCTGCTGTTTAACCACATAATCCTGATAGCCTACATCATCAACACAGGGGTCTCCAACACGTTGCTCGCGAGCTACTGGTAGCTCGCAACCGCTTTCCAAGTAGCTTGCCAAAGGGTTAATGAATCCTATATAAATTTAAAAACTTGATTAGTCAAATTAGCGGTGGGCGATCTTTTCTTTTAACACAAAATCACAATCCACAATCTGAATTGCAATCTATCTTTTCAATGTGGCATACATTTAAGAGAATATCCGGACTCAAACTCATCAAGACCTAAGTAACATTTTATTTTAAATATCAAACAAAGTTGAATTGAATTGTTCTCTCGTTTGCTAGCTAAGCGAAGTTAAGGGCCACGCCCCAAAGCTGGCAAGTGAGTGAGGAAGGCCCCTCCCCTCGGCCCGCTGCCTTTTTCTTGGATAAATCGGTATCACAAGCGAACTATGATACATAGCGAAATGAGAGAGGTCAGAAAATCAACAGGAATATTCAAGCAAATTATAGAAAAAAACTCAATCTAAATCCGTGAAGTACTTCTCTTGTGAAAAGCGGACAGACAGACATTGGATTTTATACATGATATATTAGTAAACCTTCAAAATAATGTGCAGTTAAAGTCTCAACAGCATTCTTAGCATTTCTGGAGCATAGTAGAGCCAGATATCTATAAGAATCTTCACCAAGAAGCTCTGAAAATGTCTGCTTTGTTTGGGTCTACATACCTCTGTGAGTCTACCTTTTCTGACATGAACATTATGAAATCAAAGATCAGAACAAGACTGACAGATGAACATTTAAATGACTCCATAAGAGTGAACCTAAGTGGCTACACTCCACCATACACCTCTCTTGTTGACTCCATGAAGTGCCAGTCATATGACAAACTAAAAAACACATCACACAGGCAATTGGACATGTGAATACTCTTGTGAAGTGAAATAGTGAAATGTAACAAAATGACAAATGAATAAGTAATATCTGTGTATTTGTAACTGCATTGTTTTGTTTTGACAGCATTCATGTTTTAATTCAATAATGTGAGATACACTAGAAAATGCTTACAGACATAGAACATACACTTTTGTGATGTTTTAAAACAAAATTTGAGTTGTGGACACCAAGATTTTGTAAATATTCAGGCAAAACAAGCTTATTCAGTTTGTTTGGGTTGAAATAAGCTATGAGAATAAACGTTAGAAAACATGAGCAGTTCTCTGCCATTTTCATTTTGTAAAAGTAGCTCTCAGGGGAAAAAAGGTTGGAGACTCCTGAGTTAGCATCATGTTTCTGTCGTTAACCTGTTTTTACATGTATACATGTTTATATATGTAGATCAGATATATACCCATAAGTAAAGAAATTATACAGACATCAGAGGGGCTACATGAGGACTCAGGTGATCTGCAGACGGGTCTTTACTAGACTGAAGTGCTTACTTATTCTTTGTTCTGTTTAGGACCTCCAGGAGTTAATCAGTCTCTCCTTCTGTGATGCAAACCAGACACACTGGGGATGGAGGGTTCATTTAATTTCAGAATTTGTATCTCACTTCAAAATGGTGAGTCATTTTCATGAGCTGCATTACTAATATGTGATCAATTCTGCTACAGATTATTAGGTGTTATTTTTTTAAAACTATGCAAGTGTTTATTGATTTTTCTTCTTTTCTTCCTGTACATCCCAAAGATTTTCGCGGCTGTTTATTGAGACCTCTCAGTTGAGCCAATTTGAGAGAATGTGAATGTCTGTGTGAGTATGATCTTGCAATGGACAGTTGCCCCCCTGACTCCCCACTCTCAAAGATGTTGGTATGGGCTCCCCTTAACCCCAAACTGGACAAGCAGTTTAGAAACTGGATGAATGGACTTCAAGTTATGTCGTGGTGCAAAAAAAAAAAAAAAAATCTGACAACCCAAGACTAAGAGATAATGATGTAGTGGATTTCTCTGTACCTGTGTATCCAGCACTAGCCCAGCATATGAATTTAAAACAGTAAAACACAAATCTGCTCTTTTTAAAAGCTCTTTAATGGAGAATTCAATATTTCATAAAGCTTTAGCAGTTTCAATTTAATATATTCATATTTCTCTCTTTTGTGTTCTTTTTATCTCCATTCTCTTATAGGAAAAGAAATGATCATTTTCTAAACAAATAAGCTTCCAGTATATCATAGAAGTAAATATGGACCCAGTCAGTAACTGAAGCCATTTCTGATAGAAATAGCCTGCTGTTTATACTCTAAACCTTTTTTTTTATTTGAGTTGTACCAAGATTAAAGTGTGGTGATCTCATTGCTTTTGAGAACTTGTGGTCGTCATGTAGAACCCTGCATCAGGATGTCTGATTTCACGATTTAGATGAACTCATCAAAACCAGAACGGTTTGATGTTCCAAAAAAAAGCAATTGACCGCATGACAATGAATTTATCTTGAATAGAATTGGTGAACGTAGAGATACAAGCTCATCTATACTCCAGTTTACCACACGGAGTGCCTGACATCAGCATCAAGTTGAGAACTGGTAAGGAGTTTCTGCCTGCTTGTAAACATTCTGTTGGACTAGGGGTAGCCAAAGTCAATCCTGGAGAGCCGCAGTCGCTGCAGGTTTTTGTTCCAATGCAGTTTCTTAATTAATGAGAAGTCAGTTATTGCTAATGAAGCACTTAATTACACAAGTGACATTTTTCTACATCATTTTAGTGGTCTCTCTTGTTAAGGTTCCCCACTCTTAATTGCTTATTTCAGTCTTAAACAGCTGCATTCACTGTTTTAATGGCTTCTTATTAGCAATAAGATGCAAATGACAAAGGAGCCTAACTTGTTTCCATATACACCTGTGTGGATTCATCATGTACTATTTGGTTTAATAAAACACTTAAGACTAAAATGTGACAGACTGAAAATGATCTGTTTTAAGCTTCAAATCATAAATGATCCATGTCTGACTGTCAAATTCTGAGCTTATGCTTAAAAGCTGATGCTGTTATTTTATTATTCACTATGATAAATGCATTTTTTTTATTATGTATATAACACTTAAGAGAAAATGTTATATTTTAAGGTATAATCATTGTTCTATTGTAAAAGTACTATGTTTCCTGTTGATGTACCCATTTGAATTATAAATTAGACCATAAATAATAATAATTATTATTAAATTATTACATTTAAAAAGTCACGTACACGCTAAGCTAACAGGACTATCAATCAACCTATTGGACAGGGTTAAATTGTGGTTATTTAAGGTATCAACGTTTGTCATGTCCCATTAGCAACTGGGTGTAACCAATCATATTAAAAGTTTTCTGGTTATGTAATGAATTCCTTTTTCAGTAGTGACCTAATCAATGAATTGTATAAATATAGTGTAAAGAACACTCTTTTCTTTACAACGCTGGCTAATAAAATATTTTGTTGTCTTGTGCAAGACTGAGTCAATGAATAATGATTGACGTTTTCTCCTGCGTACGTTTTATTGCTTAAACTGGGGCATTCCAGTGGGGGGTGTCTGTTCAAAAAAATTTCTTCCACAATGGAAACTAATAATGACAGACAATGCTGTTTTCAATAATGGAGTGGACAAAGAAGTTCAGAAGGATTATCATGGCAGTTTGCTGGAGAAACACATTACATGAAAGAAAGAAAGAAAGAAAGAAAGAAAGAGAGGAGAGATGAGTAAAATGTGAAGTTGTGATTATTTTTGGAGTGAAGTGGTGAGAACAAAACATCCTGGAAAAAAAAGAGGATTTATAATATGTGATTAATTACGTAGCTGAACACAAATTCCCATGCTAGGTTTCTAGGAATAGAGATGCAAAGCCCTCATAAATTACTGAGAGGCTTTTATTGCCATTTTTGCCTTCAACTTAAACTCCATAGCCACCTGACACTTTAAATAGATACTCAATTGTAACGCTTCTGTCACAAACATCTTGCTGCACTGTACATCTCGCTTTCAGGTTCATTTATTACTTCTCAGGAATGAAACTGAAACAATTTTCCAGCTTCAGCACTTGATCTTATCAGTTTTGATACAGGGCATTTCCTCAGTTTCTATAAATCAAAACAATATACAGAAACCTGTGGAATATCTAGATTCTTAGTATTTATCAGAATCATTTTATATATTCATAAAATTTTTACATTTGTTCATTCCCATACTTGCAAAATGATATAGGTTGCTATGCCCTTCAAGGGATAATACTCAGATCATGAACATGATGATCAATCAGTTTACATTCTTTGCTATTGACTCCGGCATGAACTCCTGACTACATTCTGGTCCCCTGATCCCTTTCATTAAAACTTTTAGTCTTGTTCTGAGTCAGGACAACAATGACTCCTACTTCAAAAAGTTAGGGAGATGGAAATGTAATATTTTCTTTTGCTTATCTGTAGGGGCACCATTGAGCCCTAAACCCCAGACACAACTCCACAGATGCAAGTTCCAGGTTCAAATAATAATTTATTTAACCAAATACCTTTTAAAGGTTTCCAGAAGTTATGCCAAACACAAATATCTATTTACTTCTCGTTCTCCACTCCTCCCACATGAGCTATGTCTCCCCTCTACACCTGACTCCAGTCCACTTGGGTGAGGCAGAGCAGCTCCTTTTATCTCAGAGCTAAGTGTACTTCCATTGCCAGGGTATTACCTGTAGGAAGCACTTCTGTGCCAGGCAGAAGCTCTATCAAAGTATAGATCACAAATTCCTGCAGCACCCCCAAGCAGCACCCACAGAAGCCAATGGGGCATCTCTACAGGCCTACAGCTGCCAGCAAGCCCTTTTGGTGTCCATACCTAGCATGTTGGGGGAGCCAATGGTCCGAATAGGTCATCTCCCCTGTCCCTCCCAAAGTAAGGTAAGGTCCATCCCTGCCAGGACTCTAGAATACCCCCTTCCAAAATGGCAATCTTCTGGCTGAGGCAGGGAATACCCTGCCATTCTTCACTGCCATTCAGTATGGTGGCCTCCTAAATAGGTAAGAGACCAAGCACCGTTCCACTCAGGACGCCACCCTAAGCTTGACATCCATCACACTATATATTAACACATATATTTATTTTGCACTTGCCTATATGTATAAATATTTTAGTTTGTACAGGAAGAGCATACTGCCTAATGCAGACTGTATATAAGGATATTTCTTTTTAAGCTGTTGGAAAAGACCCTTTTCAAATGTAAACTCTCTGATCAGCTACAAAACAAGACACAGATGATGGTCTAGCCAAATATCTTCTCTACCACTATCAATATTCTAATATATTTGAATTATAAAAAGAAAAACTAAAAAGAAATTCCTTTAATGACATATAATTGTTTATTGTGCTCTTTTGTTGTAAATAATATTGAAAAAGATGACAAAAGGGGAGCCACCACATCTCTGTATTCTAACAAGTACCATGCATGCGTGTCTGTGGACCACTCTCCAGGCTCATCTGAGGAATCTAGTACCACCATGGGTTGTGAGGTGGTGCTTGCACTAACCTTCTTCTGTTTTGTTCCTTCCACAGCACAGAGAAGATGAGAGTGAGGGCAACTGACTCTGCCCCTCTTGGTTTCCCGACTACAAATCCCACAGGCGGTCACTTTTGAACTGGATGTACCACAGGACGGAGCTCCCTTCTAGCCTTACTCAACCTTGATGTTTTTTTTGCTTCTTTTGATTCATCCTTTGTATTGGCATGCATAGGAGTCTATTTTCATATTTTTTGCTTTTTCTTAGGTGCTGGAATTAAATTAAAAAAACTGTATTGTCCCTCCCAACATTTTTCTGTGGTACCTTGTAGTTTCCTGCTTGACCACACAAGCTTTAAGACGTATTTACTTACCTGGATCAAGATATCCTAAAATTTTAGAAGTGTCAAAAGCACAACAGACATTTGGCTTTTTGCCACAGATTTTTGTTCTGAGGGTAATGATGAAGATGATTATAGGATCCTTGTGTATATGGCTGGTTGTATATTCAAAATGAAAGCAGCATTTAAAGTCAGACTTAGTGTTACTTTTAACATTAATGTTTAAGTGTTTTGCCCTTCACCACCTGTTTTCAGGTTGCATGTATTTTTGGGCTTGTATTTAACTTCTAAAGACAAACATACAACCCCAATTCGAAAATCGTTGGGGAATTATGGAAAATGCAAATAAAAGCAGAAAACAGATGATTTTTCACCTGAAAACAATGTAACAACCCATTATTTGATGCTACAACTAATACATTTTCTTTTCTTTTCAAAAATAACACACTTACTTTGATTTTGATACTTGCAACATATTTCAAAAAAATTTGAGCATTAAAGAATTTACCCCAGCATAATGTTGCCTTTCCTTATCATAACACTTAATAAATGTTCAGGCTCTGAAGACACCAGTTTATTGAGTGTCTCGGGTATAATTTTGTGCCAGTCTCCATGCAAAAAGATCTTAAGGTGTGCTATATTATGGGGCCTTTGTTGCTGTATTTCACATTTCAAAATGCGCCACACATTCTCATCTGGGGACAGGTGAGGAATGCAGGCAGGCCAGACAAATACCCACACCCTCTTCCTGTGCTGCCATGCCCTTGAAATGAATATGGAATGTGGTTTTGTACGGTCTTGCTGAGATATGCATGAGCGTCCATGGATGAGATGTTGTCTTCAAGGTACCATATGTTGCTCCAAAATCTGTATATACTTTTTGGCATTAATGGTGTCTTCACAGAACTATACGTCACCCTTGCCCAAGGCACTGACACAATTCCATCCCATCAACAGACACTTGCTTCCATACTAGATGGTACTGGTGGTTCTTTCCTTCTGTGACATGCATTTCTTC
Source organism: Polypterus bichir lapradei (assembly GCA_026402145.1). Classification (NCBI taxonomy): domain Eukaryota; kingdom Metazoa; phylum Chordata; class Cladistia; order Polypteriformes; family Polypteridae; genus Polypterus; species Polypterus bichir. Next base: position 47,862,869 of record JANRMT010062861.1, on the reverse strand, counting down.
ACCAAAAGCCCTGAAATATTGAGTTGTCTTACCAAAAAACACATTTCCATTTTTTAATAGTCCATCCCGGATACTCTAAGCCAAGAGAAGTCAACTCTGCTTCTGGACACTGTTAATATATGACTTCCTTTTTTTCACAGTACAGTTGTAATTGCTATTTGTGGATGTTAACTATGTATTGTGTTTCTTGATAAAGGTTTGGAAATGTACTCCTCAGCCCATATGGTTATATAACTTATTGATGAATGATAGTTCTTGATGCATATCATCTGAAGGGTCAGAGATAATGGTATGAAAGACAGCAGCCCGGACACACACAGGCGGGCACCGTTTCAGCCATCATCCACGTTTATTTACAACAATATATACAAAAGCCAAGTGCACCGCCACCAAACCCCCAGTTACCCAAAGTCCAGGCTCTTACTAGCCACTGTCTTAACACACAAACACACGGGCCTCTCCTCGCCTCCTCTGCCATGACCTTGTCTTCCTCCTCACCCGACTCCAGCCTTGATTGCAGGGTGGCGGCTCCTTAAGTAGGTGGCTAATTGGTGACCACACCCAGCCACCTACGACAATGGACAGTCGGTTTAGATTTGTGCCCTTGCCCTTTACGCATTACATTATGCACAGAGGAGGGTGAAATACCTGTTTTTGAGGAATATTGTTTTTAAACTTTTGAATGTCTTTTTTTTCATGCATGTGTAGGAAAAATGGTGATCCTTGGCCCATCTTTGTTCCTAAAGGACAATGCCTTAACTGGATGCAGCTTTTATACCAAAGTATGATAACAATGACCTGTTGGGCATCATCTACTTCTCCTCATATCATTATTTTTTTGTCAGTCTGTCATTGTCCAACCTGCTATATCCTAACACAGACTCACAGGGGTCTGCTGGAGCCAATCCCAGCCAACACAGGGCGCAAAGCAGGAACAAATCCCAGACAGGGCGCCAGCCCACCGGAGGACACACACACACACACACACCAAGCTCACACTAGGGACAATTTAGGATCGCCAATGCACCTAACCTGCATGTCTTTGTTGAACTCATTATTGAACCTAAATTGCCCTATCCCAATTTTTTTTGAAATGTATTGCACGCCCTCAATGGCCAGAATAGATGTATATTTATGGCTGTAGTACTACGGTGTTATACTGTTTTAGCCATTATGGATGCAGTGGGAAGTCAAGCAAAATGATACCTTTTATTGGTTAACTAAAAAGATTACAATATGCAAGCTTTCGAGGCAACTCAGTCCCCTTCTTCAGGAAAGCTGAAATTATCTTGAAAGCTTACATATTGTAATCTTTTTAGTTAGCCAATAAAAGGTGTTATTTTGCTTGACTTCACACTGTATAATTATGAAAAAATGAAGTTGACCAGACTAAATGTTAAATTTATTATCTTTATACTGTTTGTGATGGGGTTAAAGTGAATTTTGAAATCACTGCTTTTTGTGTTTATTTGTATTTTGGGGCTGTATTTTACAAGTGAGCCTCTACAAAATATATTTGAAACTTCAGTTTAATGTTCTGTTGATGACTTGTGTAATGACTTACTTTTAGTAATGATTTACTAAAGGTCTGTGCCTGCTCTGTTTATTTCTTCACCCCAGGAATTACTTTCTTTTACCTTACTAATACTTTCTTATCCTTTCAATATACCTCAAATAGTCTAACTGTATTTTTAGCAGCAGTTTGTAATAATTTATCCACTAGCCAGTCTTGTGATAGATCTATACTTTGATTAACAAACCTACTTGATCCAGTTCAGGGGATCCTATTCTGGGAGCCACTGGGCACAAAGCAGAAACCATAGCAGGATACACTGACACTGCTCTTCTGTGTGATAAAATGTCACAAAGAGATAATGTGAGACCTTTTTAGAGAGTAGTAGTGAGGTTAATGGCAGAGGTGACTCTCCAAAAGACAGGCAGCCAAACATAAAAGACTAATTAGGCAGTGGGCTCAGCAATTCTTCACACTCCAAACTCCACGGCAAATATTTGAGAAGCACAGAGAGGCAGACAGCCCCCACGCAAGGACTGAGCTTCCTCACTGGGACGCAGAACCTGCCAAGCAGAGGACATGTAATTCATCATTTTGAACACCTCCAGAGATGATGTGACTTTTTTCATGTTATTTGTTTTCTTTGTCCTCCATATGATAAAGGATTTTCAGCATTACTTGGCTTCAAAGGAATCCATCATAAATAAATAAAAGTTAAAATGGTGGTACTGACTTAGATAAAACACTCTGTTCATTATTTGCATCTGTAAAAGTAGAGCTCACATCCACCAGGCTTCAGTGGAAAACCCGGTCCTGCACAAACATCAATATGTTTGCTTTTGATGAATAGATATGTTCTATAAAGCTCATCAATAAATAAGGAATGAATGAAAGAGTCACTGAGCATAAAATAATTAGTTCTCTTTTCTGTCTGCCGACTTTTCATTTTCTTTCTCAGCTTTTACCAGATGTCTTGGAGAACGCTACTTATCCATGCTCGATAGGAACAGTAGCTTCATTACGCACCTGTGCCAACAACCCAGGGATGTGCTCTAAAATGTAGGAAGCGCTGCCAAGCGCAAACAGGAGGCAGGTGTGTGTGTGTTTGTTTCTGCATCCCGATCGATTGAAGTTGTCAGGCCAGAAATGTGGTTCATCAAGTTACAGTAATGTTTTACTCAAGCACAAGTCATGCAGAAGGAGACACCCTGCCTTCACAGCCTGCCTCCTTTCCCTTCCTTTACACATTACATGGCTGAATGTAGATGATTCTTTATTAACGATAAGAAAGGACATATGTGAAGTTTAGAAACATGTAAACCTTATCCCTTATTTTGTGCTTTTATCCTGCTGAGGGCTGTTGTACTGAAAGACTTTGAAGGTCGGTCCATACTTTCTAACCCTCAGAAATAATCAGCAGGAATTCCAAGGCCTGTCTTGGACTTGAGAGATAAATAATGCGGCACACACATGTGGATGGGAGATGGTTTACAGGCTCAAATAGTGTGGTTTCTCACCTGAACCAGGGGGTGGCACTGTCATCTGATTCTGTTGTTCTTCTGCAGTGCAGCCGAATACCGTGCCTCCCAGCGACATCACTACTGGTCCACACTCTGATGACGTCACTTCCGCCCCATGTGATGATGTCACTTCTAGTACCTTGAGTCCATCTTCCTGCCACATCAGTACCTGTTCTGGCATCCCTGACTCCACCTTTTCCTGCCTTCCACCATATTTATAACCCTGTTTCATCATGTTAATCAGTTTTGTCTTGAACTCATGTTTGTAAAGACGATTTTTCATTTTGACTGTCTTTTTATCAAGTACACGGGGTGGCCATCCTCACACCTTTTTCTGCCTACTGTCTATTTTATTATAAATGTTTCAAGGATATGTAGGGTTTGGCCTCTGAATTATCTATTAGTGAGCAATGCTGTTGAAGGGCACCAAGACAAATTATTAAAAATTATCATATACACCACAATTGCCTCTTTTCAACCTAGAACAACGGCACCTACGTTGTATTTGAGGTCTTCATGCTGTCTTACAGAGCTCTACAATCTTCATTTAATTTGCTTATACCCACCATGCTATTCTTTCAGTAAACCCAAAAATGGTTACTAACTGTAGTTAGCTTTCATTGTGCTGTAAGGCAATAGTCTCACACTCAGGTCCTGGAGGGCTGCAGTGGTTGCAGGTTTTCATTCTAACCCTTGTCTTAATTGGTGACCAGTTTTTTCTGCTAATTAATTCATTTTCCTTTCATTTTAATTGAATTGTTTTTTAAGATTTGTTTTCCTGAATTTCTTCATCATTCTCTGAATTGCTTCATTTCTTTCCTTAAATGGCACCCAGACAGAAATGAAATGTGAAATGAGTGAACCAACAGAAGTCCAACTAAGTCAGGGTCTCAAACTTCATCCAATTTCACTCCTACCAGTTGCTTAATTAGGTGATGATTCTTGTTAATTAAACCCATTCTTTAATTCCATGGCTTGTTGTTGCTCTCATTGTGCAATGGCATACATTTCCAAAATTATTGATTTTCTCTTTTCTAAGAGCAGATCAGCATTCCTGAGACCTTCATCTTTCTTTATTTTTCAGATATTGTGTAATGGACACAGTTTACTGGTCATGTTTTGGCTCATTTTGTATCTCATTATTTGTTTGACTGCTAATTAAGGAAAAAGAAACAATTGAGGGGTCTCAACCTTCAAGAGCAAGTCAATTAAAATGAATTAAAAAGAAATTAATTAGCAGCAAAAACAGGTCACTAATTAAGAAAAGGGTTAGAATGAAAACCTGCAGCTACTGCGGCCTTCCAGGACCAGAATTTGAGACCACTGCTATAAGATATTATGGGCGGGGCAAGAAATAGAAACTCAAGGTCCGGTAGAGTCATGGAGTGCAAAGAGATGTATCTAGGAGATGCATCTGCGCTTAAATGGCACTATATATTTTTTCCGCACCATACGTTTGCGAAAGGACTTGGTGGTAATTATTACTATTTAACAGAATCTACCCTTGAATCTGTAATGAACGCAAGGCTGAAGTTAGGTATGTATTCGGCTGTCTTCTTATTTGGTCCCATCTACATGCTTGCTTGCAACCCGCAGCTGTACTTGTTCACACAGTATTTGCAAAACTGTTACTTATTCTAAAGGCAAAATATTCAACATTTACGATTGACGTCTTTATGCAACATAACATTTAGTTACTACTAGCTAGATTTATTATGCTCAGCAACCCCGCACCGCGCCGCACAGACAGGTGAAATGACTTGCTCAGGGTCACACAGTATCAGTCTCAGGACTTGAACCCATGAACAAAGGGTTGAAAGTACAAAGCCCTAACTGCAATGCTTGCACATCTATAACGTGTATATTAATTGACTAAACGTGTCAATTCTTTGAAAAGCTAAACATTTAACATTTAGGACCTGCATGGGTCAGTTACATCATATTGGGCCACCTTACCTTTCACAGTTTTGTGAAAAGACAGATGCGTTTTTTTAAGATGCAGCGGAGTTTTGCTCTGCCCAGTGCGAGTATCAGGGTGAAACTGTATTCCCACTTCAAGATCAGATAAATGGGATTTACTGTGATATTTAATGGGCACTGTAAAGTGTTAAATGACATTGGGCCACTTTAATTTTCATAGTTTTGTGACATCAGCATATATAAACTTGTCCATGACAGATTTATTTGTTAAATTAGAGTTTAACAATTTTGACCCGTACAGGACCAAAATGTGGAATATTTATTTTTTCAGATAATGTATCAGTCTGTAATGATGCCGTTTAATGTACACGCTGTAGAATATTTTGCCTTGCTGTTATAATAGAATAAGAAGCTGCTTTGCAAAAGCTGCGTGAATAAGTAGCTGACTGCAAGCTTATACTGGGAGTAGCTAGGAGTGAATAAAATGCCAGCTGAATGCGTACCTAACTTCAGCCCTGTGATCATTTCAGATTTAAGGGAAAATACTGGTAAAAAAGAATTACCACCAAGCCCTTTCACAAACATACAGTGACGTGCAAAAGTATTCAATCCCTTTAAAAGTCATTCTAATTTTCTGCATGACAAAAGATTTGTCCACATATTTATCCATTTGGTATTTTTAAAGTGAACTCTTGTGCTGTAACAAAACGTTATCAAACTCCAAATAACTAAAGAAAAACTCCAAAGTGATTCTTTGCTAAAGTATTCATGCCCAACGCATTCATACTTTGTCAAGAACCTTTTTTGCTGCAGTAACAGCTTTCATTCTTTTGGGATATGTAAATATGCCCCAGTTCTGCACATTGCTCAGGCGTGATTCTTCCCTATTCTTCTTGGCGTGATTTCTAGGTACCCTCAATGTTGGTGGGATGGCATCTCTGAACAGCAGTTTTCAAACAGTTCCCCAGATTCTCAACAGGGTTAAGATCAGGGCTTTGACTTGTCCATTCTGAAACATTCATCTGTCTGTTTTTGAGCCATCCCAGTGTCACTTTGGTCTAATGCTTAGGGTCATTGTCATCTTGAAAGATGAATCTTCTCCCGAGCTTTAAATTCATAGCAGACTGGAACGAGTTCTCCTGCAATATTGTGTGGTATTTGGGCCCATCTATTGTCCCTTCAATTCTGACAAGATTCTCAGTCCCAGCACATGAAAAACATCCCCATAGCAAGATGTTGCCACCACCATATTCCACTGTAGGTCTGGTGTTTCTTGTGGCATGGGCAGTGTTTGTTTTATGCCACACATTCTGTACCTCTTTGAAGTCTGAGAAAAAAGTTCTATTTTGGTTTCATTTGACCATAAACCCTTCTCCCCACATTTAACTGGAAAAACGCCATATGTGCTTTTATGTGGACCATCTTAAGGAATGGCTTCTTTCTTTCCACCCTCCTGTAGAGGCCTGTTTAATGGAGAGCTCTTGAAATTGTGGACCCCTGCACCTTCACTCCAGTTTCAGCCAAAAAGCATTGCAAACATCTGAGAGTGACGGTTTGATTTCTAGTCTCCTCTCTCGCCAGTTGATGTCCAACTCCGATGTTCAGTCTTGAGGGATGGCCTGTTCTAGTAAGAGTCTGGGTGCTGTGATGAACATTCCACTTTCTGATGATAGATCCAGCAGATGCGCAATGGGACATTCAAACTCTTAATATTTTTATAATTATTTCCTGCTACCTTGTGCATTTCAATAACTTTGTTTCTCATATCAGCAGAATGCTCATCTCTCTTCATTTTTTCAGACTGTCCACCAAAGACTATGGCCCCTACGAAGGGGGCTTTTTATATCCAGAGAGAAAGTAGCACCTCATTATTTTTCATATGACTGTCAAATGTCTGCCACCTTTGTAATTAATTTGTCATTGGTGTAAACCTGGAGCTTAAAAAGCACAGAGGTTTAAACACTTATGTAAAAACTAACTTAGGAGATTTTCTTCTTCAATTAAATGTCTACATAAAATAGTTTATTTTGACTTTGGAAATGTTTTGTTACAGCATAAGAAAAAATATGGAATGAATAAATATGTGTACAAATATTTTGTCTTGCATAAAATTATGACAACTTTCAAGGGGATTGAATACTTTTGCATGTCACAGTATGTTTGTGAAAGGGTTTGGTGGTAATTATTTTTAAGTTAGGTGCACATTCAGCTGCCTTTTTATTCACTTCGAGCTACATCCAGTATAAGCTTGCAGTCAGCTACTTATTCACAAACCAGCTTCTTCTTTTATATTAACAGCAAGGCAAAATATTCTACAGTGTGTACATTAATCCACAAACTGATCCATCATTTGAAAAAATAAATATTCCAGATTTTCAACCAAAACTTGAACAGGTTGAAAATGTTAAACTCAACTTTAACAATGGAATCTGTCCTGGACAAGTTTATATTATGCCAATTAATATACACGCTGTACATGTGCAAGCATTATGGCGTAGTGTTTAAGACTGCACTTTTAAACTGAGTTCATGGGTTCAAGTCCTGATAATGACACTATGTGACCATAAGCAAGTCACTTCACCTGTCTGTGTGGCGCAGGGGGCACTGGGCGAATTTAACCAGTAGTATCTAAATGTTGTATGTTGGATAAAGGCGTTAGTAAATGTAGAATATTTTGCCTTTAGAATGAATAACTGGTTTCAAAAGTTGTGTGAAAAAGTACTGTGGCTGATTGCAAGCAAACATGGTCCTGGAAGCAAATAAGAAGACGGCCTAATACGTACCTAACTTCTGCCTTGTGTTCATTACAGACTCAACAGTAGATTCTGTTAAATAGTAATAATTTCCACCAAGTCCTTTCGCAAACGTATGGTGCGGAAAAAATATATAGTGCCATTTAAACGCAGATGCGTCTCCTAGACACATCTCTTTACACTCCATGACTCTACCGGCCCTTGAGTTCCTGTTTCTTGCCCCACCCATTTCCTCTGAAGATCACGTGATCAACCAATTTAGTTCACACGCAGAACAGATATAGTTCATACACAGAGTTGCAATAAGGTGCGCACGCATAACCAATATGTTTCATACGCGAAACCGACATAGTGCACACATACAACCAATAGAGTTCAAGTTCAAAATCAACAGGTTACCCACATGAAACATGAAACATGAAACATGAAAGTATAAGACGTGCATGAAACCAATATAGTGCATAAGCAAATCCATTGTTAGACCGACACAGAACACAAGCCAATATAGTTTATACGCAAACCGATAACATGCAAGCGTAAACCAATGCAGTTCACTCACAAACCAATAACAAATCGTACTGGAACCAGTGATATACACACGCAAATCAATATAGTTCATATGCAAACCAGTGGTTGTCCACGTACAAACTGATATAATTCACGCACAAACCGATAATATACGGACACGAACCAGTATAGTTCATATGAATGAAACCAGTATTGTACGCATGCAAACCAATTAAGTATGCACGCAAACCGATAGTAAATATTCATAAACCAATAGTGTTCACACATAAACTATTACACACAGAAATATATGATTTATGGCCTGTTTGGCCCCTCATAGTCTCCAGCTGTTAAACCATTCCTGTTTTGGGGGTCATCTCATTGTTGTCCCTCTAGTGCACCTGTTGTTAATTTCATTAACACCAAAGCAGCTGAAACTGATTAACAATCCCCTCTGCTACTTAACTGACCAGATCAATAGCCCAGAGGTTTCATTGACTTGATGCTATACTCTGATTAAAAAGTGTTCTTTTAATTTTTTGAGCAGTATATATATATATATATATATATATATATATATATATAATTTACGTGTGCAACTTTGTTTTCTTCAATTAATCTGCAAAGTGGAGTGGTAAATAAACTGAATTGATTTACTGGGTACTATAAGTGAATAGGTAAATTAATACCAGTCTTAATCGTGAAAGGCTGAAAAAACATATCTAATGGATGAAGCCCTACAGTTTTATTTACCTATATAGATTTTTTTTTAATTGCTTACAGTGCCTTTTGAGTCTGTCTATCTATGTGCTTACATCTGTTTACTTAAAAAGATGGTTATACTGAGAATTCTAATCACCTTTGAAAATGAGACCTTCTCAAAAAATAAAAAAAAAGATTTATAAAATATAACAATTATTTTGCACTACAGGTGGAAAGAAACATGCAGTAAGTAGACCTAAGTGATGTATTTATACCCTAGGTATTGGCAAATTCCTTGAAATGACTTGTTCTGCAGTTTTTCACACGTTTTGCAGACACTCTGATGAGATATTTTCTGTAGGTAATATACTGCTCTGAACAACTAGAGAGTATCTATTCTTGTAAACTAAATGCAGTATGGTAGACCTGCCACTATTTATTCCTATAATATTGGTTTGTGGTAATGCAATGCAATATTAGTGTTTGTGCTTCTGCTATTGATTTGTTTGCACTCTGGATTTGCTTGTGTGCATAGTAGACCATACTTTACATACAGTAGCCTGAGTTTGTAATATTGATTTTACTGATGTGCTTTCATAATATATGATTTCACACAATACTAGCTGGTGTGCATTCAATTCAGACTGCAAATAATATTAGATTTTTTTTTGTTTAAAATGTTAACCCCTTAGTTCATTGAGGGCAAGTTACTACACTGAACATGTCATGCATGTGTAATGAAAGTCTGTTAAAATATGTGTAGCCTATAGGATATCCATTTTAACTGTTTCAGCCTGAGTAAATAAACTAATAATAATAATAATAGGTTTATTTAAAGTGACTTTCTCTTTGCTATAATACAGGTGATATCACCATTTTTCATGAAAGAATCTTCAAGGCTCCCAATAGGAATTTTACTTCACGAGGTTTGGCTTTGTCCTGAAGCACTTGCTGCATTTATTTCATACCCTCATAGGACTTTTTTCAACAAGTAAGAGTTCAAACTACATTGAACTCAACAATTCATTAAGTAAATTGCACAAGTGTCCCACAATGCACTTTGAGAAGGGCCATACCCATTGGCTTTGAATTTTTTTAGAGCTGATAAAGAACTAAGTGGAGGCAATGTGACTTACCACTGGATAAAGAGTTTCACGTTAGTTTTAAAAGACATCCTGCACCACCTCAACCATACCGTGAAATATCAGAAGAAAAATCTTCCCTATACCTTGTTCTGTACTTCAGATTGATGCCCAAGCAGTAATATACTGAACCATCCCGGTAAAGTTACAATTTTGAAAATTCTCAGTAGGTGATCTCAAAAAAGGATTGGAAACAAAAATGTGTTTAAACATTTTGAAGAACACTTATATACCCTTAACCCACTGGAGGAGAGAATCCAGACAAAAATGAAGTTCATTACGCACAATGCTGCACGTCCTCTATCAGCAGGAGTGTGTCAAGAAACACTACTGGGGCTCCTTTATATCTACAGTGATACGTCTTTATAATATGACTGAAGTTTTATTTTTAGCCAAGTACATAACAATGTTAATGTATTTATTTATTTATTGAACTTGCGTAAAACACCAGACTTCACCACTGGGACAGATAAAGTTATGTCTAATCTATTCTAATCTAATCTATAGTTGCTACAACCATTTTCCTCCATTGAGTCTCACACTAATTTGTAACAAATATATACTGTATATTGTGCATATTAAAATTTTAAGGGAAACCAACAAAACATTCATCTGATGATTAAAAAAAATCACATCTCAGCCCAAATTTGTGTATCTTTATTCTTCTGTCTTAGGGCGCCATAGTGTAATTTCCATCTGTCTCACAGCTCCAGAGTCCTGGATTCAAATCTCTAACCATCATCTGACAGTTGCCACCAGGGGCTTCTTTAGCTCTCCAAACATCTAACACATAGGCTCAGATGCAAGTTTGTTAGGCACAAAGAGCTTTATTTGGTGTGAAATTCTTCTCAAGGCAGAGTTTCCCACACCACAACCACAAGTACAATCAATGCACCCAGCAACTCTTTGTCTTTTCTTCTCTCACTTTCTTTCTCAGCCTCCTCTGCTCCTCCTAGCAAGCTTTGTCCTCCTCCTCTTGACTCTGGCTCCCGGAGTTGAGGCAGGCAGCTCCTTTTATGTAACTCCCAGAAATACAGTACTTTCAGTGATCCAAAGGCTTGGACCGGGACCACTACAGGGTAAGGTAGCCCCCACAGAACCCCATGGCAGCACCCCTGGAGCCCAACAGGGCTGAGCCAAAGAACTCCATTTCCAATGATGCCATGTGGGAATCTGGGGTACTGGGGGAACCCAGGGGGGCTACCATTTAGCAATCTGGAGGAAGACAATGCCTTGTGCATGCTGTATCCCCCTATCCTTCCACACTGAGGGTTTCCCAGCCAGAGTAAAGTTCCCGGCGACCCCTCACACACACTTAAGGGCTTGGGTGATGGTAATTACCCTCCAAAACAGGTGTTGGCACTGTTGCTTAATGCCTTTTCTCTTCCTCCCTCTGCAGAATGGGAGATTGACAGCCTTAACCTCTCTGACATCACTTTTGTTGTACACCATCCTGGACATGCCCCTTCCTATCTGGGCTATACAAAATTGAGTACACTGCCATCTTGAGCCAGTCCTTATTTGACTCCTGTCTGTGAAGACATACAGCCATTTTTTTTTAATTATAAATCTTTTTCATTTCATTCAATTACACTGGATTCACCATGGTTCCCTAAACTTCTTTCATTCTCTTTGTGCTTTTGCTACACAGTCTAGAGTCTGCAAGATCTGTGTAAAGGGTTTTCTCCCCATATCCTAAATATATGCATTAGGTTAATTAATTGCTCTAAACAGGCCCAATAGCAGTCGGAGGGTGTACAAGTGCAGGGGTTATTATTTCTCAGCTTCCTGCAGCTCTGAGATTGGCTTAAGTGAGTTAAGAATACATGCTTATGCTATAACGATAAGTTCCCTATTTTCCAAAGTGCCTTTCAAAGTGCCCTCTTAAAGAAATTTTGGTCGCATATGATTAATAAGAAATTGAAACCCGAGACAAATTATCTTCACAATGACTAACTCCAGTTAAACTCAAATCTGATTCAGACATCTAAAAAGGTCTGAAGAAACTGTGTCCAGTTCGCACATATTATTTATCATCATTGTTACCACAGTGCAAGATGATATTGTCAAGCGATTATAGAAAGAAAAACGAATTATACTGCAGCCTCTCAACAACGAGCTAATAATGTCTCTTGATGTCTCCTGCTCTATGCCTTGTACATGTTGAAATCAATTGGCTTGCACATAATGATACTATTTCTGTCTTTCTCAGTGCCTTCAGTTCCTAGCTCCAGGAGATGAACATCAGTATTTTTCTCAGTGCACAGTTTGTTAAATGCAGCAAAATGATCCAATTGCAGCAACATTGCATTCAAGTACATACGGCGCAAAAGAAAAAAAAACAATCAGTCTCACTTATGCCATCATTATGTCAAAAGTGACTGTTAGATGCCTCAAATTTCTATTGACTGTGCCTTCCGTCAATGCATGTAGTTTTGTATTTATTGGTATGATTTTGATCGATAGTGTCAGCATGGTGTGTGGAGCTGAATTAAGCTCAGTTTTCCTAACACCCTGGAGCTTGATAACATTTGATCTGAAAACATTTGGATATTGTAAGAAGGCTACGAAATTGTCATAATAAAAGCTTCTGATGGTTTTATTAGTAATGATTTCTCAAGTATGTATCTTTATCAGTTAACTGCTTTTTCAAGAACATTGATAAAAGGGCTTCAAGGTTGTGGATTACAATTTACTGCCCTAAGTAAGCGACTGTGGAAGGGTCTTGGCATGGGATTGTACTCTGTGACCAGTGGCAAAGTTCTGAATATTACCATATATATTTGTCCTTTCTCAAATATGATCCTGTTGCTTCTCATTTAAGAATTCTAGAAGGTGCCCATTCATATTCAGAAATGCAGACAATTGAAGTCACAACAGAACATGCAAGAGGCCACACAAGACAGACAAAAAGAAGAATAGGAATTATGAAATAGATAATGCATGTAGTGCTATGATAATCAGAAAATGACCTTTTAATAATGAATCAGATGTTTCCCTGTCAGACAGCTGGCAGAAAGAGAGTCTTATGGACTTTTGTTTGGTTCACCAATATTGATTACTATGGAGTGACTATGTACGTGAGGCCTAGTACATTGAAAGTGAGCTTGGGCTATGTATTGTAGAAACACCTCAGGCTGGAAGCAGGAGCTCTAGGAGAGCATTTTTGACCCCAGAAGTGGTGAAGATGTTTTACTCAGAAGTGATCCTGGGCTGGGATTGAAAACCCCGCTTCCAGGTAATGCTTTAGCGAACCTGATTTTAGGATCATGATCTAGGGGAAAGGTCTTACTGGTGGAGAAACTGACTACAGAGGACTACAGTAAAACATACAGAATGAAGGAGAAGGAAGAGCATATTGAATAAAATGAAGATGGACAATGGATCAGCTAGCCCACTGATAGGCAAGAAATTTGACTTTGTATGGGAAGGTACAATGAGGCACGAGTAAACCTGTAGTTAGGATATAGCAGATTGGATAATGGATGGATGGATGAATTTATGCCTGATTAGTGTACTTGTGTTACTATTTATGATTTCCTATCCCTTCTGTACATTATTATATTAGTGTTAGACCATTTGCCATTTTGATTCAAGAGGGCCCCCTAGATTTCATGGTGTGCTTGACCTGCTGCAATATATGATTTAGATAATTAGCCAACATTTTAGAAATCCAAAAGCTCGGTTTAATCATATGAAGATTTTGTAAGTGCCAAATAGAATTGGCCAAATGGATGGTGACGTCACAGGTAGGAATCAGTTAAGGTGAATTTTAATTAATTTGTCATCACTTTCATACAAAACTGTTATTTCTGAATACATATTCACATTGGCTTGGTGACCTCTTCATGACCCAATTTTTATTTGCTATTTTTTCCATAAATGCTGTCATCTTGTGTGCTGGTCATCATGAATGCTGACATATTGCTTGTAACGATTACCCAAGTTTCAAGTCACAGGGTTTAAGACCTATTATTTTATTACACTGTCCCCATAAAAATGGTGGCACAAATTATCTGGTGTCCAAACATAATTTATTAAAGGAAATTTAAAATTGGGCAGCAGTTCTGGTTTCCATTTCTTCCAATCAAACTTCTACTCGGTAGAGACAATTTAAAATAATAAATTACCAATATTTGGATTAAATAACCTCAGAACATTAGTGCAAGGATGTAGAATCAAGTCAAGTCAAGCTGGGGGGCATGTACTGGTACAGTGCATTGCCACATCCACTACATGACGAAACAACTTGGGATCCCAGTTGGCAACCCTCCAGGCAGACACGTGGTCCAGTCCCACTCTCGGGAAATGAACCTCTACCTGCCGCAGCCAGGTGTTACATGGGCGAACCCTTGGCCTGGTCCGGCCACTCAGGTCCCCAACAATGAGGATCTTACGAGCTGGATCACCCTTGGGGAAACATGCCACATGGCCGTAGTGCCATAACTGACGCTCCCTCACAAAGCAGGTAATGTGCCTCATTCTGGACTCCATGAGCAACTGCTCAATCAACACAAAGTCAAACCAACAGTACCCAAGGATTTTCCGGAGAGACACAGTACCAAAGGAGTCCAGTCTTCGTCTCAGGTCACTGGATAGCATACATGTCTCTTAACCATATACAGTGGGATACAAAAGTTTGGGCAACCTTGTTAATAGTCATTATTTTCCTGTATAAATCGTTGGTTGTTACGATAAAAAATGTCAGTTAAATATATCATATAATAATTGTTCAAACAAAATCAGGCAGGTGCATAAATTTGGGCACCGTTGTCATTTTATTGATTCCAAAACTTTTAGAACTAATTATTGGAACTCAAATTGGCTTGGTAAGCTAAGTGACCCCTGACCTACATACACAGGTGAATCCTATAATGAGAAAGAGTATTTAAGGGGGTCAATTGTAAGTTTCCCTCCTCCTTTAATTTTCTCTGAAGAGTAGCAACATGGGGGTCACAAAACAACTCTCAAATGACCTGAAGACAAAGATTGTTCACCATCATGGTTTAGGGGAAGGATACAGAAAGCTGTCCCAGAGATTTAAGCTGTCTGTTTCCACAGTTAGGAACATATTGAGGAAATGGAAGACCACAGGCTCAGTTCAAGTTAAGGCTCGAAGTGGCAGACCAAGAAAGATTTCGGATAGACAGAAGCGACGAATGGTGAGAACAGTCAGAGTCAACCCACAGACCAGCACCAAAGACCTGCAACATCATCTTGCAGCAGATGGAGTCACTGTGCATCGTTCAACCATTCGGCGCACTTTACACAAGGAGATGCTGTATGCGAGAGTGATGCAAAGGAAGCCTTTTCTCCGCCCACAGCAGAAACAGAGCCGCTTGAGGTATGCTCAAGCACATTTGGACAAGCCAGCTTCATTTTGGGCATAACAAGGGGCGTTATGCATGGAGGAAAAAGAACACAGCATTCCAAGAAAAAAACCTGCTACCTACAGTAAAATATGGTGGTGGTTCCATCATGCTGTGGGGCTGTGTGGCCAGTGCAGGGACAGGGAATCTTGTCAAAGTTGAGGGACGCATGGATTCCACTCAGTATCAGCAGATTCTGGAGACCAATGTCCAGGAATCAGTGACAAAACTGAAGCTGCGCCGGGGCTGGATCTTTCAACAAGACAACGACCCAAAACACTGCTCAAAATCCACTAAGGCATTCATGCAGAGGAACAAGTACAACGTTCTGGAATGGCCATCTCAGTCCCCAGACCTGAATATAATTGAAAATCTGTGGTGTGAGTTAAAGAGAGCTGTCCATGCTCGGAAGCCATCAAACCTGAATGAACTAGAGATGTTTTGTAAAGAGGAATGGTCCAAAATACCTTCAACCACAATCCAGACTCTTATTGGAACCTACAGGAAGCGTTTAGAGGCTGTAATTTCTGCAAAAGGCGGATCTACTAAATATTGATTTAATTTCTTTTTTGTGGTGCCCAAATTTATGCACCTGCCTGATTTTGTTTGAACAATTATTGCACACTTTCTGTAAATCCAATAAACTTCATTTCACTTCTCAAATATCACTGTGTGTGTCTCCTATATGATATATTTAATCATATTTTTTATCGTAACAACCAACGATTTATACAGGAAAATAATGACTATTAACAAGGTTGCCCAAACTTTTGCATCCCACTGTACAGTAGCAAGACAGGAAGCACAAGGACTCTAAAGACTTGGACCTTCGTCCTTTTGCATAGATATCAGGGGCGTTACTCACCCCTTTCCAGCAACCTCATGACCCCCAATCCGTCTACTGACTTCATAGGAAGAGTCACCAGAGACATAAATGTCACTGCCAAGGTAAGTAAACCTCTCGACAAGGTCAACACTCTCTCTGCAAATAGACACACTGCTGATGGCTGTGCCCAAGAGGTCATTAAAGGCCTGGATCTTGGTTTTTATCCAGGACACTCGCAAGCCCAGACACTCAGATGTAGAGATAAATGTAAATTACAGATTTAGCAAAAAGTGTTCACCATCATGAACTTGTATGCTCCTAATGATGTGAATGACAGGGTAAACCAGTTTAAACAGACAGAGACCCCGTGAGACCAATGAAGTTCAGATGAAATGATAACACTTGAAGGGGATTTGAACTACCAACTTTATAATCTAATTGAAAGATATAATGGAACGGAGGTCCATTCTTGCTCAGCACAAGACTGATGAAGAGGTTAGAGTTAGTAGATGTGTGGAAGAATTGCAGTGGACCCAGAAGATGACGTACCTGGACTAAACACAAAGAGTTCTCATGTCAATGCTGAAATTAGACCAGATGTGTTCCTTCAAGTTTTGCTCCATTATACCAGCCAATTTCACAGATTATAATTTTGTATCTTTCTGTTTTAAGATGCTTCAAGGTGTCTGTTAGCTTTTTTTAATTGCTTTTGGCAGTCCCTTAAAAGTAAGATGAGGTAAAAGACTCCAGCTTCTCACTACCCCTTTACAAGAGTAGTGGGAAGAAAAGACGACACTTATAGGATCCTCTAGTCAGGATTATATCAATTTTAAAAGCAGAAATGGGATGCTTTGGTGCAGAAATAATTCAAATTTAGTGTCACCTTTTCTACTGCTCTCACTGAGAACACAAACAAATCTGACCAGTGACAAACCAAACAATTAACTTCTGTTCAATACTATCTTCTAGCAAATAAAAATAGAATAATAAAGTGTAACATATTGCAAAATTGAAATTATATCCCTATAGGCAAAAGTGTGTTAATCTATTAAATCTAAAAATAAAACACTTGACTCAATGCATTCCGCATAATTTTTTTTCTTTTAATTGTAGAAATGGATTTTACATATTTCAGTAAGGTGAAATACTAAGTTACTTCAAAACACACACATTGATAACTGTCTAAATTTAGCTCTGGTAAACTCTTGTGAGATTACCTCTTAAAAGGTCTGTCAGACATTAATTGAGATTACAATGTGTCATATTTAAAATATTGTTTACATTTTTAGAAAATGGCATGCAGAAGATGCCAGTATGGCAGAGGGTACACTGGAATCCTGGCAGTGTTGGACCAAGGAATAATACTAGGCCAGGAGGCCAGTGTAGTGGAAGGACAGGGGGAGACAACATGGCAGGATTATATGTTCCACCAACATGCAAGGTGGCAGCCTCCCTGGGTGACAATATCTGTATAGATACCTGCAAGGTGTACTGGGAACTGTAGTCCTTTAGAAAAGTCCAAGATAAAAGAGGCCTCAGCCAGGCAAGTTGAAGTCAGGTGGAAGAAGCACAAAGCTCACCTGGAGGAATGGAAGTAGAGAAGGAAAAAAGAAGGAGAAGAATTGTGTGGTTTATGTCAATTTCAGTGCCTTTTGTACAAGGTATTTATGTTAAGAAACATTTTATTTATACTGGAACTAGTGTCTGTGAAGTTGTGTCTGAGGTTTGGGGTGCTGAATTGCCACCTGCTGGTCATTATATAGTGTGGTGAGTGGCTGGGGGCGGTACCCGGCCGGGACACCCAGAAGGACAGGAAGAGGGATTACACTTCCTCCGGACCTTGAGGGGGCAGCTGCCCTAGTTGGTATGGGGACCGCAGGAACAGAGCATGGAAGCTCAACCCTATAGGAACCCGTGGTCACTGCCAGGGGGCGCCCAGATGCCTGTGAAGCCCTGGATGTCAGCACTTCTGCCACAACTGGAAGTGCTGGGAAAAGGAATACCAGGGACACCCGGAGTGCTTCGCACCGGTGGAAGTTCATTGGGAGGCACCTGGAGCACGTCCAGGTGAAATTAAAAGGGGCCGCCTCCCTCCATTTGATAGCTGGAGTCGGGTGGAAAAGGACGAAGCCTGGAGGAGAGGAGTGGAGACGATCAGAAGAGTAAAGGCATTGTGAGAGGCCAGGACTTGAGGGTGATTGGTGCGGAGCGCAGGGTTGTTTGCGGGACACTGTAAATATTGTACAGAATGAATAAATGTGTGTTTGGGTGCAAACCAGCGGTGTCCACCTGTCTGTGTCCGGGCCAGTGTCCACAATATATATAGTCTTGATCTGCATGTAATATGTACTACTGACATATTATTTTTATTTGAAGGACAATAACTTTCCTTTTTGCTTTGTTAATTGAACTTTGCTACAGCTCACATGGAGATGACCTGTTCCCAGTCAGAGCAGAAGTGACCAAATCATCCACATGAGCTTGAAAACACTGCGTCCAAATGTTGCATTTGGTTTTAGCTGAGGTTCTGTGCTCCTCATTTTCTCTTTTATAACATCAGTTTGAGAGCTCTAAACTCAGTAGTAATCAACCTTGGAGTGTTCCTTTTAAAGACAGTCCTAGTTTGTAGTGTGCAAGAGACTTTAAAGAATTTATAAGCTTATAGAGTTTAAATGATGATGTTTGCAAATTAAAGTTTCATGTTAAGTTCTTTTTTTAGTTGTAACAGTGTGAAACCAAAATGACCTCAAGTTAGTGATTCCTGAAATAATTAGTTCATATTTTTGTTTTTTTTTTCATTTTGGATTGCTTTGGAACGCTATTTTCATTTATTAAACTTTATTGCTATTAAAACAAAGCCATTTTCTATTCTTGTCTTTATATGGTGGTCCCCAAGTTGTGATTGTCTTCACTTGTCCATGGCCATATTGTTTATATATTTGTCTACTTGCTGGTTGCACAAAATTGCCTCATGTAAACAAAACAGATAATGGCGTAAAGAAGATACTAGCACACAGTCTGACGTTACAAGCCAAAAGCTCAGTTTTCATGTCTGCACATATAAACAAGGAAAGCAGAGTTTCTACATATCATCACCCTGGAAGGAATTTTTCAAAAGCTCCATTTTCAGGGATGTAAAACACAGTTTGCCTGTGGATGAAAGGGCAAAACGCATACAAAAAGCTTTTTAAAAATACCCGAATACGTGCGGACAGGGCCAAAGAAAATCTGGACTTACACAGAGTTACTATATGCAGTAGGAGTCCTTTTAAAATGAGGAACCTATTGGGATTTCACAAATCTGTTATCATATATTCATGGCTACAGAGCCAGTTACAGATCTAAATAAAGGATGTTTCTGGAATGGATCTTTTGGGAAGCAAAAATGGCTCCCACTATGGCAATATTTTGAAGAACCACTCTGACACCTTTATTTTAAAGACTGTGATTCCATCATATTGCAAAAAGACACTTGATTTATTGCAGGTTTTTTGTAAGTTTTCTTTGTTTTGTTTTAATGCATTTTATTGTGGAGCAACTGACAGCAGTTTCCTCAGCTTACAGTTAAGTAGTAAACTAAATTTAGCAATACAAAACACCTTTCCTGTCTGTGCACCTTCTTGACTGGTAACTCGGGAGGAATCAGGCTTGGAATGCAAATTTATAAGAATTAACATATTTGATATAACAAAAACCTTATTTAATATGTCATATATGCCATTTTTGGCAGCTTTGCGTACAAGGGACCAACACTGGAAGTTACGCCACTCCACCGAAGGGTAATCATTTAGCAATTTTCTTTCACAATACTTTCAAAAAACACACAATCAAGCCATCTTAAGTAATCTTTTACCCAATATTAGAAAACTGGAAACTTTATACGGTATAAAAAGACATGTTTTTAAATACAGGGTCATAGGCAACACTGCAACCATAGAAAGACATGAATTAATCTTGGATGGTACACCATTCTATTATAGGGTGCAGTCATACAGAAATCCACACTCTCTCATACCACAGGAGTTAAGAATCGCCATTTATTGTTGGGAAGAAAATCTACATGAATATGACCTGTATGCAGACGCCTCATGCAGAAAAAGGCAAGGAAGGGAGTCAGGCTAATCACTATACCACCATCCCATCCAGGCCATGAGCTTCATTAACCAAAACAAACATTGGAAAATTATAAAACTATAAATATATATACATCAGTTCACTTCTCTCACTTGCTAAAATATTACATTTACTGGCAGGCATTCAATATGTGCAGTACTGAAACAGCCCCCTGAAGGTGGGGCCAGGAGAGAGTCGCAAATCATTCTGCACAATTGATTTGTGAGCAAATGCAAACCTGTTTAACTGATGTGACTCTTGTGACTCACATAACACGGCCTTTAAAAGATACTACCGAGAAATATTGCAGATCGCCTAAAGCAGCTATGATTTTTAAGAGTGAGCAACATGCAAGAGGCATACAGTACCAGTCTGAGCATCAGGTATACACTAAAGCAGGTTACCATAATGGTCATTTTTAACATCAGTTTGCTTTGACGCTTACTCAATATGCACAGCAATGCTATGTTCTTGAAACTCCCCATGTTAATTTGAATGCAAGTACATAGCCAAGTTTCGTACACTGAATGCATATTTACTTGTCATCACAAATTACCTTATTTTTGGTAAGGAGAACAGACCACAACAGATGGATAGCGACATACAAGACCTCTAATGCAAGATGTTTTACTTTGTGGATTTGTGTTCAACAATCTTAACAGAATCCATTTAATACTCCTGGTGTTTATAAGGGTACAGTGGCACAGCAGAGAGGGTTTCAACATAGGGCTGGTCCACCCAGCTGGCCTGTATTGGACAGAAAAGTGACTTAATCTATGAAAAACAATTTATACTGTACCACCTGCAAAGCAGCCAGAGATAATATTCATATTAAAAAAGATCTCATTATGGCAGTGGTCTGTCAGCTTCACCATCCGCTAAAGTCGAGTCTCATGTCTGGAACTGTACAGCTTCACAAAGCCCTGCAGTGGTGTTAATCCTAAATTTAGACATGAAAGCAGTTGTGACAGTTTAAATGTCATTACACTCTTAACTAAAAGCCCTGTATTTTGTACTGCACATTTCTAAGGTGAGCAACTGTCCAAATCCATATGTACTCAATAATACAAATGCTTATATGTACTTTGTATAATTGGAGCCCAGGTAGGTTTTATAAAGTGAGAAAAGGAGTCAGAGAACAGAATTTATTTAAGTTCCATTGTAGCTCCAGTGAAGGTTCAGTTATTTGTAACACATTGACAGACAACTGACCAGAAATAATGGAATTGGTAGGTTCTTTTATCTTTTTCAACATCTTTTTTAAAACAGGAAGGCATTAATGTGTTCCAATAAATGACAGAGAAGGGTCTGGCTGCACATCTCCAGTGGCAGACCCCTCTGTGTATGCTCCAGCCACGAACCTTTGATGTTACTCAGGAGCCTGTGGCTGAAGGTGTGAAGTGTAAAATCTTGGCATGTGGTGATCTTTCGATCGAGTCTACAGGACTAAAACAGTGGTTTAGATTATGAACATATGGACATTGAACATAAAGGAATATGTTTAGCTGCATTTTGCTAATAAAGCTTAGCATAAAAATTAACAAATACAACTTTAATATAAAAGGTAGTTTATTATTGCAACATTTTGCCACACTGGAAACCTCCTTTAAACTCTTTATATCGTGTGTGTATTTAACTAGTTAATATCTAAATGTACTCTGAGATCAAAAACACTGTAACAAATACTGAAATGTAAATAGTGATGTGCACACCAAATAAGAGTTAAGCCTAACAGCAGGCCCATCCCTCCATACCTCAGGAAGCCTTATGTCCCTGGTTGCACTTTCCAGCTGTTTTTAGACACGGGAAATGACTCAAAATAACAAATGCACACTTGCCACTACATACAGCTACTTTTGCACTTTCTCCAGCCAACAGGCAGAAAGCAATACATGTCCCATCATTTCAATACAGTCAAACTGAAAACATACTGTGCAATTTTTTTTTAAACGGTGCCAGATATTATTATATTTTGCATGAGGCTGCTATGTATTCTCTTCTCTGAAAGTCTCGAATCTTCCCAGGCTTGCAGAATGTACATATGTGACAGGTCGCAGTCAATGAGGCATCCAGCCCCACCTATCTTTAGTGCAATCAGCTGGCTTCTACAATACTATAATATTTCCATGAGTAGATACCAAAATTTAATATCTAAAATACACTGGTGTTAAATACACTGATTATTTCAGTGAAACAATGGCAGGGTTCTGTGTATGTGTACTTTAAGTATTGTTTCCCACGGTATCCTCGAATGTCTGAACTTCTCTTGACAGGCACTCCCCCTCTCAAGCGTGTTTCCATAAATCCTGCTTCTTAGAGTCTGTCATTTTGAGGTGCCTTTCTCAACTCCTGTTTTTGAAGGCAACTGTCAGCATGCCTACTACTCCTTTACTCCTCCTCTTGTGTCTCACGCTCACACTTCCCTTTTCAGTTATAGTTACAGTAATCCCTCCTCGATCGCGGGGGTTGCGTTCCAGAACCCCCCACGATTGGTGAAAATCCGCGAAGTAGAAAGCATATGTTTGTATGGTTTTTTTTATGTATTTTAACCCCTTAGAAACTCTCCCATACTGTTTATAAATATTCTCCGCACAGTTATACAGTAAACCCTTGTTTATCACGGTTAATCTGTTCCAGACAGATAAATGAATTTCCACGAAGTAGGATTCTTTATTTATAAATCTAATATTTTCGCAGTTAGAGCATTGAAAACATGTTTATGACCTTCTAAATGCGTTTTTTAACATTATTAGAGCCTTCTAGACATGAAATAACACCCTTTAGTCAAAAGTTTAAACTGTGCTCCATGACAAGACAGACGACAGTTCCGTCTCAAAATTAAAAGAATGCAAACATATCTTCCTCTTCAATGGAGTGCCGTCAGGAGCAGAGAATGTCAGATAGAGAGAGTAAACAATCAAAAATCAATAGGGCTGTTGGGCTTTTATGTATGTGAAGCTCCGCGATAAAGCAGCCGCAATGAAGGGATCAATGTGAAGGTAGTCTTTCAGCATTTTTTACAGGAGCGTCCGTATCTTCTAAGCAAACAGCCACTGTGCAAACAGCCCCTCTGCTTACAACCCCCTCCGTCAGGAACAGAGAATGTCAGAGAGAGTGAGAGAGACAGAGAAAAGCAAACAAAAATCAATACGTGCTGCTAGAGCTTTTAAGTTTGCGAAGCGCTGCACGGGAAGCATATCTTATATCATTGAGGAGTTTTATTTAATATGTAATACGTGCTCTGATTGGGTAGCTTCTCAGCCATCCGCCAATAGCGTCCCTTGTATGAAATCAACTGGGCAAACAAACTGAGGAAGTATGTACCATAAATTAAAAGACCCATTGTCCGCAGAAATCCGCGAACCAGTGAAAAATCTGTGATATATATTTAGATATGCTTACATTTAAAATCCACGATGGAGTGAAGCCACGAAAGTCGAAGCGCGATATAGCGAGGGATCACTGTAATGCAATCACTTCGCTGCTACAATACTATGAATATTTCCATGAGCTGATGTCAGAATTTAATGTCTAAAAATGCACTTGTGTTAAATACACTGATTATCTCCTGCAGGGTTTTGTGGCTGGAGCAGCCATAGAGGGGTCTGCCATTGTAGGTCTGCGCCAGAGTTCAGCTGTTGAGTCTAAATTAATTATTCATTTATTTATTTTTTTGTCATTAGGTTTTGCAGCAGCATCAGTCAATTCTTTTTTAGAGCTCTTGCTATGAAAATATTAACTTGCTAAAATTAGGAATTTTCAAAACTGTACTGTGAGACAGAAATATTAAACTTCTTCTTCTTCTTCTTCTTTCGGATGCTCCCGTTAGGGATTGTCACAGCAGATCATCTTCTTCCATATCTTTCTGTCCTCTACATCTTGTTCTGTTACACCCATCATCTGCATGTCCTCTTTCACCACATCCATAAACTTTCTCTTAGGCCTTCCTCTTTTCCTCTTCCCTAGCAGCTCTGTCCTTAGCATCCTTCTCCCAATATACCCAGCATCTCTCCTCTGCACATGTCCAAACCAACGCAATCTCACCGCTCTGACTTTGTCTCCCAACTGTCTTGCTGATACCCGTCTGCCACAAATTACTCGGGACACTCTTCTCCACCAATTCCACCCTACCTGCGCTCTCTTTTTCACCTCTCTTCCGCAATCCCCGTTACTCTGAATTGTTGATCCCAAGTATTTAAACTCATCCACCTTTGCCAACTCTACTCCTTGCATCCTCACCATTCCACTGACCTCACTCTCATTTACACACATGCATTCTGTCTTGTTCCTACTAACCTACTGACAGAAAAATTAATCTATATGCATTAAATTGTCTCACAAATAATCACAGTACATTTAACATAGGAAAATTTTCAAAGCTTAAATTGTGGCATTCTCACAAATATTACTCTATACATAATTCAAGGTACTTTTTTATATATTAGCTATTTCAACACATATGCAATGCAAGTAATTCTTTAGTAGTATCTTTTATTATTGAATTCATACACTCATAAGTTTATGATTAGGCTTTATTAGTGAAATGCAGCTTATTTTTTTTAATTTACTTGCCATTTTTCATTACAGGACAGGTAATAGAGCACATTTTAAATATATTTTATATCTTTTACCTTACATGTACCTTAAGCACCTTTCCTTGGTATCCTCAAATGTCTGAACCTTTCTTGACAGGCATTCCCTCTCTTGAGCATGTTCCCGTAAAGCCTGCTTCTTGGACTCTTTCATTTTGAGGAGCCTTTCTCGCCTCCTGCCTGCTTTTATACCTCTTGTCTCTGAAGGCTACTGTCAGCATGCCTTCTACTCCTCTTGTGTCTCCCACTCACACTTCCCCTTCTGATTACATCACCAAAGCCAAACTGACCAATCAGAATGCTTGGAGGAACAAGACACACCCAATACTTTAGCATTTTATTATACAGCAAATGTGCATATGCTTAACATTCTTATCTGCCTTTAAATGCAGACATATTTTTATCCATTAAACCAATGTTTTAGCGTTAGAGACCCACGTTTGGAAGAATGTCCCTGAGCCAACACTCTGCACTTCAAACCTCCAGCTGCAGGCCTCTGAATGATGTCACAGGGCCCTTTGACTTTAGCAGACACAGAGGAGGCTGCAACTGGATGTCTGCAGCCAGACTTTATTGGAATTGTAGGGCTTTTACCCCTTAATAACTTAAAGAAATGATGAGCAGGAGGTGAAGACAGTCAGTTATGCATGTGAGAATGAGTATGAGAGATGGTGAGAACCAAATAATGGCTAAACCCTTCCCTGGGCATTCACCTTCATGTATCATACAGGAACTGGCAGCTCAGCTTGGGTATGACATTGTACAATACATTAAGTGCATATGACTTTATAAGTGTGTTAATACAACAGATCTTTTAGATCACTGCATTCCTGCAAGTCTGTCTGACTGAATTTTGCAAAGTACTTTGACATTTTCTACTCACAGTTGAATGATAAGGTTGCTCAGAGCAGCAGAGCACAGTGCCTCTATATAGTAGCATTAGAAAAAAAAACAAGGATGACCTTATTCCACTTTCTTAACACAAATGCATTATCATTAGCCTTGATTTTCTGATTATTATTATGAATCTGGGTGCCATTTATATAGCAGAAATAAGATCCAGAGCCTAGAAAAATAATAAAACCTTTCAAAAGAGCTTTAGAAGCAAGGGTAACAGCTTGGAGAGGGTAATACTCATTAAAAATGTTACAGTACATTTCCGATGAATTAATAAGGATGCCTTCCAACTAAATCCTCGTGCTCCTTTTAACATCAAGCACATGAAGGGTTGAATGGGGGGTGTGGGGGTCGGGGGGGGGGGGGGGTATAAAAGCTGCTGAATGTCATATGAAAAAAGAACATTCATTTCACTCTGTTTTTCACAAGTTCCAGTATGTTTTTATTTATAAAATGCCAACATGATTGAATAGCATTTTGTTTCTTTCCATTACGTTGTGCATTAAGTTATCTAATCAATGATTCAAGCATTTCATGGATAGCCACATTGAGCCAAAGAAAATGACATGGAGAGAAACAAAGAACAGACCTCAGAAAACTGCACCCTCTTCTGTGCGCCTCTGAAAGTAAGACCTGTAAGAGCTAATCAGTGGTCTCATATCTAAGAACAGCTTCAATAATCGATGCAAACATTTAGCTGCTCTGTAATGGGGAATTGGCACCAATGGGTCAGGTACTAGTCAAAAAAAAAAACCATTCCATTCAAGCTGAACAAAGTATAATGTATAAAGCTTTCTACTGAATCTCTAGGAAACCAATACCCTGGTATGTTCATTTTTATATTGTATTGTTTTTGTAGATATAAACTCAAAGGTGTGGCATTTGTAGCAGGAAATATAATACCAGGAGGTTGCTACTCACAGCACACTTTACATTTTATATTTTTAATTGCATTACACACTCACTGGCCACTTTATTAAGTACGCTTTGCTAGTATCGGGTTGGAGCCCCTTTTGCCTTCAGAACTGCAGAAATTCTTCGTGGCACAGATTCAACAAGGTGCTGGAAGCATTCCTCACGGATTTTGGTCCATATTGACATGATAGCATCATGCTGTTGCTGCACATTTGTCAGCTACACATTCACGATGCAAATCTCCTGTTCTACCACATCCCAAAGGTGCTCTATTGGATTGAGATCTGGTGAATGTGGAGGCCATTTCAGTACAATGAATTCATTGTCATTGTCATTGTCAAGAAGCCATTTTGAGATGATCTGTGCTTTGTGATATGGTGATTTATCCTGATGGAACAGCCATCAGAAGATGAGTACTCTGCGGTCATAAAGGGATGGACATGGTCAGCAACAAAACTCAGGCAGGCTGTGACATTTAAATGATCCTCAATTGGTACTAAGAGGCCCAAGGTTTGCCAAGAAAATATCCCTCACACCATTACACCACCACCAGCAGCCTGAACTATTCATACAATGCAAGATGGATCTGTGCTTTCATGTTGTTGATTCTAAATTCTGACCTTACCATCCAAATGTCACAGCAGAAATTTAGACTCATCAGACCAGGCAACATTTTTCCAATTTTTGTCCAATTTTGGTGAGCCCATGCAAATTATAGCCTCAGTGGCCCGTTCTTAGCACACAGGAGTGGCATGGGGTGTGGTTTCCTACTGGGACCTCACTGAACTCCCTGGGGATTCTCACTAGACACCCTCTCTGGGATTCTCTCTAGTTGGGGGAAATCTGCAAAATGACCTTCTAAAACTTCTCTGTAAAACTAAAAACTGATGAGTCATTCTTTGTTTAGGAAGAAAATAACTGGCAGCCTCTTTCTTTTTGTGGATCAGAACTCTCTGCCAAGCCAAGCTGTGGGATAGTGGGCTGAAAAGGCAGCAAAGCAGTCATCACTTCCAGAAGGGAACTTTAGCATCTAAACTCATGTGCCAGAAACTGTTGCAGACAACACAGAAAATCAGAAAGAAGCTATGTACACCACAAATAAAGGATCATGCAGCAAAGAGAAAGATTCATTCCAACACAAGAATAATCCTCCACTTGAACCTGGAGCAGCAACAAAGCAACAACTCCATACAACACTAGACATCACCTTTAAAGACTTTATATCGTAAAACTATTTATCTGTGCCAAGATATATTAGAACTCTAAATAGCAAGTAAACAGCCTACCTTTCTATGTTATTACTATGTATTATTCTGTTTCTTAAAATGAGTGTGCTTCAGTTACCTTGATACAAGTCTAAAGTCCAAACACCCTAAACAACAGAAAAAGGTAAGGTAAAGAAAGTAGGAGTTTTTTACCAAATTGTTTGATTACTTACCGGTATTACCAAAGGCAGACTTTGATTTTTTATCCATCATTTTCGGTTAGGATAACATCATCTGTGCTCACTTTCCCATCTCTGCAAGCCAATCCAAGCCAGGATCCTTCTCGAGGCTCACCAGCAGCCACTAACAAGACAAAAGCAGAATCAGTTTTACACAAATCTTTTAATACATCACTACTAAAAACCCACAAACAGTTGGTTTTGTGGATGAAACCTAACTGATGTAACCATGCTGCTTCCTCATAGAATCCCAGTCTTTCACTTTGAGGCTGGTAATAAAAAAAAAAAAACTCTTAACTTAAACCAAACTTTTAAGTAAATGCAAGCAGTACTGGAATAAATAGCATAAAATATTCCACCAATTACATCGCAAGCTTGAGGATGTCAACTTCAATTCTTACACAAAAGCATCTTTGAAGGAGAGTCATCAGCATGTAGGAAATACAAGGATTATGCTACACTGGTGCAGTGAATGGCTGTAAGTAAGTAAATATAGCATGAGCCAGCTGCGATATTAAAGTGTTCTCCAGCTTCCCAAAGTAATTTCTCCATAACAATCTGGTATGACAATGCATGTGTTCACTGAAAATACTAAATGCAGAACGGGTCAAACAGCAGAAAGGATTGTAGGCCTCAAACTGAACTATATATTTATGCATTAGGAGTTGTGCCGTAAATATAATCAAAGACTCCACTTGCCTGGATAACCATCTCTTACAGTTATTATCATCAGGAAAATGTCATCGGTCACTAAATCCAAGAACTCCCAGAAGTTAATCTTGCTCTCACTGAAGTCAGACGTATAATATAT
Source organism: Polypterus bichir lapradei (assembly GCA_026402145.1). Taxonomy (NCBI): domain Eukaryota; kingdom Metazoa; phylum Chordata; class Cladistia; order Polypteriformes; family Polypteridae; genus Polypterus; species Polypterus bichir. The sequence goes on along the minus strand of JANRMT010062861.1, from coordinate 47,833,845 downwards.
ATGTCTAGAGACAACCATGAATGAATTTTGTTTAAAATTGGGTGGGCGCAATTAGCTCATTGAGTGTCACATTTCTAAACTAGACAGAAGCACTTTTCAAATGCATGAAGCTGTGCTGGTCTACACATGTGTATGTGTGTATCTGTCTGTCTCCTCTGTCATTACAATGTGCATATTAATCATTAACCTTCCGTTACCTTGTGCTACTGAGCTCCTGAATGGATAACATCAATTTTAGCTTTTTGTCCTATCAGCGTCAAGTCTTTTGCTCAGTTTCTTTTGCTTCCTCCCTAAACCCCAACAGTTTAATTTAGTGCAGGGATTGAAGGATTTAGGGCTGGATGTTTAAGGAAGAAGCTCTTTTGGTGCAGCCTTTGCAGCACTGAATTTCGCTGCTATTCACTATAAAATTTTAACGGTTTATCCCAGGATGTGTATTCTCATTTGAGAATCACGTCTGTCTCTACGAGACTAACCAGTTTCTTTTCTACTGCAGTCCTTATGGTTAAACACAGTCTCTGATTTATTTGTGTCTTTTCCTGATTTCTAATCTCCTCCCTGCAATCTAAATTGTTTTTATTTTGTGTTTATTTTATAAGGAACAACTTGATTTATTACTGGGCAAGAGTGCCATTCTATTTTACTATACTGTTTTATATATTTGTGTTTTGTGAAATATATTTTTCAGTGTTACTGCACAATATACGTATAATGTTGTGATGGTGTCATGTATTGTATATTGTGCTGTTTATTAAATCTGCGTACCTTTGTAGTGTATGGATGTAACACCAAAAGAAATTCCTAGTAACTGTGTTACCTGGAACTAAAAGTTCAAGTTCAAGCTGAAAGCAATGAGGATGATTTTGTGGGGTAATTTGGTCTGCTTTTAAACTAAAATTGTAAAAGAATATCCCAAATAAACAGTTCTAAAAAGCACCAACTGCCATTAAAAATTAAGCTGCTATTTTTCATTTTAAATATGAATAAATATGAACATATTCATTCTCTAAATTAAGTCATTCATCCATCCTTTGGACAAGTCTTTTCATAAAGAGTCACCTGGAGATTTTAGCTTTCCTTTCCTGCACTGCCAACTGGCAACATCTTATGGGAGATGATTTATCATTAAAATGTTGTCATCTGTGAAGAAATTAGAATGAAATAACGAGAAAAGTTGATGTTTATTAGCCAATAATGTCAATTTGCATGAATATAGTGGTGAATCTGTTTCATCCTCATTTTTCATAAGGTTATTTTTAATTCATTTTCCTCTTTTCTGCATTCAGACCCCACTTACAGAGTCAAGTGCTTTTCTTTAACACTGTTCTGTATTTTAACTCCAACTGTGCTAATGCTGATTGTGAACTAACACTCTGCCAAGCGTGCAAGCATAGTACAGGCCTTACAGAAACTGTTTTAAAGAGAACATGGGCAGAATGATTTTCATCTGCAGTCCATGACTAATGAATACACATCCATCACACCTTCCAGTCACCAACCTTTAGACAGGCACTTACCCGAATGTTTCTTCTATGGCTTCTTTACAACACGTACTGACATGTTGAGTAGTGTAGACTTTTTAAAGGTTATTTAACAAGTACTGAAAACTGTTGTATTTTTTGTAATACTTTGAATTATTCTCTTATTTTTTAGTAAACCCTCTTGTGACATTGTGTTCTGTCATGCACACTATTTAAAATAAGATGGACTTCCATATTACTAATTACTTACTTATGCTATCATCTTCCATGTTTTTTGTAATGCTTTTGTAACACTTTATTTAATTTTAATACACAATATGTGGTATAAATATCATTATTATTTAAAACATTTGCTTCCTCTCGTCTATAATTGACAGTTTTACTGGTAAATCCATATCTCAACAAGAGATCAAAGTGATTTACCCAAACATCTTTCGAAGAATGTGTGCAGTGTCCATAAGTGTGATCTCCAGCACTTCACTGTTTAAAGGATTGCCTGGGAGCATTCTTAGATTTTGATCAAATCCTTTCTTAAGTGTACCTAATTCTCCTACTATCATTGGTACAGTACTTGCCTTACATTTTCACATCCTTCTGATCTCAATTTCCGGGTCCTTATATTTACTAATTTTTTCAGTTTCCCCTTCAACCTGATGTTTGAATCATCTGGAACAGCTATATCAATCAACAGGTAGGTTTTCCCTTTCTTGTCATGCAGCATTGTATCATGATGATTAGCTAGGATGGTTCTATCAGTAACTGTTGGAACATCCCACATGATGGTAATATTGTTAATGTTCATGACCTTTTCTTTTTGATGTTCATAGTATTTATCTGGTACTTGTAACCCCAGATGCTTGCACATAGTCTTGTCTACATAACTGTCTACTTTATGGTGTCTGTAAGTGTAGTGAGATGATGCAAGTGTATTGTAGCCTTCAACAATATGACTTACATGCTTTTCTGCCTTGTTGCATAGTCCACATTTACTATCTACTGGTTGTTATAAGATGTTCTTCTGGTGGTATCTACTATTGAGTGCTTGGTCCTGAATTGCTATGAATAAGCTTTCATCCTCTCCCTTAAAACCAGAACTGCAAAGCCATTTCATAGATGCCTGCTTATCAACAGATGGTCTTTTGAAGTCTCGAAAGAATGGTCCATGCAATGGTTTGCTCTTCAGTTGTTCTAATTTGTCTTTTGTGATGTTGTTTTTCTGTTTCATTTTGACTTTCCAAGCTTTTTTCTCAGGTATTTCTCTTTTATCTTCTGTGTTTCTGTTTGTGGAGAGCATTTAGCTTTGCCAGCATTATTATCTCTGACTAATCATGTAAACTTATCCCTTCCTTGCATGTTTTAGTTTCTAAGGCCAACGATGGATGAATCAAGAACAGCCTCAAATTCAATATACTCACATTCATCATCTTGTCTCTATAAAGTCTTTCAACATCAGCTTTTGGGTGATGAATGACTCTAATGGTCAAGAGCTTTCTTGTTTTTCTATCCATCTTCTCAATATCTGTTCTCAACCAGTCTACAATTCCAAACATATCATTACGACTGGGATAGCTAAGGTGTTGATAAATGTGACCTTCTTCTTACATCTTAATTCTGTCTTCAGAATCTGACAATCTCGACAATAGTACTCTTTTGCAATCTTCTTTGTTAGGGTGTTATCAATCCCATCACTCTCTTCTGCACCCAAGTACTTATACGACTCTGCCTTATCCATATTTCTAATAACTGTTTGGCTGTTCATCTGGATATTTTAACTTTTGACTAGCTTACCACATTTCAAGATGCATGTGTCACTTTTGTCTAAGTCAAATTCCATTTTAATCTTATCACTGACCCCTTTGACAATGGTGAGACTTTGTTTAAGCTAAGTCTCATCCTTCACAAAGTTTCAAGTCATCAATGAAAAACAAGTGACTGACTTTGTTATTATCGACTTCAAATCCAGTCCCTTGTCTATTTAGCATATTTCTTAACCATGTCAATGCTAAACAGAACAACAAGGGGGACAATGATATTATTATCCATCCATCCATTATCCAACCCGCTATATCCTAACTAAAGGGTCACAGGGTCTCCTGCAGCCAATCCCAGCCAACACAGGGCACAAGGCAGGAAACAAACCCCGGACAGGGCACCAGCCTACCGCAGTGCGCACACACACACACACATACACACACTAGGGACAATTTAGAATTGGCAATGCACCTATCCTGCATGTTTTTGGACTGTAGGAGGAAACCGGAGCACCTGGCGGAAACCCATGCAGACATGGAGAGAACATGCAGACTCCACGCAGGGAGGACTTGGTAAGTGAACCCGGGTCTCCTAACTGCGAGGCAGCAGCGCCACCACGATATTATTATTATTATTATTATTATTATTATTATTATTATTATTATTATTATTATTATTATAGGGTTGTACAAAAAACAGATTTTAATAAAAAATTAAAGTACTTTGTGATTTTCAATTAATCTTTATATAAGGTGCTTTTCCAGAGGTGATGCTTGCAGTGTGTACACTAGGTCTGGGACAGGATTTTGGCAACTTCTTACACTACAGCAGGTAAGAAACTATACTTCCAGACCAAAACCCAAATGAATATGGTATAATAGGAGGTGCTTTTTATGGTAGCCGTCCACTAATAAGAGAAAAATGAATACCTACAGCTTCACTGGGCCTGACTAAACCCCAGTCTGTTGGGCAGGTTGGCTTTTTCACTTGCCCAACAAAGTATTATTCTAATGGAGTCCCTTCCACACTGTCCACCTCCATCTTTTTTTCAAATCTCTTGCGTCTCTTTCCCTCACCAGTTAAGTGTTTTCCGTCTCATCTCCCAGCTATACACATAATGAGCTTCTGGGATGGAATCATCTTTAATCCTCCTCTCAGGTCACGCCACCCAAGTTCTGGAATTATTTCCTGGATGAGGATAAGGCTTGGATTTTCTACATGGATAGCCTGGAGTACTCCTTCTAGTTTATCCCAGTTTCTTGCACTCCTGAGCCCTCAGTTGCCATAAGTTGTCTCTAAGGAAGCTTCCCAGTGATCTACAATCTGAGGTGTAGCCCAGTCCTGTAGAATTTCACCTCTGGAACTATCTACTTGATCTCAGTATCATTCTTAATAGAGGGTCAGGCAGGCCTTGCAATTGCTAGTCCAGTTCAGGGTAATGAGGCCCTGCATGTTAACTTGGCACTATTGAGCACAACGCTGAAACCATCTCTGAATTAACCACCAGCTTTTCTCAGATATTATTCCCCTTGTAAGAGTTTCTTCATAATAATTCACCTTACAATGGTTACATTTTATTAATTTGTAAGTGCTGTGTAGTACATTTTGGCTGACATTTTTATGCTGAAATTTTACCTTTCAACAATCTTTAGAGTGAAAAGGCAAAATTAACACATTAAAAGTATTGTGTGTTACATACTGTAATTGGCTGACCTGTGTAGTGATCATAATAGTACCGCTTGAGAAGAAACTGATGTGATCCAGCATCCAGATCACAAAAAATCCATTCTTTAGCCATAATAGCCTCACTGGTCATTAGGGAAATCCAAGACTCTAATTACACTTTTAATTGTTCTTTGTGTGTTTTTGCTGGGGACATAAGTGTTAATAAAGGAGCAATAATGTGAGCCATTGATTTCCTAGTGGCCTGCAGGTCATCCATTCAAAAAATAAATTAATATACACAAAGAATGATGGCTAAGAATTCTTTTGGTGAACTTTGAGAACAATTTGCCATTTAAATCTTGATGATTTGGCTCCAGTAAAAGGAACACAGTACAGAATTTCCAACTGCTGTGCTGTAGCCTTTCATTTGTTATCTGGAATTACAATGTAAAACCAAAGTAAATTTAATTTCTGGGTTAAAGTTTGAGTTATTGTGAAGTCTGCATATTCTCTTTGCATTGGACACTCTAAATTGGTCCCTTGTGAGTATATCCAGAGATTGACTTGCATCATTCCCAGGACTAGCTTCTGCCTTGTAATAATAAATTAGCTCCTTCTCTGTGACTCAGAATTCGGCAAATGGTTATAGAAAATAAATATTGTTAGAACATTAAAAACATTTTGATTAGAACAGGATATTCAGCCCAACAAAGCTCCCCAATGCTATCCACCTAATTCCTCCAAAATAACATCAAATTGAGTTTTGAATTTCCTTATAGTCCTAATCTCTACCACACTACTTGGAAGCTGATTCCATGTGTCTATAGTAAATAATATAATATAATATAATATAATATAATATAATATAATATAATATAATATAATATAATATAATATAATATAATATAATATCTTTATGAAGAAAACCCCCCCTAATGTTTTGTGCAAAATTTACCCTTAACGAGTTTCAAACTGTGGCCGGTGTTCTTTTTCAACTTACTTTAAAAGTAACAGCCTGGATCCACTGTATTAATTCCTTTTGTCATTTTAAACATTTTAGTCATGTCACCTCTTAATCTCAGTTTGATTATTAGGAAAGGTTCAGCATCTTTAATCTTTTTTAACTCAAACCCTGTAGTCTAGTCGCTCTTCTCTCCACTTTTTCGATGACTGACTTTTTTTCGTCTCAACACCAAAATTGTACACAACACTGCAGATGCAGCCTCACTAGTGCATTATAACATTTAAACATAACCTTCTTGGACTTGTACTCCACAGTACATAGCCTAACATTCTGTAAGCATTCTTAATGGCTTCTGAAAACTCTCTGAAAGACAATAGTGACAAGTCCACTATGACTCCAAAATCCTTCTCGTAAAGTGTACTTTTGATTTTCAGACCTCCCATTGTTTATTCAAACCTAACATTTTTACTTCCTACATGTAATACTTTACGTTTACTTACATTACATTTCATCTGCCACAAATCTGCCCAAGCCTGTATGCTGTCCAAGCCCCTCTACAACAATCCTTGATTATCTACCAATCTACCTAGCTTGCATTTGCAAACTTCAAAATCTTGTTGTTTATATTTCTTTTAAGATCATTTATGTACATTATAAACACCACTTTCAAACCTCACTCAATTCTGATAAGGTTCCTTAACCCCAATATAGCCCTCTGTTTCCAGTGTTTAAGCCAATTCTACACCCATCTACACATTACACCATGAACTCCCACCTTTTGTAATTTGAAGTTCAACCTCTCATATAGTACCTTATCAGTGCTTTCTGAAGCCATGTCTATTCCCTAAAACTCCTGTTTTTGTGATGTGCTGCTCAATCTTCTCTTTAATAGCTCCTTTCATTAATTTATGTGTTACACACACTAAGTTTACAGGCCTATAGTTTCCTGGATCTGTCCCTATCACCGCTTTTAATATGATGGGATATTATTTATTATTTTCAAATAATCATTTAACACTAGAATCCCCAAACCCTATGAAAAAACTTGTAATCCCGGGCCATGTTAAATTCCTTCACACCTCTCCATTAGTGTCTTTTGTTTTGCAAATGTGTCAATAGGCACAAGCAACAAGCAGCTTGCTGTCCCACCCTGTATAGAGCCCTGTATTTTACAGAACAATTTTTACAATAGTACATGACGGTTCAGTGGGTGGTGCTGTCACCTTACAGGTCTTTGGTTTGAATCCCATATCTAGTCAAGGTGGAGTTTCCACATTCTTCTCGTATCTGTATTTTATTTTCTGGATTTTCTCCTACATCCTTAGATACATTTAAGTAACTCAAACTGCCTCTGTGTGGGTATATACATGAGTGAGCCCTATGATGAACTGGGGTCATATCCAGTGCTGTTTCCTGCCTTGTGCCTAGTGCTGCTCCTCACATCTTTAATTAGATTAAGTAATTTGGAGAATATTATTATATGTCAAATTAAAATAAAATAAATTAACTAACATGAAAATTGAAAGACAGCTTGCAGCTATTTATAGATAATTTATTATTATTACATCTTAAATCACAGAATTACAAAATGCAGAGTGCAGTATACAATTACTTAATTATTTACTGTACCACATTCAACAGTGCCACATAATAACGAACCTTTTTCATCTCTTGTGTGCACACATTTCATTATAGGGCCCATAATTAAAAACATTACTGCTCAAGTTGTGCATTTTTAGGAATTCACTAAATTCAGATGCAGATGTACAGACAAGTGGCATGACTTATTGAACTTGATGGTTTATTTAAAAAAAACTTTAGAAATTTTTCTAGCACTACCAAAGTGAATATATAGACACACTATATTTGAAATTAAACTTGTAAACTAGTCCTGTTTTATGTTATTATAATGAAATTGTTAATTCTCCTGGATTTAGCACAAAAAGATCATTGATCTGCTTTAAACAGAACTGTGCTTTCTTCAATTATAATATTAAAAGCATATTGTGCGGTTGTCCTTTTTATATACAGCATCTTTTTTCCAGTGAATGCCATCCCCAGGACTTTACAGGTTCAAGCACAGTTAACAATGGCTCAATTTTTTTTTTATTTGCAGCAACAATGAGGATTGCAATGACTGCCTTGGGGTTACAAAAATGTGCCCAATGAAATTGCATGAACAACAACAAAAACATTTTTTATTTCTATAGCACCCTTTCATACAAAGGATGTAGCTCAAAGTGCATTACAAGAAAAAAAATTAAGAATACATAAAAAAGGACTTAGTATATACCTAAAACCTATGCTATATACCCATACCTAAAATTGTAAAAAAAGAATAAATCAACACACATTTACATGACACACATCTATAAGTAACCCATAAAGCTTAGTCCTTATTTACAGATATGTTTTTAAGTCTTTAATGATAAGTCTGATTCTATGGTCAGATGGTCAGAGAAACTCTAGGGATACAACGCTGGAGAAAAAAACGAAATCTGCAGGAATTCCAAGAACAAAAGACCACCCAGCCCTCGGTTGGCATTCTACCTGAAATAAATGTGTGTAACTTGTTCCTTATTGTTGTTTAAGCTTCATCTTAGAAGATTTGATGCAGTGGGTCTCAATGATAGTTGGGGTGTCCGCTTTCATTCGAGGATCACAAGCAGCAGCACTGTATTTTGATTAGGTGGTGGTGGCACGGGAAACCGGGAAAGGAAAACAAAGAAAATAAGAAATTAATAATGATGGGCAATTCATGCAGCATATGATATTTTTATGAATATATATACTATTAAATGTAGAATTACAATAATTCATTGTCAAAGCCAAGCTAAGGGTTTCTAAAATTTTTAATGGTATTAGCCTGGGGTACCTCTATTTGTAAAGTATTCCAGATTTTTGGTACCTAACAGCAAAAGGCAACCTCATCACATCTTTTATGCTTATTTCATGGAATAATAAGCAAGCCATTATTAGAAGACATGGGAATATAAAGGGACAGGCCAGATTGTTTAGAACTTTGCAGCATTGCAGCACTGCAGCACTGCAGCATCCCAAACCCCAGACAGAACCTAACAGACACAAGTCCTGAATTAAAATAAAAGGTGTTATTACTACTGATTATCTTTACAAAGGCTTCTTAATATGGTTTACAAAAGCACAATACAACAAAAAACTTCCCTCTTCTTTTCCTTTCCTCCACTTTTCCCAAACAAGCATCATCCACTTCCACCCGACTCCATCTCACCTGGATGAGGCAGAATGGCTTCTTTTATCTGAGACCCGGGAGTACTCTCGGTGCCAGGCGATGGCCCATAGAAAGCACTTCCAGCCCCACAAAGTAGGTATCATGGATTATGGCAGCACCCATGGAAACCAAGAAGACTGGCCCCATGGGACTACAGCTCCCAGCATACCTTCTGGTTGTCCGTACTGGTAGCATTGCCCAGGGGTACTGCCAACTAAAGTGGCAGGGGAGCATGTAACCCTGGCCAGTTGTCTCCCCATGTTCTTCCATCACACTGTCCTCCCTGCTGGGTATTGTTCCTCAGTCCAAATTCCACACAGGTGACACCCTGACACTCTTCCTGTCCACTTGCACCTTGGCCTTCCAGCCAGGTAAGAGAAGGGAGTCCAACCTGCATGCCATCCATTACAATGTATATACGATTAATAGTATTTTAAAATCAGTTCTAAAGGTAAATAATGTAACAGTAGTGAAATGGGTGAGATGTGTTTTCTTTTTCTGGTCAAGATTCTTGCAGCTTCATTCTGAACTAACTGCAACTGATCTGGGAAATCTGGGAAATAAAAGTATGAATTAATTTCTCAGCATCTTACAATTTTATATGAGCCCTAACTTGTGCAATTTTCCTTAAATGAAGAAATGCATTCCTAGTAATATGTGTGAGGCCAGAGTCCATTACTACATGTACTGTAAATTCTTTACTTCCGCCTTGACGTTTATTGCTAAGGGATCAAGGCCTTGGTTATTTCCATTACTGCCAAACACTAAAATTTCTCTTTTTTTCACTAAGCTTGAGAAAGGTACTACTAATCCAATCAGAAATAAAAGACATTGGATGAGACAGCCCAGAGCATCAGGGTCATCGGGTTCTATAGAAAAGTATGAAGAAACTTACCCTCTCATATTTTCTGCCAGGTATGCTTTTATGTTTTCTCTCCATTCGTGCATGATGTTTCTCCCTGCATTACATATTTTGTTTGCCACATTTTCTTTTTTATTTCATTTGTGTTATTTTTTAAAATATAATATCTTTTCTGTAATTGAAACAACCTTGTCGGGGTTAAAATCACAATTAACGAGAGCCTTATACAGTATATCATAATTGAAATTACTGTGTTTGTGTACTACTTAGGAAAAAATTATCAATACATATTGTTTTAATATCTTTAATATAAAGCAACTGTAAGTTTGAGAATTTTTGATTTCATACATAAGAAGAAACTTTGGGTCAAAGTAAGTCATCACAGCTCATCAAGATTCACTCAACCAAAGAAACGCTGTGAACCTCAAAAGGTTTCTGTTCACTATACAGCTAAGCAACAGGTCACATGGCTTTTTATTTTTCAATTATTTAAATTGGAGCCCAGGTTTACTGTACAGTGAAATTCTTACCTGCATGTCTTTTACAGACAAGTGTCAATAGTATAAAACAAACAACAGAAAACAACACAATACCAGAGTTAATATAAGAAACACACATCTGGAATGCTCCTGAACTTGTCAGTGTGTGTGGCAGTTGAGTAACATTATGACCCGAAGATAAAAACTGTCCCTGAATCCCTTAGTGTGACTGCTAATGGTACTCTACTCTTTGTCAGAAAAGAAGAATGAGAAAAGGGCCAGAGCAGGATTTCTTCAGTAATATTGTTTGCCTTTATCGGGGCAGCATGGATGTTTTGAGCAGATGGGAGCTGTGTCAGTAATATGATGAGCTGACTTCTCTTTCTTCTGTAGGGCTAGCTGTCCTGAACTGATCAAGTGCAGTTTGAGGCTCCGCTGCGTCCATGCAGAAGCCAGTGAACTTAGATGGAGACTCTGTGCTTAATGAATATGTCTGAGGTTATAAAGGCACTGATGGGCATTCATGATGATAGGGAAAATGTGTTTTATCCACTTCTGGCTAATGGTGATGCTGACTCCAAGAATTTTTAAAATTGCTAAAACAAGTGTCAGAGTGGAAATAAATATTGGCAGTTGTTTTATGTTTAGGTGGGAGAGTAGTTAGTATTGCTTCCAAACAGTTTCAAACTCTTGGTTTAACTCCCAGCTTGGTAATGATGTGAATTTTGCACAGTTTACTTTATGCCAATGTGGTTTTTATCTTCTTTGGTTCCCTTTCTTCACATATTTAAGATGCAATGTCAGTTGACGACACAAACTCAATGTGTGAGCATGCTCTGTGTTTGGTTACTATTATCCATTATTTGGAAGTAACGTTATTCCTATATCTATATATACAAAAGTCAATGTGTGTATGTACTGTGTGTATGTTCCAGCATCACGTCCGAATGGCTGGAGTGATTTTCATGAAACTTGGTCCACGTGTTTCTCATTGGTCGACTAAAAATACCGTAAGGTGAAATCAGCCCTAACCCACCCCCTACTGGGCAGGGTGGGGGGTGATCTTGTATGCATGTTATCATCCAGTTGACACTCGGAATGACAACCAGAGGGCGAACTGAAGGTGACTACCAACAGTCTTTATGTTTAAGCACCACCGCACCCCTGTTGCTTTTGAAATTAAACAGAGTTGGCTGGTTCTGAGCGTCAACTAGATGATAACATACATACAAGACTGCAAGACAAGCACATTAGTGAGTCTTCATTGTTTGTTAATTTATTTTTATTTTTAAAGTTGTTTTTTTTTATTTATTATATTTTTCTCAAAAAAAAAAAAAACACTTTATTTTCCTCCCAGGCAATGCCGGGTTTTTCAGCTATGCTAGTACAATGAATAAAAATACGTTTAAAATAAGTAATTAAATAGTACAAAAGCTAACATGCAATAAATAAGAAAGTTAAAGTACAATAGCACATGTGTAGGGCTGATTCCCAACTGAGGCTGCTGGGATGGGCTCTGGACCTCCATATCAGGCCAAACCCCTGTAAATTTGTGTAATCCCTTCTCTCAAAGCTTCCAGTAATTTTCCTTTCCTGATTGTCTTCATTATTTCATCCCCTGTGTCAGGTGTATCCCTTCTGTCTTTCTTCCAGTCAAAGATTCAGTCTGTCAGCTCTAATTTTACTTTCTCTAATTCTGTTATACTTCTTGTAGAACAGAGAGCTGACATTACTGCAGAATTATACGCAAATTACTGCAACTTAATTAGAATATTTCCAAACCGGAATGCCATATAAAAAGATTTAAATGTTGGACTTTGGGTAGATGATCCATAAAGATTTTGATTTTTTTACAGTTAAATCCCAAAGGATCTTTTAATTTCTGTTGAACTACAGTAATAGATATATTAGGCTATTTCTAGAATATACAACCAACTTTCAAATTATTTGATAAAATATTGTGGTGGAATGGTTGTGAAACCTGAGTTCAAGGAAGACATTTTGGAACAACAACTGGGTTGTGCTGTTTAATTCTTTTACTCCAAAAATAAAACAACAAGTAATAGCAATACAAACTGAAAACACAGACAGTTGCCTCTTTCTCTTTAAACAGAACGTTGCTTGTCAAAGCTTTTCTTTCTTGTCTGTGGAGCTTCATCTTTGCAGTTAGCTCAGGTTCAAGTCAGACACCTTCTTCTGGGGATGTGCAGCTTTATAGGAACTCCCTTAGAATGGGCGGGGGTCACTTGTTCTCAGTGGCCATTTTCTTGGAACTGTTGAGTAGAAACAGGTGTCACAAATAGTGACAGCGCTCCCTTCTCACTTTAGGGTGTGTGGCAGACAACCAGAGACCTTGCCCCACCAGGACGCCTGGAGCAGGGAAGGACCGGGAGAGGGGCAATATCTCCCCTGGGCACAAGAGGGCAGCCCCACTGGATTTCATCAGGGGCCACGGATATGGAGCTGGGGAGCTCAACCCTGTGAGGACCTGTGGCCGCCACCAGGGGGTGCCTAGACAGTCCTAGAACCCTGAAGGACAGCACTTCCGCCACACTAGGGAGTGCTGCTGGAAGACCATCACTGAGCATGTGGAGCACATCTGGGGACAAAAGGGGCCATCTCACTCCATTCAGGAAGACGGAGTTGGGAGGAGGAAGAAGGAGCTTGCGAAAGAGGAGTGGAGGCAGCTGAAGAGTAGTGAAGAGGACTGGGTTTGTGGATTGTGCACAATATTGTGTGTGGTGTATATAATAAACGGTGTGTGTTTTTGTACATCTGGAGTCCATGTCTGTCTCTGATGAGGCTGATCTCTTACAGGTGGTACTACATACCTCAGGAATTCCTGGAAGGCAACCCCCCAGACACACATGCGTGGTGACATTAAATTTAATCTAAAAAAACTTGGAAAAAAATAATTAAATAAGCTTCATACATTTAAGAAACATGCTTATGGACTTGTCACTCCTCAAAACAATCACTGATGAATTGAGTCCACCATCATTTCTTGACTTGACCATCATGACTTATGGAAAAAGAAAAGAGCAATAAGCAGGACCAACTATCTAAACAAAAACATGAATAATTTTAAAAATGATTTAATTTACAAAAAGGAATGAGAGTAGTAGAGAATGGGGTGTAACTCTGTATAAAAATAAACAGAATATCATCAAGAGTTCAAGACCAGCTGGGTACCCTATGTAATAAAGGTGATCAAATTAGTTGGAAAATGAGTAAAGAAATAGGATGTCTCTGGTCCTTGTAAGTGTCAGTCTCAAACGTTTTCTCCATTATGGAGTTTGTTACACGATGCAAGCACTGTTCTAATGGAATTCAGACCAGGATACTGGGTTAAGCCTATAAGATGTAAGATATAATTTATTTTAAAAACAGCCAATGTGTTCAAAAATCACTTCCTCTTCAGGGTGTCTGTCCAAAAAGAATTATAACTAAATATTAAATGGCATTCGAATACATAAATAGGAATTAAAGTCTAAATAAAGCTGTGAATATCATACCTATTATGTATGAAAAGCTCAGAGTAAATCTAGAGATAAATGAAGGATAATGGCTTGTTTGTATGATTGGAATAATAAACAACCAAAAAGCATTAAAAAATGATTACAATGAAGTGTAGGTTAGTTCTCTACTTGGTCTTTCTACATAGGCTAATAAAATTGTTAATAATCTAGGACCATTAACTCCATATATGAGGTCTCATATCATGTGTGATTTTTGTTACTGAACTTAAATCTGATAAACAGATAAATGTTGTGGGAAAGACCTGTTTTTTTCAACTTAGGGCTATTACTAAATTCATGCTTTTGTCTCCTCACTCCTACACTTCTACAGTTCTCTTTATGCTGATGTCTGCTGATCACCTTCGCCCCACCAGTTGGTTCTAAATGTGGCAACAAATTTGTTAACTATCACCAAAAATTAGATCATATCCCATCTGTTTTGGCTTCCCTGCCTTGGCTTCCAGTAGAGTATAAGGGAAATTTTTAAGATTTTAAAATTCATGTTTAAGTGACTGCATGGGTCTGCTCCTTCATATATTACTGAGCGTCTTACTCCATATTCACCATCCAGGGCCCTCAGGTCCTCAGATTAGTTATTATTATGTGTTCTGCAGACATGACGGAAGCTTATACGAGTATGGTGACTGTGCTCTTGCAGCTGTAGCCCTGCAGCTTTGGAACACTCTGCCTTATGATATAAGAGCTGCTGCTTCAATTAGTAGTTTTAAATCACAAATAACACCATATTTGTATTCACTGGCATTTGGCTCATAGTAAGAGGCTTTCTTAAAGTTTGTTAAGATTTTTATATATTAATATTGTGTATAGTTATTTATTTGTTTGTTCGTTTGTATGTATATTTATTAGCTTTTAGCTTCTGGGAACTGTATTTTTAGTGGGTATTGGGTTTTTGCTGTAGAGCACTTGCTCAAATTGTAGCTATACAAATAAAGCTGACTTGACTTCACTTTACACCGCCAGGTTTATCGGCCAACTTTTAGACAGAACATTGGGAGACCTAATATGACAACTACCACTAGGGGTCTCCCCAAGAATGACTGCAGGAATAATTGCCATCTATTAGGGATCAAACTGCCTCCCTTCCAATCCTGGAGCAATGCTAGAGGAAATTTGTAATAATAACAATTAGTTGAAAAGTCTATACTGCCTGCGTCGGAGTTTCTGCATTGCTGGAGGCTACTAAGGCTACATTCAAACTGTAGTAAAATGAGACTCAATTATGATTTTTGGCTCGTATCTATTTTTTTTGTTTGTTCAAATTCATTTTGCAAGTGATTCAAATTTGATGTGACTGTTATCGATATCTATCCTGAAGCTGCAAAATCAAAAAAAAAAATTCATTGGGCAGAAGCAACCTAATAGACAACCAACAATACCAGCAACATGCTGACAGCTGACGTTCTGACTTGTTTGCAGTACCGGACATCTGCAAATTGTTTTTCTGGTGGGTTTCCACAGTGTGCTCTAGTTTCATTCCAAGGATATGCAAGTTTGGGGATTTGGTGATGCTAAAATGATGCTAGTTTATGTGTGTGCTTGTATTCACTTTGCGATTAGCTGATGCCCTATCCTGGGATTGTTTCTACCTCACACCTGATGCTTGCTGGAATGGACGCATCCTTGGATTGATAGATGTAATCATTAAATATCAGTCCTTTTCAGATATATTGTGGCAAGGTGTCCTGGGAATTTAGTGCATGTTTTGGGCAATTCACAACACAGTTAAGCTAAACATTGTTTTCTCACCGCGATCATATCTCGCACTGCCACCCGATGGAATCCTCCAGATTTACATAAAGTACGCACACAAGTATAAATACTGTGTGAAGTGTAAAAAGAAAGAAGAGAAAAGGTGGCACTAAGACAGCAATGTCTAATTAACTCATTTCAAATAAGTGTAAAGAAAGATGACAGACTCACAAAAACTCATGGATGTACTCCGACTGTTCAGAACAAGGTAGTTGCCGCATTAGATAGATTCCTGCACAGACCCAACAATAAGCTTAATTCAGTAGTTTATTCTTTATTATCGTACAAAGCAAACCATGCTGCAGTACAAAGCAATCAATATCATACAGTCCAGTAAACAATTGTTTTGTACAATAAGACATACATTCTTCTTTAGATGAACTATCAACACACAATGCAATAGGCTCTGGCCCCAAGAAACCCTGAGCTCGATAAGCCAGTATGGAAATTGAATGATTTAATGCTGACAAAGTAGATCATTAGTGTTGTTTAGCATCAGCCCTCATCCATTTGTGAGTTTATAAGACTGCTCAGGTAATTTGTTTGCATGCTCTACTTCACCACATCTGCCTTCTAATTGACTCACATGATTGGTCTGGTAGTTTTTCTGTGTGTGTGTGTATGTGTGTGTGCATCAGTTTTTTTTTTTTTCTTTCATTATGATTTCCCTGTACTCCATTTTTTAAGTGGTGCTAGGTTTAGCTTACTTCCTCACATGTTTTAAATGGCTCTTTAAATACATAAAGCACTTAGCTCAGCTTGTGCTCCCTATTCCCTCTATCTATTTTACAAAGCTCTCTTTAATTATACTATAGTGCTTGTTGTTGGAGTCTCTTTGTTTTATGTTACCACTTGCTTCATTTGTCTCTTTTGTCATACATTATGTGGCCTGCCTGTGTGAAAAGACCAAAGGAAGAGCAAACAGTGAGTGATTAATCGAAAACCAAAGTGTCAGTTTGATGTCAAGAATTGAAAAGTACATCCGGGAAAGCTGGCTTCAGAAGTGAAATGCATCTGAAAGTGAATTTTTTGCTTTTCTCCAAAACATTACATATACACACACACAAAATGTTGGGATTAGAAAGGTGTACCTTTGACATAGAGCATTACAGTACAGTGTGCTGTGCCCTGTGTAGTGGATGTTTAGTTTTCTTTTGTTTATCATGTATTTATTGTTTCAATGATGGTTAAAATTTCAGACCAATAATTAAAATTTATATATGAAACAAATTAGCTTGAAAATTTTGGTAAGTGAAGAATCGAACTGAACTGAAGAAGGGAGCCAAGGAGGGATGACTGATAACGTCACTGCTTGGTTGCTGTGTCTGTGTATATTGAAGTTGGGGCTCCCGTTTCAATAAATACCCTGTTTTGAAATGAAAAAAGCTGATTTTCCTGAAGTCCTTGGACTCAGCCTCATCTTTCAGGTACAAGACAGTGACTCGCACGTCACAAGCTTCTTCAGAGTTCCCATAAGTCCTTTGATGGCCTCCCTCACTAGTTAGATTAGATTAGATAAACTTTATTAATCCCATGGGGAAATTCAGATGCATACAGCAGCAGAAATATATAAAAATATAAAGACTCACAGGACAGATAATACAACCAATTAATGAATCAATAAATAAAAATACACTTTATGAGTACAGTCGTCCCTCGCCACTTCACACTTCAACTTTCACGGCTTCACTCTATCGTGGTTTTTTCAAATATATTCATTAAAAAGTTGATCGAGACAGTGAAAATGATACAGGCGCGGTCGGTTGTCAGGAGTCAATTATACACCCCTGTATAACAATTAAAATTAAAATTACTGTACATATGGATTGTAGGCCTATATATTCGAGCACCCCCACAAATCCTTCAATGCCAGGTGCAACCGTTTGACCACTCCTTTTGTGTGGGCAATAACTTTTTTCCAAAAAATCGGGTGTGGTAAAACCAAGCCAATCAGAGCGTACAGTTCTCTGATTGGCTATCCTATCCTCTTCCTATCCTGGCCACTGATTGGCTCAGCCTCATGCAAGTTCGTTTCTCTCATACACGCTTCTACATCGCTACGCATCGGAAGCATCTTTGCTCTTGTGTCTGCGATTTCTGAGAACTTTTATCTAAGCCCCACGATGGCTCCTAAACATGCTGCTTCTTCTAAGCCTTCTGACGATGAAACTAAGCGCCGGAGGAAGATGCTTACCATCCAGAAGAAGGTGAAACTCTAGGTTAGTGGTTGTGTGTAAGAATTGTGTGTGTGTGTAATTAAATGTACAATAATAATAATATGATATTTGTAACATCTAATATGTCTTATTTTCTCTTATTTTGTCTAGTATATTGGGTAATACGAGTGTAATGGTGACTAAAGGGTGTTATTTCATGTCTAGTGGGCTCTATTAATGTTAAAAAACGTATTTAGAAGGTCATAAACAGGTTTTCTATGCTCTAACTGCGAAAATATTTGTTTTATAAATGAAGAATCCTACTTCGCGGAAATTCATTTATCGTGGTCGAGTCTGGAACTGATTAACCTCGATAAACAAGGGCTGACTGTATATCAGGTGGAGACACTAAATTGCCTAATAGCAGTGGGCATAAAAGACCCACAAAGGTGCTTCTTAGCACATTAGGGTGGAATGAGCCTGTAGCTAAAAGTGCTCCAAGATAGTTCCTCCTCGAGGTGCTTTTTCATGATGGCATCCCATTTTGCCACCATCCCCTTTTCCACAAGAGTTTCCAATATGTCCAGGGTTTGCTCTGCAATGAAGCAGACTTTCCAGGACAGTTTGTTCAGGCATTGTGCTTCTTTTGAGCTCAAGTTGGACAATGCAGCATAGAACACCACAATGGCCAGAATAGACTTGTAGAACATTTCCAACAGCTTGCTGCATACATCAAAAGACCACACACTCCTTAGCTCTGGCACTTCTTGAACAGCACCACTGTGTTGTCAGACCAGTCCAAGTACTTGTAGCTCTGCACCACTTCCACATTCTCCAAACTCCATTGAACTAATTATGTGACATTATAAATCAATTAAATGAACCAGTGATGATTTAGGAGGGTCTTATTAAAGGAGCTGAATGCTTATGTTATCAGTTTTAATCCCTGTCCCTGATAACTGTCTTATCACATGACCTTTGGGGGTCAGAGCACAGGTTCAGCCATTGTACAGTGCCCCAGAGCAATTTTCAGGTTAAGGGCTTTGCTCAAGTAGCATCCCTTGTGGCATTAACAGGATTTGAACCAGTAATCTTCAAGATACAAGCACAGAGCCAATAATTTTGTGTTTTACATTTGTGGTTAACTCAGACCACTTCCCAATGATCTATTTTAACTCTGACATTACGGAGTCTTTTTCTGCTGATTATTATTGTCAAAAAAAGCAAATTAAATCCACAGTGATTTAATGGTGTATGACAGTAAAATGTGAAAACTTCCAAGGGGGTAAATAGCTCTTAAAGGCACTGTATAAGTCTACTTCAGAACAGGAGCAAGTCTGTTGGAATCATTTATTTACTTTACTACTTTAAAAATATGTATAGAATGTTTAAGATGCTGTCTATATCCTGCAGTATGAGATATACTGACACAAGGGTTTGGCCTACACATGGCCTAAGGCAGCCCACTGTCTTGTATAATTTTAGGTCACCTATTCCGAATGTCTTACCGTAGTCATATACAAGAACAGCTCAAGTGGAAAAGCTTTTACATTGCAGCCCAAGTCACTCAGTTCCTTTTATTGTCAGTTATATTATACTCCTGGCAAATTGCAAATATATTGCCTGGCTTTTGTCCCCAATCACGCTATTATTTTGCAACTAACTATTGCACCGGTGGCTTTGTTGGTTTTTAGAGGCACCAATTTTCCACTGAATGGGACATTGATTTTGAATGGCATTGATTTCTTTTGCAGGTTCATAGGAGTGATGTGAAATTAACAATGGTATCATTTACATGACACTGATGTGTTTCAGTGAATAGGATGTTATGAGCAGCATCTAGCTGCTATAATTCATAACTACAAGCCATTTATCCTCTTCTTTTTGGTTATTGATTAGCCTAACCACCAGAAAAACCTCAATATATACTGTGAAGGAGTGAAAAAGGTATTTTAGAAAATAAATAAATAATCCAAAAGACAGATAAATAATCAAATAAAGCTTACCATTAGAAGCAATGTCTTTGTAAGTAAAGTTGAAGTTTACAGTAAAAGACTACTTTTAATTTCCTGAGAGCGCTTCTATCTTTTAATTGTCGTCCAAAAGAAAATGACAGCTTTCACATCTTGTAATTAAGACCCCTTCCCACGCTCACCTAGAGAAGAGTGAGAAAATTTCTGAATCTGTATGAATTTAGCACACTTGATGACATCCTGTACTATAAATACAACTTGAGAAAGTAAAGACATTCAAGGTTATGAAAGCCCTTAATCACCAAAGAAGGTTCTTAGTGCGGACGCCACCTTGACATTCATAACGACATCAGCAGTGCTGCGCAGCATGAGATGTCCCCATGTACATAATCCTTCATAATCACTGTGAAATGCAACTCTACATGCAAAAAGGCAAGCTTACCATTTGTTACTTCTAACGTGACATAAGTGCACATTTGACCTGACAAAGGGTGACTCCTTCATCATCATTTTTTATTATAATACATCAGATGGAAGGTGCAGATCTGTCAAGCCTGTCATAACAAAAGCAAAGACAAAATACGTTATGCATGTTCCTGTGTGTAATGTCACTTTTTGCTGTAATTAAGAAGGATTATGTGGGAGGTTGAGCATTTTAGGCGTCATGAAGGTGACATGTGATGCACATTCAAATTGAGTGCCCCTTAGAATGCTGAAGCAGCCTCTCGCTACCTCCTGCTTTCCTGGATGACCTGAACTTTTTTATTCCGCTTGTTCAATAGACTGCCTGTGGTGAGAAAAAAGTAGTTTGGCTACTGAATTTGCATCTGCCATCTCCAGTGTTTTATTTTGAAAACTTAGGAAAGGTTATCGCTGAGGGTGTTGTGTGCACAAATGTCCTGCCCTCTTTACCAATCGACATGCCCACACAGTTCACCTTCTAAACAATACATTTATGGCCAGTAGTTTCATAACTGTGGTCTTAATACTGATTTTAATTATCATAAAAATGTATCATGTAGGCTAGGAAAAAATTTTGAGCTGACTACATTGACTAAAAGTATCTTCTATTTATATTTTAAAATTACATTCCTGTGAATTGTTAAAAAAATGTACATGTATGGATTGCTACACAATAAGCCAGCACATTATGTAAATGTTTTCTGAAAGAATGCAATTATATATGTTTCTGTTGCACCCCAACCCAACTGAAAGAAAAGCTAATTCATCTTCTTGTGTTTATATCTTATATATAAACGTCTACGTGTGGAACTATGTGTGTGTCTGTCCAGCCCGAAAGTGCAAAGCTACAGCATGAAGCTCAAAGAAGGGCCCGGAAGTGCAAGGCTACAGCATTAAGCTCAAAGAAAGCGACTCTGTCGCCAAAGTGAAACCGCAGAGAAAAGAGAGAAATTTGCTTAGCCGCTAAGATACAATTGTGACGAGCACATCGGCAAAACGGCATTCCTTTTACTTTTCCTCCTGCCACTAATATACAAGTGAAGCAAGCATGTCAGCAAAATGAAACCTCCGAAGAAAGAGACACTCGCTTAGCCGCTAGTACACAAGCGATGCGAGCACGTTGGCAAAACAAAACCTCCTTGGAAAGAGATGCCCAGAGTAGTTCCTTTCAATTACTTGACACCTCTACATTTCAGTTTTTTTTCTGATGATTTCAATAGTTTCTAGAACCCTGGGCTTTTTATGGCATGGACTTACACAGCTAGTATATATACCTGTATATATAAAAAAAACCTAAATTGGTACATTATTATCCTGAACCATTATTATTATTATTATGATGATTAATTAAGCCTTGCCCAATTTGGCTAGGGGTGGCACTGCACTTACCCCAGATGAGCAGTGTCAGACAGAAATAGTGGCAAGACTGTCTGGGCTAAGGATCGTAGCAGCATATGTACAGCAATCAAAGAGGGAGAGTCTTCAACCTGAGATCAGGAACTGGGGACACTGGTGGCAACATTAGTTCAGGAACGAAGACAGCTAAAAGACTGGTGCATCTGCAGCTCCACTCACGGAGGTGTACCAGCCCACCTGTAACGGAGAGATTACCTCACAGAAGTGCAGTGTTAAACACCTCAGCAGTGCCGGCTGACGGCAATGTTCAGAAACCCTGTTGATGTGCTGTTGTTACCAGCTGCAGGGCCGCAGTGGAACAGAAGATCACGCCACCATTTCAAAGAGTTTGTAATGAAATGCTTTACCTGCTGATTCCAGTGAATGGGATGACCAAGATATGACAAAAAACCTTCGCTTTAATGGCAGTTTGAACAATGAAGGCCGAGTTTGGCAGAATAATGGCATGGAGTGTGTGTGTTTTCAGGTCAATGAATAATGTTAAAATAACCTTAATCACTTACTGAATGTTTGCCAGGAATTTGTCAGAATTGTGTGCATACACTGAATCTTCACAGTAGGGGAATGAAGCAACAATGGAGGTATTTAGATAAAGGCTGTCAAATAAAAGGAAAATTGAATTGGCGTTTTGCAAAGCAGGCTTCCATTTCAGGTTCCAAGTTATGGTAAAGAAGAGCATAGGCAAAGACCATTTCATTTTACTTCCACCACATAAAATAATGCATCTTTATACTAATTGTGAATAGCACAACGTGGTTTAAGCCTAACTAAGGCAATAATTTTAGAGACATTTCCCTTCAGCTTCAGGGGAAAAGATCCACTCAAAAGGTAACAAAGCAGAGTCTAATGAGAAAAAAAATTGACTAATTGATTTTAAACCTCTGCAATGATGGGAAATGTTTAGCATACTAGCCTGTGATAGTATCTCACAAAAATATTTCTCTCCGTCTCTGTCTCTCATTTTGTCTCTCTGCTAGGTTCTCTAACCCACCTATTTTAACCTATCATGTGCCAAATAGGTGTCACCTTCACCCTATCACCCGCTTGCTAGCAAGGGAAACTTCTCCATGACCTCTTCTTTGTGATCATTAACCTGTGTCAAGATATGACAACAATTTAATAATAATAGTAATTCTTTGCATTTATATAGTGCTTTTCTCACTACTCAAAGTGCTCAGAAATTGCAGGTTAAGGGCCTTGCTCAAGGGCCCAACAGAGCAGAGTCCCTTTTGGCATTTACGGGATTCGAACCGGCAACCTTCCGATTGCCAGTGCAGATCCCTAGCTTCAGAGCCATATACAATTTATCGTGTAGGACAGTAGGGTTTTAGTTCCCGCTCTTAAGTGACTTCCATTTTCAAAAGAAAATTTTGAAAAATGTAACTTTGTCTCTGTTTTGCTGCATCTTCTACCCAGACTAATCCTGAAAACCCTTTTTATGGCTTCTTCAGAACAAGGTGCAGGGAAGCCAGTGTGTACCCTGATTAAGTGTGCCATACTTTGTTAGTGAATCAGAAGTGTTGACGGCAAAGCTGTGGCAGGAAGTCTCCTAATTTGCAATAATAGGGCTGATAAAGAGGCTATTAAGCAGACCATGAGGTTCATATGTATAGTCTATCAGTCCTATGGTGTTAGTTTGGGCACATCCGTAGGACTTCAAAAGTAAAATGTTGATCTTCCCATGGATGAATGGTGGTGTTGAACTTCTGAAATTGATCAATTCTACACCTGGGCACATGCTGTAAGCTAAGGTATGCTGGCTGTAATATGGATCTCTAGTTTTAAGAGTCTTAGTTTTTGGACTCAAAAATTAATTTGGACACATTATTTTTAATTTAAAGTATTTCTATTACTTTTGTTGTATTTTAATATTTTGGTGGTGACATCTTCACTGCACCACTTCATTTCTCGTCTTCCTAGCTGTTTGTTTCTCTGTTGTTGTGTTTGATGCCACAGATGTTAGAGACATTTGAGACTATTTAAGGGGCCCCCACAGTAGCACTAGAGTCCAGGATTCTGGATAAAAACATTAAAAACAATGCCTGCTAATTATTTAGGGAAAGATTCTTAGAACGGTAAAGAACCTTCAGGAACATTTTTGGGTTTTTTTACTTCAAGTTTTATTACTGGCGATGAGCTCTCTTCCTACTGGTATTAATGTCAGCCAGTTTTTGTGACTGCTGTTTTGTCTTACTCATTGTTGGTCCTCTTTCTCTGTTCCAAGTTCTTTGGGACTAACTCCGGTGCCTATAATATCTGAAAGCTTCCTAGCCTGGGTTTTCTCAATAAATATTACAGCAGCCCTTCTTCTTGGAATTGATTCTAAAGCATAGGTGGAATTGAATCTGAAGACATCTCATGACCAAGGTGCTTTGAGTCTCCAACTAGGTGAAGTGGTCAAGGTTAGAAAAGCTGTATTAGTGAGCCAAGAGGGTCTGTGGGGGTTGTTGTTTCAGTTCTTTTTTTATATATACTTTTATTTTACTTTATATTCTTGGTGCAGAGCACTCCCAAAAAGAGCCTCCTGCTAGCACAACACTCATTCTCACCAATAGCAAGTTACCTTAGTCTTGGGCATCTTGGGCTTAGGAGAAGAAATTGGAGAACCACACAAATATGAGGAAAATATTACTGATGTACTGAGGAGAGGTCTTTGGTGTTGTTGTGTGGGAGCAATTACCACTGGGTTCCTGTGCCTGTACTAGACATTTGTGGTGCAGAGATCTCCCACAAAGAGCCTCCTAGAGTCTCAACACCCACTCTCACCAATACTGAGTCACCTATGGTGCACAGACCTATGTGCACAGTAGAAAAAAACACACACAAGTATGAAGAGAACAGTACAGATGCACTGAGCTGAAGTCTGTGGTGCCATTGTGTGGGAGCAATAATCAATGTGCTCCTGTGCCACTGTATGTTCCTCATTAATGATTAAATAACTGCAAAAACTGAACAAGGTGTGTTATTAGCATATAAAGCTATAGAAATTGAGCCATCCTTTAATATCTGGTTTGTGTGGCCTTCGTCTTTTATAAAGCTTTACTGTGTGTCTTTAAAAACAGTAAATCCTTTCAGAAATACTCTGGGGAACACATGGCATCATCATACCTATCATAAGATTTAATTTTCTTTTAGCTGTTAAAGAAACAATCACACACAGAGTATATTCTTGCTTTCTTCTTTATAAAATGTTCTATTTAGAGCAGTCAATTGGCAAATGAATATATGCTCAGTTATCCATTAACAGGAATAAAAACTGGCACAGGGAAATGTATGCAATCTCCTCTCCACTTGCGTCTTTTCAGACAGTTCCCTTTCAAGCAAGTCCTATTTGCAAAGAAGAGAAAGCATTGATTGCTAATGCCAACAAATGCATTAAAGTGGCATTTGATGTTTATGCTCCTTTCTTATAAAAGATTTAAATCAAAGTTAAATAACATTTTGAAAAATGCTGAGAACAATATAGTAGAGAAGTTAAAATATTTATTTTCTTCTCAAACATGACATGAAAATTTTTTAGTGCATGTCAATGCGTAGATTATGAAAATAGAAAAGAGAAATTCTTTTAGCACAAGGGAGGGATTCTGCTTTACAAATCATATTGAAAGTTTAAATAAGTGGGTAAGCCTCCCAATTTAATGGTTTCACATCTAAACAAAGAACATCCTGCTTCTTCCTTATGGTGCCACGCACAAATTGAACAAACTGCCAATTCCCTTATGGCTTATTGAGTTTTATGTCTTACATGTTTTTGTAACACAGCTCAATGAATATTGTTGCACATTTATCCATTTACGAGTAAAAATCAAATATTTATTGGGCTATTAACACAAGAATCCCTGAAGTTTAAAAAACTGGTAATCTTGGGCCACCTTTAATTCCTTCACAGCTCTCTTATTAGCGTATTTTGTTTTGTAAATGTGTTGATCAGCACAAGCAGCAAGCAGCCTGCTTTCCAACCCTCCACCACCACAGCTCAACTCGGACAAAAAGTTCTCCCAGCTCAATTCTGTTTGTCTGGGTGTGAGGTGGCTGGAGTTGTATAGGGTAAGTAATATATTGTTATTTGAAACTCATGCATTTTATGTGTTCTGTGTCTGCAACGATCTCGGTAAATGTAGGATGACAGGAAATATTAAACACATACCTAAAACAGAAACTTTATTCATGTTATAGTACTAATGACAAAATTTTATATAAAGTGTATAATATGTGAAGATATCAAATAAACACTTTCACAAAATTTACAAGTATAACAAAACAAATGCACTTTTATTCACGAATATAAGCAAAGAAAAAACAATTGGGCTAGGGTACAACACTGACATGACCACTTGGGTGGTGCAGCAGTAAGAGGTTGTGGGTTTGATTCTGGGTGCTTCCTTCATTTACTATTTTGGGTAGTGAGCTGCTCTTATTGTTACTATTATACAATAAAAACATACATTTGACTTGAGTCTGTAACAGCCGATGTAAATTTATGCTACTAGTAAAGGTTAGCAATTTTATTTATTCAGTCTTATTCTCTCGGTCACGTTCACACTCCCCCCGATCTGACACTGCTGTTTTTAAACAAAGATGTGCTATAACACAGGTGAACTCAAATGAGGATGTGGGTTCTACATCGGAGAAAGAGAACACAAGCCCTCCCCACAAGAAATGTCCACTCACACATAAGAACAACGCAGCTGTACCAGGAGTAAAGGCAAAAGATGGCACTGTTCTGATGCAGCAACAGGTTGGCCATCATCCTGCCTGTGAATCTTCCACACGCATGTCCTTCAATGAAACACAAGGGCTTACAGAGCTTGCCAAAGTATTGTGCAAAATCCCGTTTGCAATTATGTTTCTTGATGGTGTCTCGATGCATGCTCAATAATTCAGGTAAGGAATTACATCTACAGGACAGTGGTCACTCTTTCAGTGATGAAGATGTGCACATCCTGGACAGGAAGGAACGCTGGTTTGAGCGAGGAGTCAAAGAGCGCATTTACGTGAAAAAGGAACAACCATCTCTGAACCAAGGAGGGGGCCTAAGGGTACATTTTTCACCATCTTACAATGCGGTGATTGCAGCCATTCCCCAACTTTCTGTGAATGGTACTCATGGCCATTGATTAATGGACAATTTGTATATCATTGATCACACGGCCCATTGTTAGTCAATGGTGCTAGTTCGGTCATTAGGCCAAAGTACTGTCTATAAGGCTAGAGGAACCTGCAGTCAACTGAGACTGAGGAAGTCACTTGGATGAGTGATGAAATGTATTAGAAAAAAAAGCTATGTCCAGATGAACAGAATAAACTTTCTAGAGTTTCTTGATGGTCTTTATATAAAAAACGTTTATATCTTACTTATATAAAAACCACATCAAATGTTGTTTACCTGTATTTATTTACTTATCTTCCTATAGCGTAAAGTCACAAGTAGACTGCAGAGCTTCCTGTGTTTGATTGACACAGGCATGCTGGCAAACTACATGTGCAATGCCACTCCTTATTCAGGAAAAGATCAGTTACAAAAAGTGTCATGGCAGCTTCCACCTGCAGCTATAGACACTTCAATGTGCAAGCGACTCTCCATGCTAGTGTTTAGATCTGACGGTGTATGTGCCCAATAAAAGAAGTCTGACTGCAACAAAGAAGTCTGACTGCATTCTTGGTACCATTGCTCGTGTACTGAAGTGTCAGCATGTCACTGCCAGATCTAAACATTAGCGTGGGGTGTGAAATTTGGAGAGACATTCAAACCTGTAATCTTTAGTTTAAAACAAATTATTGCCAGCCTTTGATTATGTGTTATATTGTGGGCTTTTTATATATATAATTTAAGTTTAACTAAGTTTTTTATGTTGGGATTCTATTTTTATGATATGTATTTTGTTTTAACTTGAATTGAAAAAGTTCTACTTTTTAACGCCTTGTTTCATTATTCACAGAGTGTTCCTTGTAGTGTTATATGACCAATTCAATCATGCTGGTGAAGTCAAGGGAAGTGACCATATAAAGATGGTGTTGCTTGCTTCTCTCTATCCCTTGGTGGATACACATATCAAATCTCTAAACAACAACAACAATATTTATTTACTGTATATCAGCACAAATGATGTAGCTCAAAGTGCTTTACAGGATGAAGAAAGAAAAAAATATAGAAATAAAATTAGGCAATACTAATTAACAAAGAATAAAGTAAGGTCCAATGGCTAGGGACAGAAAAAAAAAAAAACCAGACATCTGGAGAAAAAAACAAAATCTGCAAGGGTTCCGAGGCCACGAGACTGCCCAGCCCCTGCTAGGCATTCTACCTAACATCTCAATCAGTCCTCAGGTTTTCAGGCTTCATGCGGAAGAATTAGATGATAATGGTCATGTGGACCTCTGACCTTCAATCCATCAATGTAGGGACAGCACAGTGCTTTGATCGGGTGGTGGTAGTGCAGATCGCCACCACAGAAAAACGGAAAAAGAACAGCAGAGAAAGTAGGGGTTAGTATGGATTTCGGACCCATGAAAAAAAATGGTAATTAAATACATATGCAGATGTGGCAGAAGGCCAGGACGCCTCCACACTGGTAGCACCAGGGGAGCAAGTGTGGCCAGAGCATTACCTCCCCTGGAACATTAGATGGCAGCCCCCCTGGGTTGCAGTGGTGCCTCGGACTCCTTCAGGGATTCATGGGAGTTGGAGTTTGGTACAGACCTGTTGGGATCCGCAGGCACCGCCAGGGGGTGCTACAATTACTTCTAGCCCTGGAGAGCAGCTCTTCCACCACACCCAGAAGTGCTGCCGGAAACACGTCATTAGACACCTGGAGCACTTCCAGGTGCCTTATATAAGGGGCCAGCAGAAACTACGGCAAGAACCAGAGTCGGGAGGAGGAGAACGACGAAGCTTGCTGAGGAGGAGTAGAGGAGAAAGAGAGAAAAGGACTGAGAGATAAAGGAAGAACAAGGGAAAAGAAACAGAAAGTAAAGAAAATGTCTTTGTGCATGTTGGGACTTCTGTGTGTCCTGGTGTCTGTCTGTAATCCAGGCTGGAATCTTCACAGCAAAATATCAGGGTTACACTAAAATGAAGCTATGAGAAAGCCATGTTAAAATAATGGGTTTTTAGTAGTTTTTTTAAGTGCTGGTGAATTTCTATTGGTAAGCTATTCCAGATTTTAGGTGCATAACAGCAGAAGGCTGCCTCACCACTTCTTTTATTTTTAGCCCTTGGAATCATAAGTAGACCTTCATTTGAAGATCTAAGGTTAAGATTTGGATTGTAAGATGTCAGGCATTCCGAAATATAGGATGGAGCAACATTATTTAAGGCTTTGTAAACCATAAGCAGTATTTTAAAGTCAATTCTGAATGACACAGGTAACCAATGTAGTGACATCAAAACTGAAGAAATGTGCTAGGATTTTCGTTTCCTAACTAAGATTCTGGCAGCTGCGTTCTGCACTAGTTGCAGCGATTGATGTCTTTTTTGGGTAGTCCTGAAAGGAGTGCGTTACGGTAATCTAGCCGACTAAAAACAAAAGTGTGAACTAAATTTTCAGCATCTTGCAAAGTTATAAGGGATCTAACTTTTGATATATTTCTAAAGTAAAAAAATGCTGTCCTAGTAATCTGATTAATATTTGATTTAAAATTTGTGACAGAGTCAATATTACCCCCTAAATTCTTTACCTCTGTCTTGACTTTTAAGCCTAATGGTTGAAGTTTATTTCTAATACTCTCATTATATCCATTTTTGCCAATCACTAACATTTCTGTTTTCGCTTTATTTAGTTTGAGAAAATTACTACTCATCCATTCAGAAACACAAGTAAGACATTGGGTCAGTGAACCAAGCGAGTCGGGGTTATCAGGCACTTTTGATAAATATAGTTGTGTGTTATCAGCATAGCTGTGGTAGCTCTTGAGATAATCTGACCTAATGCAAGCATGTAGATCGAAAAGAGCAGTAGATAGAGCCTTGTGGAACACCATATAGAATATATGTGTCTTTGAAATGTAATTACCACAACTGACAAAGAATTGTCTACCTGTCTAGTAAGACTCAAACCAATTTAAGACGCTGCCAGAGAGGCCCACTCAGTGACTCAGGCTATTTATATGATCTCTAAAGAACTTAGTGATAATTTTCAAACCTTTCATTAGGTTTTGAACTCCTTTTTGTCCTCAACTGTGATTTTTGCTTTGCTCTCAGGTTTTGTTATCCCAATTCTTTTGTTTTTATAGTTTCAACGCATGCCTGCCTTCTTGACCATGATTGTGATGCATTCTGCATCTCTTTGTCTATTCATACTTATAATAATATTGAGAGTGAATTGTTTTTGACTTTGGAGAGTAATTTTGACTTGTACTTTAGTTATTAGGAAATTTAACCTTTGTAGACCTGCCTCTGAAAACAATGATTTCCCTGAAACAAAAAATATAAAATTAAGCTATTTGGGATTGCCAAAAAACCCCCAAAAAACAAACAATACCTACATGTGGTACCTGCTCCAAATTGTTTACATCTTTCTAGTTATGCTAGAACAGTACAGGGCTGGTCAACATCAGTCCTGGAGGGCCACAGTGACTGCAGGGTTTTGTTCCAACACATTTACTTAATTACAAAAAATGTCCTTGCCAATAACATATCTTATTTACTATTGTAAGAGCCATTTTCCTAGTTCTATAAAATGTATAAATATTTACTAGATGATAATGCATAAAATATGGGAGGTTCCTATAACCCCTGTGAATAGAATTGAGTTGGTATTTTCCTGTCATTTTCTAACAGTTTTGAGCAAACAATGTTCTCCAGTTAGTGTTTAGCCTCGCCTTGTGTAAGGTACAGAGGCATACGGTTTTTTAACCGTGTTCTTGTTTGTGCTCACGTTCGTGCTTGCGCACGTGACCGTGCCTGGGCGCATGTCTATGTGCCAACGGCCTACGGGCCTTTTGAGTGTGAAGTAACTCTTAAAATAAAAGATTTAAGTGTTGAACCGTATGTTTAAAGCATACAGAAGAAGAAATAAATAATCTTTAAGTACAGAAATAACCAAAGCTTCTTAAGAAAGCTAAGTTTATAGAAGATACATTTTTTCCTTTTTTTTTGCCTTTATTCTATGTGTGTAACTATTTTTCTTTTTATTCTTGTGTGGATTATTTGCTTTTAACTTTCACTAAATATTTTAAAACGAACTTTTGGACTGTGAGATTTCTTTGACACGCGTCTTACCCGTGCCTGACTTCGCCTTATACATCGGCGGCTACAACTATCATGACTTGTTAGTGTTTTAAGTCTGCAATACCAGATCATTCTTAAATTGTGGCTTTCTTTTCTTTCTAATGATATTATCCAAAATAATATGAAGCCTAAAATGGATGAGTAATTTTCAGTTCTTCTTCTTTCTCTTCATGTTCCTTCAGAGTACTTTAGCAAACGAAAGAGTTCATGATGAATGCATGTAGGTGTAGATGGAAACAAGCTAGATGGAGAACTGCTGGTTCCTTTGTCATCTGCATCTTATTGATAATAGGGAGCAATTAAAAACGGTGAATGCAGCTTTTTAAGACTAAAATAAGCAATTATGGTTTCAAACGTTTAAACTAAAATGAAGCAGAAAAATGTCACTAAAGCAATAAGTACTTCATCAGCAATAAATGATTTCTCATGATGCAGTTGGGTAGAAACAAAAACCTGAAGCCATTGCAGGCCTCCAGGACTAATGTTGCTGACTCCTAATTAAAAGGGTCGGAGTTTTAAATAGCAAATCATGTTAATTAGCAGCAAAAACTGGTCAATAATTAAGAAAATGGTTAGACTAAAAGCCTGTAGCCACTGTGGCCATTCAGGATCAGAATTGGGCACCACTGCCATAGTAGATGCTGTGGCTATGCGCTCTCTTACCGTGACAGGTTGATGTATTTAAGCCCAGCCCAGCTCTGATAAGTTCATCCCCCCCAATATTCATGTGAAATTTGCTTGAAGCAACCTAAGGACACACATGTTACTGTTACTCTTAATTGACCCTGGATGATGGTGAATGTTATGTTTACATCATGTATGTCCACAAAAAAGGACTAGTGTGCCTTCTGTGGTTAATTCCAGCTGGATATGCTCCAGATCTTTGTAATGGAAAAATTAATGAGTAGAATAGTTGATGAGTAAACTACATTTGCACCAGAGAGGCCTTTTGTTAACCATTTAAGCAGTAACATCTCAATGTGTCTTTCACAAGTATGTCAACTGGGAGGGTCATAAATGTAGGTAGGTTTCAAATTTGGAGGGTTCTTGGGATATTCAGAATAAATATTTCTTATCTTATTTGAATAACCCACAGTTATCTAAGGCAACATTTCAGGGGAGCCGCTTGTGATAACCCCAATAAGCTGCATCCAAGAAAAAAAATGCATTTCAATTTCCAGATTCAGCTTTCATTATGTCTTATATTACATCAATGATTTTTCCAACCAACACTGATTCTCTGAGGCATCTGTTTAAAAGTTTGCTTACAATCTTGGATCCCTTTGTTTATTTTGCAATGTACCAGTGCTGTTGGTGTGTGTGGTTCTTTCATGTGATCTCAAGTGTTCAGCTGACATGGCACCCTGGGGACAAATTATTGAAAGTATTTATAACTCAGTGGAGGGGAAAAAAAAGCTTACTCGCTTTCTGTCCTAAATCTGTCATTTGTGAGCTTCTATTCATAAGCATTAACACGGCTTTCTATACTCACAAAACATACCTCCCTGAATCAGTTTATTTCTTTCCTAATCTTTTTCATCACTGGAGACTTCATTTTTTACCCAATTACTATATTTCTAGAATTTGTAATATGTGAAAATCTCAAATTCATTCATATTCCCTCAGTGTTCAGAACAATAACTTATTCACAATAATTATAAATAACAAAATAATCTTTCTGTCGGCAGGGTCAGATACAAGATAATGAATAGTGAACATCTATAATTTGTGTTGATTTTTCACTCTCATTGTGACACTTTTTTGAGTTTTTTTTTTTTTTTATATAATGGAAAATGGCTTTAAAAATCTTACTTGCTTGTTTTGCTAAAATATACTGAAGAACTTTATTCAATGTTTAAAAAAAAACAACCTTTTCACTCTTGCTGGTATTTTCATCTGTGTTTGCTGTTTTTTAGCACTTGCCTCACAGAGTGTCCTTGAATTTGTGGACGTAAAGATTTAGAAAGCATTTCTGGGAGTTGGGGGGCTGGGGAGGGTCAAGCTCCTTGGTGCTAACTCAGAGTGTTACTTGGGTTTGGAATTCTATTCAGTTATGGTAAAACAAGAGTCAGACTCAGGGTGATATTTAATGATCCGCTTTACACTTTTCAGCCAGAATAACACTGGGAACAGCATTATGCTGCCATCTAGTGGATAAGATAACATCATGCTGCAAAGAATCGTGAATATTTCCATATGGTTAACTCATGAATATTCATGACTCTGGGCAGAGCCTCCAATGAAAAACACAATGCCAAACGAAAAGCCATAAAGGCTGTTTTACAACAAACTGAAACTGAACCATTGCTCAAATCGAGTGATAGTGATGATGATTTGAATTGATCCCCAGAAGCTGACTTCTTGTTTGTCAAATTTATTATGTTTCTTATAGCAGAAACCTTGACAACCTTTAAGAAGAATCTGGATGAGATATTGGAACAGCTTAGCTATTAGCTAAACAGATGAGCTTAATGAACTGAATGGCCTCTTCTCATTTGTCAAATTTCTTAGGTTTCTTACAGCAAAAACCTTGATACAGAAAGCGAAAGTGAGGTATGATACGGCACTGTATGGCCAAACACCCATGATGTGCTTGTTGAATTTGGTCGTGTGAAGCTTCAGGGTGGTACAACAGTAGCTGAGTGACAAAAAGGCAAAATAACTGAGATCAAGTGCAAAGACAAGCAAGATGTTAGCCCCCTAAGATGTGTTCACAATGTAGCAAGATTCTGTATTTGTTTGAGGAGAAATGTGGATGTCACTAAGCCTTGCACAATAGTAGCTTGCAATAACGCAAGTAGTGAGTTGATCGTGCAGGTCAGGCATTGACATTCTACCCTCTCAAACAGTAACAGAAAAAATTATAAGAAAAGGTGTGGAAAGAAACAAGTTTCTGCTGTCTGTGATATAAGACTCTGAAAGCCAGTTCAGTTCTGAGGCCAGTTTTTAAATAAACTATTTGGCTGTGTCAGTCTCCAAGGGCGTGACTGTCCAGCGGCGGGAAGTTGATGGGGTAATTGGGGCGAGTCGCATCTGCTTGTAAGGGTGCGCTCATTCTCAATTGCTTAATCAGCTTCCAGCAGTGCATGACTGAGCCGCTGTGCCCATGGAGCTTTATAAGTATGGGAAGGCACAGGAAAAATGGAAAAGAAAAACGAAGGAAAGGCTTGGAGGGTGAGAGCAAGAGTGAGGCATTGGTGCAGTGAAAGAGAGTGGACGAGCCAACCACCTGAAAGAGAGGTCAGTGCATTCAGGGGTCCCATGAGGAGCAGAGGATGTGTAGGAGTGAGTTCGATTGAAGTGAAGTCATCCCTAGGGATCTGAGGGACTACTACGTCTGTGAGAAGGAAGATGGGAGGACAACCGACCCTGAGCGGTCTGGCAGAAGCCGGCAGAGGAAGCCAAGACGGGGGTCAGTAGCGAGAGGACCATGACTGCTGAAGTCTCTTCAGCTGAGCAAACCTTGAGTGAGCTGAAGAGACTGGGAAGGCGCTATGTTTGGTTGGTTGGCCCCAATGACTGCCGCAGGTTTTTATTCTTGTGTTTTAGGCTTGTTTTAAGCATTTGGATTTTTTACCTTGAGGCAGGCGGCTGGGAGCTGTGCCCAGCTGGGATGCCTAGAAGGATCAGGAGAGGGACTACACCTCCCCCAGTCCATGACAGGGCAGCCACCCTGGTTTGTATGGGGACCACGGGAACTGAGCACGGAAGCTCAACCCTATAGGAGCCCATGGTCACC
Source organism: Polypterus bichir lapradei (assembly GCA_026402145.1). Taxonomy (NCBI): domain Eukaryota; kingdom Metazoa; phylum Chordata; class Cladistia; order Polypteriformes; family Polypteridae; genus Polypterus; species Polypterus bichir. Next base: position 47,799,129 of record JANRMT010062861.1, on the reverse strand, counting down.
ACCAGGGGGCGTCTGGACGACTGTGAAGCCCTGGATGTCAGCACTTCCGCCACACCCGGAGGTACTGGCGAAAGGACTAGCAGGGACACCAGGAGTGCTTCCGGGTGCTCATGCGGCACTTCCGCCACACCAGGAAGTGCCACAGGAAGCTCATCAGGTGGTAATAAAAGGGGCCGCCTCCCTCCAGTCAGTAGCTGGAGCATCGCGACTGAGGCCATGAGGAGGAAGTTGACTCAGACAGATGGGATCCGAGAGGTAAGTCCCACACCCAACGGCAGTCGGCCCTGGGGGGCCGGACTGGCCGGATGCTGTGTTTGTGTTCTAGGCAGGAACTACCTGGATCCACATCAGTGGCTGAGGTATGCCGATCCGTGGGGCTACGACAGGGCGACGGCGGTAGAAGAAACTGAGGAGGAACCACTGCGTCTCAGAAAGCCACAGCAGCAGAAGAGCTGCCAGGAGGCTCGCCACCACATCGGGAGCCGGAAGGAGGAGACGGCTGGCGAGGGATTGGATGGTGTGTCTTGCTTTCCCGCCAATGATCGGTCGGAGGCGGGACCAACGAATGTCAGTCCTGAGCCAAGGGAGGACCCAACTGAGCCGGGGAGAAGGCTTCATGGCACGCAGCCGGCGTGTAGGACCGATCAAAGGGTAAGTCCTCCACCGACTGACATTCTGTCTTGTATAACAGCTTCTTAAGGGTTTGCCAACATGGTACTACACCTTTGGACCTGGACATCTGTCCAGTTACAAATAAATGGGGGAAACTTGCCATTTGGAAATTCAACATGGCTAAACACAATCCATGATAAGACAAAAGACGTCCTCCTAGACAAACGCTGTAATCCTGCGAGCAATGAATTGTTTATAAAAATGAGTTCAGTAGAAAAGGTGTAGCAGTGGTCCTGGATGAGATCACACTTTTGCCCGTGCTATTTAAGCTTTGTGTGCACTGATCAAGGTGCCCTTAAATCAACCCCAATACATTCTTCCTACCTGATTGGTGAAGCTTGGCAGGCCAATGAAGGGCATGTCGTAAAAACACCCTGAACCCTCCCTGAACCCACATTTTGACATAAGGTTTTTATTTCAGGTAATGAAGACAGAAATTTTGAGGTAAGGTAATCGTAGCAACTAATCATAGCACCAGAGAGTGATTAAACTTTACATACTGAAGTAAGAACTTCACTGAAGTTTGAAACTATGGAAATAATGACCCTACAGTATTAATCTACAAATCTTTTTAGAAAGTGTTTCTTTTTTGACTTCATTATCTCATATCATAAATTTAGACTTCCCTTTTCTGTTATTGAATGTACTTCTTTGAAAATGGTCAAACTGTTAGCCCACTTTTCAAGAATAGAATTATATTTAAATTTTTTAGCTTCATCAGTATCTGCTGTTTCTCTTAATTTGGCATTACGTGAACATTTCAAAAGTTTACTCATTCATTCTCAGTCTACATTCCAAATGTAAAATCAGAAAGTATTACATTGAAAGTCTCCAAGGTGAGAATGCTCCTTTCATCTGCATATCGTTCTGCATTATCAAGTAACTTAAGCACCTCTGTGTTTCTTCCTGAGCAAAGTAGAACAACATGGCCAGATGACCCTAACATAACAGAAATAGTGATTATAATTTCACACCACTCAATATTATGAATACTTATTGAGCATCAATATAAAGTAAGAATAAATAGAGCTCAAAATGAATCCTAGCTGCTGTATTACACTAACTCTTACCAAACTCAAGAAAGTTTATACCTAATGAGTAGGTTTGGATGGGTCACTTATTCATCAAACTCTTCCCACTTTTTAGTCTTTGGCTCATAACCATTGGCCATAGTAACCCATTACTAGAGAGACTTCATCCAATTTCTCTTCCAAACTAATGATTCTTCTATATACACTGCCTCCCATAATGTTTGGGACAAAGATACATTTTTCCTTGATTTATCCCTCTGCTCCCCAGTTTGAAATTAAAAATCAAGCAATTCAGACCTAATTAAAGTACACATTGCTGACTTTCATTTAGGGGTATCTGAACACATTTCATTCACACCATATAGAAATTTCAACTCTTTTTCTACATGGTACCCCCATTTCAGGACACCATAATGTTTGGGACACGTATATTAAAGTCATCATATTTAGTACCTTGATGAATATTCTTTGAATGCAATGACTGCTTGTAGTCTGTGGTTCACAGACATCACCAGGTGCTCAGTATCTTCTCTTGTGATGCTCTATTGCTCTGCCTCTAATGTTGTCATTTTCAGCTCCTGCTTGTTTTGGGGGCTTATCCCCTTAAATTTTCTCTTATGCATATGGATGATTGGCTTGCCCATTCAAAAATATTTTAACTTTGAAAATCTCTTGTGTTGCTTTAGCAGTACTTTTTGATCATTATCTTATTGTAGGATGAAGCGCAGCCCAGTGTGTTTGGAGGCATTTACTGGAACTTGAGCAGATCAGATGTTTCTATACAACTCAGAATTCATCATGTGACTACCATCAGTAGCTACATTATCAATGAAGAGAAGTGTGGAAGATATTCCAGGAGACTGGAAGTTACTCAAGGAGAGCTAGACAGGGCCGTAGAATGTCCTTTACCCATCAGCAGGACCAGTATCTGCTCCTCTGGGCAAGGAGGAACAGGATGAGCACTGCCAGAGCCCTAAAAAATGACCCCCAGCCGGCCACTGATGGGAATGTCTCTGACCAAACAATCAGAAACAGACTTCACGAGTGTGGCCTGAGGACCTGTCCACTAGTGGGCCCTGTGCTTACTGCCTGGCACCGTGGAACTTGATTGGGATTTGCCATAGAATACCAGAATTGGCAGGTCTACCACTGGCGCCCTGTGCTTTTCACAGATGAGAGCAGGTTTACCCTGAGCACATGTGACAGACATGAAAGGGTATGGAGATGCCGTGGAGAATGTTGTGCTGCCTGAAACATCGCTCAGCATGGCCAGTTTAATGGTGGGTCAGTGATGGTCTGGGGAGTCATAACCATGGAAGGATGCACAGACCTCTACATGCAAGACATCAGCACCTTGACTGTCATTAGGTATCAAGATAAAATTCTTGGACTTATTGTCAGACCCTATGCTGGTGCAGTGGGTCCTGGGTTCCTTCTGGTGTACGACAATGCCCGGCCTCATGTGGCGAGAGTATGCCAAAAGTTCCTGGAGGATGAAGGAATTAATAACATTGACTTGCCACCATGCTCACTTGACCTAAATCCAAAAAAATACCTCTGGGACATTATGTTTCAGTCTATCCGACACCTCAGACTGTCCAGGAGCTCAGTGATGCCCTGGTCCAGATCTGTTAGGAGATTTTCCCCAGGACACCATCTGTCATCTCATTAGGAGCATGCCCTGATGTTGTCAGGCATACATACAAGCACATGGAGGCCATACAAACTACTGAGTAGGATTTGGAGTTGCTGCAATGAAATTTTGCCAAAATGGACTAGCCTGCTGCATCATTTTTTCACTTTGAGTTTTGGGGTGTAGGTTGATAATTTTCATTTCCATCAAACAATGTGGCATCCTTTCATTCCTAACACATTACCCAGGGTTTGGGAAAATCTAGTAAATGAAATAGTCATTTTAAGATGAAGTTTAGTTTACGATGTTCTAATTTAATGACAAACTACGAGAATAAAGTCAGTATGTCGACTTTAATCTCGACATAAACGGCGAGAATAAAGTGGAAATGTTTTAGTTTTTTAGTTTTTTCTCTTCTTCACTGTGTCCATATTTGTTTTTCACCTTGGCCCTAATACGCTTCCGTACATATCAGTACAGATATACAGCAGGATTTTTTTTTCCATTGAGCTCTGATATGTTTTCAAAGTGTTCCTTTAAATTTTTTGAGCAGCTTATTTTTTAACAAACTATAATCTGGCCATCCTGTTTTTGTGTCGAACTAGTGGTTTGCATCTTGCAGTGTATCCTCTGTATTTCTGTTCATTAAGTCTTCTGCTAATATTCATCTCTGGCACATCCATATCTGCCTCCTGAAGACTGTTTCTGATCTGTTGGGAGGCATTAGAGGCTTTTTCTTTACCATAGTGATGATTCTTCTGTCATCAGCAGTGAAGGTCTTCCTTGGCCTACCAACCCCTTTGCGTTTACTGAGCTCACTAGTACATTCCTTCTTTTTAATGATATTCCAGACAGTTGATTTAGGTAATTCTAAGGTGTTACCAATGTCTCGAATGGTTTTAGTTTTATTTTTCATTGGCACATCCCTTGTCCTCAGGTTGAACAATGAAAACTAAATACTCCAAAAGGTAGAAGCAAGACAAGGTATCTTATGCCTGCAGTAATGCTGTATAATTACAAACTCTTGTGACACCAATTGTCTCAGACATTATGGTGTCCTGAAATGGGGGATCCATCTCCAAAAAGTGTTGTCATTTCTACATGGTGTGACCAAAATGTATGCAAATACCCATAAATAAAAGTTTGCAATGTGCTCTTTAATCACATATGAATTGTTTGATTTGTAATCTTAAATTGTGGAGTAGAGGGATAAATCAAGGAAAAATGTGCTTTTGCCCTAAACATTGTGGAAGACAGCATCACAGAAAGAATTAATATCCTAGGATTTTAAAACAATGTAAATACAACTTAAAAAGAAATATGCTATTAACAAAAAGAATATAGTGAAGAGCAATTCTGTGGGCACAAAATACTTTACTAAGGAGCGAAGTCAATAAAGAACGGTTAGACTCATTCAAGTAAACAGAATGACCAAAAATAAATAATTAACAGATATTTGTAATATTGGTATGCAGAGGGTCCTCTCTGAATGCACAGTGTGTCTGAACTTTAAAGGAATGGGCTACAGCGGCAGTGGACCACACTGGGCTCTATTCCTGTCAACTAAGAACAGAAAGCTAAGACACCAAAATTGAATGTTGAAGATTAAAACAGTATGGCCTGCTTTGATGAATCTCAGTTTCTGCTGTTACATGCAGATAGTGGGGTCCAAATTTGAGTAAACAGCATGAATCAATAAACCCAATTTATTTTCTGTCAGTGATACACAGGGTGTTGGTAGTAGTATAATCAGTTCTTGAAGAGTACACAGGGGGGGGGATTCCCATAAAACCTCAAGTGTGGCAATACAATACCATGTACCCACTTCAAGCACTGGGTGTAATGGTGCGAAGAGTGTTTTTTTTCTGGTACACATTCACCTTTTTATTATCAGCCAAACAATATTTAAAAGTTTTCTCTATGGCTTTTGTTGGCATTAGTTGTTTTTGATCTTTTTATGCTTCTATTGGCAGATGTAATTCAATTCTGATGACTAACATTTCAAAAGACTTTTTAAAAACTGATTTCATATTTATGCTCCTTTTCTGAGGTGAATATCCATAATCAAACACTTTTTTCCTATGTTTTTTGAGGTCAGAGAACACATTTTTTGTGTTAGGATTAAGTTTCTGTATCTTGCTTAGATTTTGTCATTTTATTTTGAACCATTTCCAATTTGGTTATAGTGGGTGTTGATATTTTGTTTTTTCTGTTACTCAGAACAGCTTGCAGTTGGAGGGTGGATTGACATAAGTAACTATTCTGTGCTGGGTCGAAAGGTTGCCTGATGCAGTTTTTAATTATCCTAATTAAGAGATAAACTCTGGTGTGCCTTTGTGCTATAATGCATATTCTTTGGTGTACTTTTAGGTATGATTCTCTTCTTGAATATTTGGACTTTGATTTTTGCCTAACATCTTGGTTTTGTCACCTGTACTAACAATCTCATGTTTTTTGACATTTTGATGTGTCCTGTGTCTAGATCTGGGTCTGTAGGGATTGCCAGGATATTCAACTCTCTTTCCCAGACTAAGGAGTGAGAGATGTAGAGGCAATGGTGACCTTAGGGTATTTTAAGGTTCACCCTGCAGTTCTGGCTCACTGGTCCTAGCACTTGGTGTTGAGACTTTAGCAAGTTTCGTTAACTGTTGCAGGCCATTCTCTTATAGACTTGTGTTTAACCTAACCTTGTTAAGCTCTTCAATGAAACCCCTAAGGTGATACTCCCCACCTAAACCTATAAGACCAGAAAGATACAACATATTTTTTAAAGCACAAGAATAAAATTCTAAATTAAAGGATTGAATGCAAAATGTAAATAATAGAAAAATGATATTCTTACAATTCAGATTGATTCCTTCATGTTGGTCTTCAAGATGATTCTTACTCTATTACAAAGCTCATTCTGTTTATAAGAAATATTTTGAGCCTCAGTGCCCAGATCCTCCCATTCACTGATAAAAAATTTTGTCCCACTCTGGACTTTCCCCTCTGTGATGGTGTACCACTTCCCTTCAGGCTTTTACTTAAAAATCTAACAGTTCAAAAATCATCTTCCTGTACTACATTTGTCAAAGGCCTAAAGATAAAGATGACAGTTCCAAAGTTCAGTTCCCTGTGCCTTAGTTCACAAGAAGGTGTGGTCTTTAACTGGCACTGAAGCCTTCATGTTCAGAAAATGACTCCATTTTTAAATTTTCCAAACTGAGAGTTATATTATCATAAGCCAATCTTGGGATTTGTTTATCTCAGTCTCTCCAGCCCATCTCTGGCCTGAGCCGGTTTTTAGGCCAAGCTTTTGCTAGATGGCCAGGGTGGTCTAGATTCATGACTCCTGACCACAGTTTTTTTTCCTGATCAGCAACATTAATATCACTCTGCTCACTAGAAGTGGAATACTTTAATTGCCACTTGCTTATGTTATCTAGTACACGCTTGTTCACCTCAGAAATATTGCTCAATTATATTATTTTCTTAGTATGAAGGATATTGAAAAGTTTTTTATTCATTGCTATCATGCTAAATAAACTATTGCAATGCTTTTGGCCAAACTGTTTGAATCATTTACTTACCACTTTACAGTGGCAGCCGTGAAAATAACCAGAAATCACAGAGCTCTGATTCTTAAATCGCTAAACTTGACTCCAGCATATGGAGATGCTTCTTCAAAACCTTGTTTGTGGCTTATTTTTGCATTCCCACGGAGTGTACATTATGGCAGGCAGAGCCTTTACCCATTGAGCCACTCACCTGCAATGATCAACCTGTTTTTGTTAGAAAAGCCAGTTTGTCAGGATTGTATTAGTATCCCATTCCTGTTTTTATTTGTTTGCATTTGTTTATTTTCCCATTGTCATTGCTTATATTTTGTTTCATTGATTTTTTTCTTGTTTTGTTTTCTCCCTTAGCCTGATTTAAGTTTAGAATCTGTAGAGACAGGATCTTCTCCAAATATGGTCACTGTAGTAACATGAGAGGCCTATAAAACACACATGCCTGCCACTAACTACTAGCCTATCTGTTGTACTTTCGTCCCTTTCTTACCATTCATCTCTTTAAGATCTTCAGGTTTAGGTTTAGAGCTTAAATTTTTGTTGTTACAGTTTATTAAGCCAATCTCTTTGAAACATTCTGTAAATTAATTTACTTTATTATGATTTATTTGTTAGTTTTAAAATATTAAAAATACATTACTTTTGAATTATCAATCAAATGTTGTATTCTTTTTTTCCTTTTTATTAGTAGATGTTTTTGTTTTTAGTTATTCACTCATTTCCTTAAAAAAAAAATGTAAGATTTCATTAGGTAATTAGTGATTTTTGTTTTGGGTCAGATGGGGCATTTTGGCCTTCCCATTTAGGAAAATCGAACACCATTGGTCATCTTGATGTTAAAATCAATGCTAATAAATTGCTTAGCATAGCATACTCTTGTTAAAACTCCTGTTAAGTCTGTCTGTATTAATTTAAAAAATTAATATCTTTAATTTTGATTGGCTGCTATTAATGTCACATTCTTTACATTTTGTCATTGGCCTGCCATGGCAGTTGGTGTCACTGCCATTTTAATCAAATTATCTCTTCTGATTTTTGATTTGGGCCATAGTGGAGGATGTGATATTGAAAATGGCCTGAATTTCAGATCCTTTCTGTATTCTACTGGAATCACTGATGTTGTGTGAGCTGTGCAGAATTGTGGACCTAGATTTCAGACTACTGTTATGCCATGATTAAAAAAAGGTAAAAAAAGTAGAAAATGGAGCAGGAGATAAGAAATGGAAGAATCAAAGGCACAAATAAGATGCTGACATCATAAACAGATCATATGTACCAAAATAATCAAACCAAATGTAATAACCAAAATCAAAAAATATGTTTGCCTATTGCTATAAAGAATTCTTTCTTGTACTAGCTAATACAACTAAAGATATTAAAGATTTAATATATACAAAGAATAAGTCGCAAAGATATAACAAATGAAAACTAGAATAAACTGTTTGATTTATTTCATTTAAGAATCTAAATTTAGTATTAAAAATGTGTGTGTGTGTATATATATATATATATATATATATATATATACTCAGCAAAAAAAGAAACGTATTCTGACTTTCAACTGTTTTTACTTTCAGTAGACTTAATGTGTAAATGTTTGTATGAACACTAAAAGAGTCAACACCATAAGACATAAACTAAAAATGTTTCACAATGTGTCCCTGAATGAAGGGAGGCTCAAAATCAAAAGTACCAGTCAGTATCTGGTGTGGCCACCAGCTGCTTGAAGTACTGCAGTGCATCTCCTCCTCATGGACTGGACCAGATTTGTCAGTTCTTGCTGTGAGATGTTACCCCACTCTTCCACCAAGGCACCTGCAAGTTCCTGGACATTTCTGGGGGGAATGGCCCTAGCCCTCACC
>JANRMT010062861.1:47654266-47785377 GCA_026402145.1 Polypterus bichir lapradei | reverse complement strand
TATATACACACACACACACACATATATATAATTTGTGTGTGTGTATGATTGTGTGTGTGTGTATGTATGATGTAGATAGATATATATATATATGTGTATATGTAGATATCTAATGTATATACATATGTATATATTTATATAGATATGAAGATATGAAGATATATATATATATATATATAGACTCAAAACCATTATGACGGCAGCAATCCAAGCTGTGAGAAAACAGTAAAAAGGAGGCGTGTCAGATGTCGTGGTACATTTTCTAATGCAACTAGACGAAAACAACTTTGTGACGCTGCTGCCAAATACACAAAACAATTACTTTCACAATCATGTTACATTATTTTTCAAATGTTTCCTTTTCTTTTTCATAACTTCTTTAACACACGACATCGCTGCGAAGTGCAGTTATTTTGCTATATATATATATATATCACAGCGACACTCATAACAGTGACAAAACAATTACATTGACAATCATGTTACGTTATTTTCAAAATGTTTCCTTTTGTTTCTCTTTCCTTCTTTAACACACTACTTCCCTGCTGCCAAGCGCAGTTATTTTGCTATATATATATAGATATAGATATAGATATATATATATATATATATATATATAGAGAGAGAGAGAGATATAGAGATATATATAGATATGGGAACAACACTCATATCAATGACAAAACAATTACATTAACAATCATGTTACGTTATTTTTTAAATTTTTCCTTTTCTTTTTCATACCTTCTTTAACACACTACTTCTCCGCTGCGAAGCGCGGGTATTCTGCTAGTGAATATATAAAGTCAGCGTTGGAATATATAAAATCATTTCTGAATATATAAAGTCAATCCTGAATATATAAAGTCAGTGTCAGAATATATAAAATCATTCCTGATTATATATAACGTCAAAGCCTGATTAAATAAAGTCAGCGTCGGAATGTATAAGTCTTTCCCAAATATATACACTTTATATATTCCAGTTTTGCCTTTTTATATCCGGGAATGACTCTATACATTCCGACGCTCACTTCATATAATCAGGCTTTGACTTTATATATTCAGGAATGACTTTACATATTTCGATGCTGATTTTATATAATCAGGCTTTGACGTTATATATTCAGAACACTGACTTTATATATTCAGAAAATCATTGTATTTGCCTGTTTGGCACCCCATAATATGTATGTATATATATTGTGATAGACAGCCAGGAACCCTGCCCCACCGGGACACCTGGAGGAAGGAGGAACCGGGAGAGTGACACTTCTTTTCCCTGGGCACCCAGACGGTCCTTGATCCCAGGGGAACAGCGCTTCTGGGACACCAGGAAGCGCTGACAGACCATGGATGGTTTATGCCTGGAGGGCTTCCGGGTGCAAGGGCAGCACTTCTGCCACACTGGGAAGTGCTGCTGGAAGTTCATCGTCCGGCACCTTGAGCACATCTGAGGCAAGATAAACGGGTTCACTTCACTCCATTCAGGGAGCCGGAGTCGGGTGGAAGAAGGACAGAGCTTGTGAGACAGGAGAGGAGGTGGCCGAAGGAACCAAGAACTGTGCAATCATGTAAATATTTGTGTAAATAAACGTGAGTGTTGTGGACAGTGCTCTGTCGTGTCTGTCTGTGGCCGGGCTACCTCTTACAATATATATATATACACACTTGCTGTGTAAGCCCGTGCTGTAAAAATCCCGGGGTCCTAGAAACTATTGAAATTGTCAAAATAAAATTGAAATGTAGGGATGTCACTGGGCATCTCACTCCTAGGAGATTTCGTTTTGCCAACATGCTCGCATCGCTTGTGCATTAGCGGCTAAGCAACTGTCTCTTACTTTGGAGGTTTCGTTTTGCCGGTGTGTTGGCCTTGCTTGTGTATTAACGGCTAAGCGAATTTCTGTTTCCTTGGAGGTGGAGCCCTTACCCTGACTCCACCTCTCACTTCCAGGCTGGACAGACAGACACACACACATCCACGTGTAGACGTTTATGTATAAGACATAAAACGAGGCACAAGGCAAGCAACACATAGGCTTCATTTACGTGGGAAATGCTTCCCAAATTGTTTCCCACCAGTGCACAGTTCAAATGCACAATACACAGCATGCAGCAATGCCTTTTCTTCTTTCTTTCTCTCTCTCTCTCTCTCTGTCTTTCTCTTCTTCCTCCACTCCTCCTCCAGCAAGCTTTGTCTCTTTTCCTCCTGACTCTGGCTCCATAATGTGAGGTAGACAGTTCCTTTCATTTTAGCCACCCTGGAAGTGCTTCCAATCTCATGGAAATGTGATCTGTCAGTACTTCAGAGTGAGGAGGAAACCCCATGATGTAGGGACTCCCCAATCCCGTAGCTTCTCCTGGTGACCCCTGTTTAGCCGCACTAAACTCAAGCACCTAGTTTTACAATCTCCATTGACAAACATTAAGCAGATTTTGTTGTACTAAAGAGGTCAGTGACTTTAAAACTGAGACAGTCATAGGATCCCACCTTGTCACGAGTCAGTATGTGAAATATCCGCTCTGCTAGATCTAACCCAATCAACTGTAAATACTAGGATTGTGAAGTGGAAGCATCTAGGAGGAACAACAGCTCAACCACAAAGTGATGGGCTGTGGAAACACACAGAGTTGGGCTGCTGAGTTCATAGCATGTAAAAATGGCCTATACTTTTGTCACAACAGAGATCCAAACTGCCTCTGGAAGCACTATCAACAAAAGAACTGTGTTGTAAGCTTTATGAAAAGGGTTTCCAAGCCACTGTACATAAGCCTGAGATCATGATGCACAATTCCACGCTTTGGCTGAAGTGGTATAAAACACACTGCCGTTGGATTCCAGAGCAGTGGAAATGTGTTCTATGAAGTTATGAGTCACACTGCGCTATCTGGCAGTCTGATGGGTGTATCTAGGTTTGACAGATGTTAGCAGAATGCTACCTTTTAGACTGCTTATTGCTTACTGTAAAGTTTGATAGAGGATTAATAATGTTGTCTAGGACTGTTATATAAAGTTTGTGCTAGGCCTGTGGTTTCAGTGAAGGTTACTGTTAAAGTTACAGCATAAAAAGATATTTTAGACTATCATGAGTTTCCAAATTTGTAGCAATAGTTTGGGGAAATTCCCTTTTCCTTTTGGGGTGAATTGTAATGCCAGTTGTGAACCAGGTCAACATCAGTACCTGACCTGACAAATTCTCTTTTGGCCCAGATTCCCACAGACAACTCCAAAATCTTGTGGAAAGCCTTCCCAGGAGAGTGGTTGCGGTTACAGAGGCAAATCATTGTGGGCAGCAACTCTGTCACCCATGATTTTGGAATGGGATGCCCAACAAGCTCATACAGCATAGTAGTGATGGTCAGGTATAAACAAACAAATACTATTGTAAGAATTAATTACAAAATTAAGAGTTGGGGAATTGTTCCTGTATAATGTTCGGCAATCTTCAGAAAAAAAATGCAAGTAAATAGTGATCAAAACCTTAAGCGTTGATGATACAATTAGTAGTATGTGTCTTCCTTTTGAAAATGTAAAAAAAAAAACATTAACTAAGTTCAGTCTAAAGTTTTTTAAGCCATATACAGTAAAGCCCACTATGCTCATATTCTATATCAGAGATGATACAAGACAGTTGAAGGTGAGTATTTATAGAAAATAGCGACCAGAAGGAAGTAGTGGTGGAAATGACTGTGCGACTGGAAGTGAATTCATCATGAGCCAACCAGAAGTGATGTCACTGGGGGCAACTGGAAGAGATGTGGACGGAAGTGACATCATCTGGTAGGGCCGGAAGTAATGTCTTCAAGATGCACCCGGAAGTGATGTCACCCATGGGAGTCAGAAATGGATATAATAAAATGGAAGAGGAGCCATTTTGGAAATCCTGTACTGTCAGTGAGTGAATTTGATTATTGTTTTTCTTCATTCTGGTGAAAAAAGGAGAGAGCAGTTAGTACCCGATACTACCCCTTTGTCTTGCAATCTTTCACTCACCTCAGGGCTGGTTGGCTGCCTCCTAAGCACAGGTGTGTGACTCTATATAAGGGTGTGTTAGTATGTGTCTTCCTTTTGAAAATGTAAAAAAAAACCATTAAGTTCAGTCTAAAGTTTTTTAAGCCATATACAGTAAAGCCCACTATGCTCATATTCTATATCAGAGACAGGCTACTAATTGGATCCAGGAACATCTACATGGACAAGAAGGTCCAGCAATTTGTTTCAAAAAAATGTCTAAGATACTGAGATAGTGGGGTATTTTAAGCATTGGCTAACCTAAACAGTACTGAAGGAGTGATTGGTCTCATTTGTACAATTAGGGATGTTCTTATGTTCCACTTTCTTTTTTGGCCATTAGACCCTTGTTTGTCTTTTGACTGGATATGTGACTTTGCCAGGGTCAGTCTCAGCTTGCTCCGAAGAATCTTAATTATTTGTTTCACTTGGAATACAGTACATCTATAGTCAGATTAGCCAGTAATTCTCTTACCTCATCCTGCTTTAACAATTTAGGGCTGTGAGGAGACAGATATTCCAAGAATTTACTTATGAGTTTACTTTTTCCATCACATCCACTATACAGTGATACGTCCCTTTTAAAATATTGTTGTTCTTCTGACACAAGTCAAATCCTAGAGAGTCCTGGTAGGCAATATCACTTCAGTTTATGTCCAGTTTATGTCCTTTGATGGACCAGAAAGAATCCATTAAAGTACCCTTAATGGAAACTTTACTGCTACACAAAGTGTCCGTGAATTTGTCTCAAATGCAGCCTTTTAGGACATAGTGGTGCTGCTATTTGCTCCAGCTGCGAATGTAATCAGAGGCTAATTATGTCTTCCAATCGAAATTCTGCCTTAATTAGGCGTCTAGTTTCTTTATTTCCAATCTCAGTAGGTAAGTTTAAGGGGGGGTCGTCGAAGACTCAGTTCTTTGAAGGGGACATCATCTGCCAGATTTCATTCTAGCCATAGTCTTTAATGAGAGGTTCTTTCATGCCTTTAATTAAAGCGTATATTTATTTTGGTCTCTTGTTTCTCTATTTCCACACGTCAGTAAGAACATAAAAACCTTCCTGCTTTGCAGTTCTATTTAATTTAATAAAGATGTTTCCAGATATCATGAATACCACCATGTAACAATTTAGTGCACAGTGACTTTTTGATTAGAGATGGTTTCTTGAATTTAATTCTAAAAAAGCAATCCAATTATTCAGATTATTTTTACATAAAGTAGCACACTTTCCACTGGAGGGCAGTACAGTGGTTAGCACAGTTGTTTCACAGCTCCAGACTCCTTGGTTTAAACCTTGTCTGAATCCGTAAGACAATTTTCAAGTTCTTCCACTCATTGTGTGAGAGTTATTTAAAATCTGCTGCACTTGTAGATGACCTTCTAAACTTTGTAACAGTTGATTTCCAATTCTTTGGAGAACTTTATAAATCCCTTCCCAAACTTATATGCATCTAAAACTTTCTTTCTAAAGACTTCAGAGTGTGCTTTCGACATTGGCATGATGATAACACACAATTTAAGAATAAAGAATAAATCAGACTAACGTCTGGGGTTTAAATGCTGTAAGGCATGTTCCCTCAAGATCCTCTCTAATAATGTTTTAATCATTTGCACCTGATCTTTGCACTTTTATCTATAGATACTGTTTAAATGAAGATCAAACCCTGATATGTTCACATATGTTAAAAAAAGAAAATATACACTGAAACCACTGGCAGATGAAATGAATAACATTGATTATCTCATTACAATAACCTGCCAAGGGCATATATTAGGCAGCAAATGAATAGTCAGTTCTTAAAGGTGGAAAGTGTTGGAAGCAGGAAAAGTGGGCAAGTGAAAGGATCTGCACCACACACAAGGCTCAGATTGTGATGACTAAACAAGTGATATTTGGATTTCAGGCTTCACACATTATACACGTCATGTCTACATTTTGTCAATTATTACTAAAACATTAAAAACGTTTCTGTTTTTACGATGTGTTTACATAGTTTGTTGTAGACACGGAACACACATGAAATGCATGTATTCCAAATAACAATACATTATTTACCCTGTACAACTCCAGGCAATTCACATGCAGGAAAACAGACCTGAGCTGAGAGAACTTTCTGCCCTTTTCTGTGTCGGTGGGGGGATGGAATAGCAGGCTGCTTGCTGCTTGTGCTTATCGACACATTTACAAAACAAAAAGACGCTGACGAAGAGGTGCAAAGGGATTTAAGGTGGGCTGGGATTGTGAGTTTTTTCGTAGGCTTTGGTAAATCTAGTGTTAACAACAGGACACTGCATCAAATCAGCCAAGTAATAAGACATCAGAAGAGATGGAAAAATAATTAATCTACTTTAAAACTAATTGAAAACAAAAGCATACTTTGGATTTAAAGTCCTTGAGTATCAAAACTCCAGGAACGATGTAAAACTTTTAATGTACAGTATGATGCAAAGGAGAGACAAGAAAAATCAAATAAAAATACTAATCATAACAGTACAGAGAAAATGGTTTGGGTGAGACACATCTTCTTACATGCCCTCCTTTTCGACTCCCTAGAACAGAAGATAAGGTGACGACACCTTCATACCCACCTCTGACCCTGCCCCTTCTAGTCCTATATGAAACAGTCAGCGACTCTGAACACCATTTTTTCCCCACTGTTGTTGTTTTCGATTTTCATAGCCTTACCATCATTGGTATTATACAGGAATTCCATTCTAGTTCCCAACTCATTTTATGGCTGTTTGTTTCATAACTGCAATACATAAATATTATGCACAGCCATTCAGATTGCTGATGGCGTTAATGTGAAATACAAATAATTGATCTGGGTGGTAATTGTTTATTTGCTCATGAAAATGTTATATAATAAAATCGACAGTGTCTTGCATTTTTAAATCAAAAAATTATTATTTTGGCTTAACTAAAAATTTTAAACTGAAGTTGTCGTGCTGTAAACTTTTTTAGGCTTCCTGTGGAGATTTGCTTAAAGTTTTCTTTTGAGTTTGAGTGTTCTTTTTCATTTTTTCAGTTTTAATTCTTCCATTGTCTCAATTCAGTCACATCTCTGAGGTGACCAATCTAATACTATTAGTATTCCATCTATGGACATCTGTCCCAAAAAAGTCCTAATCGTTATTAGAGTGTGTTTGGGATGTTCATTCTACTGAAAAATACAATTTTGGCTAACAATGCATTTTCCTAAAAGGTACAGCATCGGATTTATAAAGTTGAATTTGCATTTGCCTGGTATGGACATCCACATCGCTGCCAGATTTTGTACAGATTCCCCGTTTTGTTACAATTTTTTTTCATTAAAATACTTTTTTTTTATTGACAGCAGCTGCACTTGTTCCCTAAGGAGGCATTTTGGGAACTTGGCATAGTTATGCAAAGATAGCCAGTGAAATTTTGGTTTAGAGTAAAAGGTTTTACCTGAGTTTATTTACCTTGAGTAGTGCTGGGTACTCCTGCTAGTGATGAACA
This sequence comes from Polypterus bichir lapradei, assembly GCA_026402145.1. Taxonomy (NCBI): domain Eukaryota; kingdom Metazoa; phylum Chordata; class Cladistia; order Polypteriformes; family Polypteridae; genus Polypterus; species Polypterus bichir. The sequence goes on along the minus strand of JANRMT010062861.1, from coordinate 47,777,885 downwards.
AAATTCTGCAGCAGTTATTATTCTTTCAGCTTTGACAAGATACCTCACAAGAGGTGGCAGACAAGTATCAGTGTACTTCTAGCTAACTCTACTTTTGACATATTGAAAGAAATTTTGAAAGTTTCGACATAATGAACTCTGTAACTGCTTAAGGTGAGCAGCCTCATACAAAGCTTGCTGTGCGACATTGAGTTGAATTGTTCAGGTTGTATGATTTTACCCATTTTATCTCCTAGTGTTTGATATTTCCAGGCCAACATATAAAGCTTTAAAGGAAATAAAATATGTTATTTTCTCACTGAAACTACCTCGTTGCTTATTGACGCTAGCAATTGCCGATGGGTTGGATGTGTTCCTCTCTAACAAACGTCCTGCAGCAAAACAGGGAGACGTGTTTATTGAGTTCTCTCAGTGGTGTAAAACTGGGTGAAGCAGACTGTGAGTTGTAGTCCTAGAAACACACAGCATATCATTGCTGAGTTTCCCAGGGGTGAGTATTGCAAGGTTTTTATATAAAACAAGGTCAATAAGCTAAGGTATAGTTTAGGGGCATTTCTTCTTACTCACCAGTAAAAAAGAACCCAGGTGGCCAATGCAGTTCCTTTCGTGACAATATAATTTCATGATAAAACAAAGTGATTATTTGTATTGATTTTAATGGTATGTAGTGTTTTTTTTTTCTGTGGAAAAACATTAACTAGTGTTAAATAATTTTTATATTTTTTCTTTTTATATTTTGTGACTTTTGATCTATACTGTAAGTAAATGATAAAGTGATATGAAAAACTAAAATGACAAAGAAATCATCTATTGTGGGGACGCCTATATAGTGCAAGGACTGTCGGAGAGAGCATATTCAGGACATTACCACCCCCAGAACACAAGAGGGAAGCCCCCTTGGCTTGCAGCGGTGCCTCAGACTCCCACAGAGCTCCTAGGGAGTTGAAGTTTGGAGCAGCCCTGCTGGGTTCCATGGGCACCACCAGGGGGTGTTGCATGAATGGCTGAGTCCTGTATGGCAGCACTTCCACTAAATTTCCCTATAAAATGAGCCAGCCGTCACTAGTCTAGGAGCCAGAGTTAGTAGAAGGTGGACAAAGCTTGCTGGAGGTGGAGTAGAGGCGAAGAGAGAGGGAGAGAAGAGAAAGGAAAAGAAGGAAGAGAAGTGTGCTTTGTGTACTGTGTTAGTGCTTTGAAATGTGCTGTGCAGGTGGGAAATGAGGGAAAGTGCTTCTCAAAAAGAAAAATGCATGGGTGTCGAACTTGTGTCCTGTATCTGCCTGTGTCAGGTTTACGCAGCAGGAGCGTCCTCTACAGGCCACGTTGTTTATCATGGACTTGTCAGCCTTCTGATATACACACCACTGAGTACTTATGGGGTATCTTTGTGTGACCGTTTATGAAATGCAAAGGAAGGTGCATGTGACATGATAACTGGGATGTCACATAATATACACATCTGTGTGTACAGTAAAACAGAAATTAATGGACAACAGTATTTAAACTGAAACAGTGCTATAGATCCGCTGCAGAATCTCTTCATTCCTGAAGAAAACATTTCCTCCTTATTTTTGGATTCTTTTCCTGTTATTTACAAAAGGGTTACAGGTCTCTTATGTAACCTGTGAATGTGTTGACTGTTCTTAAATTTGAATACTTTTGTCTTTTTATCATGATATTGAGGGTTTATTTCAGAGAACAGAAGAAGCAGCTGTCTTGATGTTGAACTCAAAATGAATAAATCTTTTTAAGAACCAAAATGATTACTTTTTCATTTGAAACACATTTAACATATTATAGAACTGACATTTGGCTATACAAATATTTCCACTGAAGTCCAAATGACACAAAGATAATACCTTCCTGCAACCCAAAATTTAATAAGCATGTCACACAGTTGATGAATGGATGAATACACGAGAAACCATTACTTTGACATCTGCACAAAGAAAAAAACAAATATCATATATTGCCTTAAAATGCTCTTAACGAATGGAACCGTGATTGACAGCCTGCTGCATGGAAGGCATTGCAGACGTGGAATATCAGATTAATGTGATTGGTGTGCAAAGATATTTGGCTTATGTTAACTCATTGCTCTAAATTGAATTGGTGTAAATGTGTGTTTGGAGTGTTTGCAATGCACTGGCACCCATCCAGGGTTGGTCACTGCTTTTTGTATGATGCAGCTAGTGAGGGTCCTGTTACATGTGACTCCATAATAGTATTTAGAAGTTAGGGTTAGGGTATCTCCTTTTTTAGCCATTAACTTGCGTTCCAGCCTTAGTAAAATGTTTAATGCCAGTCTGGCCTACAGCTTGGAAAGGAGAGCGCAGCTAGACAGCACTTTGTCAGCACTTCTTCTCTGCTAAAATCTGTTGGTCTGGGTGTGTGACCACCTACAAGTCTTCAGAACTGTGCTCACTTACGGAGTTGGGAAAGGTGAGCACAGATAGTGCCACCTTTGATTGCAAATAGAAGGTGCAAGGTGGAACTTGTGTGAATGTGGGGACAAGCAGTGCACAAGGCAAGAGAGAGAGAGAGAGAAAGACCACATGGAGCCACCTGGAAGGAGTCATTGAAGATCAGGGGAGCTGATAAAGAAGACAATTGTCTCCGCAGAATAACTCATAGGGAGCAGTATGCCTTGCTTTTATACGCCAAGCAGCTTTAAACCACCCCAATAAAACTCCTTTTAGTGCATTTCTCATTTGCAAAATTGCATGCAAAATGTGTCACATTTGGTTATTTTTCATGGTTATTTTATTATTTTTAGCTATATACCTTTTTGAGGTGGATGTAGCGATTCCAGTATTTCGATTTCAGTTTGTTTTAGTATGTTTATATATGAGGGGCAGTCAAAAAGTTCCCGGAATTGTGATATAGCGGGAGGGTGAGAGATCTGATTACACACACATTGTTCTGGAAGGGAGTGCAGCATGTCTGTAGACCAGTTACAACAGGTATGGATTAGTTTTGACGTGTAGTATTGTTTGAATTACCATTTGAGTTAGACGTGTGTCTAGTCATTCAGTGCAATTTCGCAGTTTGAACAACGCGCTAACATCAAGTTCATGTGCAAATTGGGGAATCAGTGCTGCAGAGCTGCTAGAGTATCTGAAGCTGATTCCCCAGTTTGCACATGAACTTGATGTTAGCACCTTGTTCGAAATACAACATTGCGGCGAATGACTCTGCACACGTCTAACTCAAGCAGAAATTTAAACAGTACTACACGCCAAAACCAATCCAGGCCTGTTGTATCTGGTGTACAGACATGCTGCGCTCCCTTCCACAATAATGTATGTGTAATCTGATCTCTCAGTCTCCTGCTAAATCACAATTCCAGGAACTTTTTGACTGCCCCTCGTATATTCTTTTGGTCTTCCATAACACCATATTGATTCACTTGGGAGTTGCCATCTTACATGAGTTTATTTACTGGTTACTATGCGGTTGCTATTGCTTTGTAATATCGGGGGTCACAGGCGTAACATGGCAGGGAAAGCAGACCAGATCCAAAAATGGTAGGGGTGCCATTTGGGTAACCCCTTTTAACCTAACCAAAAGAATAAACAGCTCAAAACATAAAATGTTAGGCTAATCAAAAAGATCACGAGCTCTGTCCATCTCAGGTGTTACTTTGACCTTCAACACCAGCTTCCAGGAGCGGAATGAATTTATAGTGCTTGTACCAGACTGGTCAGAACTTTCTCTGTGCATCAGGTGAGGGGTTATGTGTCTTCTTTGAGTCTCTTTTCCTGGTTGCAGAAGAGGAAAGAGAAGATTTTTTAACGTCGGCACCCCCTCTCATCCCTGTGTGGAATCGCTTACCTCACCAGAGCCAGACAGGTGGTCCCCTGATGAGCAAGCATGACACAGGATATAAAGTTTAATTCCTGAGGTCATGTAATAGTAAGAGCATGGGGATATTTCACAAAAAAGAAGTCTTAGTCTAAGTTCGTGTTTGTCTTTCTGGTTCTCTGATCACTTTTCTGTTTGGACTTTTTGACCACAAGTTAGGATTATGTTTCAGGCTTCATCGTTTTGACTTCTTGTTTTCTGATTTACAACTTTTGCTTTGTTTTTGACTGTCATTTATTTCAGGGTATAGCCTTTTGCTATGGCATAAAAAATGAATTGTAGAGGCAGTTTCAGAAAATTGTATACTAAATGAAACTCTTCTGTTTTATTCAATACTAGACATCTTGATCCACATTATACTAAGTTAAAGGACATAGATGGTCAAAATGGAAATTGACATTTGAAAATAATTACATTATAGGATGGCAATGCATGCAATAAGTTTCATACATGGTGCTGTGTGTATTATTTATTTAGGTATGAAATAAATACCGGCCTGCTTGACCAACGGTCATCATGTTTCCACTCTCCGGGGCAATGATCAGAAAATACTTCTAATCAAACAGGAATTTGCAAACTCTGGATTATGCCTTTCCCAGACTGTTATTTTTATGGCAAAATCTCAGTGGGACACTCAACCGTTCCACTGAGTTGTAGACATTGGAATATGTGCAGAACCACACACTGTATGCAAATATCACTTTCTTAAATTTCAATTAAATAACTCTCTGTATGCTGAGCCATACACGATTTTGGGAGTTGTTGCCAAGAACACTGTCATTGAAAAGGTGGAATATACTCTACAGAACAAAATACTGCAATATAAAAAAAAATCTTGCAGAGAAAAGCTTTCTGTGATGTGACATTAAAATTGTATTGAAACTGTTAGTCTGGAAATTGAAACCACCTTTGTGAATTATGCTCAGCATTGCTGCATAGTGCTACTGATGTGAAATACTAACAGAAAATTAAGTAGACATATGAGGAATAGATATTAAATAATTTATTCACTCAATTGCTGTATAGAAAGAAGTTTATACTAAGAAAAATACACATAATTAACAACTGAAATGAAATAACTACCAAATCCCATGTAGACAAAGTGAGCCCTATGCCTCTATGTGAAACCCTCATATCACCACTACGTGCCTCTGAAAATGTGCCACTGCAAAGCACTTCATATATAATGCTTAGCATTCAGCACCTCCATTTTGGATTTAAAAGAGATGATAAGCTGGCAAAATGTTATTCACTTCCCTTCTGTATGGTGTTTAAATATTGGATAATATTTAACCATAGGGGCTTAAGGGCTTGCTAAGGTGCACCTTTTACTCATTTATTTCTGTCACCCAAACACAGATTCTTTAAGGTCTTCTCACATAGCAGTAAGTGACTAATGGATGCACCATAGCCCTTATTTTAAAGTATAATTGGTGCTTTGTACTGCAAAACCTCTTATGAAGACCAACTATATATATATCTGAAGAGTTGGGTTTCCTCCCAGAAATGCTGCTGGGATGATTGGTGATTACAATTTCATGAAATGGAAGAACAAAAGGGAGGAAAAACGTTGATCATTTTTGAATTTGAAATATTTGTACACCAGGTGGAACATTTTGTAAAGCTAATCCTTGTGGTTACAGTTCCTCCCATTATGATTCTTGCATTTTCCTGCCTTTTTTCTTTTAAAAACACACACTGCATTAGTGAAAGGATCTTCAGTGTACAATAATCCGCCTCTGTGTCAGACTGCCGACATCCAACTCTGTGGCACAATTAATGCATCCCAGGGAGATTAGTGTCAGGCATATCTGTCAGGCAAGAAGCAAGGCGCACACTATTCTGAGAGTCATCTTTGTGTAGTCAGGAACACTTCATCAAGCAAATGAATTCTTTGCGAGAGATATTTGTTTTTTATTGCATTTGCATATATGCGTTAGGATTAAGAGTCAGATAGGAAAATGAAAGAGGCTCAAGGAATTTGGCATTGAAAGGCAATTATACTGAAAAAATATGGATTTCCTCATGTGACGGCATTTAGAAAGATGATTCTTTTTTTTTTCTTCTTTATTTTAGTATGACTAAGCATAGTATAATCTGGGAAAGTAAATTGCACATTGTATCCTAAGGTGGCATCTATAAAAATTGAGATGAACCATGTAAAAGATCTGTATTCATCCTCATTTGAATGGCCTGGCAAAACAGAACAAAATGCTGCTGTGGCTATAATATTGCAGAATCAGGACCTTCATCATGTAGGCTGAAAACACCTTTAGCTGTTAAGTTTGCACATGTAAGATTCATGTGCCTCCTTGTGTTTCTCTTCATATAAATTTAAAAAAAAACAAAAACAAAAAAAAAAACAAATAAACTTAAAAGCAAAATCAGCAGTTAGCTAAAAAAATATTTCTGTTATATTGTGTTTGGTAACAACAGGCAACACTTCCCCGAGGGTAGCCGCAATTTTGCTGGGAAATGCTTTTTAAAAATAGTTGTGCTAAGCTGTTAATTGATTCGCTGCAAGCAGTTGAAACAAGCCATGAACCTATTCCAACAAGCGGCACTTCATTATTAAGACAGACTTTATGTGACACTCGCATCCACACATTTACCCTCGGCTGGAGCACTAACACAGGAAAGGTCATTTTTATAATGAGTTCATTTGTGAGCACTGGCCACCACATGCATGTCAGAATTTGTTTTCTATGACATTTTACAGCCACATTTTGCTTTAATAATTACTCTGATGGATGTGCTCTCAAAATGATTTAGAAATAAAAGTGCTTATGTACAGTATATGTTATATTTGAAGATGAAGTGGTTTGTATGTTCAAAATTCAAAGGGCTGATATACCATTTCAGAAATAATTCTGAAGACCCCTCTCTAAAGGCATACCTCTGACCACCAACACTCTTCTTTTTCATACTTCTTAAGAATTTCTCAAAAATAATTTCTGAAGATCTACCTCTGGAAGCTCAAACTCCTGTGAATACTGATTAATGGAAACTTCATCTAAGAAAAATCATTCATCTTTCAAGATACTAGGAGACACAATTCTGAAGGCCTACTTATAAATGTTTGCCTTTTGAAAGCCTCCACTCTTCTGTTCTTTCACTTTTAAACCAAACCCTAAACTAGTTTAGAAAACCAAAATCCTATGTAGGTCTGCTCTTTAGCAAATCATGTAAGTATGCCTTGTATCCTGCTGGTAGTATTGCTTATAAATAAAACAAGATAGCATACAATGGAGCAGGACAAAATGTGAAAAAGGTTTTGAGATCCAGCAAGTAGACATCATTTAAAAGCAAGTTGAATTGTCTCAGGTTGTTTAAGGACATGGTGGAGATGCTCAATAGCACCACATCATTCTTAATATTCTTTATCCAGTATGTCAAGAGGGTTTCTGGGAGTGATGTTTGCTTGCTGTGATCAGTCCTGGTCATATGACTCTGATCCTTTGTGGCGTGGCTGTTTATTCCACCTGTAAAAATGTAATGTCAATCTTCTTCTGGGCAGGGTTCCACCACTCAAAAAAGGGAGATAGAGACTGTGTAAATAACTGTTTCACTCCTTTTCTATTACCCCAGTGGGTCCATAAAGTGGTCTCTGTTCAAAATTCACCATGCATCGGTGTTGGATACTAGTAGTAAGAAGTTCTTTACATAAATGCATGGACTTACTCATTTTCATCAATCTGGCGATCCAATTGATCACCATCTAACACAGCTCCTCTCCTGAGGATTTAATTATTTGTTGTTCCTCCCATCCAATACTGATTGCACCAAAATGTTAGTTACTCCATCCAATTAGGAGCTACTCCTGCTTGGTTCTCCTTTTCTGTGCATGTACTTTGACCTTTATGGTGACAACCTATTGATTTAAAAAAAAATAAATACCATATATACTTGCGTATAAGTCAGGTCTTGTAACCCTAAAAATTGATCATAAAATCAGACCCCGACTTATACGCCCATTCAAAAATGCGACACTTAAATTTTTGCTTCCTCCAATCTCGCACCAATTTCTCAGACACATCACATTTTGGTACAGCAGTGCAGTTTCCAATTTCTTTCGCCACTTTGACTTTTATTTTAAAAGCAGCAGATTTTCTTCTGATCGAACGATCCAACATAGTTAAGGGATGCTCTTACGATATAAGGTGTACGAGGGTGTGAGATACAAAAAACACAAAACAGTGCAAACGTCACTTCGGAATAGCTTGGGTATTACCATGTGGTCACGTAGGCACAATACATAGAAAAAAAGGCAGTGCTCTCCGTGGTTACTCTCTCAGGTGGGCATTAGCATATCATGATCTCTTGGACCAATAGTGCAAGTTTTCCACATTTGAGTTATATGACCGACATTATAAAATACAAGAAATTATATGGTAAAATCAAGCCCCAACTTATCTGCAAGAGAACTTAAATGTGAGTATATATGGTAAATAAAAAAAAGAAATTATAGGAATATAAAATGAGTCTGACAATGTCAGAACATCCAGCATTTCATATATGCTGTATCACAATGATATTCTGAGGATATGTCTCCTCCAGGGAGATTCCTCGGCTTTATCCGATTGTATTTCATCAGTAGGCTCATTTGTTCTTTTTTCAGGTTCATATTTTTGTCGTTGGTCTTGATGAACCAAGCCCACTAAAATATTTTAGTTCCAGCTTGTATGTACATTGCTTTACAAAAGCCTCCTGTAGTCAAAGCTGGCCATTCATTACTTCTGTGATAATTCTCTGAAGAGTGGATACCAACCATGTGGACCAATACAAACACCTACTCATACACTCAGATCAGATCAAGAAAGCTGTTCGACATACATGGCATGTATGCACGCACATGTGGGTAATGTTTTCTGAGAAGCCACAAATCTCTTTTTTTGCCATTCACTTTATTTGTTTATTTATTTATTCATATGGTTCCTTCATTTCTGTGCTGAATTATTCAGTAGCAGCAACAATTCAGACGTGGCCAGCTCAGAGGAGCACAGCTGGATATCTTCAGCTAGCCTTTTTAGCAACAGTGACTGCACCGGTAATTCTCTTCCTGAGCTGCCATTTTATTAGTGCTCAACATAAGGAGTTGAGTCATAAATAGATGTATCAGGAGAATTTTCCTTCCACTGTTATCTGCAAGCAGCAGGCTCCTGTTTTAAAGTAGGCAGGTGTTTAAGGCACCTTGCACCTTTGATGTCCCTTTGGATTCTGTGTGAACGTGTCCGAAAGTGAAATGACTCACTTGTGTTTTTTTGCAGGACTTTTCTTTGATACAAACAACCTAAAGGCTGGCATATTATTTATCTGGCCCAGATAAAAATTTGTTATGTGCCCTTTGATCTATTCGAAATAGAAAATAAAATAAACCAGCTGCCTGCTGCTCTAGTGATAACCGTTGGCCTTTGAATGACCAAAATAAAGATGCAGCATTTCAAAAAAAAATCAGACATGTTTAGTTTCTCCTTCACTTCTCATTCCAGTCTGACTTTAACACTTTGCAACTTTTTTTACTCACGGTTTGTTCAAGTAGCATCCTCTTGAACCTTCTAATTGCAACATTAGCTCTAAAAGAGTTTAAAAACAAGCAGGAAGGTTAAGGGATCTTTTCTGTTACCTGGAATTGTTGTTGGTTGTTTGCCTCAATAACTTTTTGTAATTGTTACCTTTCTCCATCATGACAGTTTGAGCACAAACATGCTTGAGATTTCTTGTGTCATTAAAAATCATTTTCTTTTCCAGTAGTGCATCTCCATGACAACCTGACCCACTGGCGCAGTTAACCTAGGAGGGAGCAAAACAACATTTAATGCCACGGATTTGTCTGTTAGACTAGTGAGACAAACTGATTGAGAAGAAGATTATGAAATATAAATACACAGACTTAGCTGGCATATAGGGACTTTCAAATCTGTCTGTTAGACACACATGTGCAGACAAAGAGTGCATCACATACACACGTATTCACACTGTTAAAAAAAAAACAGTTATGCCCAAATTTAGGGTGTAAGAAATGATTCCTAACCCAGAATAAAAGTATTTGTCTATAGTGGTGCTCTTTTGGAGGGTCACAAAATTATGGATTATGATTCAAAACACTGTGAGCAGTGGCATTGACTTATTCAGACACTGAAAACTAAACCCAGACAAATTTCTTTTTTATGTGGTGCACAACCTGTTTTTAAGTTCAAAGCTTTGAACATCTTTACAAATATGAAATAGTTAATATATAAAAGCACAAACCCATCATGCAAAATTCAAATTAGTGTATTTTAGTAAAGCAAATTTCCATTTATAACCCCAGCATGCTCTACAATAATTATACTGTAAATATAGCTGTGTAAAAAAATAAATCATTTAATGATTTGGAAAAAAGTTAACACATTAAAATTGTGGCTACCTAGATTCCATCATTTAAAAAGATCTAGTGCTCGGTTTGGCCTTAATAACACAAAGTATCAATAAGAACACTTGAAAATACTTCAGAATACTTTAGTGTATTTACTTTAGTCACTTGCAGAATAATGAAGAACCTATAGTGGATCTGATAGTCATTTACTGATGTGAAACAGTGCAGTAATAAAGGCCTAGTTTTTGTTTTATACCAATAAGCAACTAACAGATAGACTATACAAAGCCCTTATCATTCCAGTTCTAAAGTGTTACAGATAGCAAATAAATACAAAAAGAAATGCATTCAAATGGGATCACAAGGAGGCAACCACTAGGGGATGTTGCAGCACCCCAAACCCCAGTCACAAGTCCCAGGTTCAAATTAAAGGTTTATTATAATTAATTACCTTAACAAAGGCTTCTCTTTAGTATAATAGCCTTCAGAGAAGCACAATCGCAATTCTTTTATCTCGTCTTCATTCTCTATGTCTTCTCCTTCGCACCACCAAGACAAGCTTTTCAGGTAATGGACCGGGTTCCATCCTGACTGGGATGACAGCCCTGGTGTGCCAACCATGATTTTTTATATATATATATATATATATATATATATATATATATATATATATACGTGTATATATCGTATATATATCCTCTTTAATAAAACCCCTGTGTGCTTCCAGGTGTCCTTGTGTGTGTGTGTCTTCTGGTGAAGTGCGCATGCGCGGGGCCACACGTGTTCAGTATCTCTCTGTGCATTCTCTGTGTAGAGAGAGAGAGAGAGACACACACAGGCGCGTGCACGAGAGAGACACACACACACACACACAGGCATGCGAGATACACACAGACACACACACGCAGGCGTGCGAGAGAGAGAGACACACAAGCGCGCAAGAGAGACGCACACACACACACAGGAGGCGAGTGCATTGTTGCAATGTTACTTTTCTTGGTGGTTTATTAAATTACGGATTTTTCAAATGTTCATTTTTTTCCTGAGCTTAAAACTCATTAAAAAAAGTGTTTTTAACGAGCTGTTCATAGCACTATAGCGCGAACTCTTGCAGTGTTAGTTTTCTCTGTTATTCAAGGTTTTCTCAGTGTTATTCAATGTTTTTACATTTAGTTTACTATTATGCTGTGCATTCTATGGTATAATTAACTATATTTGTGCTTAAAAACTTTAAAAAAATATATATTTACATATAGTTCATACAGTCTGGAACAGAATAATTGTATTTACATACAAACCTATGGGGGAAATTACTTCGGTTCACGACCAAATTGGGTTTCGACCAGAGTTTTGGAATGAATTGTGGTTGTGAACCGAGGTTTAACTTTATTACTATCAGAGAAAATTACAGGCATTTTACGGAAATACAAACCGGTATTACTGCGAGAGAAAATTAACGGTACACAATACAGTAACGCATATTACACCCACATACAAGGTCCCTTGCCATTTAATATAGACTGTTCCTACTAATGTTTATGCACTACTGTTCTAGCACCCGTTATTGTAACGGGATTAATGTCTAGTATATATATAAATGACTACACGTGGAAGTGTGTGTGTATGTCCGGTCTGGAAGTGAGAGGTGGAGTTGGGGTAAGGGCTTCACCTCTGAGGAAACAGAAAGCTCACTTAGTCGCTAATACACAAGCGAGGCCAGCACGTCAGCAAAATGAAACCTCAGAGGAAAGACAAAGTCCCTTTTACTTTTCTTTCCGCTGTTTGATACACAAATCCTCCTAGGAGAGAGACGCCCAGAGTAGTTCCTTTCAATTACCTGATATCTCTACATTTCAATTTTTTTCTGATGATTTTAATACTTTCTAGGACCCCAGACTTTTTCAGCTAAGGCTTACACAGCTAGTATTTATATATTGATGTCATGCTTCTCCCTCCCCTAGGCCTATGGCCTCTGTCTCAGATTAGCACTCCTGCAAGTGAACTATGATACTTAGCACAATGAAAGGTGTCATTTTGTTTCTCAACTCATTGTCCTTTTGTTATAAAGAGCTCTCAGCCAGGAAAAGTAAATGCAAACAACCCAGCTGGGATGCTCGTCCATCCATGTCCTTCCATTCCAAAGGCTTCCCTGGTAAAGAACTATTCACGCTGGCTGGAATGCGATCCAATCTATGCTGTCTGTGACAATTTATACTAAAAAATATATATCTTCAAGAGCACAGACAATTTGTCATTGTTAAATAAACTTACCTTTTATTGTGCTTATCTACTATTCAGTGAGTACCTCAGTCTTTCCATCGGTATTCGTTACAACATATTTAACGTGAGAACACTTTTAGGTATAAGCTAGTTAACGCATACGGTGTATTGTAAGTGGTTTTAAAAAGATTTTTTCTATAGGGTGGTCCAGATCTAATTATTCAATTTTCATTACGCTATAACTTATTAAGTTTATTACATAGAAAATCACCCGAAAAATCCTGGACCATTGAGAAGTGTGCGAACTGACAACGGACAAACCTGACTTAAAAATACAGTGGAGGACAAGTAATCGAGGGTGAGCTTACACATGGACTTTTTCCAGCTCTTGTTATGACAAATGGAGGTGATGAACTGAATGTGGTGTAAGTAATTCCTTTTTTTGCTTTCCCTGTTTGCTGTTTCAAAGTTTCAGTATTAAAGAGTTGTGGACAACGATGGTGAGGTATGTGAAATAGGAGACATCAGACAAACAAGCTTCTCTTCTGTTGGTGACGGTCAAAAATGCCTTCAATCCTTATTCCTCGTCGCTGCATTCTATACATTGTACTTCAGGATGAGCATTCATTAGTTGTCAGCTCACACACACACACAACACATAGCCCATCCCATTTTCTTGGAGCGAGTCATGGGCTATTTGGACTGAGTCGTTGGGTATGTCAAGGGGATACGCTGCCGACTACCTTCACAGGACAATGCTGTCAACTGCCTCCAACTCGCTAAGATTATGTAAAATCGCTGGAAATTTTCTGTAATATGACATAGGCTAACAGGACAAGATTACAAAACTGGTCATCTCAAGTGAGAACCTCAAAACAAAATGCAAGCTAGTTACACATCCTTAGTTACAAGAACGTATCAATATCATTATCAATTGGACAAAAATTCAACATTAGACAGAAATTAGACATTAAGTCAACATTGAAAAAAAATGTCTAGACTCTGAAATAAGCATACTACTGTCTGTCAGAACTGAAAGTGAAAGGTGTTAGTCTCCAGAGTTACATCTCTATTAGCGAATTAGGGCACAGTAGTTTCCAACAGCATGTGCTCAAGTGACAGTGATAACGTATATATAGTAGCACTTGATGTTGTTATGGAGGAACCTGAGTTTCAGGGCAACTTTTGGGAGCAGAAAAATCCAGTAGTATACATTTTTGCCATTATGTTTTTGGCTCTGCATTCTTCAGTTTCCAGGTCTGGGCCTTGTTTTTGTCTAAAATGTGCTATTTTGGGAAGAGCATTGCGAGACTGAGCAAGGAGTCTGAGTGTCTGAGCTTGCGAGTATCCTGGATAAAAATCAAGATCCAGTCCTTTAATGACCTCTTAGGCACAGTCATCAGTAGTGTGTCTGTCTGCGGAGGGAATGGAGACATTGTCAAGAGGTTTACTTATCTCCGTAGTGAAATTCATATCTCTGGTGACTCTTCCTATGAAGTCAGTAGACAGATTGTGAAAGCATGGGGAGTCGTGAGATTTCTAGAAAGGTGTGCGTGGCGCTCCCAATATCTATGCAAAAGGACGATGCTCTAAGTATTTAGAGTCCTGGTGCTTCCTGTCTTGCTATATGGTTGTGAGACATGGATGGTATCCAGTGACCTGAGACAAAGACTGGACTCCTTCGGTACTGTGTCTCTTTGGAGAATCCTTGGGTACCTCTGGTTTGACTTTGTGTTGAACAAGCAGTTGCTTACAGAGTCCTAAATGAGGCACATTACCTGCATTGTGAGGGAGCGTCAGTTATGGCACTACGGCCATGTGGCACTATTCCCTGAGGGTGATCCGGCTCATAAGATCCTCATTGGTGAGGACCTGAGCAGCTGGAACAAGCCAAGGGGACACCCACGTAACACCAGGCTGTGGCAGATAGATGGTCATTTCCGGAGGGCAGGATTGGACTGTGTGTCTGCCTGGGGGATTGCCAACCAGGATCCCAAGCTGTTTCATCATGTGGTGGGTGCGGCAACATGCTGTACCAAAGCACGCTAACCAACCTGACATGACTGACCTGAATATGTGAAAAAAAAAAGTTTTATTTTTACAAGCCCTACACTTGTGAAATAAGCATATTCTCTTTCATTAAAAATAAAGCATATCAATGAGCAAACTGTTCATTTCACGAGGAAAGGTAGCCCATGGATTTCCTGGATTTTAGAATATTAACCAGGAGAACTCCGCCTTGGTTCCATTTCTGTAAAGAACATCCAGTTGGAAGTTTTTCGTTGTCTATAAGCAAACAAGATGAATCTATTCCTCAGATGTTAAAGAAACCCAAAAGTCTCGGAATTACAATAAACAGCAACTTGCAAATGCCAAAAAAAAGAAACGCACAAACAGCAACCTTTAAGTTAACCACAGTGGCTTTCTAGCATGAAGTCCCAAAGTAAACGTCTTAACCTGAATGACATATGAATGGCTCCAGTTAGATTCATTAGTTTTTTGTTGAGTCCTGTACATTAAAAAAAGCTAACATTTTCAAAGAATGGTTCTGGACTATATAAGTTCTCGTGTGGTAGACCAACTGTACCCACTGCAATTTGATAATCAGAAAAAGACTGAGAGTAGAGGATGCAATTATATATCTGCTCCACAAAAGTTTATTCTCACCTGGACAAAGCTGGTAGCACTGTGAGGATTATGTTTTTTGACTTCTCCATCCCTGTTATAGGGTAAACTCTGAGATATGCAGGTGGATGAGCCTTTGGTGTCCTGAACAATGGACTCTCTGTCAGGCAAACCGCAATTTGTGAGACTCAAAGACTGTGTTTCTGAAACGCACATGAGCAATACTGGTGCACAACAAGGAACAATCCTGTCTCCTTTTCTCTTCACTCTGCACATCTCAGACTATAAATATGACACCAGGTCATGTCACTTATAGAAACTGTTAAATGATTCTGCACTTATGGGGTGTATTGATAAAGGGGGATGAGACAACGTATTGGAGTCAGGTGGAGAACTTTGTCTCTTGGTGCAAAGAGATTTATCTGCACCTTAACATTAGGAAACCAAGAAACTGGTTATTGACTTCTGCAGTGCCAAAGAGCCTCTATGTCCAGTCACTATTCAAAATAGTGGATGTAGAGGTGGTCCACTCCTATAAGTACTTGGGGTCTACATTAATGACAATCTACATTAATGATAGGTTGGACTGGTCTCAGAACACAGAGGATCTATATAAGAAAGGGCAGAGAAGGATCTTTTTCCTTAAGAAACTGCATTTCTTTAATGTGGGAAGTTGAGATCCTTCACATTTTTTACAACTCTGCGATGGCCAGTGCAATTTTTGATGCTTTGGTGTGCAGAAAAAGGAAAGGCCAAGAGGATCCAGTGGTAGCACCAGAAGGAGAAGATCCAGTTAAATATGAGGAAGGCAATAAAGTTGATAATTGATTTTAGAAAGAATTCAGTGCAATTTTCAACACTGTGGTGTGCTGAACTGGTAACATTAATTCAAGAGAAGCCCACCAAATCAAAAAGCTAATTCAAAGGAAATGCTGAGTTATAGGACACACTTTGGAAACCCTGGAGGCTGTAACGAAGGAGAGAATTAAAACAAAACAGAGTGCCATTATGAACAATGCTGCATATCCTCTTTCTGACACACTAACACAGAGGACTTTCAGCTGAATTGTGTCAAGAGATGCTACATCCGCATAATGCCTCATTGTGACTGTGACAGCCAAGTCAGAACCTTTCTTTCTTTTTAATTTTCTTGCTTTATAGTCATTGTGGTATTTGTGTTTATTTACAGTATTTATTTGTTTATTTAAAGAGTTTCTGAAAAGATATCTATCTATCTATCTATCTGTCTGTCTGTCTGTCTGTCTTTTTAAACCTGATTGCTAAAGAGATGCACAGAGTGTCACTCACGTAAGTGTTATAAAAAATATATATACGAGTAGTCAGTTGTACTGGGTAAAGTTCATGCAAAGCACTTTGGGTAAAGGTGTCTGTCAAATGTGCAATAATAAATTATACTCTTTTACGCCATTGAATAAAAGCACAAGAGCTGAGCATGCTTGATTCCCTGAGAAACATATGGACACACACACACAAACAAACATCTTATTATTGACCAGCTGGATCCACACATTTCTGTCAAAGCTTCATTGTTTATATTAATCTTTGTTTTTTTCTTAATGTGCGGGGCTGTTTTAAAACACACCTCGTGCTGCTTTGAGTCTACAACAGTAACAATTTGCCTATTTTTCTATTGAAGCAGTTGACTCCCTGCCTAGTAGACTAGTATGTGTTGCATTTAAATTGAAAACACAGCAAGCGTTCTTCCCTCTCATAAAGACAAACAATTCAGCGCATCATACATTCCATTACAGTGATGGATCTGGAAATCACTGCTTAGAACAAAACCTGCAATCACCGTATAATCTATCATGTGTACGTAGCCCACTGGCCCCTACCTGATCAGGCATAGCCAGCAAGCATTCATAGAATATTGTCTCTGGATAGCTGCCAGAATTACTCTTCATTTAAAGGTAAACATTATGTGATCTGTGCACTGTAAACATTTCTTTATTAGGTCAGTCTACTTTGAGCAGGAGAAGTCTGGTTGCTAATGATAGAAGAGCAGAAGAAATGGTTTATAAAGATTTCAGGACCTACTGTATGTCAAAATATGATCCTGCAGAACTCCTTTCAGCTTCCAAGGAAATAAAAAGACCTGTGTGGCATTGTACACATGTACTCTGTGAAGGGCATTGGACAATAACTTTTACAAATCACATCTTCATAGATGAAAATTCTGGATTAAGTGAGTCTTAGATCTTTAGAAAATGAATGATAAGCGTGATACAAATGACAAGAAAAAATTTTAAACGCCACTAAATGCCAACCTTTCTTTTGTGGTGACATCCACCATTTAAATTCTTGAACTTATATTCAGTTTCTTTATCAAAGCCAAGACCGGTGTTTTATTATTTGGAGAATGCATTGTTCTATGTATTAAACTATTTTTTTCGTTACAGGGCCATGGTAAGTCATCAGACCAAAAGCCCTGGGCAAAATAGTAACAAGAAATCCTCAAAGGAGCAGTTAGAAAAAGATCTAAGAATCTACAGGTCTGCCTTTCCATCTCTTTCTAATGACAATGTTAAAAATTGAACTGACAACAGAACAGCAATGCCAATAATAATAGGAATATTCATCTTAAGTGTGTCACAGAGCACCAGGATAACTCTCAGGAGTTATATTGTAAAATAATATTGAGTAAAATGGAGAAAATATTTGACTAGCATGTGTCCTGAGACTGTCTAGAGAATGCCTACTGCTACATTCCGCTGTTTCAACTTCATTTCATTAGTCAAGTGTGCTGATGGCAGTGCTAGGATTTGGGGATGCAATACGACCGGGATAACCTGCCATAACTAAAGAAGATGTCCCTAGGATCCTGTCACTTATTCTTGCTTTGCTTATGTTTATGCAGAAGCAGCATCCATGCTCTTTGATCTACCTAGGAGTGTCTACGTTTCACCCAGCGAGACCCAAATTTTCAAAAATATTAAAGATCCTACTCTGGGTATTGAGAAAGAGGGACAAGCACCTCTATATAACATCAGTGAAAATGGATGTTTTTTGTTTTCCCAGATGGTGATGGAAATGTCATCTGTGTGAATCAATTAACATTTGTACTGGGCATCTACTTGTTTTTGTTGTTTAGGAGAATTGTGCAACAGTTCCCCACTGCTTCACACTCAATTGTAGTATATGCTTGGTTGTGTCATCCTTCATTGCCCTATCAGTCATGCCACCTGATAATTGGCATAAAAGTGGTACAATCCCCATGAATAATGAGGATAACACTCACTGATAAAAACAGCTTGCTGTTCTGAACTCACTGAAGTACAGACTTAAAAGAGGCAGTGGTGATTTTGATAAAGAATAGAGAGCTTAGGCATAATCAGTGATATATGCGAAGTTTCGTAACCAGGTAGTCAAACCAATCTTTTGTCAAGGCCCAAAATACTAACCTGAAATCTTAATCCAGCAAAAAGAGTATATGTTAAAAGAATTGTTCTCTAACACAGAGAATACTCCAATCTTGCATAATGTGAAATCACATGTGTCAATGTTTATATGGTTGCACTTATGATGTTGTCATAAACAAGGAATCCTAAAGCACTTACAGTAGATCTCAACAGCACTTCCAAAAATGTCCACTAGAGGGGGAAGTCCTGTCAAAAATCCTTACTGGACACAAAAGGGCCTTGTAGAATGTTATATTAACTAAAGATTTATTCTTCACAAAAAATGTTCTTGTCCATGGAGCACAAAGGTAATAGGATTTGCCCAAAACAGTAAAACAATCCAATACAATTAATAGTCCCAATACAAAATCCAAAGAAGAGTCGAAACAGAGTGAAGTAACCACAACCACATAGCACACTGAACTCCTAAGTGTATTTGAAATGAACCACCAGGAACTGTGGAAGACCCTCCAGATCAATAGGGCAGTTTGTTGCAGTGTTTGGCAGGTGGCCCCATCACTTGGGGGACCAACCACAAAGCGCATGGATTATAATAATGCAAGCTTATATGCATAGACAAAATCAAAAGTAAATAATGATGCACATAACCAACATAAATAAAAGAATCAAGACTGAACAAAAGAGGCATAAAACATGAATTTGAACCCCAGCCAGGGGAGAAACCCTCACTGAGATATAACAGATGTCACATGACAGGTGTCCTGAAGGGTTCTGTGTATTACCAACCCAGGTGACAAAGGAAACTTTAGAAAATGAGTAAACAAAGCATGCCATTTCAGTAAAATGAAAAAATAGTTACTTATTAGGAATACCTTCTAGATATAAACTAACATTAAATTTGAATTTCTTGGGTTAAAAATAAACAAACATAAAAACAAACAAAAGAAATAGATGCATACTTGAAAAAAATGACTCAGGATTTGCAACAAACATTAAAGAAAAACTACATTCACAACATCTGATTAGATGAGCTCCAATAACTGATATCGTGAATTGCCTTCAAATATTGGTACGCATCTGTCTTTTTAAGTTTTGTATGAGTTGCTGCCTTTTTTATTGCTGTTTATTAGTTTCGTTTTTTTTTTTTTTTTATAATTGTGCTTGGAGGCAGTGATGCCTCAGGTAGCCACAGCCTTGGCCTCTTCCATCTCCTGGGACATCCATAGACATGAGCTAAGATAGGCTAGTACATACACAAAAAGGTATGGTGTAGAAAATGCAAAAGGCATTTATTAAAACAATCTAAATTGTACAAAATGTTAAAAACAGTGTCACTGTGAGGAAGTTAAAATCAATAAATGTACCCAATAAATTGATCCACATTTAAAACCAACAATAAAACCAAAGACAGAATCAACCCTTTCTTCTTAATTCCACTGCTTCTTTCTCACTATCTTGTCTCACCCTACTCACCACTCAGGCTTGCTCCATAGGGCTGAGAAATCGGAGAATGTGGTCCTTAATTGTCTCTCGTCCCAGCAACCTCCGTCAGTACCACTGGGATGCTCAGAGTCTCACTCTTTAGTCCTGCCACTATGGCTCAACATCTATAGGACAACATTTGGAGAACACAATTGCTCCTGTTCTTCAGCTCAGCAGGAGCATTCTGCTCCTGAAGTGCCATTCCCCTTACTCCACTGCAGGGCATGCCAACCATGTCAACTCCTTTGACTCACACAGGTACTCCTACGCAATTCTGACTCATTCTTACCCTTTTTTACCTTGATTTTCCTCCTCATTTTTCTCCTGCCTTTTCTTTCTCTTATTTTCTCTCATGAGCTTTATGAATCATCTTGTGTTAGACCACCTGGACCCAATGTAGTTTGCCTATTGGATAAGATTGGAGTGGAGGATGCAATTATCTATTTGGTCCACAAGGCTTATTCTCCCATGGACAAAGCATGGCAGCACTGTGAGGATTATGTTTTTTGATTTCTCCAGGACCTTCCATACCATCCAACCATTCCTGTTAAGGGGTAAATTCAGAGATATGCAGGTGGATGAGCCTGTGGTGTCCTGGATAACAGACTATCTGTCAGGCAGAGTACAGTTTGTGAGACTGTGTTCCTGATATGGAAACACTGGATCACCACCAGGAACAGTCCTTCACTCTGTACACCTCAAGCTATAAATATAACATCAGGTCATGTTTTCAGATTTTCTGCACTAATGAGGTGTATTGATGAAGGGGATGAGTCAGAGTATAGGGGTCAGGTGAAGGTTTGTTTATTGGTGCAAAGAGAATTGTCTGCCAAACAAAAAACAAGGAGCTGGTCATTGACTTTCGTCACACCAAAGAGCCTGTATATCTGGTCACTATTCAAGGAGTGAATATAGAGGTGGTCCACTCCTACAAGTACTTGGGTGTCCATATTAATGACAGGTTGGACTGGTCTTGAAGCATAGAGGAACTATATAAGAAAGGGCAGAACACATTCTTTTCCTTAGGAGACTGTGTTCCTTTAATTTGGGAAGTAACATCCTTTATATCTTCTACAACTCTGTGATTGCCAGTGTGATTTTCTATACTGTGGTCTGCTGGGATTGTAACATCACTTCAAGAGAGATTCATAGAATCAAAAAGCTAATTAAAAGGGCAAGCACAGTTATAGGACACACTCTGAACCCCTTGGAGGTCCTAGTAAAGGAAAGGTTTAAAACAAAATTTGAGTGCCATTATATGAACAATGCTGCATGTCCTCTCTCTGACACACTAACACTGAGAACTTTCAGCCAACAAATTATTCAGCAGAAGTGTGTCAAGAAATGCAACTGGGGTACTTTATACCAACAGCAGTACGTCTGCATAACGCCTCAATGTGACTGTGACAGGTAAGTCAGAACTTTTCTTAGTGATTCTAGAGTGTTTAGACCAAAGCGTAAGTGTATATTTATTTCTATGTATGTATTTATTTATTTAAGCAGCTTCTATAAAAAGGCAAATATCCCCTTGGGGACAAATAAACTTTTATATGTTTCCCACTCTCTGTCCCACTCTTGTGCAGTACATAATCTCCAGAGCTTATGTGAGGGATGGCTGACCTATTTGGTCTTCTGTTCGTGAATGCCTAATCAGTCCATACCTCCATTAAATGCTCCTGCAAACACCCACACTTCTGAGCTGCACTATTTTTGAAACTTTCAGCACTTTCCCTGATCCACCACAGACCCCAGACATGCTTTACCATAGTGGCGCCACCAAGAACATCATTTTTTCTTCCAGAAAGTGCAATTTTGTGTTTGTTTATCATGGCCACAGCCATATTGTTTAATGTATTATCCACAATGATTGTGCATATAGGTGACAGCTTAGGGGCTCTGGTGATGGCCATTACCCTGTGAACCAGCTGTTGGCACTGTGGTGTAATTCCTTCTGTCTTCCTGAATGGAGGACTGACAACCACTCTACCTCTGATGTCATCTTGTTCTGAGATCTTTTCTGAACTTGGGTCTGTAAAGATGTCTTTGCAAATTATTGCCTGCTGCATTATTGGGCATCACTTCAAATTATAAGGAGTCATCAAGTTGCTGCCCCCACTCTTACTATGTTGTGTCTCCTTTTTATACATATAACATTGATTTACATCACTAAAGAAATCCAAACTGCTGATGTCTTTTATCTACCCAACATTGTTCATTGTTAGTTCACATGTCCGACTGGCTCATGCACATTTATTTAGCTGGAACTATAAAATTATCACTCAAGTTAATAAGCATGTAATAATAGTAATATTATTAGAATCATACTGTAGATTTTACACGGATGAAAAAAGATTTAAAGTTAAGATTATACAGGTAAAATAGTCTAAGCAAAGAGATATTTTAAAGGAGCAATTTAATAGTCAAGTACAACTACTTTAAGTTAAGGTCAGATGGAAACAGAGAATACAAAAGAAAACTTTTCAGAGAAAATAAACTTGTGAGGTTCATGGTCAGTAGAAAAATGCAAGTCAATATCTGACCTCTAGTAGACTAGCTGGGCACTCAGCTAACACAAGGGCTGTCTACAATGTTTTCAAGTCAAAGTTAAAGCCTATGACTTTGGCAGAATATGAAAGAAATCTGATGCTTGCTCTGTCACTGGTGACACAAAAGTTTCACATTCAATCTGAGGTTCTCGTCCAAGGTTAGCAGGTATAAATTGGTCTAAATAGTAGAGATAGCAGTAACTATCCATCCATCCATCCATTATACAACCTGCTATATCCTAACTACAGGGTCACGGGGGTCTGCTGGAGCCAATCCCAGCCAGCACAGGGCGCAAGGCAGGAAACAAACCCAGGGCAGGGCGCCAGTCCACCGCAGGGCGCACACACACACACACCAAGCACACACTAGGGACAATTTAGAATCGGCAATGCACCTAACCTGCATGTCTTTGGACTGTGGGAAGAAACCGGAGTACCCAGAGGAAACCCACGCAGAAACAGGGAGAACATGCAAACTCCACGCAGGGAGGATCCAGGAAGCAAATCCGGGTCTCCTAACTGTGAGGCAGCAGCACTACCCACTGCGCCACCATGCCACCCTAGCAGTAACTACTGAAGGATATTGTCTAGAGAAGGAAAACTGGAATTATTTTCCATGAATGTTAAAACAATATGAGTAACCTCACCAGTAGCTCCAGTCTGATAAATTAGGTCTTCAGCCTTGATTTAAACATTGGGGGCAACTCAAAATTATTCATGAGCTTGTGTGGCTCTACAATTATTATCTTGTCCTCCTAAAGTAATTATGGTGGGAATTTTAAGACCACTGCCTGCATAATGTGATTGTGGCATATGCCATTGTGTAAAGTCATTACCAGTTTCAATAAGTTAAAGAGGGGGCTAAGCCAGGTATGACTTTATAGGTGAAAAGACCGATCAGCTCCTAAATCAGTTCTAATAAGAACCAAATTAAATTAAATTAGAACCAGGGTTACACTGTTTTACAAGTCAAATGGCTTTATTGTCTCACCACCCATACACCATATTGTAGCATACAGTGGTACGAAATAACATTCCCCGGGACTGTCGTGCAACATATACATAAACACAGGGCAAGTGCAAGTCAGGTAAAGAACTATACAATACTATACTCTACTTTACTGTACTACACTATTAATGGATGAATAAATAATAAATAAAAGGTAAGTGAATAGACAGTAACTATTCCTTTCCAATTTGAATTCTGATTCTTGCTTCAGTATTCTGATAAGTAGCCACACTAAACATTTCATTAGTCAGTTCTACTTGATTCAGACCAAAGAATTAGCTTTTTATATTGTGCATATTAAGACAATGTGAACATATTTCCAGGATGGCAGAAAGAGGTGGTGGCTGTAGGCTTAATGTGTTAAATGTAATATCCAAATTGTCGATGTATTCAAAATTTCTATATATTTTTTCACAAAATGTAAAATTTCTTATGATTGTTTCTGTACAAAATGTGTTCATTTATTAATGTCAGAAAAGGAAAAGCATCATTCAGTTTTATTCATCAATACAGCTGAGTGTGATCAGCATGCAAATAAAAACTGAAATTATGTTTAAGAATGGCATATCCTAAAGACAACATAGAGAGAAAGCACTGAACCAACATATATACTTTCTAACAAGAATGACTGTGCATTGTCTATGTTAATTACAAATATAAAACAGAGAAAAGCCAAGCAAAATGACACCTTTTATTGGCTAACTAAAAAGATTACAATATGCAAGCTTTCGAGGCAACTCAGGCACCTTCTTCAGGCAAGATGTAATACAGAAGCTGGAGTTCCCTGTTTTTATATATACACTAGGACAAGAAACAACACTGGTAAATCTTTAAATGAAAAATCTTAAATGTAAAACATTAATAGATTCATTAAGGCTAGGGTTAATTTAACAAGAGAGAGAAGAACAATGTATGATCAAGATCTTTGGATAAGATAACTGTCCAACAAACTTCCTTTGAAGTTTGTGATGAGTTTTTCAAAACAATATGGGTCTGTAGACAGGTTATCTGTGTCAGTCTGAGAGATGCAAACAGTCCTCATACCTGGCTATAAAACTCTTGTCTCTATTCAAGCCATGTTGTAATGTATTAAATTTTAAAATGAGTTTAACTTCCCATTCTTTTCTCTCTTGCTGTGTTTTGAAGTTGCCCATAAGCACTGTGACTTTAAAGTCCCTCTCACAGTGTCCAAGGTTGTTGAAGTGGGCCGCTATAGGAACATCTGTGTTGCCATGTGTAAATTCATTCTCTGGTGGAGTGTTTGTCCAGTTTCTCCCACATAGAGTGCAGTGTCAGGACATTTCATGCGGAGAATTAGGTAGACCATATTAGATGATTTGCAGAAAAATTATCCCTTTATGTGATGTTCGAGTCAGCAGTGTGGTATAACTATACGGTCTGTATTGTAAATGTGGGCACATGTTTTACATCTTTTCTGTAGGCAGGGAGATGTGCCATTTTCTGTCGGTTCATTTAGGGAGCTTCGGACAATTATTTGCTGAAGGTTTGGTGGTTGTCTGTATGCCAGGAGGTGAGGTTCAGGAAATACATTTTTCAGTGTTTGGTCGTTGTTTAGCATTGACTGAAGTTCTTTTATAATTTTTTGAAGTGTTTCAAGATGTGGGTTGTAGGTGACAACAAGGGGGATGCGGTTCTTGTTGTCTTTGTTTTTTATATTCCAGAAGGTTGTCTCTGGGTATGGCCTAAATATAAAACACAAAATAATTGATTGCATAAGCTTTCACCCCTTCAAGTCAGTATTAAGTAGTTGCATCTTTGGCAGCCATAACAGCCTTGAGTCTGTGTGCACAGGTCTCTATCAGTTTTGCACATCTGAACATTGCAGTTTTTCCCAATTCCAAAACTGCTGAAGCTCTGTCAGGTTGCATATGGATTGTGGGTCAACAGCCTTTGTCAAGTCCAGCCACAAATTCTCACTTACGTTGAGATCTGGACTCTGGCTCTGCCACTCCAGGACATTGACATTGTTGCTTTAAACCATATAAAAAATAAAACTTCTCCCAGGTGCTGTCATAGAAGTTCTTGGATTTTTCTGCCTTCATTTTCCACTCTACCTTCACAGAAGTTCCAGGGCCTGCTTGACAGAAGCATCTTCATTGAGTGATTCTTCCATCACCATGCTTCATTGGTGTTTTTGAAAATGTGTAGTGTTTGAATTATGACAAACATGGCATTTAGTCTGATGGCCAAGAAGCTCCATTTTGGCCTCATCAGACTATAGAACCTACTTCCACGTAATTTCAAAGACTTCCATGTATCTTCTCGCAAAAGACCTTATTCAGAAGGGGTTTGTCATCAGCAGAAAGGCACACAAGTTGCAGCTGTCAAACAAGCACCCCTCTCCAGGTCAAAAGATTACAAAGTCCTACTATTTAAGGGGGTTGAACAGCTAGGAAGCAGCAACTGGAGCAGACGCAGTCTGAGGGAGACAGGACAGGAGAGTGAGCTATTAGGTCGGCCGGGGCTCAGTCTTTTAAATGTTCTAAACCTCGTGCTCGAAGCATGTTGCGCAGTAAGGTTGCAAACCTGCAGCTGATCCCAGAAAGGGGACAGGTAAGAGTATGTTTGTTTCTCATTGAAATACTGTTTAGGAGGGAGTTTCTGAAGGGCAGCTGTGTTTATTTTCCATAGGTTTACTGTTTAACAAAGAGACAGCTCACAGTTAAGATTGTAAGAGCGTACAGCTGGCAGCACTATGCTGGAGGAGAAACAGAGCAGGGGAACTACTGAATTGCACATGAGTGACCGTCACCTCTGTTATGGGCAGCTAACCAGTGGTGACACCAGTCACAATACATACATATATATATATATATATATATATATATATATATATATATAGTGACAAGTACAAGACTTCAGACATTATAAAGTTTTGGGGCAGCCACCTGTATATTATATCCTGGCTGCAAAAAGTTTGCAAAAGTTGGAACAGAGATATTCACACGACTGAGTCCAAAATAGAACTGAATATTTGGAGGTAAGATGGCGGTTTTAAGGGCTGGGGAAGGAAATGATGTCACCTATGCCGGAACTGGAAATGACATCATCAGAGGTGCCGGGACCTGACGAGATTTCCCGGGAATGGTCTGCAAGAAACTGAGAGAGACATTCAGCACACTCTTCCACCCCCTGGTCTGGTGTAGTATTACATTTACTCAGGCCCTTTAGCTGTCTCCTCCTCGCACATGCGTGACTATATATATATATATATATATATATATATATAGTGATGTTTGAGTCCCTTTCTTGCACCTCAAAACACTAGGCTGAGTCTCAGTATTTTAGCAAAACCAGCTTTATTCAGCTTGAAACAGGAACAGCATGGTTATTTATTGTAGCGGGATCTACCCCTCTCCTATACACAGACAGCAATGAGGCAGGGTCGTGGCCAGGTTAATGGCCAAGTAATACTGTTCCCTGCATTTACAATATTCCTTGCATCACCCATCGATGGCAGGTGCTCAAAGTGCAACCAACATCTTTTAGGATTTGGTTTCGCAGTAAGCTGCTACAGCGCTGGGAGCCTGCGGTTGTCCCGGCGACCGAGATGCTGTCTTCCACAGACGTGGAGATTGTGCTTTGGGATGCTCTTTGGAGTGTTGTCCCATTGGAAGGAGCTCCAAAAAAGTTTAGAAACCTTACTATATATATATATATATTTTTTTTTTCCCCTCATATATATTGACACACACACGCTTGGGAGACAACTTCAGGGCTTGTCAGATGGTAATTCTACCCTGGGTCGAAGGTTGGTGCCTACGACTCCAATGGGTGAAAGAACATCGGCATCTGACATCACCTTTGAATTCTAGGTAACGCCATTTTGCTTCAGTCTTGTCTTAGACTCCCGCCTGAAAAGACAGTCTCTCCTTTTTGTTTTCGCCAGCAGTTATATGGGGATTACCTAACAGTGCCCCAACCCTTTATACTCTTGTCTTTGTTTCATTTACTAAATGTAACTTCATGTATGCCTCTCAGAGGCTCCTCCAAGGTAAGCAATACTCTGGGACATGAGGCAGTGCTGTCACTAACGGTATTGTTTCTCCATGTACAGCTTAGAGAAGCCATCCAATGAAAGTAATTGACTCAGTCCCTTCCTTCTAGGGGGCTATATAACAGATATGCTTCCAGAAGATGGTGTCTCATTTTGGAATGGGTCCAGCTGCAGGATGGAGATCTACCCCAATGACAGACCACTCAATACAGTCTACTTAAATTCCTTTGAGAGCCACTGCGGCTTACAACGTTCTGTTCTTGTTAGGCACCATTGAACGCCTGTTTATTTTGTTTACTGCACTATTATTTAAAAGGAGTGACCCACTTGGCACCGTAACATTTATTATCTCGACTTAACTCATCCCTCGCTTAACCACCATATGCAGTATATGCTAAGCATTTCAAACATTAATACATGTAAAAGGTGCTGCGTAAAACAAAAAAAATGTAACTACTATAGCAGCACCTTCACTGAAGGATGTTAAAATACGATTTAGGAGGGTGGAATGGTATTATGATTAAATTGTTATAAAAAAAAATAAGAAAAGAAACAAGAAAATCCGACAACAATACACTTTGAAAAAACTGTTGATCCTTAATGAAAAGTACTTTTTAAAATGGTGAAAGCTTAATTGGAGCCAATTTAGTCATAAGCAGCCTCCGATTGTGCTTTATTTTTTGTTTATGAAATCACTTTATTGTGAGGCTAAATATAACTCACATTCGTTTGCCTTTATACCTTTAGGATTAAGGAGATTGCTGATTTTATGTTAACAAGATTCTGCAATTCTGTGGCCACAAGACAGCAAATGGTAGCTCACAACTAAGCAGAGAGACAAAGATGGAGAACTCTGATATTGACTACTGGGCAGTGGTGTAATCGGAATATGCAAGCACAGGTTATTGTAGGACTTTATTTAAAGATTTTAAAAGTTCATGTAAGATGGCAAACTGAAGAATATCTCCTAAAAACACAAACCAGGCAGTGTAGAAAGATAAAACTTTGAATTTTCTAGAAAGCGGAATAAGAAAACATAGAATTAACAATTTCCTTAATCCTAAAGGTATGGACTGGAGTTCTATTTAACCTCACAATAATGTATTTTTAAAAAAACTGAGGCACAATTGGATGCTGCTTATGGCTAAATGTCTTTAAAATGCTAGGAAATATCTCTTCAGATAGAGATCTGTAGTAAGTCCAGTACTTTGAGGTCCTTCAAATCCCAACTTGATATTTTGTAGTAGTTACATGAATGGAGATTGATCAACTACATTTAGTTAAACATTCAAATAAGCAAATGTATTATTCTCATAAAAACCTTTCTTATGTTCTGAAGTTTGCCATTTGCAACTCCACTTTGCTTCAAAGGCCTTTCCATTTCTCCTTTACTGTACGGTACCTTTTCATTCCTCAAACTGTGTCTCTTGATCCATCTTGTAAATTGATCACCTTTCAGTTCCATGCTTTTTCAGTTCAGCTCCCTCCATAAACCTCTTTCTGTTCTACTGTTGTTATGCATACCATTTTTAAGAATATCCAATTATGTTTCAACAGCCCAACATGCACAACCCCAATATGTTCATTGATTATTTTCCGCAGTAATTATACTATAATGCAGTGTGAGGATTGAAGGTAATCCATTTCACTTTTCATTATATCATCTCCTTCAAGGGTTACTTATATTGCCCTTTTCATGAATAAAAAATTGATCACAAAAGAAAACAAGAACTCCTTTATTGCTTAATGAGCTGATGTTTAATAGACAGCATTTTAAGATGCTTTGATGTGGTACAGTTAGCTAAAGCTCTTATATGTAATAAATTATTTACACCGGCAACCCTGGTTGAAGGATTAATCTGAGGTCTAATTATGGTCTGTATATGCTGACCACAGTTTTTATATGCAGTTAATTTTTTGTAACAAGATATATATTTTCAGATGCTTCTTCACTAATATTATGTGTCAGTAACATAAAAACTGTATCTGTGATAATAAACAGTTCACAGTTAAAGATATCTCAGTTGTGGCTTGGATGTTCTAAATCCATGGCAAAGCAGTGTTTTGTCATATTTTGTGATAAAATAGGTCCCCAAGCTGTATTCAAGAATTGAAGAGTATGATTTTAGCTGAAGTCAGGGCAGCTAACAATTTCCTGCAACAATGCAGCTGTCAGGAGTGGACTGGGGCTCTGCTGCTCAGCCCTTCTTGTCATAGGCATTCTGCCTCAGACTCTCCTATTAGGCAATGTGTATTATACAGCAGTCACATGCCGGTGGGACTGGAGATATAAAACTGGGAGTACAGGCTCTTGGGGTGCCTAAGCATTTGTACTTTGACATGTCACCGTTATAGAGCAAATCTTTTTTCCAGTATGTTTTGTATTGACTAGAATACATGAATGAAAGGTGGGATCAAATTTAAAATCTCTTAAACAGAAACAACATGCTTAAGAACTGTGCAAGATTCAATGTACCGTGAGGGCTGCTTTTCAAGACAGAATCTTCAGGCAGGTATCTCGAGAAACAGATCTTCTACCTTTCTTTGAATGCTATGGCTGCACTTTGTTTCATTTAAGTGGATTTTTGCCAAGGTTCCCACCTTCAGTGGGTTCTCTAAGACTAACCTTGATTTGCATTTTCAGACACATTTGACACTGAAGACAGTACAGAATTGCCCAGGAGCAATAGTGGTCTATACACATGAAAA
The DNA here is from genome assembly GCA_026402145.1 of Polypterus bichir lapradei. Taxonomy (NCBI): domain Eukaryota; kingdom Metazoa; phylum Chordata; class Cladistia; order Polypteriformes; family Polypteridae; genus Polypterus; species Polypterus bichir. The sequence continues at coordinate 47,747,677 of JANRMT010062861.1, read as the reverse complement.
TAAACAAATTGAGACATCCTGATAGCAGAATTAAACAAAATGCTACTCAGCTAAGACTAAACGTTTACTCCAGTCAGCATTATAAGCATTCATAATGTAACTTAAATGTTTTTCTAGGTCTTTCTGTCCATTATGTTTTAAATGTTTTAAATGATAAGCAAAAGTTATTTTCACCCCAGTGCTCATCTTATTACAAAAGCATTGCTAAAATTTGAAGTTCAATTGAGGACCCCTATTTGAAATAATAGCTGAAGTCTGTGTAAACAAAAAAAAAATCCTTTTAAAAAGCCAATTTCTTGGCAGAGGGACGTTTCTTTAATAGAACAAAATGGGTTTACTTAGAAAAGCAAACAACAATAAATGAAATCACTGTATACCAGTATAGAAATAGGAAGATTAGTTACAGTGGCCTCCACTATTATTGGCACCCCTTGTAAAAATTAATAAGAAAGGATAGAAAAAAATCACTGCTGAAGAACCATCATCATGCAGTGAAAATATGAGAAACATCTCACTTTTAATTGAAACAAGGTCATTCAAATAAAAACAAAGCGCTCATCAAGAAATACATATTTTTAAAAAAACCTGCATTTAATACTTTTTACTGTACAACCTCCCTTTTCCAATTGTTTCACATGTGCGCATGGGAGGCAGTTAAAAGGTCTAAATGTGAGTAATTCCACACCAGACCAGGGAGTGGAGGAGTGTGCTGACCTTTTCTCTCACTTTCCTGCAGACTGTTAACGTGAAATTCCACCTGGCCCTGATGACGTCACTTCCGATTACAACCTCGATGACATCACTTCTGGTTCTGAACCTTTGGATGACATCACTTCCGGTGTAGAACCCATGGATGAAGAGACTTCCGGTTCCGGCCCTTTTGGTAACGTCCATCTGGGTCCGAGCCTATGGAAGAGGACCCTTGCACTTCCGCCCTGATGACTTAATTTCCTTTTCTGGCCTTTAAAGCTGCCATATTTTACTAACCTCATCAGTTCTGTTTTGGACTCTGATCTGTGTACATCAGTGCTGTCAAATTTACCCTTTTGCAGGCAGGAAACATTTTATGAGTGGCTGCCCCAAACCTTTTTATGACTTCTGTCTCTGTTTTTTGTGACACAATATAACAGCACAGTCTTCTCTTGTAACCTTTTATAAGGCTGAAGAATACAGAGCATGGCATCTGAGACCATTCTTCTGTACATAATCTCTCCAGATCAACCAGGGTTCTAGGCCCTCTCCTGTGTCAGGGGACTGAGACGGCCATGGCAGAACTTTGATTTTGTGGTCACTTAACCATTGCAGGGTTGATTTTGTCATGTGTTTCTGATCATTATCCTGCTGGATGATCCAATGACAACCTAGTTTTAGTTTCCTAGCGGAGGCAGCCTGGTTTTGATTTAAAATCTCCTGAAATTTCATGGAATCCATGATGCTGTTCTGATTTCTGATGATCATGATTTTGGTCCTGTTCAATCTATATACATCAGACTTCCAATATGACTCGGAGTCCTGTCACATGCAAAAGTTCGCTGATGACACTGCTATGTGGGCTGCATCAGGAGTGGGCAAGAGGAGGAGTACAAGAAACTAATCAAAGATTTTGTTAAATGGTGCGACTCAAACCACTTACATCTTAACACCAGCAAAACCAAGGAGCTGGTGGTGGATTTTAGGAGGCCCAGGCCCCTCATGGACCCCGTGATCATCAGAGGTGACTGTGTGCAGAGGGTACAGACCTATAAATACCTGGGAGTGCAGCTGGATGACAAATTGGACTGGACTGCCAATACTGATGCTCTATGTAAGAAAGGTCAGAGCCGACTATACTTTCTTAGAAGGCTGGCGTCCTTCAACATCTGCAATAAGATGCTGCAGATGTTCTACTAGACGGTTGTGGCGAGTGCCCTCTTCTACGCGGTGGTGTGCTGGGGAGGCAGCATAAAGATGAAAGATAAAGATAAAGATTGCCTCACGCCTGGACAAACTTGTTAAGAAGGCAGGCTCTATTGTAGGAGTAAAGTTGGACAGTTTAACATCTGTGGCAGAGCGACGGGCATTAAGCAAACTCCTGTAAATCATGAAGAATCCACTGCATCCACTGAACAGTGTCATTTCCAGGCAGAGGAGTAGCTTCAGTGACAAACTTTTGTCACTGTCTTGCTCCACTGACAGACTGAGGAGATCGTTCCTCCCCCACACTATGTGACTCTTCAATTCCACCTGGGGGAGTAAATGCTAACATACACAAAGATATTGTCTGCTTTTTTATTTTTATTTTTCATTTTTATTACTATTTAATTTAATATTGTTTTTTGTATCAGTATACTGCTGCTGGATTATGTGAATTTCCCCTTGGGATTAATAAAGTATCTATCTATCTATCTATCTATCTATGCCATGTACCCTAACAAGGTTACAAGGGCCTTTGGAGGAAAAACAGCCCAACAACATCATAGAACCTCCCCCATATTTCACAATTGGGACAAGGTTATTATTTTCATTATAACAATTCTTCTTTTTACACAAAAACCCACTTTGTGTGTTTATTACCAAAAACTTTTTGTTTTATCAGACCATAGAACACGGTTCCAGTCAAAGTTATAGTAATAATGTTCTAAAATCTCCAGGTGCTTACGTTTGTGGATAACTGACTGAAAAGGCTTCTTTCTGGCATACCTTGTAGGCGGAGTGGTGGCTCTGAGGTTAGGGAATCTGCGCTGGCAATCGGAAGGTTGCTGGTTCGAATCCCGTAAATGTTTAAAGGGACCCTACTCTGTTGGGTCCTTAAGCAAGGCCTTTAACCTGCAACTGCTGACCACTTTGAATAGTGAGGAAAGCGCTACATAAATGCAAAATAATTTAAAAAAAAGAAAAAGAATACCTTCCATATAATCTGTTGACATGGAGATGCCATCTGATGGTGGTTCTGGAGACTTGATAACCCCAGGATTTTAGTTTTTCTTGCAATTCCCTAACAGTGATCCTTGGAGGTATTATTACCTCTCTTACCATCCTTCTCACTGTAGGGGTAAAATAAACTTGGGTCTCTCTCTCTCTTCAATGCAAGTTTGTCACAGTTCCAGTTGATGACCACTTTTTATTATTGCCCTAACTGTAGAAATGGGCATTTTCAGGTTAGTAGCTATATTTTTATAACCATTCCCTGATTTATGAAGGACAGCACATTTCTCCCTCATTTGAATTGAGTGTTCTCTTTTTTAGCCTGATGATGGTTGGCTAAGGAAATTTGGTTCTGTGTGTCCTCACATTTGTATCCCAGTTAATCAGGAAGTCATTGATTTCAGTTGGAATGTTCCTATGCATTCCAATCAACTTAAGAATGTCCAATTTAAATGGGAAACATGTTTCAGTTACATTGTTTTACATTAATTTCCAAGGGTACCAACAATTGTGGCACGTGTGTTTTTGTTAAAAACATTTATTTCTTGATGAGAGCTTTTTTTTCTATTGAATGAACTTGTTTCAGTTAAAAGTCAGATGTTTCTCATTTTTTCGCTGAAAGATGACGGTTCTTCAGCAAATTAATTTTTTTTCTAACCCTTCTTACAAATTTTTACACTGGGTTCCAATAATAGTGGAATGCACTGTATACTGTCAGGTCTAGGGTCTAGTTAGGGGTGGTATTGGGTGAAGCAAACCAACAGGTCTTTTAGAACTGGTCTCAGCGTAACTCCAGACCCCACACACAAGAACATATGCTTTAATGATTTCTTTCACAAGCGGTCTCTGAAAAATAACATTTTTATATGCCCTCGAGATGGCTTGTCTAGGAGGGAGTCATGACCCCAAAATGGAATCTGAAATGAATTCCAACTCCTACACACATTCTCGGGTTGTGGGTGATCAACTAGTGTTGCCTTCAACAGATGAAATATATCTAATGCCTCCTTACAAGAGGTAGCTACCAAAAATTGGTCTTCCGGAATTATTCATATTAAGGTATTCTGATTCAATAAATTGTTTACGTTGCTGTATAAGTGTCTCATAAGGAAATCTGCCTATGCTATATATGAGATAAAAAAGTTACAACATCTAAAATAAAATATCTACCTAGTTTCTATAGCATTTAGCCTTGTAGCAGCCTTCATTGATTTTAATGAACTGTACAGATCACTAACAGGTGTTCAGCATCCCCAAGGAGTGTTCCAATTTTTGTACTTCAGGCTAAATGTTCCCTGTTATTGTGATAGTCCTGGTCAGCTGCAGCATCCTTGTCACTTTTGAATCCGGGACCACCAATAGTCATGCACAGAGATAAGCCAAGCAATAAGGGCACTTAACAAGCAAGGGTATGTGCAAGTGCTAATAGTGATCTTATTTCACAATCCAGGGTTCAAAGTCCCAAGGTGCAAGCAGTGCAGAGCTTTATAAATAAATAAATAATCCAAATAAAATTCAGTATTCAAGGTGAAGATTAAAATCAATAAATACTCCAATAAAGTGTTTAAAAATCCAAGGTTAAAATTGAAGTTAGGATCCAGTCATGAAACCTGCAAGCCTCAGTGCTTCCTTTCCAATCCATATTCATGTCTCTGCTGCTCACCCTACAGTTTTCTTAGTCTGCCACCATTCTGCCTTACCTCCAAATTTTAACTTAGTCCATTCTTTCTGCAACTGTCCAGCACATCTTTCTTTGTTATCTCTCCTGCTCACCATTCTTGGGTCTTGCAGCCAGGCTTAGATTCTAATATCTGCAGATCCTCTCTCAGGCTTCTGTCCTAGTCACCTAGGGCAGTACCCACTGGGGCGCTATTAGCCAGATCTTCATTACCCTGCCATCTGACTTAAGTCTAGCAGAACCACTCTCTGCCTTCCGGAGAAATGGGAGTAACAAAACCCTAGAGCACAGTAACTCTTGCATGGTGCCACTGAGCTCTTTGCCCTTCTCCCTCCATGCAGACTCATACTCCCACCACTTTGTCTCAGATCTTTCACTGCACCGTCCTGCTCAGACTCCTCTTTATCAACATGTGGATGTGGCACCCTAATTAATATTCGTGAGGCAGCTGACTTAATTAAAAAATCAGCTTGTCTCCACAACAAACATCCCGCATCTGTCCATCTCCTGAGCCACCCACACACCCAGAGAGACTGGGTCGCACTGTTTTTTAAAAAACTGTTTCATCACAGTTACCCACATGGCAGTTTCACTCTACTTGTGACAACTTTTTACACAAGGGCACATTGTGCCCATATCTGTAAAACAGTGTGAAAAATAATAACTTCTCGGCTAGCCTATAATTGACATGAGAACTTCCAGCTCGAAGCAGTAAGTGAACTATGGATGCCTTTAGATGTCTCAAAATGAAAACACTAGTGAATAATTCTTTAAGCTGCTGAAACTTTTAAAGTGCCTAAGACATCCACATAAAGGATTGGAATGTCTTTAGTTGGGTATGTAAAAAGGGGATATGATGAAGCTAAAAGTCTTTATAAACAGGGGAGCACATAACGTTTTTAGTGAGTTACTCAAGTGAGTACCATCAGATGGAGTTTGGTATGCAATTCAATTCAAAGAGCTTTATTGGCATGACCATAAACAGTTTTGCCAAAGAAATTGAAAAAATTGAAATAAAACAATTTTTATAACAGATTTAACAGTTAGGTAAAGAATTAGGGTACAAAATAAATACAGATACAACAATAATAGTAAAATAAAAATATAGCAGCAGCTTAAAAACAGGTAAGAATCAGAAATCATCATTCTGTGTCATTTTGTGACAGTTGTGTCTTTGTCAAGACTCAGTGTGGCTTCATAATTCTGAAGAATGGTACAAACTGTTGTGTTGCCAATTTAATGTAAATCTAATGTATTTCCTGAGGCCAAGTTGAATGATCAGATATTAAGAAATGATCACATGACTTCAGTGAGTCATATCTGATTCCAAACTCCTCAATTAACCTCCTGAGTAAGTTTATCTTGTCCCTGTCAGTATCAGCATTAGAAACAGTATATGCTCTGTAGTGGGCTTCAGCATCAAGCAAAAGTATAAACTGTCCTATGGCCACCATGAGTTCATCGTTACATTCTCCAACGCTCAGCTTTTCCTTCTGAAACACAATGGATGTGGTCTTCAAAATCTTGCCAGTGTCAAGTACGTTGCCCAGAAAACACTGAAACTGGTCTGTGCAGATATGCTGCAAGTCACTGTTATCACTCATGGCCAGTTGCATTTTAATGGCTGGCAATAATCTTGATATTTTTAGCAGTGTGTCATGCCTCCATGCATCCATCCGTCCATCCATCCTCTTCCGCTTATCTGAGATCGGGTTGCGGGGGCAGCAGCTTGAGCAGAGATGCCCAGACTTCCCTCTCCCTGGCCACTTCTTCTAACTCTTCCGGGGGAATCCCGAGGCGTTCCCAGGCTAGCTGGGAGACATAGTCCCTCCAGCATGTCCTGGGTCTTCCCCGGGGCCTCCTCCCAGTTAGATGTGCCCGGAACACCTCACCAGGGAGGCGTTCATGAGGCATTCTGATCAAATGCCCGAGCCACCTCATCTGACTCCTCTTGATGCGGAGGAGCAGTGGCTCTACTCTGAGCCCCTCCCGGATGACTGAGTATCTCACCCTATCTTTAAGGGAAAACCCAGACACCCTGCAGAGGAAACTCTTTTCAGCTGCTTGTATTCGCAATCTCGTTCTTTCAGTCATCACCACTCTTAGCTCATGACCATAGGTGAGGGTAGAAACGTAGATCGACTGATAAATTGACAGCTTTGCCTTACAGCTCAGTTCATTACCACGACAGACCGATGCAGAGCCTGCATCACTGCGGACGCCGCACCGATCTGCCTGTCGATCTCATGCTCCATTCTTCCCTCACTTGCAAACAAGACCCCGAGATACTTGAACTCCTCCACTTGGGGCAGGTTCTCACCCCCAACCCTGAGAGGGCACTCCACCCTTTTCCGGCTGAGGACCATGGTCTCAGATTTGGAGGTGCTGATTCCCATCCCAGCCGCTTCACACTCAGCTGCGAACCGATCCAGGGAGAGCTGAAGATCACGGCCTGAAGAAGTAGGGGGGTCCGGTTTGGTGGACCCAGGATTGGGTCACTGCTTTTTGCAGATGATGCCTCCATGCAGACCATCTGATATTATGAAATTTACCCAATTTCACAAAGGAGATCCCGTTCTCTTCACACAACTTCTTAAGCACAGCCGTATTTTTTGCTCCACCTTTTTGTAAATAAAACTGCAGCAGCTTGACCACAGAGCGATTAAAGGTCTCACAGTACGGAACGTTGCTATCAGCTGATTTTCCGCAGTTTTCTAGTGTGTGTGCAGTGCACAGAATGTGAACAAGGGAGTCTCCTACTGCAGCCAATTTCTATAGTTTCGGAACAATGCTGTTGTATATACCGACGTTAACAGCAGCCCCGTCTGTGCACATGGCGACCAACTTTCTCTTCCAGTTATCCAAGCCAAGTTTAACGAGTCAGTCTGTTACAGCCTTCGCAGATCGGTCAGCATCCAGTTCGATTAGGCCAAGGAACTTCGTGGTAAACTGCCCGATGTTAGACACAGGCACAATGAAAACAATTTTCTGCTCGGTTTTAATGATGTCTTCCAATCCATCAAAAATCAGTCCCCAAAATTCAACTTTGTTTTCATCTCTGCGCTGATAGTGAGCAGGATGGTCTGCATTATCCGTGTGACCACCTCACGTGAATCATACGCAGTTCCGACATTTACTTCTAGCTGATCCAGTACAGGAATATCTTCAGCATAGGAAGATAGGGGACAAGCATGTTTAGCTTTATGAAAGGCAAGGAGAAAAATATCACACAGAGCTTGCCGTTGTTCTTCATTTACCTTTGTTCACCATCTAGCTAGAAGGCGAGTTGAAATTTCTTCCTGACTAGCTTGTTTATTAGAAATAGCTTGTACAAGGTTCATGTGCTCCTTGTTCTTTTCATGTTTGTCAAACAACGGATGACTGAAATTCTTTGAGCCTGTGTAAAAGGCACTTGTTTTGTCACAACTTACACCACATTTCAGTGCATTCATCATTAGCTTCAAGCCACAGCACATCTTGGATCCACTTTTCAGAAAAAAACTCTTTTTTTCTGCTCTGGCTTGTTTGTTTCTTTGCAGGTGGTGAAACGCCAAAGTAGCTGCTTAATGTCTGTTGTTTTTTAGACATATTGGCAACACAAGATAATCAAAACCAAAAAGAAAACAACGTATATTAGCAACATGAGGTGCCAATGCCCTCTCTGACCGTCAGGTACGCACCGGCGCTGTAGGGACACAGATGACGTTCCGCATTTACAATTTTTGTCACGCATGCGTACCAGTTATGTGCATCCTTGTTTATAAATCTTCTATAATAATTGGAATGTCCGCAAAGTGCTGGATATGTTTAAATGAAGACAGGAAGTTCCATTTTTGAATGAGACTTTCTTTAGCACTTTTGTAGCACAAAATCAAGACTAATGATTTATTAAACTCATCCTTTTCTAATTTTGCATATAAATAATTTTTATATAAATGGGATAGAAATTCATGGACATGATTGCTGAGTTTCTATATTTAAAGAAAAAAATCAGCATGTCCTTGAGGCACCAATACATAAACATCTACAGTAGGATATTCCTAATAATGTCATTTCAAAAGGATAGAAATACTACGAGTATGACAGCCAAACCAGAGGGGAATAGCTAAGCAATTGTACTGCCCAATGGAGGCTTTTAAACACAGTTGTGCATTTATCACCCTCCTGTATCATTATTGCAATGTACCCAGTCTTGTCAGTACAGTAGAACCAGCAATGGGAGCAGGTAATTGTTTTTTACCATAATTTTGTTCAGTTTCTAGTAATCAATACTGTTATCTGGAATCATCCTGTAGCGTCTGCAAGGGTGCTAAGATTCATACTGTCCGAAGAAGGTGGTTTGTTTAATTTACTACAGGGAAGCCACGAACACACTCAGCTTTGACCCTGCAGGCATACACTCACAATTAAGAGATTCAATGAATCAATAATTAGGATAATAGTAAAGATAAACAATTATTAAAACAAAGAACACATGCGCCAAAGCCCTCCCTGACAGAGATAATTATTTACAAACACTACATACATGAAGCCAAGCGAAACAGCAGGCACTACTCAGTAAATAATTAACACTTACGATATAGTCCAAACACAGTCCAGTACAGCAGGTTCAGATGAATGTGGTGTGTGGAATGAAACCCCTCTGAATGAAATGTAAAGTTTTGTCCTACCAGGTTCCAATTGTAGTGTGAAGACTTGGTGTGATTGGGAGTGCTCCTCAGACGAGGACGTATCCAACCAAGACAAAATCACACAGACAAGCAGGTACAGCACAGCACATACATGTAGATAAAAACTGTAATCCAATGCGGGTGTAGTTGTAATCACACAACAATGTGTGAATAGTACGTAGAAAACAAATACACACAGATGATCATGATATTCTCACAGTCTTTCTGGCTCCTTTTTAAAGAGACTGCTTAATTTTCCTTCTTCCCAGCAAACCGTGAACCTTCTGAATCTGCCCAATAGTGTAATACTGCTAAGACTGATTGGAGTTGTAGGCAATTTAAGTTGTGCTACAATCCTTTATCTTGAAAGAAAAAGCCAGCTTTGATCAGACTTATGGATGGTCTAATAAGCGCATTTCCCTGACTTTCTTTGGTGTTATTGTCCATTTTTTGTACTCAAGATGGAATAAAGTGTATATTTTTCATTCTGACAGTGGTATTTCAGAAAACAAATCAGCGGTACAGTCACACGGGTAGTGAGCAGGTAACTCTAAACATAACCAAGTATTCAGAAAAGAAGATACAATCATTTTCAAAACACAAGAACTCTGATTTTATTTGCACAATAACAAGCTTCATTAAAAAATTAAAATAAACTTGGACAGTAATCTACAGACACAAAACAAACTAGAAAGGCCTTTAACACTGAATATGAAGCTAACACCTACTATGTAACTGACTCTAAATAAAACCCAACTGGAATGGGATCTGGGCAGGGAGCCGGAGTATCATTAAAGGATTCAGTGGCTTGTGCCTAATTAACAAATTATAATAACTGGCAAAGCGCACACTGAATTTCAAAGCATAGTAGGTGGGGTCAAGACTAAAAAAGACTAAAAAGAATGAGCTATGGATGGTGCCTAACATACTGTAGATCATGACAGAACCCAGTTGTTACTGCTATTAAAACATGCCATTTAAAAATAGCAAAGTCCTCCTCCTCTCTTTCTACCATATGAGAAACTTCATACTTGGAAAATAAAAAAATTAACTTTCCGTCAAACTCATTTTTTTCAGAATTTTATTCAAATATCTAAACTGTTATGATATGTTTGATGCTAGCCTATATTAACTTGCCATGATAGAAACAGTGGTTTAACGAAGTTCTGTTCTGCATCTAATACTCATCTATTTCTACTTAATACAAACATAGGCCTTTTAAAGTTCTTATTATATATCCATAAGTGACTAATAGATGCACAATAGATAGCTAGTGTGCTGAACTGTTGCAATTTCTGCTTTGCAAATTGTATGACGACTTAACAAAGCATCTGTTAAGATCTTGTTACTCAGCGGTATCTGCCTAATAGATGCACCTAGGTAGCCACATTTCTAAAGTGTTATTCTTGCTATCTGCAATTTGTTTAGTGGCAACTGGTTGAAAAGGAAACATTTAGTAATTTTGAAATGTAATCAGCAAGTGAATTAACATTTAGGAAAAACTTTAATGCAATTTAATCCAAATATTAAATTAAAAAGCAGGTACTCCAGAAAGTGTTCTTCTAACGTTTACTCAGAAGGACAGTGGGCACTACCCAGTTTTTACCTTCCAAACACAGCAGATGCAAGGTGTGTTCATTCATTTCCTGAACCTGCTTAGTTCCATGTAGCATTGCAGAATGCTAAAACAGAAGCAGGCCAACTACTTAAAGAAGCCCCATTAACAGCTAAAATACATGGGTTCAAATCCTGCTACTGACGCTGTGTGACCTTGATCAAGTTACTTTAGCTACAATTGGAAAACAAAAGAAATATAGCCAATTGTAGCTATCAAATGCTGTAAGTCACCTTGGATAAAGGCATCAGCCAAATAAATAAATGTATGTAAAAATATAAGACTTTAGTTGCAAGAGGAATAAGTGAAGCACTATAAAATGAAAAAGAGAAAAGAAAAGAAGTAGAAACTGAATTGGTGAATTTAAATGTGGAATGAATCAATATATAAACTGGTCCCTTTGCAGACCCACTGAGCCACCACATCTCCCATTTAGGTAAGCAAACAAATTAATAGAACCTCATGCTACAATTTAAGATAAAGGCAGCAAATTGTATATTTGGCTGAATTATTATTCACTTTGTGTATTTACCTTACACATTATAGCACAGAAACTTTCTGAATCAGGGCTGACTTTCTTTCTTTCTTTCTTTTTGAGATGGGTGCAACAGAGGTAGGCATGAAATTTGCCTGAAGTGTTTAAGGATTATACATAATAAATGAATAAGCAAATAAAAGATACAAAGTACTTTTACTCAACAACACACTAAGAATGAAATGTCTAAACCAGAGTGCCCTAATCAGTGTCATTTGTACTCACTTGCACTCTGACATCCTTCACTGTACCCAGTTTGGTCTCTTGCATAAAGACACCACCAAACTATTAATCTGAATGACTCTATGGAGTAATTCTATGTGCCATTGGATGACCTTTCCTTGATGTTGTCTGCTTCCTTAAAGTATCATGGATATCTGTAGTCACAGTAAAATGAAAAAATAACTCAAACAAAATACATCATGGTAACACATGCTTATGTCTTTCTCAGTAAAAAAAATCTGTCTCATAGGTGTTAAAATTAATCTTGAAAACCACCTCCATCACAGTGTTCACCCAAAAATACACCCTGGTGCACAACCCTTAATTTGTTGCAATGGTGTGTAAAAGGCTGTTTGACTATGGGGCGAGCAATCAGGTCTCACTCCCCAAGTCTGCCAACAGAAACTAACTGACTCTTTCATGTGCAGAACAATGGAAATGTTCAGGATTAACCATCCTACGAATTTATACCGATTTGCTTGTTCATAAATATCAGGAACAACTCAGATATAAAATCCAAGAAAAGGGGGTGGGAAATCCTGGATGTTGCCTAAACGCTTTAAAGCTACATGATGTCACAGGTTGTTTTGTTTTGTTGTAAATGAAAATAGGCTGCTGAGCAGCAGAGGTGTAGTGACAGGTCAGTAATGAAGGCAACTGCCCAGGGCCCTGAACTGGGAGGAGGACCCCAAGGGTGTCTGTTTACATATACTAATTGCAACAAAAAATCTTCAGGAACCCATCTTAAAGCACAGTCTCGGCACACTACAATGACACAATCAGGAGCCCATCTCTGTTGTGAGAGTGTTTGCAATGAACATTACTTTTTTAATTACGTTAAATGTAACCAGTGCCTTTTTGATAAACCATGAAGAGGATTTACATGTCTGGAAGCAAAAACTGAATTGATTTGGTTTGTTTAGACAAATCTTGGCTTTAGTCAATTGATCAGGCCCTAGAGTGGTCAGTGCATGACCAAAATCAGCCACAGGGTAATGGGCAACAGTGAGAAGGAGTGCAAGAAGTCAAAACTTAGTCCTTTATTTGTCCTGACCCCCCCATAATTGTTACCCCTGTTGAGAGAAGTTTTTTATCTTTAATGCTGATGCTTATTAAATCTTTCTTGAGATCTACCTTGTGCCACTAGCCCCAGCTCAAATTTCAGAAGAGCACAGTGCTCCACAAAAAGTAATTTTAAATGTTATAGTAATACTGTTACAAGCCATTTTTAATTTTTTAAAATTTATACTAGGTGTGCTTTTTATTTATTTTTTAATTACTCTGATGTACATTTTATAGTATTTTTTTATTACTATGTGGGCCACATAGTTATTTACATTTACAGTGGGATGCAAAAGTTTGGGCAACCTTGTTAATAGTCATTATTTTCCTGTATAAATCGTTGGTTGTTACAATAAAAAATGTCAGTTAAATATATCATATAGGAGACACACACAGTGATATTTGAGAAGTGAAATGAAGTTTATTGGATTTACAGAAAGTGTGCAATAATTGTTCAAACACTTACTTTCATATATACAGTATATATATATAGTATATATATATTCAGTATATATACTATACTGTATATATATAGTATATATATATATTCTATTGCATAGTTTACTGTCAAATAATGCAAAGAGTATGTGACACGTGTTTCACCCTAATTCTGGGATCATCAAGCGTACACACTCACTGCACCCCCACTCGGGGATCGAACCTCGGACATCAGCGTCAGAGGTTAAGCCTCTTTACGTTGTGCCACAGCGTGTGGTTCGTTTATTTGACAGCATGTAGATCGGGGTAATTATATTCATGGCATTCGTAGTCACTGCGGCAAATGTTTGCTGACTTGCAAACTAACTACATGCGTTACCTTGTAGGTAATCACCCATACAATCAGATTGTGATTCAGACTATAAAGAGCTTCAGACAAGAGCTGTGTGCTGCCTGTGGTTCTCTACTATCTGGGAGTGCTGCTCCCATTCATGTTGGAAAAAAGAAGCAGGGAAGTGTAGGAAGTTGGAGTGTGTGATTTAAGGAAATTACACTTGAATCGGCAATAAACTACTGTTTATTCATGGAAAGGAATCATGGTTTTCATCTGACCCGGCACAGACTGGACACAGGAGGCACGTATAAAATAAAAGTCTTTTTATTTTTCTTCAGCTGGAGGGCACATCTTCCCGTAATCCATCCAGTCACAACACAGTCCCAAGCACAAACTACACCACAGAACACTCCTCTCTCTTTAACCACCACTCCTTCACAGCTTTGTCCTCCTTCCACCTGACTCTGGCCGTTGAGTGGTGGTTGCTGGCTCCTTTTATGGCCCACCCGGAAGTGCTCCAGGTGCTTGATCACCTGTTTCCGGTTGCACTATGGGGTGGGGCTGAAGATCAGTCTAGCAGGGTTCAGGGACCCATGCCGCGACCCCTGGCTGCCACCCCAGACGCCAACAGGGCTGTGGAGAACTCCATCTCCCATGAAGCCTTGAGAGAGACTGAGGCACCACTCCAACCCAGTGGGGCAGCCATCCAGCGTCCTATGGGAGGTACTGCACCGTCCATGGCTGCTCCCCCTGAATACATATCAAAGGGACGTCCCGGCCAGGCATGGGACCCGGCCGTCTGCCACAATATATATATATATATATATTTTTTTTTTTGTTAAATTTACTCTATTCTATTGTTATTGTTTTTCTATTTTTCATACAAACAGTGCCACCCTTGGCTACTCTCAGGCCCTAAGCAGAATCTTCTTCTTGGGCCCCCAACACCCCCCTCCCCAATTGCCTCTACCTGAATCCACTAGATTAGTATTTCTTATAACAGCTTTGATTTGAACAATAAATATATAAATAAATAATAAATAAGCAAAGAAGCATACATCACAATTTTAATTATAAGTTTTAGATATATTCCTTCATAAATAAAAGGCCTAATTAGAAATAATAATAATAATAACTAGCAAACCCGTGGCGTATCATACGCCACATAATCAGACCGGTTTTTTAATGATTTTTAAGCACAGGGAGAAAATTAACATTTGAAAAATCGGTAATGTAATAAATCAGCAAGAAAAGCAACATTGTAACAATGCACGGAACGAACCAACACACAATCGTCCGTGACTGAAAACTGGCGGACCACCATTGTGCCTTCTCCTGCCAGACAGAGGGATGGGAGTGCACGGCGCTCCGGGAGGAGAGGAGAAGGACGTCTATTCCGCTCCCTCCGTCATGCTAGTCTGCTGATTTCTCGTTCAGTATGCACTGCCTGCTCATGTGCCCACCTCCAACTCATCACTTGAGTCGTTGTCGTCTTTGCACAGTGCAGATGCACCTGTGACTCACGTAGACTTTTCATTGCTCTGTGCGGTTTTGGCTGCTTTTCTATATATAATCCACCAAGACACCCGTCCACGGTAGTAGCGAGGTGAGAGGGGGGTGTGTACAAAGGGTAGGGACGTAACCAGTGAGAGCGTATGAGTCGCACTTAGTCGGAATTCCACAGTTTGCAGCCCGAATGGGGTTCAACGGCTTACCCACGCCTCTCTGCGCCGGGTAGACACACCCTCAATCTCATGCATAATTATTTATTGAATGCTAAACACTTGTGGAAAGACACGGTTGTCTAAAACGAGTTGGTGTGAGAATACAACAGTAAGTGAATGAAAAGATGGAACTCTGGAGAGAGCAAAATACAACACAATAGTGAACCCGCGGCATAACAAACGCCGCATAATTATTTATTGATGGTTGAACACTTCTGGAAAGACACAGTTGTCTAAAAAGGGAGGGTTTGAGGATACAACAGAAAGTGAATGAAAAGATGGCACTCTGGAGAGAGCAACATATAATTGTCCGAGAGTGAAGAAGATGCATGTTTGTCGCGGATGCGAATCGCTGTATGTAGCATGTAAAACAGTTTGCTATGGTGCACGCGGTCGTGCGTCGTAACCGAAAACTTGGTTTTTAAAGACTGCTTACTTCATTGTGTTTTAACCTCAGTTGTAAAGGATTGTTTTAAGGATCCCATGGGATACCCCTCGCAAACTGTTTTACATGCTGCATATGGCGAGTTACCTCCGCGAGAAACATGCCTCTATGAACAGTCAAGGTGGCTCGGAGGTACATGAGGCCTCTACAACAGACGAATATAAATGATGCGTTCTTTCTGTGTCGTCGCGTCCGAGTTGGTGGGCGTGGCTCTGTGAGTTGTCGTCGTATCCAATGGTCTTGGAGTTGGTGGGCGTGGCTCCTCCCTGCGTGTGCCATAGGTGTCTTACTTGTCGGCGGCTTAGTGAATCCACGCCCCTTCCGGCGTGCTTTCCATGGGTGTCTTGCCTTAATGAATTATATATATAGATACTGTTACTGTAATAATAATAACAATGGTCCAGCGTATCAATGCACTATAGTATGAAAATGTGCTATGTAAATAAATGCAGCGGTTGTTGTTGTTGTTACTCTTTGATACTTGTAACTACTACCACTGCTACTAATAATAAAAAATATTTCTACTTCTACTACTACTATTAATAATAATAATAATAGTAGTAGTAATAATAGTAATAACAATAAAAATATTTCTACTACAACTAATAATAATAATAAATTAAAAACTACTAATCCTGGAACTGAATATGCATTTTGTTCTTTAAATGACAGAAGATAGCAATAACTAAATCAGTAATGTTAGCTACCAATAAAATTAACCAAAAGTTGAAGTTCATCTGCTCTTTTTGGTGTCAAAATTACTTTCTTTGTGCTTTTTTACAATTCAGCTAATAATTAATTGGCAAGCCAGACAGCCACCTATGTGTTGATGAAATTTACAAATGTGTCCTCAATGTAACAACACTGAGAACACTTAATATGTTGAATAACCAGAACACGCTTTAACAATGTCGTGACGTCTGTATGGCAGGAATAAATAATCCTCAGCCATGTGTCAGCTAAGTACTGTGACATCAGATAATATCTGTTAAATACCTGATATCAAAACTATTACACATAGTACTATTATTACTCCATTGTTATTCCAGTAAACCACTCGCTAGCTTTAGAGTAGTGACAAATGATGTAATGTTAGCTATCTTATCTCGATTTTTAAACACACCTAAAAGTACAGCAAAAGTTGGTTGTTTTGCTTTTTTTCTTTTCTGTGTTCCACTTGAAGCCATCTCTCTGCTCATTTGCAGAAAATGATCACATCATGGAACTCTCAATGATCTCAATTTGATGATTCATGAAACCGTAGTAACAGCATTAGGTGAGCCCCGCCCCCCCATCAGTCTTTTGCTCACGGGCCCCGCGTGTATTGTGTGATGTGAGTATTGGAAGGACCGGCTCTACCTACAAATGTTGTATTTACTGTCGTGTTTGATTTATATAATCTGTTTTTCACGTAATTACATTTTAAAAAATCCCATTAAATGTTCCCTATTGATCTTATTAATTTAGACTT
This sequence comes from Polypterus bichir lapradei, assembly GCA_026402145.1. Lineage (NCBI taxonomy): Eukaryota > Metazoa > Chordata > Cladistia > Polypteriformes > Polypteridae > Polypterus > Polypterus bichir. Next base: position 47,730,579 of record JANRMT010062861.1, on the reverse strand, counting down.
TGCATTAAAGTAGTGGTAATTCATTTTGGGATTGGTGGGCACCATGGAGTTTTTTTTTTACCTGGGGTCCCAGAGTCCCTAGAATTGCTTCTACTGAGCAGCAATGGATCACAAAAACACATTAAGTCCATAACCATAAACGATATTATGGATGGGAATCTGAAAAATATGAAGAGACAAACATGAAGCATATGAAGACGAGTGCCCCTGCATTCCCAAAAAGTTACACAAAGCTCACTTTCCATCAGACAAGAGCTGTGTGCTGCCTGTGGTTCTCTACTATCTGGGAGTGCTGCTCCCTTCAATGTTGGAAAAAAGAAGCAGGGAAGTGTAGGAAGTTGGAGTGTGTGATTTAAGGAAATTACACTTGAATCAGCAATAAACTACTGTTTACTCATGGAAAGGAATCACGGTTTTCATCTGATAAGAACACAGCTGCTGCACTGTCATCCTGTTTTCAATCACCAAAGATCACTGGAATTCATTTAAGAATTTCTGTGAACGTGGGAAATATTTTCACAGGCATGTGCAGAGTTAAATTGATGTTAATTTTATGGTGGCTCTTTTGGGGTAATTTCAGAAGGCTATATTTCTATTATAATAATATCCAAAACGCTTTCTATAAATGTGGATTTTAATGAAGCAGACAGAAATGTGCTTTGTCAAAGTTAAGGCTGAATTTTATGACAGATTGTACCCTTTCTTTTTGCATTTGTGGACAGCAAGCTGAGCTGGTGTTACCTCTTTTAAACTTTAATGGATTATAATGTGTCCAATCCAATGAGCTTTCTGCTCTGATGTAAAGTATTTTGTCTCGGACTCTCATGGTGTGTATAAAGAGCAAGTTTAAATATACAAAGGGATGATAACCACAGGGCGGCATGGTGGAGCAGTGGGTAGTGCTGCTGCCTTGCAGTTAGGATACCCGGGTTCGCTTCCCAGGTCCTCCCTGCATGGAGTTTGAATGTTCTCCCCATGTCTGCGTGGGTTTCCTCCGGTTTCCTCCCAAAGACATGCAGGTTAGGTGCATTGGCGATCTTAAATTGTCCCTAGTGTGTGATTGGTGTTTGTGTGTGTGCCCTGCGGTGGGCTGGCACCCTGCCCGGGGTTTGTTTCCTGTCTTGCGCCCTGTGTTGGCTGGGATTGGCTCCAGCGGACCCCCATGACCCTGTGGTTAGGATATAGTGGGTTGGATAATGGATGGATGATAACCACATGTGGTGGTTAACAGATTCACCAATTTAAATATTAAGTGAATGAAGCATAGATCCCTTTATTTCAGTGTCCATCAAATTTTGACACACTTTAATAGGACAACCTCACAAAACAAACCAACAAACTTCCACAAAACTACCAAGCTAGTCATAGGCTTTTATATATTTTAACCAAAGTCTTATGATTCATTTTCATGTGTACTAATATCAGCACATCTTACAAGAAAATGTCAACCACCAAAGACCTGCTTAACCTATTTCTATTTTCTCAAATGAGTTTGGTATTCACTGAGAAGCATTGTATGATGTTATTTCTGAAAGCCAAACTTATTTTTCAATTCTTAGTGAAATAAATTGTCCTTGATTGCCTATTCAGAACTTTATAGACTGACAGCAGAAGCAAGCCACCTAATTAAACTTTAAGTTCTTGTAATTAGAAGGAAGTAGCCTTAACTCAGTAACCATCTTTGTAACTTGACTGGCATAACTTGTGTGTGTTAAGGAATTTTGAATTACACCTTAAGCATTAATTTTACTTTTTTCATTTTTGCCATTAGATTGATTTTAATTTACAAATGATTAGCATCTCTGGAGTGCAAAATGAAATTAATTCTTTGTTGATGTTTGCATGAACTCAAGGTCTTTTGTTGCAAATAAATCAAAAGAAAATGAAGAGAAAGGTAATTTGTCATTATTAGCAATGCCAGTGGTTTCTCCTACATGATCCTACGCTGTTGAAGTGTTTGACTGGCTGTGACTTCAGTTTAAGAAGCTTTGTTGTCTGAATTTAAAAAGGAAAAATAATAAAATGTTTAGGTTATGCAGAATTCAGAAATCCCACTGCCATATACACATGGGCCAATATTTTTCTGCAGCCTTAAGCCAAAAAAATATATATCTTTGATTGTTAAAGTGAAAAGAAAATCTGTAGATAAAAACAAACTGTGCCTGTAGGTAACTCTATTGTTGATACTACAAACACTACATCCTCTTTAGTACTTTCCTCTTCTTTACAAGGAAAATGTAAAATGGCCAGGAGATTTTCAGATGTTTCAAAATTACTTTGTATTGGATAAAGGCAGACTTACGTTTTCCGAGATTTTACATGTTTAATCGATAAAAAAATCATAATGGATTTCTAAATCACAAGCATTTTGTATAATGAGCAGAACATAAGATTCCTAAATGCATTTAATGGCTGAGTGGTGGATTTTGCCTTCTTCTTGTGACACAGAAATTATTTATGTAAATTTTGAGTATAACCAGTTGTAGCATATAGTTATAGGTGATCCCAGCTATCTTAATGTGTTATAAATTTACATTTAATGTTTCTTGTAATTGATATTACACTTCCACTAAACGTTCAGATCCTAATAAATTCTGATAATGCTAAAAGAGTGGAAATTCATGTGACATAAATCAAATGATTGGCATCATGCTGGCTTCTGCTTGACAAACAACAACACTTTTATCTCCAAATCTGCACCTTAGACAGGCTAGTCAGAAATGCCCAACATTGTGGTCCGCAACTGTACTGCTCTTTAAAATAATTTCATTTTTACAATTATTGCATATATGTAATGCCATCTGATATCCTGTTCTATAATCAAGAAGATAAAAGTAAAGCCAAAAGCAGCCAGCTAGGCAGCGGACTATTTTATTCTGTAGTTTAACATATCCACTTTGTGACCAGTTAATAGAAAAGGATAAGTAGAAAAAAAAACACACAAAGCAAGTTGCTATCTTCTTTCATACAGAGCTAACACCTGGTTGATCACCAACTTTTCATTATAAACAGATTTGACATCTTAGAAACGTAGAGTCCGCCTGTCTGTCAACTCTGAGCACATATCTTGTTATTGAGCTGCACACAAATGTCTCCAATATTGTGCCGATAGTGTTCGTGATAGGAAGTAGACAGCTCTATCAGTGTCCAGCTGCTGTATTTTATTTAACAGGATAAAATGTAATTTATAAGGAAAATATTATTTTTGACCCAGTACACAGATCTGACAACATTGTGTTAGAAATACCCACAAAGTGAAAGGCAGACGGCAGAAGTCTCAGTTGAAACGTGAGCAGACATGGCATAGAAAAACATTTCAGTGAGCAAACTGTGTCAAAATAATAACTTAGAAGACAATTTTCCTGTGTAAAAGACCATGAGTAACCCTGGTACCTTGCATGGCAATCATCCTACATGACTACAATTATCATTTTCCTTCAGAAGTCATACTAAAATGAGCTCACAGTTTTTTTCCAATGTTCCGTTTTTATTTGTTGTCAATATCTATGTTGACAAATCCAAAACTGGCAGTTTTGAGAGAAAGATGTAAGTCTGATCTGAATTGATGGATGGAGCACACAATCAAACACAGCTTCAAATAGCCTCTTTCGGGAAATTCAAATACATCAGTCGCTCACACTTTAACCATCTTTAGCCACGGAGAGAACACCATTACCATAAAGATATTCCACTGTGGTCAAATGAGGAACTGTAAGTCCAAATGAGAAATGTTGGGGTGCTACCCCAGTTGTCTCATAAGGAAAATAATAAACAAAATATGCACTTAGAGGTGCAAAATTGAACGAAAATGCTTCCAAACTCAAAAGCTGCCGTTAAGGCTTGGAATGGTTTTCATGTTCAGTGACCAGGTAGGAGCTCCATCCTATAGTGTGGTTTTTTCACAAAGCAACACCTCCTTCTAGTGGCCACAGGATTTATGGCAGGGGAACCTGAAGGGGCAGAGACAAATGTACCTCACTGGGTGTCTTCTCAGTACTGTGGAGGAACAGAAGAGGACATAATTAATAGGAAAATCATATTGGAACAGGGCGGCACGGTGGCGCAGTGGTAGCACTGCTGCCTCGCAGTTAGGAGACCCGGGTTCGCTTCCCAGGTCCTCCCTGCGTCGAGTTTGCATTTTCTCCCCATGTCTGCGTGGGTTTCCCCCCACAGTCCAAAGACTTACAGGTTAGGTGCATTGGCGATCCTAAATTGTCCCTAGTGTGATTGGTATTTGTGTGTGTGCCCTGTGGTGGGTTGGCACCCTGCCCGGGGTTTGTTTCCTGCCTTGCGCCCTGTGTTGGCTGGGATTGGCTCCAGTAGACCCCCGTGACCCTGTGTTCGGATTCAGCGGGTTGGAAAATGGATGGATGGATATTGGAACAACAAGCATCCCAACCTACGCTGCTCAGAAAGTATGATACTGTAAAGCTAAATGCAGAGCCCTTGAAACGAAACAGATAAATCATGGATACATATTATGCCACGATTAGAATTTTTAATGCATTCTTTGGCTTGACTATGACATTTTTATTGTCTATTTTTTATTATACCTTAATTGTCTTATTTAAACCTTACTTTAAATTACATTTTTGGCAATGAATTGTCTGTCAAAACCTATTACAAGTAGAGCACAGAATTTGAATTGTAAAGACTGTATTATAATGAGAAGTATGACTTTTTGCATCTTTGAACTGGCACTTTAATTCTGACTAGCCGTAACAGCAGGTCCTGCCATTCATAGAAAGAAGGCTGTAATGTTGGATGGATGTACAGCACTATAAACACAAAAGAAGGATTACAAAATTGATAAATACAGTAATTTGTACGCTTACACATATCTATGGATACATGTAACTGTTTAAAATCATGTTGTCTTCTCCTCTAGAGAACGCAAGCTCTTGGGTGCTGGTAACTGGATTTAATTTCTTATTCTCAAGGATGCATCACTGCTTCCCTGTGTTCTCTAGGCTGCTAATCTTCACCAGCTCATTCAAGCTTGGCCCATAGCGAGCTTCTTTACCCCTCCTGAATGCAAGGTCAGTGACTAATATAACATTTATTTTGCATAATTTTATTACTTCATAGAAGCTGGACTTCTTTTGTTATCACTGAGACCTGGATTGTTAGTGGCAACCATCATGTTTTGAACTCTCCCAGGTGGTGCCATCTTAACAGCATTATAGGCCCCCGGGCAAAGCAGTGCACTGGGGCCCCTACCTACACAACCACTCATCAAGTCACAACATACATAGTTTAGCATGGGGCCCCCGGGCAACTGACCAGCGTGCCCATGAGTTAAGACGGCCCTGCTCCTAGGCTGTCTTGTCCTTGTTTAGGGGCTAGCCATTTGTTTTTAAAAGTTTGTTCTTGTGTTGGAGGGTCCTTAGCAGTTTTGAACTGCAACATTTTGAAGTGTGTAACTCTTCTCCTTTTTGTTGGGTGCTGTGGTTTAGATGCCTCCTGTGATTAATGATATGTTTATTTTTGAATTCTCTGATGTTTTTGCTGATATTACATTTTGCTATAATAAAACACTTATTGCTGGTGATTTTCATATTCAAATTTGTTGTAAATCTAAAGCATTGGTTCAAGATTTTTTTATTATTATAGGTTTCATTTGATTTTATTCAGCTTATTAATGCTCAAACCCATTCTCTTGGTTACATTCTTACATGAGGTGTTACAACAACAACAACAACAATATTTATTTATATAGCACATTTTCATACAAATGATGTTGCTCAAAGTGCTTTACAGGATTAAGAAAAAGAAAAAAAGACAAAATATAAAAATAATATAAGGCAATACTAATTGACATAGAGTAAAAATAAGGTTCAATGGTCACAAAGGACAGAAAAAAAAACTGCAGACAGCTGGAGAAAAAAACAAAATCTGCAGGGGTTCAGAGGCCACGAGACTGCCCAGCTCCCTCTAGGCATTCTACCTAACATAAGTGATCTCAATCAGTCCTCATGGTTTTCAGGCTTCACATGGAAGAACTTGATCATGATGGTCATGTGGACCTCTGGCCTTTAATCCATCCATGCAGGGAGAGCACGGTGCTTTGATCAGGTGGTGGTGGAGAAGATCGCCACCACAAAAAAACAGAAAAGGAACAGCAGATAAAGCAGGGGTTAGTACGGATTTCGGAGGCACCATGAACGATAATGATAATTAAATGCATACACAGAGTATCAGGATTAAGCTAAAATGAAGCTAAGAGAAAGCCATGTGAAAATAATGAGTTTTTAGCAGTTTTTTAAAATACTGTATTAGTCTGGTGAATTTCTATTGGTAAGCTGTTTCAGCAGAAGACTGCCTCACCACTTCTTTTAAGTTTAGCTCTTGGAATTATAAGATGACACTCATTTGAAGATCTAAGGTTACGATTTGGAGTGTAAGGTGAAAGACATTCCAAAATATAGGATGGAGTTATGGTTAATAACATTGAGATACATGATACTCATATAACTGATCACTTTTCTCAGATGATGGATGTGAATATTAATGTTCACATTGTTACTACAAGCTGTGTCCCACACTATTCTCATATTTTAAATTCTTCTATTATTTATAATTATAAAACCATTTTTACCAGTTTGGATTTACAAGGCTAGTGTGAAAATATTGATGACTCTGTCTTAGTCATTAATTCATCTTGTAAAATAGTACTACATTTAATCCCACCCCTACCCCCCAAAGAAAAGCCCTACATAAAGGGAAATCCAGCTCTGTGGTTTAATGACACGACATAGGACTGCTGAATGATGGTGGAAGAAAGACAGGCTTACTGTATCTGCTAATAATTTTAGGATTTCTCTGTCTAACTCTCAGGATGGAGTTAAGCATTGTAAATATGACTACTTTTCTGATTTGGTATCCTGTCATTCTAAGAAACCTAGGGTCTTAATCAAGGCAATGAATGCAGCTATTCACCACTGCTCAGAGATGAGTTTAAATAGCTTTGTTTATTTATGTGAGCAGTTTCATTTTTTGTCAGTAAAATTGATGCTATCTGCTCTAGCATTGTACCAACTGGCAATGGACTTCCTGCGGTCAATCATGATATGGTTTTGGACTCCTTTGATGTTGTTATACTTTTACAGATGAAAAGTATTATTGACAAATGTGTCAGGGTGCTGTGCCCTCATTTTTTAAACATGTGGTTGGGCAACTTTGTCTTAAAAAGGCTGAGTTAGTTCCTGGAGTGTTAGCCAATTTCTCAATTGTCATTTTTGGCTAAAATATTACAAAGAATTATTTATGAACAATTGGTCGATCACCTTAATTCTAATAACTTATATGAGATCTACCAAAGTGACTTTAGGCATTTTCATGGGGCTGAGACCACCCTCCTGAAAGCATTTAATGACATTGCTGTTATTACTGACTCAGGTGGGGCAACAGTCTTTGTACTTCTAGATCTTTCAGCAGCATTTGATACTATTGATCATGAAATCCTGCTTGAACATCTGGTGGGGCTTAAAGGGGCTGCTCTCCACTGATTCAGGTCATATCTTACTGGTAGACATTTTTCAGTGACTCTCGATTCCTCTTTTTCATCTACTGCTCCTGTTAAATGTAGTGTTCCTCAGGGATCCATTTTGGGACCTGTTTCATTTTCTATATAACCTCATCAAATAGGAGCTATTTTTAGGAAGTTAAAGGTTTCTTTTCATTATTATGGTGATGAAACACAGATTTATATTCCTGAACAATCCTGCAATGAATTGGTTGCATAACTGTTTTGAAGAACTGAGATCCTGGATGGCTGACAATTTTTTTTGGCCTCAATCATAATAAAATGTAAGTGCTGTTAGTTGGTCCTACAGCCAAACCTCAAGTTGTATTTGAATTTCTTGGTACTTCTGAAGATCCCTATAAACCCCAGGTACAGAATCTTGGAGTTATTTTGACATGAACTTCTCTTTTGAAAAACAGATTAATTCTGGAGTCAACAGTTCTTTTGTCCAGCTTTGTCTTTTAGCAGAGGTTAAGCCTTTTCTATCTCCTAAGGACCTTGAGAGCGTTACTCATGCTTTTATTATTTCTCAGCTTGATTAGTGCAAGTCGTTGTAATCTGGAATCAGCAAATCCTTGATACATAAGTTGCAGTTGGTTCAGAATGCTGCTGCTCATTTTTTGGTTGGGGCAAAAAAGTTTGCCTCTGTATCTCCAATTTTGGCCTCCTTACACTGTTTGACAGTTAGTTTTGGAATTGATTTTAAAATTTTGCTGCTTGTTTTTAAATCTTTATATGGGCATGCTCCCACCTATTTTGTGTTTTACATCAGCCACCCAGAGAGCTTAGGTCTGCTGTTTAGTTGTCTCTTGTGGTCCCTTGTACTAAGTGTAAAACTAAGGGTGACAGGGCTTTTGCAGCTGCTGCACCATGTTTATGGAATTCTATACTGATTTTAGGACCTTCAATTGATCAATCAATTTCTTTAAAACTAGACTGAAGACTCATTTCTATTCATTAGCTTTTCATGTTTTTCAGTGATACTGGTAATTCTACCTTCTTACTCAGTGGTTTTCACTTTATTTTTGGTTGTATTATGTTTTTATGGTTGTACTTATGTATTTTATGTTCTAGGTAAAGCACTTTGGCTACAACATTACTGATGTTGTATTAAATGTGTTTTACAAATAAATTGACATTATATACTTGCATGCCTATATAACTCCTTATTGAATTAAATAAGATATTTAAGCAGAACATAATAACCTGGTTCTGCTTCAGCCTCACTACAAACCAAGAGTGAAGGCGCTACCTACAACCACACGATCATTCAGGAAGTGGTCCCCTGAGGCAGAGCAGGCTCTGAGAGACTGCTTGGGAACTACAGACTAGGATATACTGCAGGGGTCACATAGTGAGAACTTTGAAGAGGCTGTTGACTGCACAACTGATTACATCAACTTCTGTATGGACATTGTAGTTCCAGTAAGAACAGTACGCTGCTAACAACAAGCCATGGATTACAATTGACATCAAGGGCCTTTTGAACCAGAGGAAAAGGGCTTTTAAAGGCGGTGATCAGCATGAGCTCAAGCGCGTGCAGAAGGAACTCCGAGTCCAGCTCAGGGCGGCAAAGGAGTAGTACAGGAGAAAGCTGGAGCAGAAGTTGCAGAATAACAGCATGAAGGAAGTGTGGGATGGGATGAAGATCATCACTGGCTGCAGCTCAAAGCGGGGTGCCACCATCAAGACAGATGTGGAGAACAACTTCTTTAACAGGTTTGACGACCCTAACACACTCTCACCTCAGAGTACTGCATCCTCCAACCATCCTTCTGCTCATACCAGCATAGGAGAGACATACCCACCCACAATTACAGCAGCGCAGGTGAGCAGAGAGCTGAGGAGACTTCGTGCCAGCAAAGCAGCGGGTCCTGATGGAGTATCGCCATGACTGCTGAAGGTCTGTGCTCAGGAACTGGGGAGTCCTTTACAGCGCATCTTCAACCTGAGCCTGGAACAGGGGAGAGTCCCGAGGCTTTGGAAAACATTTTGTATCACCCCAGTCCCAAAGGTATCACGTCCTAGTGAGCTGAATGACTTCCGGCCTGTTGCTCTGACGTCACATGTGATGAAGACCATGGAGCGGCTGCTGCTTCACCACCTGAGGCCACAGGTCCGCCACGCCCTCGACCCTCTGCAGTTCGCATACCAGGAGAAGGTGGGAGTGGAGGATGCCGTCATCTATATGCTACACCGATCCCTTTCCCACTTGGACAGAGGCAATGGTGCTGTAAGAATTATGTTTTTGGACTACTCTAGCGCCTTCAACACCATCCAACCTCTGCTCCTTAGAGACAAGCTGACAGAGATGGGAGTAGATTCACACCTGGTGGCATGGATCATGGACTGTCTTACAGACAGGCCTCAGTATGTGCGTCTCGGGAACTGCAGATCTGACATTGTGGTCAGCAACACAGGAGCGCCGCAGGGGACTGTACTTTCTCCTGTCCTGTTCAGCCTATATACATCAGACTTCCAATACGATTCGGAGTCCTGCCATGTGCAAAACTTCACTGATGACACTGCTATTGTGGGCTGCGTCAGGAGTGGGCAGGAGGAGGAGTATAGGAAGCTAATCAAAAACTTTGTTATATGGTGCAACTCAAACCACTTACACCTGAGCACCAGCAAGACCAAGGAACTGGTGGTGGATTTTAGGAGGCCCAGGCCCCTCATGGACCCCATGATCATTAGAGGAGACTTTGTGCAGAGGGTACAGACCTATAAATACCTGGGAGTGCAGCTGGATGACAAATTGGACTGGACTGCCAATACTGATGCTCTGTAAGAAAGGTCAGAGCCGACTATACTTTCTTAGAAAGTTGGCGTCCTTCAACATCTGCAATAAGATGCTGCAGTTGTTCTACCAGACAGTTGTGGCGAGTGCCCTCTTCTACGCGGTAGTGTGCTGGGGAGGCAGCATAAAGAAGAAGGACGTCTCACGCCTGGACAAACTTGTTAGGAAGGCAGGCTCCATTGTAGGAATGAAGCTGGACAGTTTAACATCTGTAGCAGAGCGACGGGCGCTAAGCAAACTCCTGTTAATCATGGAGAATTCACTGCATCCACTGAACAGTGTCATCTCCAGGCAGAGGAGTAGCTTCAGTGACAGACTGCTGTCACTGTCCTGCTCCACTGACAGACTGAGGAGATCGTTCCTCCCCCACACTATGCGTCTCTTCAATTCCACCCGGGGGAGTAAATGCTAACATTATTCAAAGTTATTGTCTGCTTTTACATGCATTTTTATTACTCTTTAATTTAATATTGTTTTTTGTATCAGTATACTGCTGCTGGATTATGTGAATTTCCCCTTGGGATTAATAAAGTATCTATCTATCTATCTAGAACATTCTTCCTTATACACAATATTTTTGTCTTCATTAGCAGTTACTTCTCTTTGCTTTTCTGTATCAAGAACCTTTACTTGAACTTTTGCTCTTGAGGATGCTCTACACTAAATCACATATTGTGGGTCATTTGTTAAACCTGGCGACAATAAAAAAAATACTAAAAATATCTAAAGTTTGTTCAGCCACAGAGATGGAGGAAATGGGGCATGTGCTTACATACCAAAATGTAGTCTGAAAATAAGTATTAATAGTTATAAACACACACATCTGCATTAGGCTTAAAAGCTGTATTCTGTTCGTGGGTTGTCCAAATTGGAATCTCTGGTCTGTGTTTTTTACTTAATCTACACATTCACTTCTGCACGCTTCAGAGCTTTATCCTATATGATACTTGAGAAAATGTGATATTCAGATTTGTGAAATCTAAAGTAATGTCTGTGAATACATAAAGATACACTTTTTTCTTCCTGAGATTCAGAAGAAACAGGAATCTAGTGCAGGCAAGAACTGCTCTCTGAAAAGAATGTTATTTCATCAAACAGTCTATCTGGAAATTTTCTAAATGTGTAATGGACTAGAATCAGCATTAAAAAAACGGACATATCTGTGTGTTGCTTTTAGAAAAACATGTAAATAACAAACGTAAAAGCCAGTATGTAGAGAGACAATGTTTGAGATTGAGATAATAAATGAGAAGGCACATTTCCTGAGTAACACTCTTGCAGATTATCATTGATAGCCATTTGCAGGACACAGATATTTACCTGTCTCGCAAAAGAGACACTTGTTTTAAAGGTCAAACTGCTTTGATTTGTATCTCATCAGCAAACACTACCATGATAAAGGAACTACCTGCTTCCTTAGGAAAATTACATATTTACTTGACTTGAAAATGTATGTGTTCTGGAGATGCTGGTCTCTTACCAAGTGTGGTTGAGCAAGGTATGATAACTGATCCCAAAAAATATTGAGGTGCCAGCCAAGTCCCCTCTTTTTAATAGTATCTGAAAGACTCAAAACTAAAACGGTGCACGATGATGCTTCAACAAAATGTAATCTAGAAATAGCTGAGCGCTTAAAGCGATCAGGTCTGGTTCAGAGCTTCGTTTCTCTAGAGCGTCAGTCCAGATTGAGACATCACTGTCTTTTAGCACCTCACCTTTAGAATCCTCTGACTGGAAGCAGTGGAGTCAATTGCATCTTCTCCTGGTTGTGGGAACAGATAGATATGACACAATTAGCGACAGTGCCTCCTTAGGTTGCTTACCCAAGATGAGTCAACATTACACAACATACACACAGCATATGTACTTCTTGATAGTTAGCAACAGTACTATTCTTTAACCAATGAAAATGTATGGTCAGAGATTCCTTACTGCGTCCTGCTTCTTTTATGCTTTAAGCACCTTACTTTTGCAGCTACACCCTGTAGCAGCAGTGGCTTGTGCCTGGCCCAGGTTTCTCTAAAAAATGCCTAATCGGGATGATGGAAAAGTAAATAAACTTTCATTCCGAACAGATATTTCAGAAATGAAGTCATATCAGCATGGAGTCAAACAGAAGAACATTTATGAGACAGGAACTCTACCCTGAATGTCACCTATCCACCCAAAGTTGTTCGCTTTAGACCAAATGAGTTTTTCCAGAATAAAGCATCATCACTCCAGCTCTTTGTGGTAATGTGCCTTACTGGCATTACCAGTAATTAAATAAAATTAGTTAAGTGTCCTCTGCATGGTGTTGAGAGAGGCATTTGTTTGAGAAAAAATAGGTTAAAAAAGTATAAAGAAAGAAAACTTGCCTTTTTCCTTTTTATGTAATGCAGACAGACGTCTTCACTGACCATATTAGCGCCTTTTGGGAAGTGTCGCGTTGGGTCTCGTGTAGACTGGAGAGACAGCTTTGCCATTGACCGGCCGGGATGGCATTGTCGGTCCTCCACTCCTGCGTGTGTCTCCCGCAACCTCATAACACTAAAGGAGTAAAAGAAAGTGTGAAGCATCGTAGTATTTGTTTACCGCGGTTTAAAAAAGGGATTCTGTGTTTGTAGTTGTCTGAGCTACAGCTCAGGGAAGGAGGAAAAATTTAAAAATGCTTACTTTCACTTTTGGGAGAAGAGCAGTCCGCGTCTCAAAAGCCGGCACAACTAAGTGTGCGCCCACTGATTACTCGAATGTTTATAGTAATTGTGTGGGACAGAAGACGCAGACGTGTTTACGTCATTGTGTGCCCACGTAGGGATGACATACAGCAGTTTAATTGGTCAGCGCAGGGGCGCTGAATACAAAAGGGAATCATGGTCTCTAGAGGGGGTTCTTCTGACTAGATCTTCTTAGAGAAAGGTACTTGGTAGAACAGCGTTTTGAATTACCAAGCATTATGACTTGTGCCTTGCTTATTGTAAATATTTTTTTCTTGTATATCTCTATATATAATCTTCATTTGGATCTTGATCTTTGTTTGTCTGGGAATGAATTAGGAGAAGCAGCACTAGATGGCAGTAGAGAAACAGCTAAAACATAGGCATTGCATTAAGAATCTCCTCCAGGCTTATACTACTGAAGACTGTAGTACTCCGACATTCAAACTAAACAAATTGTTGTGCTTTAAATTAAATAAAGAGATCTTCATTTAGATCTTGATCTTTGTTTGTCCGCGAATTCCACGCATGCGTAGACCACCTACCAGTTTAGTACGTTGTTGTTACTCACGGATGTCAACAATGTGCCGGAATAACGAAAGGGGTGGTGGACAGTGTTACGCTGGTTAGCTCCTGAGGCCTGGTTAGAGAATAAGATTGCCGAAGATAAAAGGTACGTGCCTACGCAACATATGAATGAAAGAAAGACAGTGGGTAAAATGAATGACAACGTAACAGCACGTTCCGGAAATTATTATTTTTACGTTTAGGTCCGGCGAGTGCTGCGCTTTCTCACATGTCAGTGAAGTGATCCCTATTTATGCTTTAAAGAGCCTGGATACCTATGTGTCCGCCTTTTATAACCATTGCTCCGTTTATATTGCCTTACTCTTTGGATTGCCACAAAGCAACCTGCGAGATTGGAGAAAGGTTGAGAAGACATCGTGAGAGGAAACAATAGCATCGTGAAAATGCAACGGACTGTGAACGGACAGAAGCAGAAATGCTCCTATACCACCACATAATTACTATTCGGACAGTGATTCCGAGTAGGCCATTCCTATCGAATCAATGTCCAAGGGTTTTCTTTTGTAATTTTGTTTCCTTTATAAAAAATCATAATGCTGTGTGACAAAGGGCCCAGTTCACGACTGACAGCCGCGTTTAAACAGGGAGCCCTTCACAGACAACTTTAACACGCGCAACGTAGTTGGGCACACATGGCTAGTATATATATACATTATATTTGGATAAATATCTCTGGATTAATTTTGGTGGAGATATTTATTGGGTTGTGGTTATTGGGGCACTGTTTATTTTTGTATATACACTTTTTCTGTATTTTGAATATTTTTGTTTTGGTGAATCCTATATACACTGTCTGAAGGAGCAGCTTCCTGACTTGGAGCACTGTGGAGGAAGACAGCTTCATTTTGGTTCGTGTATATATGGTTTTCACTAGTTTGTGTGTATTTTACTTTTCCATTTGGGACTTACTGGCAGCACTGTAAATACTGTATATAGTCATTTTTGGACTCCATTTGATTACTGTTTTTGTGTGTCCTTTGCGGTATTGGACTGTGTATCGATATATAAATTCCGCAGTACATTATTTTTGTTTTCTTTAAGTGCACCTGTAAATAAAACCTCACTTTATTTTTTCAAAAAAAAACCCAACCCTTTTTTTTCTCCGTGACTCCCTGTCTTACACCATCATTCTGGTCATGCTCGGTCTCACATACTAGACATCTAGAGTGTAGGCTGGTGATCCTAATTCCCACTACACGGGGTGTCACACTCTTCTAAGGTCTGTTTAAAAAAAAAAAAACATGTAATAATATATGACAATCCATGTAATGATTTACAGGAGTAAAAATATGGAAGCAATATTGACTCATTGTGAGTTGCTTTGAAGAAATGCTCTCATGTTCTGTTTGCCTGATTTGTCCCCATTGTTTTAGGCTGGAAGTGGGTGAGTACGAAGTGCGGTGAAGTGAGGTCATAATAGTAATGTGTACATAAAAGACACACAGCTGATGAAAACTGGGTTCCTTCATCCTTTAAAGCTATGTTTTTATACTTGAGGGAGGACATAAAGTTAAGTAAATTATTTATCAGTTATTACATGTATCATTCCTTAATGAAGAATAATGTTACATATGGAATGTTATATTTAGTCATATATCCATCCATTTACTTTCCACTCTTCTTCTAATGCTACAGGGTGTTCCATACCCTAGAATTATCAGAAACAAGGCAGAAACAAACATTGAACGGGGTGCCAATGGGGCACTCAAACGCACACCGACAATCACTCAATTTAGTGAACTAGACTGACAGGAGAAAACCTGTGTAAACACATACAGGTGATAAAAACTCCACATAGACAGTGGTCTTACTTATCTGGACCCATGACTTTGGACAGTAAAGTCTTCAGGCTTTTTATGTTTAATGTCTTTTTCAGATTTCTCAATATTTTAACTTAGTCTAGTATTGGGTAAAAATATTCAGTCATTGTAGCCACATTCTTTAGTCTGGACTTCCTGAGATGCCCCAAAGTGATACTTGGTTTAAGTTGCGAGTGGGACTAATGGATAGTGCTGTCTTTCAAAACTGTAAAGGGCATACCGGAGAGCATTATGTGTTTCTCAGTTTGTCTGGGTGCCCTGCCCTACGGATATATGATGTTCTGCACACCTCCAAGGGAGAAGGGGGGTGATTTTGGCATGTAGATGCTACACTGAGAGAGAGAGACAGGTAGAGAGAGAGAGTCAAGCAAAGCATAAAGTAAAGAAGCATTTTGAAGCCACTTCTATTTCTGTGTCTTACTTCAAAGCCCAAAGGCAAATCTGTTCTTGCTGCTCGTAATAAAATAAAAACTAAAAGCATTTGACAGCCATACTAAGAATTACTGGACCACCAGCAAAATAAAATCACCCTGTCAGACCTTCTATTTTCCACTTACAGGCAATCCCAGCATGACTCGCACACAGTAGAGCAAGGAGAGAAAGTTGCAAGTGTATCCTGTAATCTTCAATGTAAAGCAAGCATCTTTATGCTCCCTGTGATAAAATAAACAGTTACAGCAGGAAGCAATGAACAAATTTACATGGAAACTACTGTGCAGAAAAGGTGACATGTTAGGTAGAAATTATTCCAAAACCAGGCAAAGGAATGATTTATTGGTCTGAAAAATATGGAGGTCATCGGTGTAGGGTAAAATCCCAACAGTTGTTAATGCAAGGGCTGATATGTAATGACATAAATCATATACGTGTCAGACGCATTTCTGTTGCACATCCAAACGCTCTGTTGTGGAGGTAATAGTATACCTAGAGCACAGCAAGAACTGTAGGTGGTCTCTTACACTTATTCTGTCTTGAATGTGTTGGCTGGCCAGGAAAAGCACAGATGTTATTTAAAACAGACACCAGGTAGGCATGCCACAATAGGCCATTTATATAGTGATTTGATGCATGCACATGTCATCCAAACCAGCCAAAGTAAGAGGAAAGATGACCAGAAGCAGCAAGTGTTGGTCTTTTCCTTATTGTAGTGTTCACTGTTGTGTTGAAATATGATGGCCATCAACCACTAGAGAAATACAGAGGTGGACAAAAAAACGGAAACACCTCTTGAAAATAGAATTAAATGTTGAAGTTAGTAATTCATAATTAGAAATGTGGCTGCATTGGTGCAGCATATTAGCTTGATTGTCAATTAGCTGTATGTGTGAGTAGTAAACTTGACTGGACAATTGGGACAATTTGAGATTTAATGTTGACATAACTAACATGAGATCCAAATTGGCCAAACAGTCAACCCCTAAAATATGGTGCCTCAGTCAAAATATTGCAAAATTACTTCATGGAGCAGTTTTAAATATAACGACAGCAAAGAGAAACTCTTCACAAGTTGAAGATCACCTACACTACATAGCTAGACAGACACTTGAGAGGATAGCTGGAAAATGCCACTAAAGTAAGTACAGCTTCAAAGCTGATCATTGAATTGCACCTCTGTGAACTAGTTTTAGCAAAAAATGTACCATTCATGACTAGTGATGAGCAAAAAGATTCACACAAATTTCAGTTTGCGGCTAGGTGTGTTTTTTCATGTTCAGATAAATGCATACCATTGACACATGAAGAAAGATATTAGTCCTGTCTGGAAGCATTTACATGCATCAACTGTACATGTATCTGCCTGTCATTTAGCATTTGAATAAAGAATTCTAGTGAATGAAATATTACCTGAATCATTTATTGTGATGTGTAGACATACTTTTGAGACACCAGGTACAGTCTGGAAGTAAGATTCCCACTTTGCCATTTATGATGATAATCTTGGCAATTGTAATCCTAAAGCTGTTTTGGAGACAGAGATCCACTGTACCTGGAGAACTCACATCCTCAGTTTCCACAGCAGGAGTCAAGAAACACAAAGGGATGGTTGCTAGGCAATGGTGGAGGTGGGTCAGGGAGGTGTGGCCTCCTTTGTAGTGAGATTTTTTTGTGGAGAAAACATAGTATTGAGCACAATGGTGCTTTCCGTGTTTTCATTTGGAAAATATGCAGCATTTTATATGCAGCTTTTATTCCAAGAAATTATCATAGTGTAGAATCATGCTGAAAAATTACCACAATTTATACAAAAAATTAATAATTCTTTTATATAGCGCACTTCTCATTATTCAAAGCACTGTCCATGCAGGGAGGACCTAGGACACAAACCCATCATCTCCTTATCACAAGGCAGCAGCGCTCCCACTACGACAAATTACCTCAGAATAAATCTAGAAAAACACCAGAGTAATAAAAGAACACAGAAAAAACAAAATAAGAATTCAACCCACACCTGAGAGAAAGAGAAAGGTTGGAGAGCCAAAAGTTCTAAATGACATTTTGTTCCTCCTAAATTCTTAATATATACTTTTAAAATAAGTATTGCAATATTTTGGTTCAGATCCTCTAAGCATAAATTTGATTTTTTCTAATTTCAAATGATACAAAAGGTCATTTGTCCACTGACTTATAAAAGGTGGGTTGGGATTCTCCAAGTTAAGTGAAATAAGTCTACATGCTAGTAGTGTGGTATCCGCTATTACAATCAATTTGTCCTTATTAACTTCAAGCCTATCTGGGAGTATACAGTGATACCCCACTATGCGCAGATTTATTAATACTATTATTATTACTAGGGGGCTCCGCCCTCTGCTTGCTTCACTTGCCCACCCCCAGGTTTGGTTTACCGGATAAACAATTTAAAGAGATTGTTATTTTAATGGGAATTGTTACATATGCATTATTTTCATTTTAACTTTAAAACTTTTGTAAAAATAATATTTGTCCTTTATTTCCTACCCTGGGCATGGTTAAATCTCTTTCTCACGGCACTTATAACGCTGCTTGCGTTGTGAAGGGGGCGGGAGGGGGGGGGGGTCTTAGCGCACGCTAAAGAAATGTGATCGGTTCAGCTGGTGTCTTGCTGCTGCTGCTGGCCAGCTGTGTGTTATGCTTGTCACGCTTTGCGTCAATCACTTAAAAGCCTGTACAGCTGCTGTCCTTTTGCCATTTCGCGTCTCTGCCGCTCACTTTGTGAAGGGGGGCAGCTGAACATACGCTAAGGAGAAGTGCTCGGATCATCTGCTGGCTTTCTGCAGCTGCTGGCAAGCTGCATGTTTTTCTTGGCATTGTTTTAACCTGTCAGTGAACTTGTTTTAAATTGTTTGTAAGCAGGGCGTGACGTGCAAAAGCTATTGTGTCACGGGCTTTGCTTCCTAAGGTTGTAATGTCTAGTCTTGTGTGTTGTCAAAGTGTCTGTCCGGGATGATCTGGTCTCAATCGCTTCACTCAACCCCCCCCCCCCCCCCTTTCCTTGGAGGCGTGCTACACTCCTGCCACTTTGTGTTGTGAAGGTGGGGAGCTGAATGCACGCTAAGGAGAAGGGGACTTTGTGCTGCTTCTGCCAAGATGCTTGTTCTGCTTGTCGCTCTGCGCGTCAATCATTTAAAAGCCTGTACAGCAGCTGTTCTTCTTTCTAACTGCCTTGTCTTGCGTGACGTTAAAATGTTTTATAATAGAGAAATGTTAGTCATATCCTTAGCCAGACATCCAAATATCATATGTGTTTACAAAGTATCTATACTAATAAAAGGCAAAGCCCTCACTGACTGACTCACTCACTGACTCACTGACTCATCACTAATTCTCCAACTTCCCGTGTAGGTAGAAGGCTGAAATTTGGCAGGCTCATTCCTTACAGCTTACTTACAAAAGTTGGGCAGGTTTCATTTCGAAATTCTACGCGTAATGGTCATAACTGGAACCTATTTTTCTCCATATACTGTAATGGACAGTTCAGCTCGATGGCCGTGAGGGGCGGAGTTGCGTGTAACACCATCACGCCTCCCACGTAAACAAGGAAGAGCTCCAAAGAGCGCTGAACAAAAAACGCCATTTCACATATGAGAAGGCAGCAAAAGATTATGAAGCGAGTGATGCATACAAGCATATTCATAAGTGCAGCTACTGCGGAAACAAAGCACGGTGTGAACCGTAAGTTTAAATTAAGTTTATAGACACACTCCCCCTGCCGTTTGTCATGCCTATGACGGATATGGTATTCGCGAGATACAAGTTTAATGAGAAGACACGAGGTATAAACGAGACTTTGGATCACTTTGTAACGGAGTTAAAATTGCTGTAGCAAGAAACTTTTAAGTGCCGGGTCTTAGCTAACATTAAATAAAGCCGTTGACATCGCGAGATCGCACAAGCACAGCTGAGAAGCTTCGATGCATGTACTCCGAGCGGCTCATGTCAACTGACTTTGCAGGACTGGAAAAGATTAAATTAAGTTCATACACACGCTACCGCTAAATTATTCGCAGGCAATTTCCACAACTTAATACCCGGATTGCCTGTTGAACATCTTACATTTACGAGTACCGATTTGGGTGGTGAACACTTCGATGAATGAAACCTGTTATCTTTACAACGGTTGACAAACACGGAATATAACTTGAACACAACACATCCTCCAAATACGAACCTGATTGAAAGAAATAATGATAATCAAATCCTTGATGACAGCAACACTCATAACGGTCACAAAACTATTACATTGACAATCACGTTACGTTATTTTTAAAATGTTTCCTTTTCTTAGCACAAGCACAGCTGAGAGGCTTCGATGCATGTACTCTATAACGCGTTAAAAAAATAATGTAGATATGTATATGCATATATATGTATATATATGTGTGTGTGTGTATATATATATGTGTATATATGTATATGTATATATATGTATGTATGTGTGTGTATATATATATATGTGTTTATATGTATGTATATGTATATATGTGTATATATGTATATTTATATATGTATATGTATATGTATATGTGTGTATATACTGTATATGTTTATATGTGTGTGTATATATATATATATATGCCAGCAACACTCATGACAATGACAACACAATTACATTGTCAATCATGTTACGTTATTATTAAAACGTTTCCTTTTCTTTTTCATTACTTCTTTAACACACTACTTCTCCGCTGCGAAGCGCGGGTATTTTGCTAGTTTTTTAATAAGCTTACATGTGTTTAAAGTATGTGGGATGGGTATTTTAAGGCTTAAACTATAAAAAAATGTTTATTTATATGGTCTTTCTATATCGCAGATTTTTACCTATCACTGATGGGTCTGGAACATAACTTCCGCGATAGGTGAGGGATCATTGTACCAAATATAACTGCTAGCTGGTTAGAAGTGATTGTGACCCCAAGGTTGTCTGATAAATGTATAAAGATTTTTGTCCAAAATTATGTTAATTTGGTGCATTCCCAAAACATATGGCCTAAAGATGCTGGAGCTAGATAGCAATATTTGCAAATTGGGTCTTGCCCTGTGTACATTTTGGACAATTTTAAACAAGATGAGTGTAATCAATGTAAGATTTTGAATTGAATTGTTGAATACTTTACACTGTGGCCAGGTACAGGAATGACAGATCCTAAACTGGAAGAAATTTTAGGGCACTAACCAAGTTGCCCTTTTAATTGTCCGAGGACAAAGCAAAAGAAGAAAAAAATAGAAAAGACACTCTTTGGCTTAAGTCCCTTATGCAGATAAACTCAGGCAAATAAGTTGCTGAATGGCTTTAGTCGCTGCAAAAAGAGCTCCGTCCGGTGGGTTTCTTGAGCCAGTAATGACAACTCCTTCTGGGACGCCCAGAGTTTTATGACAGTTGGACTGGAAGGGGTGGTGTCAAATGCCCTCACTGGGTGGCTTTTTGGCACTGTGGAGAGAGAAGGAGATGACAATGTTAGTGGCAGCACCTCCTCCCATCTCTGAGGATTATTGCACACCTCAGCTGAGCCTACAAGGAGATCCTCCAACACATAAGCATGACAACGCACCTAGAGCTAGAGTGTAGTCTATGTAAGGCTGACTTCCTCTCATGAGATGTTAATTAAAAGTTTCTATTCCCAGCATTCCCTTGGATCAAAGAAGGGAAGATTCTTTAAAATGTTTCCTATATTATGAGTCTTCAAGACTGACAAATATTAATTCTGGAATAGAAATGAGAGGGAGGTGTGGAAAATTGGGTAGTTTTTTTTTTTAGCAAAATTACTTATATGAAAGTAGTGGAAAATTGTGTTACAGGAAATTAAATTGAAAGTGCAGTTGTTCATAAGACACAAACATGTTTTCTACGTACACTTGTCCAAGTATCTTAATCCCGTTTTATCTGTATAATATAATAAATATATTTTGCTGCATTTCATCTTAAAAATGATATCGTCATCATATGTAAATACACGCTTTATAAAGTGGCTCAGGTTGTGTAATATTATAACTGCAGTGCAAGTTTATAGTGGGGTGATTGTACTTATAAGTACAAACAGTTCTACAAGGAGCAATTGATTAAGTGCGTTTACAGTTCTTGGGATGAAACTGTTTTTGAACCGCGAGGTCAGTACAGGAAAGGCTTTGAAACATTTTGCCATGGCTGAGTGAGCGTGTGCTTGATACTGTATACCGATAATTCTCTTTTCGATCAGCTGCTGCTGTGATTCCCCACTCAGATACAATGATATAAAAACTCCGAGTGGTGCAGTGAGAGTAATATGGAAAAAGATGATCCGCTGTGGCAACTCCTAACGGGAGCAGCTGAAAGAAGAAGAAGGTGCAGTGAGAGTAACAACCCTAAAGCAGTTATGGTATTTGGAATACTATGGCTATTCCCTGGGCCATTATATTGTTACAAGTTAATTACAATCAGATGCATTACACTAATAAACAATATGCGGTTAGCTTCAGTGTATTTATAAAGCCGCTTCAGGAAAATAAAAGAGTAACCACACAAGAACAGTAGCACTGCTTTGACGCTGGGTGCCGCCAGTTTGCAAAACCGAATGGAGAACTTGCGTACGACAAGGTATGAGGTACCGTGGAAAAGTGCGTGGCGTGTAGGTTTTATACATTGCAATTTGAACGTGGAAAAGTTCTTACGCAACATTTCTGTGCGTTTGCACCGTTCATACATGAGGCCCCAGGCCTGGAGGGCCGCAGTGGCTGCAGGTTTTCATTCAAACCATCTTCTTCATTAGTGACCAGTTTTTGCTGCTAATTAACTTCTTTTGCTTTAGTTGTAATTAACTTGACTCAGGCCCCTTAGTTGTCTCTTTTTTTTAATTAGCAGCCAAACAATAATGAAACACAAAACGAGCTGCCACATAACCAGCTCACCTGTGCCTGTCACACAATATCTGAAAATAAAGAAAAGTGAAGGTCTCAGTAAGGTTGATCTCTTGGGTCACCAAAACATTTTGACGAACTGAAAATCAACAGTTTTGGAAATGTCTGCTGTGGCAGAATGAGAGCAGGAACAGCCCACAAACTTAAATAATGGGCTTAATTAATTAACAGCAAGAATCAGCTTCTCATTAATAGATTGGTTGGAATGAAATTGGTTTGAGTTTGAAATCCCAGTTTGCCTGCTCATTGGCTCGTTTCACATCTCATTTCTGTTTGGCTGCCATTTCATGAAGAAACAAATCAATTCAGAGGACTGAATCCTTAAAAACAGGGCTATTAAAATGAAGGGAAAAGGAGTTAATTAGCAGTGAAAACTGGGCACTGATTAGGAAATGGGTCAGAATGAAAACCTGCAGCCACCGTTTTCAAATAATTTTGCATTTCTCTCTATGCTGTGGTTTCTATTACACACCTGAAAGAAAGAGACAATATATGTGAAAACATCATCGCACAAATGCAAAATTATTTGAAAATGAACAGCGTCCGATCAGCTGTAAAAGTATGGCATTTCTAAATGTTTGCTTTTTTTCAGTCTGATTCTCTCAGTCAGACTGTATATTTGTCTCTTATTCAG
Organism: Polypterus bichir lapradei; assembly: GCA_026402145.1. Taxonomy (NCBI): domain Eukaryota; kingdom Metazoa; phylum Chordata; class Cladistia; order Polypteriformes; family Polypteridae; genus Polypterus; species Polypterus bichir. The sequence continues at coordinate 47,707,148 of JANRMT010062861.1, read as the reverse complement.
TGCATGCAAGAACATGCAGGTGGCCAGATGCTGTATGCTACAACATGCTGGCGGTGATCAACGCAAATTTTAAAAAAAGAAAGAGACAAATATATGTAACGTTTTGAAGAAATCATTTTATGACACGATTTACCTTTATTTATTTACTTACTTCCTAAAGCCTAAAGTCACAAGTAGTGTGCAGAGGGCATGCTCAAAAATGTGTGTAATGCCACAAAAAGTGCCTGCTGACACTTTAGTATGCAAGCAATGGTATGTGCATTCTTGCTCCGATGTAGAAGGGAGCTGAGTTTACCTCAGTTATAGCGCGTCTATGTTAAAACAGCAGTGTCAGATGCGGGGGTGGGGTGCGTTTGGGCTCGTGAACACGGCCGAGATAATAAAACTGACTAATAAAAAATAAAAATTAAAAAAATAACCTTTACAAGTATCATAAATTACACCAGCTGTTACAGACTGAAATCAAATGTATGTTTTTATTCTAAAATAGTAAGACTAAGAGTAGTTTACTTCTCAAAACGGAGTGGTGCAGGATCAAACTCGCGACCTTTTGATTCTCAGTCGGCAGTTGATTCTATTGCGCCACGGAGGCAGTCATAATAAACAAGTGTCAATGTCGCATGTTAAGGCGGCTTTTTGTTTCTGCAGTTATATTTTTGAATAAAAGCACAATTTTTTTGTTAGATTTGTACCTTCTGTGAAAATATTTCTTTGATATTTGGACTTCAGGCTTCATACATTATATAGTTTATGCCTATATTTTGTCATCTACTACTAGAATATGAAAAACGTTTCTGTTTTAACAATGTGTTTACACAGATTACTGTAGAAACGGAACAGACATGAAATGCGTGTGTTCCAAACAACGATCTATTATTTCCACTCTAAAACTCCAATTCACTCCCAGAAAATCAATCAAGGCATGAGCTGGGAGAAGTTTGTGCACGTTCTAAGTCGGTGGGGGTATGGAATAGCCGGCTACTTGCAGCTTTTCTTTTATCAGCACATTTAGATTAACAAAAGACGCTGGTGGAGAGGTGAGAACGGTTTTAAGAAGCGATTTAAGGTGGGACGGATTTACAAGTTTTTTCGTAGGCTCTGGTAATTCTAGTGTTAAGTGAAAAATTGCTGTCCTAGTGATCTGATTAATATGCGATTTAAAATTCAGGTTACAGTCAACGGTTACCCCTACGTTCTTTATCTCCGTCTTGACTTTTAATCCAAGTGCATCAAGTTTATTTCTAATAACCTCATTATAACCATTATTGCCAATCACTAGAATTTCTGTTTTCTCTTTATTTAGCTTGAGAAAATTACTATTCATCCATTTAGAAACAGAAATAAGACATTGTGTTAGTGAAACAACAGAGTCTGGGTCATCGGGGCTATTGATAAATACAGCTGCATGTCATCAGCATAGCTGTGGTGAGTCATGTTATGCCCTGAGATGATCTGACCTAACGGAAGCATGTAGATCGAAAAGAGTTACAATTACCACAACTAACAAAGAATTTTCTACCTGCCAGGTAGGATTCAAACCAATTTAAGACACTACCAGAGAGGCCCACCCATTGACTAAGGCGATTTCTAAGAATTTTGTGATCAATGGTGTCAAATGCAGCACTCAGATCTAAGAGGATGAGAACAGATAAATGGCCTCTGTCTGCATTTATCCGTAAGTCATTTACTACTTTAACGAATGCAGTTTCTGTACTGTGATTTGTTCTAAAACCCAACTGAAACTTATCAAGAATAGCATGTTTATTGAGGTGGTCTTTTAGTTGCGTAATGACTGCTTTCTCTAGAATTTCACTTAAGAAAGGCAGATTAGAAATGGGTCTAAAATTTTCAAAAGCAGAGGGGTCAAGATTATTCTTTTTGAGTTTGGGTTTAACTACAGTAGTCTTAAGATAGTTTGGGAAGACCACCGTATCTGCCCCATGCTGCCTGCGACCTCCCGTACACCCCCACACCGCTTTTCTCGAGTCTTATTCCTCCTTCGGACTACCGCATTTCCCGCTCCTCTCTCATGACCCCATTGGTGTCACGTCACTGCCCGATATCTAGCCTGACCGCGTGACCTTTCACTTCGGCCATGTGTGCGCCTGGGAGTCTTTTCCGTAGCCTGCTACAGGAAGGTACTCTCTCGACCATTGCCATTGGTTTCGCTCTTTGCTATTTTTGTCATACTGTGACGGTTGTTTCCTAAGCCTTTGTTATAAAATGAACGAAAGTATCTTCTCTGTCGACGGGTTTTTGTACAACATCATCTGTATTCCGGGATCTGGCAACTGCCTGTTCCTATTAGTGGGTTATTTCTTGATACAAACGGTTGACAAAGGCAATGCACTGTCACTACGACATAGGGCAGTAGATTTCATTGCATCACATTGGGACAGATTTGGAGATTTTCTTGCTGTTGTTCTTTCCAACGCAAGTCGAGTTATCACAACAGGTCAGGAGTACTATCAATACATGGCAACATCTGGAGTTTATGGTGGTGAAGCTGAAATTCAAGCTCTTTCCAAGATTACATCTTTCGACTCATTATCTGTCGTCTCCAGAAAAACACAACTGCGTCTTTCAAGAAGTATTTCTTTGTTGTTGATTTCTGAATTCCTTTCTCACCGTTTTTCGTTCCCATTCTTACACCGCCGTATGCTACGGCGGGTGTCGGATAGTACAATTTATTTTTGTATAGCCCAAACTCACACAAGAAGTGGCGCAATGGGCTTTAACAGGCCCTGCCTCTTGACAGCCCCCCAGCCTTGACACTCTAAGAAGGCAAGGAAAAACTCCCAAAAAAAAAACCCTAGTAGGGATAAAAATGGAAAAAACTTTGGGAAAGGCAGTTCAAAAAGAGACTCCTTTCCAGGTAGGTTGGGCGTGTAGTGGGTGTCAAAAAGAACGGGGTAAATACAATACAAAACACAGAACAAAACACAAGTAATCCTCAATATAGTATAATAGTAAAATAAAAATATTACAAGTACAGAGTAGAATTTAACAGTAGATGATATCACATAATATGATTTGGATTTGTTTAGAGTCCTGGAGACCTCAGCCATCAAGCTGCCTCCCCCAATTTGCCATTCCACAGCTGAGACAGCGCTGGGCCAGCCAATCCGATGAAAGGAACCCTCTATCCGATGATTTGGATAAACCTCTGGAGTCAATTGATGTGGCATGCATATCTTCAAGTCAATAGGATCATTTTTGCTAAATACTCTAATTGGTTTACTCTTTACCATAAGGCCATAATTTTCTGCCGAAAATATGTTAAAAAAATTATCCGAAAAAGGTTGTTTTTGGGTGTAGAGGGTTAAAAATAGGGGCTTACTGGCTTACTGCAGCAGCTAGATGTCTTTAATAACTAGATATCAAGATGAGTCAAATGGAATATCATATGTGGGGGGTTTTCGTGTGTGCCAGGAGGTGCCAGACAAAAAAAAATGAAAGTGATTTTAAAGTGCTCATGAATAGTTCTTATGAACACAATTTTAGCATCAGTTTTGGAAAGGGAGAGAGAGAGGTTGCCGCACCCACCACACAACGAACCACCCCAGGATCCCAAATTAGGACCTGACCACAGCCGTGCAACTGGTGACACCTCAGCTCAGTTTTGCAAAACTGCAAGCAGATTAAAACTTGTCCGTTTCACTCAGCACTGAACATGTACTTCACAAAGCCAGAAATGACAGCAACACTCCCTTTTGGAATCCTCTTGTATTTAAGGCTAACTCATAAAAATTACCTGAGTATAGGAGTACAACACCTAGACCATAACTCAATTAACAAATTACAGGTAGGTTTTAATTTTGAGGATGCCTTCAACCCAGAATGTCTCCTGCCAACTGTTAAACATAATGGGAGACGTCAAATAGTTTGGAAAGCCATCTCATTCAAGTCATTAGTTATAATGATTGTTCTGCATGGCTATATACTGGCCAAGGACTATGAGGCCATTTCAGAAGACCAGGTGCAATGGCGGAAACACTGTTACCTTATGATATTCCTGCATTCACTAATATGTACTGCTAAACTAATTCAAGTATAGTCTAATGAAGCCAATATTGAGGTCAAACAACTTCTATGGCATGAGATCTAAATATAACAGAATCCTTATTGGATGTTCTGAAGCTCTGAGTATGTGTTTCTACATTACCTCACCTCTCAAAGATGTGGAGGCTTTTCTTCTTGTAGAACGATGCAGTTCCACTACACGCAGTTTGAGACTTGTATAACAACATTCCAATCAGGACTGTTCCAAGCTGTTCTGTAAGATGCTGTCACTCCTTATTAGTTTTTTAATATTAATATAGTGTTAGGTGTTTGTGTGTGTGTGCGCGCCCTGCGGTGGACTGGCGCCCTGCCCGGGGTTTGTTTCCTGCCTTGCGCCCTGTGTTGGCTGGGATTGGCTCCAGCAGACCCCTGTAGTTGGTATATAGCGGGTTGGATAATGGATGGATGGATGTTTCAACAACTTTGTATACCTCCTGTATGATGTAGGTCCCTATGATTAATGATTCAACCCCTATTTGTAAGTTGCAAGTGCAATCATGCTGAGTGGAAGAAACTAAAAAGAAACTCCAGAAAAGTATTCAGACAGGCAGAATCTGTCAACACTGTCAGTCTGGAGAAGCATATATGTATTAAGTAATTTGCTTATTGGTATTGTCATTGTTATTGGTATTGGGCGGAGTAGTGGCTCTCTTGTTGAAGGATCTGGTCTGGCAACTTGATAGTTGCCGGTTTGAATCTTCGCAGTGACTGATAGAATGTTACTCCATTGGGTCTTTGAGCAAGGCCCTTAACCTGCAATTGCTCTAGGGGTTCTGTACAAATAGCTAACCCCAAAACTCTGTGGAGAGTAAGTTGGGGTATGCAAAAAAAATGACAAATTCCTAATATAAGAAATTGTACATGGTAAATAAAGGATTTAAAAACAAAATCACTATTACACTTCAGATAGTCAAACTTAAATAGAGGACTCTGCGCTTTCCAGCCATTAAAGAGGGTTGGCAGAATTATGCCACTATTGACTATTAGCTAAATCTTTGCAGAGAAATCTGCCCTGCTAGAGTGTTTTTCACTAAGTAAAAGCCCACCATGCTTAACCTTACATTTATTGATGGGCACCTTACAATTAGTAGATGTGGTCAATTTTAATACAAATTTAACTTAAGCTCTTTGTGTCCTCCAGGCTTGACTTTCTCCTTTTGAGGTAGTACCCATGTTACTGGTTTATCTGTTTTTCTTTTCATCTAGGTAGACATAAGCCTTGTCTTCCCAAAGTTTGTCAGAGGAGCTCTAGGTTTTGACAAGGACAAGTGCAACAGCTTACTTGTACAATGTAGTAACTTGGCCTGTTTATCATAAAAGGCAAGGCTATAGAGTTAATAAACTTCTAGGGCTGTACTGAGCTTGTCTTTGAAGTTAATAACTACTGCATTATCAAGATCAGGCTATAGTCCTTTCTCATGCCAACATTGGAGATCTAGTTTCTTGGTTATTAATTTTGGCACTACACTAACTTTTCTGTGGACTTCAGTTCAACAAAGTCATAAAGTTCACTGAGCTAATTTACCGCAGTTGGATATTCTCCTAAATAACCCAGTGATGTTGACTTGAATTAAACAATGTCAAAGTTTAGTAAAGAATTAAATGTCATTTTTTTTGTAATTCTGGTGCTTGAGCATGTTTAGGTGTGTGTGGTCAGGTATAATATAATCATTTTATATCTTAGTCCCTGGACATTGTAATTGTTGGGAGACAGGGCTTACTATGAGTGATGAAAAGACCAGAGGCCTCATGTGTAAATGGTGCGTACGCACAAAAATGTTGCGTACACCCATTTCCACGTTCACATCACGGCGTATAAAAACTAAACTTGCCGTAAAGCCACTCATATTTTTACGCCAGCTCAACCCCTGGCGTATGCAAGTTCTCCGCTCGGTTTTGCAAACGGGCAGCACCCTGCGTCAAAGCAGTGCTATTGTTCCAGTGTGGTTTCCCTTTCTTTTTTAGATCCACATCCCTGACGTGGCTTTATCAAATACACTGAAATTAACCACATATTGTTTATTAGTTTACGACATCTGAATGTAATTAACCTGTAGCAATATAATGGTCCATGGAATGGCCAAATTATTCAGAATACCATAGTTGCTTTAGCGTTGTTACTCTGACTGCACCACTTGGAGTATTTATCCCACTGTATCTGAGTGTGGAATCACAGCTCCCAGAATTACATGCTACCTCAGCCATGCACACAGTTTATTTGATCTTCCACATACAGCAAATGCTTCAGAGCCTTTCCTGTAGGGACCTTGAGGTTCAGAAACAGTTTCATTCCAAGAACTATAAAAAGCACTCAATCAGTCCATCAAGTGCTCCTGGTAGAACTGTTGTACTTATAAGTACAATCACCTCACTGTAAACTTATGATACAGTTATAAAATTGCACAACCTGAGCCATTTTATAAAGCGCATATATACATATGATGACGACTGGCTTCTAAGTTGATTTAGATTTCCAAGCCCTTGGAGCTCTTGGTATCATTTTTAAGATGAAATGCATCAAAGTATATTTATTACATTATACAGATAAAACTTTAACATCATTTAAATAATATATATTGTTAATAATTAAACATGTGAGGACTCAGTGGACAGTGGTAGCGACGAGCTTGTGCCCTCGCACTGTAAGCTTGCTGGGGCTGACGCAACCCTGGATGGATAGATGGATTGAATAATGAAACATGTATTATGAAGATATTTCAATGTTTCTTAAAAGTTTTGAAGAATCAGTGTTCTAAGCTTACAGATGGCTTTACATATACAGTATTACAGAGCTGATTATGTGGTGATTAGTTTCTTGGAGAAAGAAAAGTAAGGACAGGAATTCGGGGTTAGTACGTTTGAAAGAGACAGTACTGCGCTGCAATAAATTATTTCATGGAAGGCAAGCATCAGCAAGCATCTTGAGGGAGGCTGGAACAATCTCTGGATGGGGCGCCGGTTCGTCATTATCACTGCGCCACCGTGTTCCCATGTTTAATACATGCTTTAATTCCTGTCATCATGAAAATGATATCAAGTATACATCTTAGTATATAAATTGTTCAGCGAGCTGTGATATTATGAATGTAATGTATTCTGTGTCCTGTCTAAGGAAGAGAAAGCCCGTTTAAGAAGCACGTAGTAATTCACACACACAGAGTACAAAGAAGAACACATACAAAATAAAGTATTTAACGTGCTACTTTAGTTATGATGGGATTTGAGAAACTTGTAAATTAAACGATTTTAAGATCATGTTTGTGACATTCTACTTTATTGACAAAATAAACTATGAGATTAAAATGTAAATTTCAAGATTAAAGTTGACATTTCTAGCTTTTTTTTCCCCACTGTGTCCCTTTTTTTTTTCTTTTCTCTGTACCCTAATAAGCTTCCATATGACAATCAGGTGGGCTACGACTCACCTTTTCACGGCGACTTTGTTATCTGACTACTTCTTTTTATTTCGGGCAGTGTGTGACTTTATGAACTTGAGCTTTCAAGTTTCTCCAACACTCTACAGTATGTCACTTGATCAATTTCCTTTTTTTGTTTATACCACTGTTTAAACCAACAAAAAGTATGTTTTTCCTTGCCTCCACTTGGTATTTGCTGAAATTTTTCTATTTTCTCCAGTGCTTTTGCCATTGTCTTTTCACAGAATGCTGAACTTAAGAGCTATTTATATTAATTTGCATATTCAAAGAGGCATAATTCTGGGATGAGACTGGGTGGGACAGTAGGCGCGTGTATGTGTGTTACTTTTCACGCTGACCAGGATTTATGGAGCGGAAGAACATGGAAGTTGGCGTATGCACAGATTTATGCATCTGGATTTTTTTGTGCGTACGCACATTTTCGCTTTTGTCCGTACACAATGTTTTAGTGTGAATTCTACGCACATCGTTATGCATGAGACCCCAGCAGATAACAATATGAAATTAAATCGTAATCAATGCCAAGCAAAGGCTAAAATCAAGAGACCAGAAATATAGTGAGCCACTAAAACACTGGGGTAAACCAAAAGTCAAAATCAAATTCAAAAATAGGAATGAAACCGAAACTAACTTAACACTTCTAACTTAACGTCTAGTTGGAAAAGCAGCTAACTACACCAAAGGATTGAGTTTTTTGCCAACTGAAGGACATTCTCAATGACATCATTGTATTTGAAGTTCATTATAAGTCACAGGCATGATAACTGCAGTCACGTGTTCCATTACTTGCATCACATAATTAACAAATGGGACAAAATAAGATAAATTTATATATAATAAGTTCCAAATAATATCTTCAAAAACTGCATGTACTACACTTGTTATTAGTAAAGTAAACTAATAGTTGGGCACTGAGAACATGTTAGAAGGATGTCCCCATGTTAACACCCGGTAAGATGGTAAGAAGTTACCAGGATCAATTTTGAGCATTATTCGGCTTTGTTTCAACATATAAATAAAATGTATTACTATTGTTATTATTATTATTTTACAAAATTATCCAGAACTTGAAATCAGAATAAGTATTTTCAGAAGGACCTCTGTTATATTAGGCCTGATGTGTTCAGTATAGGAAGCCTTTCTGAAATTTGAATTTTATGTTTAATTTTATTTTGCTATTAAAATATCTAAGGGATCCTCGTTATCATAACTAACAGTTTTGTAGAAAGATTTTTCTTTTCTGCAAAATCCAACTTGCTATATGATTTTCTATGATTGGCATACGCAAATTCGTTCCATACTTTCTAGTAAGAATTGCAGTCTGCCAAATCTTTTTTTAATTTTCTTTTTTAGGTATTCCTCTTTATTGTAAGTAAGCAGGTGTTGCTATTCACACAATTTGCTATTGTAATTAAGACACAGTTCTGCCTTGTGGGGGGTCTCCTAATTTTTAATTTGAAAACAATAGGATCTGTTTTTTCTTTCTTTCTATTGCCAAGGCAGTCTGTTTTCTGCTTCTGGGAGTTTTCTTCAATTTTATGTTTTTCTGTAATAAATTAGCTTTATCTTTCATATCTATCTGTCAATCAGACTTTATTTCAGAGAGCATGCCGTGCAAAGACAATTCACAAAACTCTCAACAAAAAATTCAAAACTATTTCTTAATGGTGTATTGGCCTCCATCTGACTTTCTGAATTACTGCATGTGTTAAGAATATAAAGTTTGTCAGTTGTTTTGGTAGAATGTACAAGTATGGTGTATAGAGGTAAGTCTCAGCTAGGCTTGTCATTGTTTTTAATCTTAATTCATGTGTTCTTTGAAATTCTCTAGTGAAAAAGTTACTGTGAAAATGACTGTGTGGGAAGCTGGGTGATAATATATTGATTAAAAACCAAACAATTTAGAATTTAGCAGAAAAATGACAACTATTTTTGGTGTGATTTGTTCAGTTTAGTGAGCAAGGTTTTCCAAAAATGCAATCTTCAGGTGTGAATAAGTTGCCATAGCCCCCCCAGTATATTATACTTAATCCAGTTAAGGTGATAATTAGAGTCAACTGTTTTAACATATTATTTAACAAATAGCTGTGATTGGGAATCCAACTGACTTTAACTCTTTTTATCTGAGTTATCATCATCCAAACAAACTGATGACAATCCACAGAAAACAAATCCATGAATGAAAATAGTTTAGTGTTCATTAATCTGTAAATAAATGTTTATAAAACGATATCTAGCAAGCCACAATGCAAACCATACTGTCCAAATGTAGAAATTAGGGATATGTCAGACACATTAACCCTCCCAGCAGTTGCAGTCTTATATGAATCTCTCCAAAAGCCAGACATAAAATTTTTCCATGAAGTCACACATGACCATCTATAGGCCTCCTCAGGTCATGCAAGGCCAGTGTTTCTACCTCCACCATCTGAAAGACCCTGGTCAAAAATGGTCCGCATGCCAGAGCAGAGAGCTAGAAACCACCACTCAATACTAAGGACACACGGGGCCTCATGTATAAACAGTGCGTACGCACAGAAACGTTGCGTAAGAATATTTCCACGTTCAAATCGCGATGTATAAAACCTACACTTGGCGCAAAGCCACTCACTTTTCCACAGTACCACATACCCTGTTGTACGCAAGTTGTCCGCTCGGTTTTGCAGACTGGCGGCACCCAGCGTCAAAGCAGTGCTACTGTTGCTGTGTGGTTATCCTTTATTTTCCTGACACGGCTTTATAAATACACTAAATTAATCACATATTGTTTATTAGTGTGATGCATCTGGTTGTAAATTACCTGTAACAATATAATGGTCCAGGGAATAGCCATAGTATTCCAAATACCATAACTGCTTTAGCATTGTTACTCTCACTGCACCATCATCTTCTTCTTCTTTTTCTTCTTTCAGCTACTCCCATTAAGGGTTGCCACAGCGGATCATCTTTTTCCATATTATTCTCACTGCACCACTCGGAGTATTTATATCATTGTATCTGAGTTGGGAATCACAGCAGCAGCTGATCGGAAAGAGAATTATCGGTATACAGCATCAAACCCATGCTGCCACGTTTCAAAGCCTTTCCTGTACGGACCTCGCGGTTCAGAAACAGTTTCATCCGAAGTACTATAAATGCACTCAATCGCTTGCTCCTTGTAGAACTATTTGTACTTATAAGTACAATTACCTCACTGTAAACTTGCAGTACAGTTATAATATTGCACAACCTGTGCCACTTTATAAAGCACATATTTACATATGATGACGGTATCATTTGTAAGATGAAATGCAGCAAATTATGTTGATTATATTATACAGATAAAACTTTAACTTCATTTAAATAATCTGTATTGTTAATAATTAAACATGTGAGGACACGGTGCCGCATTGCTAGCAAGTTCACATATTGTTCCTGCCTTGCGCTGTATATTTGCTAAGGCTGGCGCGACACTGGAAGCATAGACGAATAGAATAATTAAACACGTACTATGAAGATATTTCAATGTTCCTTAAAAGTTTTGAAGAATCGTTGTCGTAAGTTTACAGATGGCTTAATGTCTATTACAGAGCTGAATGTGTGGTGATTGGGTATTTGGGGAAAGAAAAGTACACATTGGGTAGCACTGCTGCCTCGCAGTTAGGCGACCCAGATTCGCTTCCCGGGTCCTCCCTGCGTGGAGTTTGCATGTTCTCCCCGTGTCTGCGTGGGTTTCCTCCGGGTACTCCGGTTTCCTCTCACAGTCCAAAGACATGCAGGTTAGATGGATTGGCGATTCTAAATTGTCCCTAATGTGTGCTTGGTGTGTTTGTGTGTCCTGCGGTAGGTTGGCACCCAGCCCGGGATTGGTTCCTGCCTTGCGCCCTGTGTTGGCTGGGATTGGCTCCAGCAGACCCCCATGACCCTGTGTTCGGATTCAACGGGTTGGAAAATGGATGGATGGATGGAAAGAAAAGTAAGGACAGGAATTGGAGGTTAGTATGTTTGAAAGAGACAGTACTGCTACAATAAATTATTTCATCGAAGGTCGCGTATGGTGCAGCAGCATCTTGTGTGAGACATGAACAATCACTGCGCCATCGTGTTTCCATGTTAAATAACATGCTTTCATTCCAATCATCATGAAAATGATACCACGTATACATCTCAGTATTTTAATTATTCAGAGAGCTGTAATATCACGAATGTAATGGATTCTGTGTCCTGTCAGAGAAAGAACAGAAGCACGTAGTGATTCACACACATATAGAACATTGAAGATCAAATACAAAACAAAGCATTTAAAGTGCTACTTTAATTACGATGGGATTTGAGAAACTAGTAAATTAAATGAATTTAAGATGAAGTTTATGATGTTCTACTTTAATGACAAAATAAACTATGTGATTAAAGTGGAAATTTCGAGATTAAAGTTGACATTTCGTCCTTTTTTCCCCACTGTGTGCCTATTTTTTTGTCTGTACTCTAATAAGCTCAGACGGTGGGCTACAACTCGCCTTTTCACTGCGACTTTGATATTTGACTTCTTTTTTATTTTGGCACTGTGTGACTTTGTGAACTTGAGCTTTCAAGTTTCTCCAACACGCTATGTCACTCGATCAGCTTCCTTTTGTTGTTTATTCCACTGTTTAAATCAACAAATAGTATGCTTTTCCTTTGCCTCCACTTGGTATTCGCTGAAATTCTCACATTTTCCCCCGTGCTTTTCCCATTGTCTTTTCACAGAATGCTGAACTCAAGGGCGATTTATATTGATTTGCATATTCATAGAGGCGTAATTCTGGGAGGATTTGGGGGCGGGACAGAAGGTGCGTGCAAGAGCGTTACTTTTCATGCTGACTGGGATTTATGGAGATTTTTCTGTGCATAAGCACATTTCGGCTTTTGTGCTTAAGTCATGTTATAGTGCGAATTCTACACACGACGTTATGCATGAGGCCCCTGGATTGTTAGAAATGCTGGAGTAATAACCCATGAACAGAAAATTACATAACGGACAATACCTTTTCACAGTACTGCTTAGACTAGGAGAAGCTACAAAAGCATAAATTGACTTACAGTTTTTCTTAGTTGCCTTGGAACATTTCTGGAATCATCCTTAACATTTTCAAAACAGTAAGTTTAATTCTTGAAACAATTTGTACAAATAGCACCACACAATGGACTGTCTGCAGAAGCCCAAAACTTGCTCAAAATCTTTAGTTTATCTCCCAAACGTAGATATGTATGTCGATGAACGTTTCAGTGCCATCATTGTCCACAAACAAGATAGTCAAAATGCTGAGCCATGTTGTCAATATAACAACGTACTCTGCAAGTATTTTAAGATGTGAACTATGGCCTAGATTCGATGGTAATGAATGAAAATGCATAAGGCTGCTCTTTGTCTGTATGGCATATGTCAATTTCAACAGTACAAAGTTACACATTACTGCATGTGTGACATGAATTGCAAGAGATTGGACAGGATTCACATTTATGCATTTACTGTTTTTACTGCAATTTGTTGACAGGCTATGTCATTGCTATAAAGAAAAGAAAAAGACAAGAATGTCTTACAGCACAGCATAGCACGTAAGAAAAAAAATGCAAAATTAGAAATATAAGCAAAGGAAACACCCCTTAGACAGAACTGTACTTGCAGTGCTGAATGTGGAATTGCAGTGCAGTCTTTCTAAACTTCCTGACATTCCTCTCCATCGGGCCACAGATTCTAATCTATATCACAACCGATATTTTCCCTTGCAATGCAGTGAGGAAAGAATCTTTTGGAAAGTCTTATCCGGCCTCTGTAGGCATCTGAGGTGATGTTCCCGCATGCTACATCCTAGGCATCCAGCAAGGTCATTTGAGTATGTGGCTGACAATTGTAAACCTTCCACCTCCATGCTGAGTAGAACTCCTCATTTGGGTTGAGGAATGGGGCACAATGTGGGAGGAATTCCATCAACATCTTGTAGTGGGCCGCAAACCATTGCCTGAATGGTGTTTGAGTGATGGAAATTACCATATACTTTGGTTGTATCTTAAATCAAACCCCTCTTATCATTAGGGATGAGATCCTTGTAGAGGGTGTCTAAGAAGGTGAGCAGATGTAATAGGAATACAGGTTAACACACTATGCTTTGAAATAGCACCATACAAAATGTTGTTCCCTTCCTGTTGACCTAGCACATCGATAGTAGCTCTTTGGCTGATGACATTTCAGTCACGTCGTCTGCCTTTGGCCAGGCACATCAACTTCTCTTGATACCAATTCCATTATATGTTATAACTCAGAAGAAAAAAATGATTTTTTATGAATTACATGTGTTTTTGTTTTGGACAAGATATTGTTATATCAAATGTATACATGTTCATCTACATAGCTTTACCAAATGTTGTACTGATTACCGTAAAGTACACTTAGTGATGCACATAGTTTTATTTTACATACTGTTGTCATACATCTCTATTCAAATGGAAGAGGGTACTGCGGTGGGCTGGCATCCTGCCCGAGGTTTGTTTCCTGCCTTGTGCCCTGTGTTGGCTGGGATTGGCTCCAGCAGAACCCGGTGACCCTGTAGTTAGGATGTAATGGGTTGGATAAAAGAATGGAAGAGGGTACAGCTGTTTCATGCTCTTCTGTGCCCTTTTAGCTACCTGACGATAGTAGAGATGCTAATAGATTGGATGTTTTCAAAGACATTATTTTCTTCTAGAATGGCACTCTGTATCTCCCTTAGTTTAATGGCTTTATTTGGTTTGGCCATGGTACAAATAGCCTCCTCCTGTTGAGGTGTGAAAAGGGGCTCTCTGTCAGTAATGTAAGTACAGTAATGCAAAAAACAAGATTGAGTAAGATTTCAAAAAAGTATATATATGTATACAGATGCAATATACAGTATATACATTTATGTCTGTGTTTCAGTATGTGTAGAGTATGTATCTGCATAAAGTGAATTTACTGTATACTGTAAAATGTAAGTGGAATACTGAAATATGAACTATTACAGCAAACATACAGTATCACGGTACAGTACACATTGCTGGATTGCATACTTGTCTCTGAAACGTTTCAATGATTGAAGATATGGTTGTTTCCCAACATTTGGCTAAACCCTTCGACTAGCCTCAGCTACTGTAAGGCCACGATTGAGATTCTTTCTTTGAGAATGTTGCTTATGTCCTTGGCCTCTTCTACCTCTTATTCTGGTTTGCCTCCTTACTCTTCCACTTCACAGACTTACTCCTGTTCTTCATTACAGCTGTTGACCCTGTTCATTTCCTTGTTCTTCTTCCTTTGTTACAAATTGTATCATTGTGTTGTGCTCTGTCTTTATAATGCTTGCTAAATGAAATTTCTTGAGATGCACCTCTGATTAATTTAAAGTTCTGGTGGATGTTTGTTTAAACTAACATCATTGGAGAAAGTCAAGATTCACTTGAGAGCAATTAATCAATTCAGGACTCATTTATGGAAAAAGTCAAATAGAAATGTATAGAAGATAAGCTTAACAGATATTGACAACTAGTTCAATCATTTTGAATGTGATGACCTATGCAATGAATTAATGCCTTGAAATTTAGTGGCGTAAGACTATTCAACAAAGAACCAGTATAATACATTATGATCAACATGACATAATGTCGGAAACAGCAGACCATTGTACATAATCATATACAGTACATGAATGTACTAAAGCATTTGCAATTTTTTCAAAAGAACGAGACATTACTTTTATGATGTGAACAAATGACAGTATGATGTGGAGAATGGAAAAGTAGTTTTGAGTATTTCAATTCTGATCTAAAAAATGTACCAAAGCAACTAAAAATGGTAGTCTATGTATCTGTTTTTTATGTAAATAAAATCATAATACTATTTTTTTAATTGTTTGACTTTGTTTGATGTTACCTGTTTCACACAAAAGGACTTCATTTCAACCATCTACTCCCATCTTGTCTGTTTGTTTCTTCTTCAATCACAAAAAAAAACCTACTAAACTTTGCATGTAGGTTGCTGTTGGTTAAGCTTAAAATGCAGGCTATATGACATTTCAAAAACTTCATTTTAAAAACTTCAAAATTTTGGTGAGGGTGGGTTGTGATGGGGGTGACCCAAAAACTGCACATTCTTCCAAAATAGCTGAATCAATCCTAATTAAAGTTTGCATTTTTAACAAAGCTGATGTCACACATTGATTAATAAATCAATAAATGGAGTTTCAGGAATTTCACCAGGAAGGTTGGTTGTAATCAGAGGTGAGGTGTAGGTTAAAAAAATGCATTACTCCAAAACAAAGTCACATTTCACAATATTTTGTAAATTACTTGATAGAACTTAAAATCTATACTTTAAGGCCTTTCAAAACTTCCCTAGAGAGATGGGGTTGTAATGAGGGCAGTGGGGGAAAAACCATAACCGCTTAATCACGCCAAAGTGGGTAAGCTGATGGTAATGATTCGACATGATGCTCTTTGTTAAAGGGCAACAATATGTGGCATTTTCTTGGGTTAGAAACAGTAAGAATCTGTTTATATGTGCACCCAATAATAAAATCAATTAATATTGTCTTTAAGTAATGCTTAATGTGATTCCAAATATCCCCAAAATAGGAGAAAAGCATTTTCTATACTACCATTATAACTCTCCCTTTATATTTAAAGAGGTTTAGAGTGAGGAAGCATGATGCAAGGATAGGAAGTCGTTATACCAAAGCAAAATTATTTTTCAAAGAAAGGGAACAAGAAACATCTTAAGATGATAATAATAATAATAATATGATGATGATGATGGGTATGCTAATAATTTAAAGAATGGTTACACAAGGGCAGAGAAATAGTTATCAGAGATGTAGTGTAGATAGCAGATAGGGCACTTGTATTTCAGTCAACATTTAAGAAACACATAAATTCTGTATTTGCTTTCTTACCTTACTCATTATACAAATATACCTGGGCAACACTCACTACTTAGACCAGTTTACAATAAGTTCAAGAATATGGACAATAATCAATGGACATTTTAAAAATTTTTTGTGATCAAATTTTCATTTCCTTTTAATAAAAGACAACAGTTATATAAAAAATAGGGAATCCTTAAGGGCTGAGAGTTATTGATGTCTGTGTAGCCCAGTGAGAAAGATCTGACAGACACATCAAGCCCAAAAGCAGAGGGAAGAATTAAATAATAAGATCAGTAGCACAACATGTAACACCGGCCATTCACCTCTGCACCAAACACACACCAGGTTGCTACCCCTCTATATTAAAGCCAGATGATCTTTTGTTCAGGAATACCAAAAGGTTAAATAAAACTAGATTTAAAAATGAGAATTTCCAGATGATTATAGAGAGAGTCAAGAGATTTTCACCGAGAGGCTAAGATTAATTTTGCATTCATGACAGTTGAACAATGGAGTTATTACCAATATGATAAAAGTATAAATGTCAGAGAATTAAATAAAAAGAGAAGAGAAAAGGTGCAATTAGAGATTAAGGTACATTTTGAATGTTAAGACTGCATCTTATACTGACTTGAAGTGGAAACACAAAACTAAAACAGTGTTGACCAGATCTGTGTAATGAGACTTAGAATTGTGTAAGGCTGGCATCTAAAGATTGGGTGTCGGGAAGATGGATTAGTTGTAGCATACAATGTTGGAATTTACCAGTACAATGCAATACAACTTATTTTTCTATAGCAGTCTTCAGTGACTGCAGGAAAAGAGCACTGTGAACAAATTATTAGGTAAAATAATATGAATCCTCTAAAATGAACCCTAAAAAAATAATAAAGACCTACATAAGAACATTTATTTAAGGCAGAATGTCCAGTGGAGATTGGGTGGGCTTTTGACTTTGAAATGCAGAATTGTTTTTTTTTTTCTCATCTTAACTGGCTCTATCGTTGGACTTAAGAGACTTAATACTAGAATCCCTGAAGCCTATGAAAAAAGTCGTAATCCTGGGCCACCTTAAATTCCTTTGCACCTCCTCATCAACGTGTTTGTTTTGCAAACGTGCCAATCAGCACAAGCAGCCTGCAGCCTGCTATCCCATCCCCTACTGATGCAACTGAAGTTCTCCCAGCTCATGTCTCTTTATCTGGGTGTGAGGTGCCTGGAGTTGTAAAGGGTAAATAATAGATTGTTATTTGGAATACATACATTTCATGTGTGTTCTGTGTCTAAAACAATCTGGGTAAATGTAGGATGACAAGAAATGCGAGGCAAGAAATGTTGAACACATAACTAAAACAGAAAGTTTTCCAAGTTATAGTAAAAATTAATAAAATGTTGATGTGAAATGTATAATCTGTGAAGACTGATGTTCAAATATCAAATACTTTCACAAAAGGTATAAGAAAACAAGTGTGCCTTTATTCAAGAATATACTGAAGAAAAAGAAATTATTCAATTTAAATGTTACTGTCAATATATAAAAACTGAAACCCATTTTATCAATTGCATGGGTGGATTAGAGGTAAGAGCGGCTGCCTTTAAATCAAGAGATTGCGGGTTCGAGCCCAGGTCTTTCCCACATTTTCTGTTTTGAGCAGTGAACTGCTATTATTATGACTATTATACAGTATAATAAAAGCATACATTTGATTTGGGTATGTAATACCTGTTGTACATTTTTGCTACTTGTAAAAATTGGTATTTTCTTTTTTATTAGTATTCAGTTTTATTCTCTCAGTCACGTTCATGTACAACAAACTTTCCTCTCCCGCTCTGAATTGATGCCATTTATCTCCATTCTTTTCACAAGAGCAGCGATGACCTGGTCAGAACTACTTGTTGTACAGGCAATTAAAGATACGATTCCCCGTCACCACTATCAGACTATCATGGCGGCATTTGCACTTTGACAACAAAGACACCTGTGCAGAATGTGTGAAAAAAGACAGATTTGCATGTGCATGTGCATATGCAATGCTACTCCTTGTTTAGGAAAAGATCCCAATCGGCACATGTGAGAAAGACTTTCCGAGACTGTGGTCATAAAGCCATTTCTGGAAAAAGGCAGAACTGTAAAAACAGACAACTTCTTCACATCGCCTTCGCTGGCTAATAAACTGCTGCACTGCAACACAACTCTGCTTGGCACCATAAAGTGGGACGGGAACTTCCACCTGCAGCAAAACTCGCTTCAGTAAATGTGTGCAATTCACCACGCTAGTGTTTAGATCTGGCAGTGCCATGCTGACAGTGTATGCACCCAAAAAGAAGAGGTTTGTCTGCATTCTCAGTACCATGAACCATAATGTGTAGGTTGGGCAAGATCAGAAAAAAAAAAGCATGCGTTTTAAAATAATGACATAGTGTTTTAAAATAATTGCATGGATGTGTGTGTGTGTGCATGAGAGTGTCAGAGATAGATTTGATATCATTCAAGCGGTTACTGGAATATAAAATAAAACATCTACGCGTGCAAGTGTGTGTGTCTGTCTGTTCGTCCCATAAGTATATTAGAACACTCCAGATGAGAACAAGCCATTCAGCCCAACAAAGCTCACCAGTTCTATCCACTTATTTCTTCCAAAAAAAAAAACTAATTGAGTTTTGAAAGTCCCTAAAGTCTTACTGTCTACTACACTACTTGGTAGCTTATTCCAAGTGTCTATTGTTCTTTGTGTAAAGAAAAACTTCCTAATGTTTGTGCTAAATTTACCCTTAACAAGTTTCCAACTGTGTCCCAGTGTTCTTGATGAACTCATTTTAAAATAACAGTCTCGATCCACTGCACTAATTCCCTTCATATTTTTAAACACTTCAATCATGTCACCTCTTAATCTTCTTTTGCTTAAATTGTATAGGCTCAGCTCTTTTAATCTTTCCTCATAATTCAACCCCTGTAGCCCTGGAATCAGCCTAGTCGCTCTTCTCTGGACCTTTTCTAGCACTGCTATGACCATTTTGTAACCTGGAGACCAATGATGCAGCATGAAGCTCAAAGAAGTTGACTCTGTTGCCAAAGTGAAACCGCCAACAAAAGACCAACCTGCTTAGCCGCTAATACACAAGCGAGGTGAGCACGTCAGCAAAACAAAACCACTGAGGATAAAGAACCTCACTTAGCTGCTAATGCACAACCGATATGATTGATTGTTTGAAGTGCCAGAACCCATGGTTTCTAGGAGCCCGGGCTTTTTACAGCACAGACTTACACAGCTAGTATAAAATAAACACTTTCACAAAGGTATAACAAAACAAATGTGCTTTTATACAAGAATAAAACTGAATAAAAAAAAAAATTCAAGTAACAATAACATACCAAGAAGACACGATTCACCAACATTTGTATCTGGTTATATTCCTTCAGCAGTATCTTTTACAAGTAGCAACACTTTACACTGGCTGTTACAGATTCAAATCAAATGTATGTTTTTATTATATAATAGTAATAACAACAGAATCTCACTCAAAACAGAAAATGCAAGGAAGACCCGTGATCGAAACCGCAACCTCTTGATTCAGAACCAGCCATTGTTATCTCTACACCTGCCATTGAATTGGTATTTGAGCTTCGATTTTTAAATATTGGCAGCAACATGTAAATTGAATAATTTTTTTCTTTGCTTGATTTTCTGAAAAAATGCAGTATTTTTTTTGATATTGGGAATTCAGTCTTCACACATTATACATTTCACATCAACATTTTATTAATTTTTAGTATAAAATGAAAAAAATTCTGTTTTAGTTACAGTATGAGTTCAATATTTCTTGGCTTGCATTTCCTGTCATCCTACATTTACTCAGACACTCGTTGTAGACATGGAACACACATGAAATGCATGTATTCTAAATAACAATATATTATTTACCCTCTGCAATTCCAGACCCCTCACACCCAAATAAAGAGACTTAAGCTGAGAGAACTTCAGCTGTGTTGGTGGAAGATGGCATGGCAGGCTGCTTGTGCTGATCCACACATTTGCAAAACAAAAATGCTAATGGAGAGGTGCAAAGACATTTAAGGTGGCCCGGGATTACGACTTTTCAGGGATTTTAGTGTTAAGAATCAATTCAATAAATAAGGACTGTATTTTTCTATTAGTTATGTATCTGTCAAGTGTGTATTATGCTCTTGTATGTTATTTATTCATTACTATTCTTATGTTATTTTAATTTGCTTTTCTTTGTTTGTAACTACAGTATTTCTTTGAAATCTTGTAACACAGTTTGAGCTACATCCTGTTTATGAAAATGTGCTATAGAAATACACGTTGTTGTTGTTGTAAATACAGCATTAATATGTATAAAGGTACAGATTTGTTAAAACACACCGAAAGCAAACTAGAAATGGATTCATATAAATTGAAACCAAGAGAATCTGTCAATTAATTAAATAAAACTGTGGCAACTTGACAATAAAGGAGATGAAAATTGTAAGAGAGAAAGTAAAAGACAAACACAGTCACAGTTCTGGAAACCTCGATAATCTAGTCACCTATCCCCTCCTGGCATTCTATAGTGGAATCTACTGGCCATCCAATCTGATGAGAGAATCTTTACACCCAATGATTCCAACACTTCTTTATCCGAGATTACTATATGCAGGAGGGCAACTGGGCAGGAAAGCAGTGGCACCAGGAGAAACATAATAGAGGAGGATTAGTAGCAGTTTATAAATATTGTATTACATATATTATTTACACATTACTAACAAACAAAAATGCAGTAAGCAGGGCAGCTCTAGTCAGGGTATGCTATACTAAAGCAGTGAGACTTCAGCTTGGATTTGAAAGCTGAGACTGAAGGGGCATCCCTTATATTAGCAGGCAGATCATTCCACCATTTTGGTGCCTTGTAACTAAAGGCTAAACCACCCACTGTTATGTTATTAATCCTTGGCATCATATGTAGGCCCGGCATATTGATATCTTGATGTGTGGTTTGTAAGCAGTTATAAATTCAGATAAGCAAGCAGGGTGTTGGCCATTCAGGGCTATTAAAAGGGCCAATTGCTGTTGTCACACTAAATGGAATTCCTGTGACTTTGCAGATTTGCTGTTTTTGCATGCTCTACTGCAGCTGACTCTGAAGCTGCTTATTTACATGATAGGAAGCCAGCTTATATTGGTGGTGGCTCATCCTCAGGCTAATGTAACTGCTGTTACAATACTTTTGTAACTCTCAACAGACAATACTGCCATGCAACTAAAAATAGGAAATATTTGAACTTAAAATTATTTGGCAAAATTTTAAACAATTCATTAATAAATCAATTTACATGTATCTAAGTAAATTATATTTTAACTCCTTTACTTAAAGATTCTTTCATTTATAATTTTAAAATTTAGAGGAGAATTAGAAGAAACCCACACTTTCCATCATATAGATGGACCGTTCTTGGGATTAGCACCCCCAACTGACATACTAAAGGGGATAAAAAATAAGTACCCTTCACAAACAAATAGGCATCCTGGTGGTTTATTGAACACAGTAAATCTAATCAATGTTTTGTTCTGATTAGGGTATGCCTATTATGACTATTACGTTTGACAACCGTGAACTTTAAAACTCGAAGCTCAAACTTTGGATTGAACTCAGAATTTACAGAAGTGGTTCTTTCAAAGTCCCAATTTCTGAGCAGTAGACTGGCTGCTGTTGGAACAGACATTAAGAACTTTGAACTTTAAAAGGTGTCAAGTATTGTCCAAAACATTTGATAAGAATTGGGGAGTATTTTTCGTATGTGGATTATTCATTTAGCCGGATGTAATTGTTGACTATTTGGCATGATCCTGGATCTTTCAGTTTTTCGAAACTCTTGCTGGATGTGTTGTCATAGCAGCACATCCAAATCCTCAAACCTGCTCGGAGCAAGTTTGTTCTATGTAAACAAGGATTACCTCACACACTTAATCAGTGTCCATGCATGGAATTCATTAAGTCATGGCTTCGCCATTCATGAATGAGCGACCAATTAATATCGGTGCGCAAATTATAAGAAGAGAATTTCATATAGTGAAACTAGGCAAAGTCGGGCTCTCACAACCACACAGACGGTATGCATTGCTTTGAGGTTTTTTGCAAGTGGCACTTTTTTTATATACTGTAGGCGATGTGGAAAATCTATCTAAAAGTGTAGTTTGCCAGGCAATTCGTAAAGTCTGTTTGGCTCTGAAATATTTCCTTCGGGTTTTCATAGTGTTTCCGGGACACCTGCGTGTGCAGACAATAAAAGAGGTGTTTCATGCCATTGCAGGTAGGTAATACACAAGCAAAAACACCCACAGTTCCATAAAGAATCTCACAATCAGCCTAACATTCTCATTACCCAGGATTTCCAAATGTGATTGGGGCACATGGGACTGATCAGTGTGCAGTTTGATCAAACATTATTTGGAAAATGTACCTCTCCTCCTGAAGAATAATCAGACACAGTGTCTTCATCAAATATTTGACCTTCGTCAATATCTCGTTGGTCAGACACAGGTTCTAGGGATATGACATTCCCTGCAACTGACCCAACAAAAAAGAGGGCTATATGAAACATACCTATGGCACACATTGAGGACAAATCTATGCAATGACCATCCTTTACCTGAAATGATGTGACCACTGCATCCTGCCACTGGTTCTGAGGAGGAGATTCCCCCTGGAATACCCTCATAAACAGGGCGATGGGCATTTTGCTGGAGAGCCAACTCTTCTGCAGGGGTTAGGTCTGGACCGTGTAGACCTCCACCTGTTTTTTGCTTGTCTGCCTTCTTATTAGCTTTAAAATTAATATTTTTTATATTATATATGATTCTTTATGTCAACAATTCTTTGAAAAGTTATATACCAAAATTTACCAGTTTGAAGTATATTCTTGTACTTCACTTAAACCTGTTTCCATGTTCTCCTTGTGTTCACGTTTGATCTGGAATTATGACATATTACATAATAATTAATCTAACACATAGGAAATGAAACGCTGCACTCAGTAAGTACAATGCACACTACTTACGCGTTTAATTTGTCGGCCACTTTTTGCCAGCCGTCTTTTCTGGTTTGGGCTGCTTTTGCAGTGTTACCCCTTCTGCATATTAAATCTTGAAATTCTTCATATCCTTCGAGTAAAAGGTCGTGCTGCACTCGTTCATTCGTCATTTTGTTGCAACCTATCAAAGACTTGCTGATCATGTTTTCTAAACTCGATATATATGGGCTTTTCAATCAGCGCGGGCACGCTCAATCATCTCGGATGATTAGATCCAGCTAGACTAAGCTACTACATGGCTGCATTTGAAAAACCGACTTATCCTGGATGAATTTCACCGGCATTAACTCATCCAAGATGAGGCATCTGATCTTGGATGATTTAAGCGACGTACAGAAAATACCCCCTGGTCTATTTGTTCATAAATTACATGTACATGCATTTTAAAATTATTACCTTTGTGAAAAATAAACACTTTCATATGATGCCAACGCTTTCATAGGCTGCTTTTGCAAGTACAAACCACAGAAAGTGACTTAAGAGTCTTCACATTGCAACTGCATTATTTGTCATAAGTTAATGTATAGGTTAAGGCAACAGATAAAATTAAGCAAAAATTGGCTAAATGCAGTTATGAGGTAATACAAATATGAACTGAAATAAAATATAAGTCAAGACTGCAGCATGATTAGATAAACAATTTAACCCTTAGCACTTATTGTTAAAGATATTAACACACTAGAACTTCACCAACCCCTACATGCAGTATCCAATATTTGTTTTTAGCACAGACACAAGGACACACATTAACATATTCTTTGGTGATATTTTTCCACAAAAACAAATACATCCTATATATAAGAAGTAAGGAGAAGACAAAAAAATAAAACAGTAAAAATCATTGTGGAACGGTTATGTGTGAAAATTGTGCAATGATATATTGTTTGAAAACCATGAAAACAAGCAATTTGTACAGCCATTGTCAGTTGCAGCTTGGCATCTGTTGAAACATCTTTGTGGCAAAGTGCCACAGAGCCATCCAGCAAGTCCACTGTCAACGGTGGCAATGTATTTCTAGTCAGTGTTACTTAAATTAATTTAAAAGAACTGACAGAGTGAGGAAATGTTAAACAGTAGCTAACATACTGACTGGTAGTTATTTAGCACGATTTTTATCACGATGTGGCTATATGCAGAGCTAAAGCAAAAGTAAATCTGCAAAATAAGGAATCTCACAGGGTGTTTTTTTTCATATCTGTGATTAAATTTGCATTTCTATTTTATGCATATATATTTATATATATATATACATACATATACATATAGTATATAAATATGCAAGTGAATCTTTTGTTGAATGTTACGTCTGTATCACTGAATGTTATGAGCAGACAATCACACCTCCCAATCCACAATCATTTACACGTTTGCATAAACATTTAGAGCAGACTAGCTCATTATATAGAAGTTTCTAGGAAAAAAAAATTTCAAATCATAGTTAACAACCAGATGCTTCTGTTCAAAAGCCCACACCACAACATTTTTTACTGAATCATCAGAGCACTGAGACTTCAAGATGTTACAAGATAAAATGCAATTGAAATGACTAAATATTTTGTATTTTTATATAGTTGCAGAATCATTTTTAACAATTTACTGGGAAAAAAAATCCATTTGAACATGTAAGTAATAATAAGGAGCATGAAGAAGGAGAAGGAAATGGTAGATGTTTTGCGTAAAGGCTGACAGTTTTGACACAAATAATGTGATCTATTGAGCCGAGGTAGACAGAAACAACAGTTAATGCTTAGTCCTTCAGCTGAAACTCGATTAGGGACTTTGTCTTTCTACATTTTCAGTACTAATATTTCGGTTTAGAAACATCATTATTAGGCCTGGCACTAGCATTGTGTCTTTATTGGCTTTTTGCTGTATAAATTCTTTTCTCTTTTATTTTAAAGTTCAGATTTTTGCAGGTCAGAACATGAATAATGGGTCTATAGATGATAGGTTCTGTGAAATTTAGGAAATATTAAATAAATTGTAACCAACTGATTTTGATATTTTAATACATTTAAACCAGAAGGCTAAAAGACCTTAATTGGATAAGCTGTTTGTTCACTGAGTGGTGCAGCAGTTAGCACTACTGGCACACAGATTGTGCATCTTTGGTTTTAAACTTGTTTTCAGTTCCTGTAAGTGGAGTTAACACAGCACAGTCTCCTTATGTTTGGGTGGGTTTTACTCCAGTTTTACTCATTCCGAAAAGCATACAAGTTTGGTTGACTGTAATTTGAATTTTTTTTCGACTGGCACCACATTCAGGATTGTGCCCTGCCTTATGGCCAATTCTGCCAGTTTGAGATCTGGCACCATAAGCTGGTTTGACATTTTACGTCCTGAATAATCTTTTCTCTCGACAGGAAAATTGAACTTCTGAATGAGAAAAGTAGCTCAAACCACATCTATAAAATAGGATGCTGCACTTCACTGAGCTGGTGTGATAGCTCAGAAGGACAAAGGGATGGACAGGGTATATATATTAGCACTAGAAAAATTGTATTTAAGAAGTTCTATCTGTCTACCTATTGTAACCATAAAGGGTTGCCACTAAGCCCCGAACCATAGACAGAGTAATACCCAACATAATTCCAGATTCAAATAAAAGTATTTATTTTCATAATAATAATAGCACAAATTCACAATTCTCCTTCCTCCAAGAGAGAATTGCATACTGCCTTCCGACTCTGACTTGATTTACAGTGAGGCAGCCTGGCTCTGTATTAAACTAGACCTGGGAACTGATTCCGGTTTCATGTCCAGGATGTCTCAAACATTTCTGGGTGGTGTGGAGACCAGGGCATCAGTGCCTTCTGGCAGTATTCAGAGACCCTCACAGGGATACGATTCCAAACTGCAACTTCCAGGCCATCCTGTGTGTGTCTTACTCTTTTCTAGCCTTGAGGAACACTGCCACCTGTTGTGTGGAGTAATGAACTGCTCACGTTAAGCCCTTTCGCCCAGTCCATCCATTATGGTCTCCTGACTGGATATGAATCCAGCCTTTATCCCTGCTGGGCACTTGCCCTTACTTCCTTCCTGGCTCCTAAACTATATATCTATCTATTTGATGTTCTTTTATCATAAATCCATTTTATCAATAAAAAAATAAGTAACTCAAACACGGTTGCACAATGAGCCAAGTAACACAATTTATTCACACAATAAGGATAGCAGAAGATGGCTATATGCAAGTATTTGGTCTGGAAAACTAACAAACGGGAAATGTTGGTGTAAAATATCTCTAGTTTCATTTCGTGCTGTCATACTTTTCTTCTTGGTGGAGAAGCAAGCTGACAAGTAGAAAGAAAAAACGCATCAGTGGCGCTTTGGAATGGGGACCACCTCCATTGTGTTGGCTGCATGTATGTGTAAGGATTTGCTGCTCTTTAATGACAGGTATGTGCATATGAGTTGGGCTTCAGCCAGAGTCAGCAGGTAGGCTGAAAATACATAAAAGCTGAGGATATGCAAGGCTTGAGGTTACAATGTTATGTGTTTTCTTTATTTTTAGTTTAGGAAGTCATTTAAGAGATAAACAAGGCTGGCTAAAGTCAGAAATGACCAGGGAAAGGCTGTTTGGCCTTTCTTTTCAGGGAAAATCCTACATACATATTCCCTTGAGTTAAATGGTCTGAAAAAGGAAAGAACAAGAATAAAGAGACTTCAGGGCTGAGGATTCCAAATAACCCAAGCTTGGACTGAATGTGTTTGTTTTTGAAACTTTTTCACAGCACGTAAATATAAAGGTAGGTAAAACAACCCGCCATTGGAATTGTAACATTTTTTGGTATTCCAGTTTGACCATGGTGATAGACTATGTTTCTATAAATCACCAAAACAAGCCTGATGCAATAAACCAGATAATTAAATTTATTCATAACAGGAATAATAGAAGATGGATATGTAAGTATATACAGACAAGGGAAAATAACAAGAAACAGAAAACATTAACCTCTCCTAGCTTAGTTTGAATTTTTTCTGTTATATAGAAAAGGCACATAATGTATGAATTCTGATCTTTCAATTCATGTGGACAAGATGGATCCATTTTTAGCTATTTATTAAGTGTTAGTACCATAAGGGTGGCATTCATTTGCTCACAGCTAGTCTACACTGGTTTACCATGTCACACATACACATAGAGCTCCTCTGTAGGTGTGTGTGTTTGTGAAGCTGTTCCGAACTTTCTAAATGAATGTAGGAAGAGAAATGTATAACAGCTAATAATATATTCTTCACAAATATTATTACTGTTTAGATACATTGACACCAATGACCAGAATAGATTAGCTGGCTTTATCCTAATCACCAGAAGACTCAGGTAAGCCTATTGACATCACTCCAAGGCAGGAAGATGTACTGTTGCTAACAATATCTTCCTTCTGCAGCACATGGCATTTCCCAGAAGAGGAAGCCTAGCTTCAACCCATTGAGTGATCAAAGTCCTGCTTATTCTGGGCTAGGGGAGTATATAAACAGAGGGACAAACAGAGGAGGTATCTTTTGACCCATGATGGCAAAGAAGATGGTGCTACCAGAAGCTAATATTGGCAACAGCACTTCATGTCTGCAGTTGTTTTTGCTGTTTCAGTTTGAAGAAGCATTTATCAAAAGGGGTTTCTGTTGGCTTGCACCCATACCCAGAACCTAGTTTTACACCAGTTTTCATTAAAACTGTTACGTTTTCAGATTCAGAGTGGGCCTGTCCAAGGTTTGGATCTTGTTGATAACTTGTTGGGTGTTAGTGATGCTTTCTTTCAGTCCTTATGTTCAGGCTTTCTCCTGCACACATGGAATGATGTTCACACTGATTTTTCTTTCTTTGTTAAGTAGCTTTTGTCCTTTGTTACTTTGGTTGTGGGTGGTACTACAAATTTCTCTGAGGTTTCACACCCAGTGGTTTTGGTTTGCTATTATAAAATTTATGTCTGCTGGGTAGTCGATAATCACTTGCCTCGTGTCTTTAGCAAGATGAATTCACTGTATTACATACAGTTTCTTTTACTAACGCACTTTTCTTTACTTTAGCAGTGTTTGGACACATTGAATCCTTGTCTAACTCTGTTACAGACAGACTTCCACTCTTCCAATCCAGCACCAGGACAAGGTCTGTCTTTCTTCCTCTGAGAAACGGTATGTTCTGCTCTTTATTGAGATTAGGTTGTGTGCGGGTTTTGCTGTCCACCAATCAGATGTCCACTGTGGGAGGGGTATCAAAGCACATTCAGATTAGGCTGAAACTGTTAGGCCACACTTTATATGATATTCCTGTTCCCTTGTTAGCACCTATGGTGCCAATTTTGACAGCATTGTGTGGATAGGGGACCCTGCAGTGGCGTAGCTAGAGTTTGTGCTGCTTGGGGCGGGGCGGTGCTTCAGTTTGCATATCTGAATATGTTAACCTATTTAAATAGAAAATTAAAATGACATATTTAATTAAGATAACTTTTGCATAGATTTATTCATATATAGAGAAACAGCAACATGTTTTCGCATATAATTATAATAAGTATTAACTAAACAAGAATATAGCATAGACGCACTGATAAGCCGTGTTCTAATTATTAGTTTAATATAATTAAGCTGTGAAAACCAGAACCGGTGATAGGTGGGGATGCTTTCTGTGCAGAGCAAGAACGCATTCGGATTGATAATGAAAAAAATTATAAATTAGTTGTTTATCTTCCTAGGAATTATCATCGGTGTAATGTTTATGTTTATTTTTGTTATTGTCTCATAAATTACAAGTGCTGTGTCTGATGCTGTCACAGAAGGAGAGTCTGAAAATAACTTTTGAAGCATTTGTGTATAAAAATTTTGGCCAATTATGCCGGCCCCTCCGCTGGCCCCTAGCTATGACACTGGGACCCTACCAAATGACAAGGATCTGTATTGTATTTTAAAACTGATCTGTGGATTTGAGGTTCTACCCATAAAAGGTTTTGAATTAATGGATGAGACAGAATCATAGATGTTGATATGGTACAGTGGTGCTTGAAAGTTTGTAAATCCTTTAGAATGTTCTATATTTATGCATAAATATGACCTAAATCATGATCAGATTTTCACTCAAGTCCTAAAAGTAGATAAAAAGAAACCAGTTAAACAAATGAGACAAAAATATTATACTTGGTCACTTATTTATTGAGGAAAATGATCGAATATTACATATTTGTGAGTGGCAAAAGTATGTGAACCTTTGCTTTCAGTATCTGGTGTGACCCCCCTTTGCAGCAATAACTGCAACTAAACATTTCCGGTAACTTTTGATCATTGCTGCATGCCGGCTTGGAGGAATCTTAGCCCATTCCTCCATACAGAACAGCTTCAACTCTGGGATGTTGGTGGGTTTCCTCACATTAATTGCTCGCTTCAGGTCCTTCCACAACATTTCGATTGGATTAAGGTCAGGAGTTTGACTTGGCCATTCCAAAACATTAACTTTATTCTTCTTTAACTATTCTTTGGTAGAACGACTTGTGTGCTTAGGGTCATTGTCTTGCTGCATGACGCACCTTCTCTTGAGATTCAGTTCATGGACAGAAGTCCTGACGTTTTCCTTTAGAATTCTCTGATATAATTCAGAAATCATTGTTCCATCAATGAAGACAAGCCGTCCTGGCCCAGATGCAGCAAAACAGGCCCAAACCATGATACTACCACCACCATGTTTCACAGATGGGATAAGGTTCTTATGCTGGAATGCAGTGTTTTCCTTTCTCCAAACATAATGCTTTTCATTTAAACCAAAAAGTTCTATTTTGGTCTCATCCGGCCACAAAACATTTTTCCAATAGCCTTCTGGTTTGTCCACGTGATCTTTAGCTAACTGCAGATGAGCAGCAATTTTTTTTGGAGAGCAGTGGCTTTCTCCTTGCAACCTTGCCATGCACACCATTGTTGTTCAGTGTTCTCCTGATGGTGGACTCATGAACATGAACATTAGCCAATGTGAGAGAGGCCTTTAGTTGCTTAGAAGTTACCCTGGGGTCCTTTGTGACCTCGCAGACTATTACACGCCTTGCTCTTGGAGTGATCTTTGTCGGTCGACCACTCCTGGGGAGGGTAACAATGGTCTTGAATTTCCTCCATTTGTACACAATCTGTATGACAGTGGATTGGTGGAGTCCAAACTCTTTAGAGATGGTTTTGTAACCTTTTCCAGCCTGATGAGCATCAACAACACTTTTTCTGAGGTCCTCAGAAATCTCCTTTGTTCGTGCCATGATACACTTCCACAAACATGTGTTGTGAAGAGCAGACTTTGATAGATCCCTGTTCTTTGAATAACACAGGGTGCCCACTCACACCTGATTGTCATCCCATTGATTGAAAACACCTGACTCTAATTTCACCTTCAAACTAACTGCTAATCCTAGAGGTTCACATACTTATGCCACTTTCAGATATGTAATATTCAATCATTTTCCTTAATAAATAAATGACCAAGTATAATATTTTTGGCTCATTTGTTTAACTGGTTTCTCTTTATCTACTTTTAGGACTTTAGTAAAAATCTAATGTTTTAGGTCATATTTATGCAGAAATATAGAAAATTCTAAAGGGTTCACAAACTTTCAAGCATCACTGTATAAGTTTGGAGTGGTTAAATAGAATGCCCATCCTGTAGAAGATTTTATGCGGTCAGAAGCACATGAAGTGGCAACTCAGTCTGCAGAAAATAGGCATGTCTTCATGTTAGGACTTGTCAGATTTGAAAGGTGTCACACATGTACAAGTAGGAGGAAACTTAGTGGACCGATAGAAGGTAATTCCACGCCAGGCCAGGGGGCAGTGGGGCACACTAAACCTTTCTCTATTTTCTCTACATACCAAACACGGGAAAACCTACCTGATTTCTCATACAAGACATCACTTCCGGTTCCAGTGCCAAGAGTGATGTCACCTGAAATTCTGACACCCAATAAGATGTCACTTCTGGTTTCGGGCCCAAGAGTCATGCCACTTCTGGTTCCGACATAGATGACATCATTTCCTTTGATGGCTTTTAAAGCCACCATCTTTGCCACTACTCATCAGTTCATGTTGAGAACTCATCCTGAGCACATCTGTGCAATTTCAGTCAACCAGTGCAGCTAGGTACAATATATGGGTGGCTGATCCAAATCCTTTTGTGTGTCCGAGGGTTTCTTTCACAAAGAAAATATCTGAGGAATAAAATGGGATGGCAAGTCATGATGTATTGCTTATCCATATTCAAAATCCTTTATTTGGTGGCGTGAACCCATAAAACCTCCTCATCATTATGTCACTGGACAGCATGGCAGAAATCATCTGAAAATGTCAAAGCTGACATTTGTCCATCCATCCATCCATCTTCTTCCACTTATCTAAGGTCGGGTCATGGGGGCAGCAGCTTGAGCAGAAATGCCCAGACTTCCCTCTCCCCGGCCACTTCTTCTAGCTCTTCTGGGAGAATCCCAAGGCGTTCCCAGGCCAGCTGGGAGACATAGTCCCTCCAGCGTGTCCTGTGTCTTCCCCGGGGCCTCCTCCCGGTTGGACGTGTCCAGAACACTTCACCAGGGAGGCGTCCAGGAGGCATCCTGATCAAATGCCCGAGCCACCTCATCTGACTCCTCCCGATGTGGAGGAGCAGTGGCTCTACTCTGAGCCCCTCCCAGATGACTGAGCTTCTCACCCTATCTTTAAAGGAAAGCCCAGACACTCTGCGATAGAAACTCATTTCAGCCACTTGTATTCGCAATCTTGTTCTTTCGGTCACTACCCATAGCTCATGACCATAGTTGAGGGTAGGAACGTAGATTGACTGGTAAATTGAGAGCTTTGCCTTATGGCTCAGCTCCTGTTTCACCATGACAGACTGATGCAGAGCCCGCATCACTGCGGATGCCGCACCGATCTGCCTGTCGATCTCACACTCCATTCTTCTCTCACTCGTGAACAAGACCCCGAGATACTTGAACTCCTCCATTTGGGGCAGGATCTTGCCTCCAACCCTGAAAGGGCACTCTGCGCTTTTCTGGCTGAGGACCATGATCTCGGATTTGGAGGAGCTGATTCCCATCCCAGCCGCTTCACACTCAGCTGCGAACCGATTCAGAGAGAGCTGAAGATCACGGCCTGATGAAGCAAACAGGACAACATCATCTGCAAAAAGCAGTGACCCAATCCTGAGTCGACCAAACCGGACCCCCTCAACACCCTGTCTGCACCTAGAAATTCTGTCCATAAAATTTATGAACAGAATCGGTGACAAAGGGCAGCCCTGGCGGAGTCCAACTCTCACTGGAAACAGGTTCGGCTTACTGCCAGCAATGCAGACCAAGCTCTGACACCTGTTGTACAGGGACCGAACAGCCCTTATTAGGGGGTCTGGTACCCCATACTCCCAGAGCACCCCCCACAGGATTCCCGAGGGACATGGTCAAATGCCTTTTCCAAGTCCACAAAACACATGTAGACTGGTTGGGCAAACTCCCAAGCTGACATTTGTTTTTTTCTTAATTAGAAGCTGCATTGATAAAATATCATAAATTTCTGTCTTACTAAAAGAGTTTGTATAGCTTTCTTGTCCACTCTTCTTAAAGCAATAACTTTAAAATTCTTGTTGTTTAAAGTAGGCATAGACAAATACTAAATTATGCTTAGGTCTATTACAAAATAGTTGCTTGCTTTAGTTTAATTGCTAAGATAAATAGACATTGTTTGTGCACTCTGTGCACTGCTGATTTAATATGAAATGTATATAGTGCATTTTTTAAGACATAATAATATTTATACTAAATTTGTATTCACACATGTGAATAAAATAATTAAAATTTGATGCCAGCAAAGCATGACCTAAATGAAACAGTATTAAGATTATTGCTAGTTTAGCTAAGACTGCAAAAAGCTGTACTTGATTAAATTACATGGTAGCAGTTTAACATTTCTATGATTTTTTTTACAGAAATCTGTTTTTTTTGAAGTACAGTTTACAGACACACATCACTGTATGGGTCTGACATGAGACAAGCTCTGTTGGAGAAACAAATGAAATGTGTAACTAAAGTGGAGATGTTGCTGTGACCGAATGCTGCAGAACTGCATACAAGATGGTGTAGTGCTGAATGTTTGCTCATATGAAAGCCAAGAACTCCTCACCAAAAGGACAACTGTAACTCTTTCCATTGGCTTACAGTCTCAATTTAATTACCTCCTGGACTAATGTGCTTGTCGCAAAATGCTAAGAAATAAAAAAAAAGAAAGAGATGAAATAGAGATACCATTTCAGTAAAATGCTTCTTCTTTTAAAATGACAAAGATTTCAAAAAAGAGCTTTAATCTGATGTTAATAATGGAGCCGCCAAGTGACAAGTACTGAGGTAAAAAATTAATTAGAGGTAAGTAAAATGTTTTCAGGCATGACAGAAAGCATTGTCATGTTAGTTTCATGTCTCACAATTTTTTATGCTTTACATATTAAAACATTACGCCTGGCATTAAAAAGCAATCATGGAGAAAAAAGATACTTGCAAAAGAAAAAGTTCAGCTGAGAGAATGAGAGACAGTGAGTTGCTGAGGTACACGATGAGAGGCTAACAAGAAAGAACAGAGCAGTTTATTAAATTCAAGATGTCAGAGAGAATTCTACAGAATAAATCTAACATGACTGTAATAAATACAATGTAACTGTCTAAATTAGAAAGCTACCGTACATGCAAGCTTAACTGTGGCCATGCTGTTTAATGTCATAAAAAGCTTTAACAAATGTGATATTATCATGTGTTATGTGAACTTATGTGATCTTTTCCTAATAATGCTTTGAAAGCATTATTTTATAAATCACTACAGCCAAATGAAAGACACTAATGGTAAGGCTATCAAGGCTAAAATGTGAGGCACTATCAGCAGTAGCAGTCTGGCAGCGGGTTAATTTCGGCTCTACTGCTGGATTATATTGCTTGCTAACATTATAATGCTGCCTTTACCTTCATTTCTACTGCTTTAAAGTAAGGTTGACAAGTTCAGACTTCCTATAGTTGCATTTATCAACCCTCTGAAGTCTTCTTTCATAGCCTTTTGTCAGAAATGTTAGCTATTTTTTTGTAATGTGTTTTCCTCTCTAATAAATATATCAAAAAATGTTAGTTCTTTTTTTATTTTTAATATAAGCACTGGAATGTTGTAGGTACGCACATCACTTGTTGACCGTTTCTAAATCATAAACAGAAATAAAAAAGTAGAAATGTTGGCTCTGTTTCAGCTAAAGTTGTTGGCTTAGCCACACTGACACACCAGGAAATAATAGAGAAGCATTTAATGTGAAAACATTAGCTGACTTATTTGTGAAAATAACAGATGAATGCATTAGCCATCTGTCTTGGGGATACCACTGCCCACATTTTTAAGCATTTTTTAAATTATTATTTGAGAACCCTAAAAAGGAGCAAACAAATGTCCAACTTTCACTTTGTTAATGCAACTGCAATTACAATTTGTTAACTATGCTTCACAAGCTTGATTACACCACTGCCATGGAAATGTGATTCTAATACAGGATGAGTCAAAGTTATGTTAACAGTAATGGTATTGCTCTGCATATACTTGCATACTAATTTTGTGGAAAATTTATTGTGCTACATATGGTACATGTGTTGAACATGATGGCGAACAGGTTGAGACATTCCTGTAAATCATCTTGCACATATGAAGTATGTTCTGTCAATTGTTTCCGCCATTCAAATGTTAACATAATTTTGACTCACCCTGTATTATCACTTATCTAAACATTTTATTGAAGCCAAACACATGGATTGTAGACTTCTCAAAAGCATTTATCTTTAATGCTTTTGCAGTGACTTTCATTCTATAAGAGGTCATTGGAAATGCAGGCTATTTGGTATCATCTTCTAAATACAAGTGTTATTTTGTAATAAACATTGAACAAATGGAACAGTCCAGACACATTTGCATTCATCACTGACTGATCTACAAAGATCTGATTGCACAATGGAAAAACAAGGAAGAACAAAACAGGCAAATACACTCATTGAGGAAATTATTATGAGCACCTGTACACCTGCTTATCCATGCAACTATCTCATCAGCCAATCATGTAGAAAACCATGCAGAGACAAATCAGGAGGTTCACTGAATGTTCACATCAAACACCTGTCAGGTCAGGTTGGGGCGCATGCATTGTTAGAGAGCATTGCCATACCCATCACACGACGAAACATCTTGGGATCCTGGTTGGCAACCTCTTATGCAGACACTGGAAATGACCATCTATCTGCCACAGCCAGGCGTTACATGTTACATGGGCATCCCCTTGGCCTGGTCGAGCCGATCAGGTCCTCAGCAATTGAGGATCCTACGAGCCAGATCACCCTTGAGGAATCGCACCACATGGCCATAGTGACATAACTGATGCTCCCTCACAATGCAGGTTATGTGCCTCATTCAGGACTCCGTGAGCAACTGCTCATTTGACACAAGGTCAGAACAGCGGTACACAAGGATTCTCCGAAGAGGCACAAACACCTGAATGGGGAAAAATATGATCTCAGTGATTTCGACTATGGCAAGATTGTTGGTGCCTGATGGCTTGGTTTGAGTAGTTCTGTAACTGCTAATCTCCTGGGATTTACATGGACAACAGTCTCTAGAGTGTACTCAGAATGGTATGAAAAACAAATAACAACTAGTAAGCATCAGTTCTTCAGGTGTAAATGCCTTGTTGATGAGTGGGGTCAGAGCAGGCCTGATTAGTTCAAGTTAACATTAAGATTATAATAATTCAGATAACCACTTGGTACAACAGTGGTGGGCAGAAAAACATCTCATAAGGCAGATGGTCTACAACAGCAGAAGACCATGTTGTGTTCCACTCCTGTCAGCCAAAAGCAGAAAGCTGAGGCTGTAGTGAGCATGGGCAGACTAAAACAGGACAGTTGAAGAATGCAAAAGTGTAATCTGCTGTGATATGAGGTCCATGGTGAAGCATGATTTTCAAATAAGTAATTTATAATATAATAATTAATTAATATAATATAATAATTTAAAATAAGTAAAAGTCCTGGAGTATGCAAGCTCTGAATGGGTATGGGTGTGTGCAAGCACGCCCCACTCAGGGGTTGACTGGGGAACTTAGCTGATCGTGTACTCAAGTGGATCAGTCAGGTGGTCCATTCACACCTCGGACTGAGAGTAGGGTCATACCTGCACCGAATCAGCCTGCATAAAGGAAACCTGCACAGTTGAGAGAAAGAGGGACAATAGAGAGAAGAATAACAGTAACAAGGAAAAAGAGAACCCTGAATGGGAGTGAAGTAGTGGGATCCTTTGCCAGTGTAATGGAGAAGAGGCAAAGATGTCAGTTACCCCATGGAGGAGCGATCGATTGGCACTACAGACGTGGATTGTCCCTGCTGAGTTTGGATTGAGGAGTGGCTACGATGGCGGAGGTACCATCCTTGGGATCCCTCCCTAAGATGTTAGGAGAGCATAGTGGAAGATGCAGATACAGCTGGCTCAGACTGTAATGGCAGACGCTGATGAGAGCCAGACGTTGTGACCGCACCTGCTGATGTCTCTGTCAGCTGCAAAATCTAAGCAGGGTAAGTCAGGGAGACAGTGAGAGAAAGATGTACTGAGCTCAGGAAGGATAAGTGAAATACCCCGATGACTGCATGTCAGAGGGGGGCATTTTTGTACACTGGGTCATTCCATTTCTCTCTTAGGAAAAGAAACATATAAATGTTACATTTAAAACCCAACAGATGAACAGGCAATAGGCACCCATTGTTTGAACTGAGGCGAGACGTTAAAAGGCAAATTTCCTGGGTTATCCTGTTACTGATTATTGTGATGGCTGTCTACAGGATATCGGTATTTGCTGTCTTGCAAAAGAATCACCGCTTTGAAGTTTTAACTGCTTAAACATACAAACAATATAACATTGTGAGAAAAGAACTGCTCCTTCCTTGGAAAATATTTGTATTTACCTGACTTAGAAATTAACATGTCTGAGAATATTGGTTTCTAATCAGCTGTGTACTCATTGATAGTTGGTAACAATACATTTTGTTAACTTGTGTTTTCATTATTTGTTAAACCCAGGAAATTTAGATGCGCCATTGTTTAATCCAATTGTCCAGAACTGATAATGGCAGGGACTGAAGGAGATTTAAACTACTGGGCAGGAGAAGGCAAAGGGAGGGACAGTTCATTGAGAACGCTGCCAAGACACTCAGACAGGGCAGAGGGGCTCGCAGGCAGACGAGGGTATTTGGCTGGCATGACGTGAGGCACAAGGACAGTAACACTTA
The DNA here is from genome assembly GCA_026402145.1 of Polypterus bichir lapradei. Lineage (NCBI taxonomy): Eukaryota > Metazoa > Chordata > Cladistia > Polypteriformes > Polypteridae > Polypterus > Polypterus bichir. The sequence continues at coordinate 47,669,374 of JANRMT010062861.1, read as the reverse complement.
CTTTCAGGGAGGAAGAGACAGCTCCACAAGGAGACGCCAGTTGTGGGTCCAGCGAGAGAGGGAAGCTGCATGAAAGGACCGAGCAAAGCTGGCAGACGAGAAATGAGGCATGCCTAGGTCACAGCAACACAAGGAGCCCAGAGTGGAGAAAAAAGAAAGACGAAGAGATGCTGACAGGGATTCCACGATTTTGATAAAACTTCTGTTGGGAAATGAGTGCCCGGTGAACAGACTGCATCGGTGGACAGGAAGATTAGTTGTTGGGGTAACACAACTGGACTCTGCACCACTAAAGGTTGTATTCTCCAATCCTTGTTTTTAATGGACTTTTAGAGTGTGGACTGTGTGCTTTCCTTTCTAAAAAGGATTTTTTTCCTGATATTGTTAGATTTTGTTTATATTCTTTTATCTTTTTAATGTATTTATTATTGTCTTGTCTAATAGAAGTTACTGTTGCTTTTCCTGAAATTACTGTTGTGTCTTTCATTGTATGTTTGCCCACCGCCCAATTTAAACAAACCTGTGTGCTATTTTCTGTAAATCTCAAGAGTTCCCATTCTCTTAATAAAACTGGGTGGCATAGTCAGATATTTTAACAGTTTCTAGGTTAGATTACCTGTAAGTGTGACCAGACACCTGTCACATAATTTTGGTTTTGTTCCAATTTTATTTTTTGGAAAATTTATTTAATAATAATAATAATACATTTTATTTATTCATAGATGCCTTTCTAAACACACAAGGACACCGAACAATAGATAAAACACACATTATAAACAAAACTAAAAATACAAAAATTAAAATCAGACAGAGCAATTGTAATCAAAGAGAAAACTCAGTATTAAACAAATGAGTTTTAAGCTTAGATTTGAAAAGTGAGAATGAATCAATATTTCTAAGCTCAGATGGTAATGAGTTCCAGAGCTGGGGTGCAGAGCAACTGAACGGTCTGCTCACCATGGTGGCAAGACGGATGAAGAGAACAGTCAAGCGGATAGAATAAGAGGATCTAAGGGTGCGGGAAGGAACAGCAAAATGGAGGAGGTCGGACAGATACGAAGGGGCAAGGTTGTGGATAGCCTTGCAGAACTGAAAGCCAGTGAAGCAGCTGCAAGACGGGAGTGATATGTTGAATAGAGGGGAATCTAGTAATGATGCAGGCAGCTGAATTCTGGATCAATTAAAGCTTATAAAGAGATTTGCAAGAAAGACCAAAGAAAAGGGAACTGCAATAATCCAAATGAGAAGTGACAAGGCTATGAACAAGGATAGTAGTTGTATGGGGAGTGAGGGAGGGGCAAATATGATTAATGTTACGCAGGTGGAAATTTGCAGACTGGGAGGTATTATTGATGTGGTACTGAAAAGATAGAGTACTATCAAGGATGACACTCATACTCTTAACCTGTGGGGAAGGGGAAACAGAGGAATTATCAACAACAAATGAAAAATGGTCAGTTTTGCATAATGTTGATTAGGGGAACCTCAGTTTTTGTCCAGTATTTAAGTTCTGCTATGCAGTCAATAAGCGAGGAGGGTGGAAAGGAAAAAGTAGGTTTATTTGATTTTAACCCACGGACGTCACTGATTATGTGGATTATTTAATGGATAGAGCACTGCACTTTTCAAACACTTGGTTTTTAATAAAAGTACTTGATAATTTTGCACCAACCCCTTGCTGAATCTGTTTGTCCTCATTTGTCTGGATCATCTCATGACATGAATATAGAAGTCTACAGGTTTGAAAGGCTACTGAAAGCATCTAGCAGCATGGTGCCAACCTGGATCATCACACTTTCTCTGATGAATCCGTTTCTTTTGAGACATTCACACAGCTAGATCTGAGTTTGGCTCCAGCAGCAAGACTACTTGTATCCCACCTACCTTGTGTCAAAAGCCCAGACTGCTGGTGGTGGTGTAATGGGGTGGGGAATATTTTTTGGCACTTTTTGGGCCTGTTAATACCAATCATTCATCACTTGAATGCCATGGCCTATTTGAATATTGCTGCTGACCATGTGCATCCCTTCATGGTCACAATTTGCCCATCTTCTAATGGCTATTATGATGATAATGCAGCATATCACAAAGCAAAAGCCATCTCACACTGGTTTAAGAAACATGACAAAGAGTTCAATGTTCTTCAATGATCTTCAAAGTCACTGGATCAGAATCCAATAGAACACTTTTGGAATGTGGTTGATAGGCCGTTGAGAGAGCAAAAAAGGCCCTACCCAGTATTAGTATAGTGTTCCTAACAATCAATTTATATATATATATATATATATATATATATATATATTTTATAATACTAGGGGACTTCACCCCCTGCTTGCTTCGCTCGCCAACACCCCTCTCCTAAGCTACGCACTTGCCACTTTGCGTCTCTCCCGCTCGCGTATTTGGATTTTACTTTGTGGCAAGCAGCTGGGGGCGGTACCCAGCCGGGACGCCCAGAAGGACCGGAAGAGGGACTACGCCTGAGGACTCCCTGGTTGGTACGGAAACCACGGTAACAGAGCATGGAAGCTCAACCCTATAGGAGCCCGTGGTCACCGCCATGGGGCACCCTGATGCCTGAAAAGCCCTGGACGTCAGCACTTCCACCACACCCGCAGGTGCTGGTGGAAGGATTACCAGGGAAACCCAGAAGTTCATCGGGAGGCACCTGGAGCACGTCCGGGTGAACATAAAAGGGGCCACCCCCCTCCATTCGTCAGCTGGAGTCGGGTGGAAGAGGACAGAGCTCGGAGGAGAGGAGTGGAGGCGGTGAAGGAAGGCATTGTTGTGGGAGGCCTGGACTAAGGGTGATTGGTGCAGGGGCACTGGGTTGTGCATGGTACTTTTGGTACACTGTAAATATTAATAAACATGTGTGTGGTTTGAAACCATCGGTGTCTGTCTGTGTCCAGGCTGTTTCCCACACCTTTCAACAAACAACGAACCTTTTAATTCTCGCGGATACGCTTCTTCATTGGGAAGAAACACTACTGTTCCCTGATGGCAACACGAATTATACGATCTACAACTCTCTGACTTAAATTTTAAATCCCAACAATATATTCAATCTCTTTTCACTGTTCTGTTATTTCAATGAGTAATCATTTCCGTTTGTTTGCGCCAATGCGATCTTTACTATCATTTTTTTAAGACTTTCAAATTTTAGTACTTTTATTATCTCTAACCTGCTCTGCATGTGTATCACGCCAATGTTTTTGAACCTCTTTACGATGTTCTACTTTGTCATCTACTCTTTGTCATTTATTTCCAGCCTTGGGCATGGTTAAATCTCTTGGCACAAAGTCTCGTCTACCGGAACTTAAAAGTATCTCTATGAAAAAGTCATGGCTAAAAAGTCTTGTCTCGTCCCAGGATTTTTTATATAATAGAGAGATATTTCCCCATCAAAAAGCACAATTTGGATACAATCTACAGAAAAGGTTAATTAACAAGAAAGGCAAAGGTCATTGATGTATTTCAAGTTTAAAAAAATATACAGACATTTCTTAGAACAAAAGAATAAAGCATATGAAATGAATTTAAAATAAGAATTATGCACTGAATATGAAAAGCTTGGAACAAAAAACCAACCACAGGGGTCCCCCACAAATAAACTTAGGTGCCACTGGCCTTATGTAGAATTCATTTTCAGCCACATATTAAACCTCAGTATCCTTCCATTTTGACAAAGACAGTTTAAAAGTGGAAAACTGTAAGAAGTCAGATTGAACATTCCGCTCTTATCTTAATGAGAAGGAAATCAGAAGGAGAACTAATGTGCTTGTCTTGCACATAATCTGGGCTCTCATTGATTCCCTAAGAAGGTGAAGGACTGCAGATGTATCTCAAGACAATGAAAGGAATTAAAGATATGCATTTATGTGGTTACTGCTTCAACAAGCTAACATATTGAATGTGAAAGTCGGCGGGTCTCAAATGAGTTGAACCATTATACAAGAAATGTATTAACAAACTCAACAATGTGAGGTTACTGGCTTTTATTATCAAAATTAGACATGGTGGTAGTCCTGTTTAACTGCACCTATGTTTACTGCTGATCACCTCTGGGCCAGAGAGATAACACCTTCAATTGTTTCAAATAAAATGGTTTTCTATTAATTATACTTTCTAGTGCTGCACCTGTTTTTTTTTTTTTTTCCTAGCGGTGTTATTACATTCAGACATTGTTGTTATTTAACGCATTTCCTATAATTTGCAAATTGTTTCAAATTAAATTGTTTGCAATTGTTGTGTTCATCCTGTTATCTGCCATATTTTTTTTTTTTAATTACACTCTCCAGACAGCTGCTCCTCGCTTGCAAACACTTGAACAGGAGCTTTGGTTTGACTTGATATTATTTTATATTTAGAAAATATGTGTACATATAAAAATATACAACAAGAACCTGAAATTGATTTTCATAGGAAATATTACAGTTCACACTTAATTAGTGAGGATGTGAAAAAACATTGTCAATGCTGAGATAGACTTTTACATGAACCATCTATAGGACGGAATCATCAGAAATTTAGTAGTCACTGCATGGGATATGATTCAGAAGACGGCAGCTGCACAATGAATTATGAAGTGTATAGAAACATCTGCTCTGTTCAACTTCCAGTTAATACCTCCTAACGCATTTCATCCTACAAGCAGATAATGATCCCAAACCTACTGCTAAGGCAACACAGGAGTTTTTGAAAGCTAAAAAATGGAAAATTCTTGAATGGCCAAGTCAGCAACCAGATTTAAATCCAGTTGAGCCTACCTTCCACATGAGGAAGAGAAAACGTAAGGAGAGATGCACCCAAAACAAGCACGAGCTGTAGATGGCTGCAGTAGAGGCTTGGCAGAACATCACCATAGAACAGTGGTCTCAAACTCTGGTCCCGGGGGGCCACAGTGGCTGCAGGTTTTCATTCTAACCCTTTTCTTAATTGGTGACCAGTTTTTGCTGTTAATTAATTCCTTTTCCTTTAATTTTAATTGACTTGTTTTTTTAAGATTTGTTCCCCTGAATTCCTTCATTGTTCCTCTGAATTGCTCCATTTCTTTCCTTAAATGGCACCCAAACAGAAATGAAACGTGAAGCGAGTGAGCCAACAGAAGACCAACTAAGTCAGGGCCTCAAACTCCAACCAATTTCTCTCCAACCAGTTGTTTAATTAGGCAATGAATCTTGTTAATTAAACCTGTTCTATAATTCCATAGCTTGTTGCTGCTCTCATTATGCAATGGTATACATTTCCAAAATTATTGATTTTCTCTTTTCTAATAGCACTATTAAAATGTTTTGTGGACCAGAGCAGATCAGCATTCTGGAGACCTTCATCTTTCGTTATTTTCAGGTATTGTGTGATGGACACAATTTGCTGGTCATGTTTTGGCTCATTTTATATCTCATTATTGTTTGACTGCTAATTAAGGAAAAACAAACAATTAAGGGCTCTGAGTCTTCAAGAATAAGTAAATTAAAATTAATTCAAATGAAGTTAATTAGCAGCAAAAACAGGTCATTAATTAAGGAAAGGGTTAGAATGAAAACCTGCAGCCACTGTGCCCCTCCAGGACCAGAGTGTGAGACCACTGTCACAGAAGATAGTCTCCACTCCAGGCATTAAATCAACTAAAAAGTTGCATTGCCAAGTTTTCTTTTGCACCTTACAATTTTTCTCTTGTGCAGAGTATTTGATTTAAAAGAATACAGTAATCCCTCCTCCATCGCGGGGGTTGCGTTCCAGACCCCCCCGCGATAGGTGAAAATCCGCGAAGTAGAAACCATATGTTTGTATGGTTATTTTTATATATTTTAAGCCCTTATAAACTCTCCCGCACTGTTTATAAATATTCCCCGCAGCGATATACAGCATAATCCCTTTGTATTCTCTTAGATATTAGGTTAGATTCATTGAAATTATGTATATAAACACACACTGTTTATATACAGTAAAACCTAAATATTATTTTAAAGATATTGAGTGTCTCCGATATCACATATGTTACGGCCATTACGATAGACAGGTCACCAGCAATAAATACGTACATTGCAAGAAAAATAGTATACAGTAAATGTATTAATTATTTATGGTTACTCACCAACAATGACACGATGACTTGTCCGATAACAATGAGTTTAATTTTACTGCACAACAAAGGAGAGCGTTACATCCCTTGTAAAGGAGCCACTTCAGGCGATTGTGTAGCACTGCCGTTGTTCTTCTTCTGCCAGTCTTCAATCCAAATCCCTAAAGCAGATTCCATCCAGACTACTGCCTTATTACATCCACTTGCAACTCGTTTTGCACCCTGGTTAAAAGGACGCTGCAGCCGTAGATCTTATATTCCTTTCCTACTTTTTAAATAAAAAGAATCGTAGCCTTCAACAAATCCAAAACGTTTACCTTTTCGGCAATCGTTAACATCTTCTTCTTGCGCTTGGGCACGGCACCTGAAGCAGTAGCAGATTGTTTTGGAGCCATAATGAAGGGCTTGACTATGCACAAAGATAAACACTAAAGAGCACAACTCTTTACACAGCAAAGCACGTTGATGCTGAATGAGCGAGATGAGACTTCCTGGTTAACACTGCATAGCTCCTGCGTGCTCTGATTGGTTAGCTTCTCAGTCAGGAGAACTTAACTGCGTGCTCTGATTGGTTAGCTTCTCAGCCATCCGCCAATAGCGTCCCTTGTATGAAATCAACTGGGCAAACCAACTGAGGAAGCATATACAGGAAGTAAAAAGACACATTGTCCGCAGAACCCGCGAAGCAGCGAAAAATCCACGTTATATTTAGCATTTATTTAGTTATGCTTTCATATAAAATCCGCGATAGAGTGAAGCCGCGAAAGTCGAAGCGCGATATAGCGAGGGATTACTGTACTAGTAAAATAAGCTGTTACAATATGTAAAAGCAGATACACCAGTCAATCGATTAAAGTCCATCCTCTTTAAAGTCCGTCCGCTGGAGGTGAAGGGGAGATAAAAGATCTTTGTAGATCATGCCATTTATTTAAAAATGATTATTATTTAGTAATTTGTCATTAGCATGTTATTTTGACTCGGAGTATTGTCTCAAAAAGATTTATATTGAACATTTTGGACAATGATATTCAGCACTTGTAAGATTTACGTGAAGCAAGTTATACAAGATCTTCTGAAGCTCTGCAATTACTTGGGCTTTTAGTTTCTCTGCATTTGTGAATGTAAAATTATGAGGAATCTGATAGCCCTAACCTCCAAATTTTCACAAACAGTTCAAAGGGATTTTACATAATACACGTATACACAGATTGTTAAATACAGTGTTCCCTTTACTGTAAATATGCACCCAAAAGATACCATTTTTTTATTTTTTACGATCTAATTTTAAATAAAGTCATTAGTCTATAGAGCAGATCTATGTTTAAATGAGATGCTTCATTTTTATTTCAGTAATATACAGTGTACATATACAGTACAGAGTGTTATTCCCATTAGACAGTTGTAAAATTGTTAACTTGTGATAAGAATTTAAAACAAAGTCTTTTTGATTATATGATTAATTCAAATTTTTGTTTAAAAAATAGGTTTTTTGCTTCTCTGCACTTCAAAATCTACTATAGATTAATTGTAAAAAAAAAAAACAGGCTACTTTAAATAGGCATATGAGCAGCATTTAAGCTGTATTTAAGATCATTTAATGTGGAGAAGAAGAAAAACCTTTATCAGCAAAAAAAGCGTCCTAAATATACCTTTCTATTGGGAGTAATTGAAGGAAAAGGGTGACATTTTTTTTTTGTAAATGGTGTAGTACTGTCTTGAAATACAATAGCAGCACATCAATAATGCATTGCCACATACAAAACAAGCATGCCAAATGCAAAGCTGGACTGCAGCACCTACCATGTCTGTAATATTACCAAGAACAAAACTGATGACTGCCAGTCAAGAGGAAATCTCATTGAGAGTGTGTGTAGTCACAGAACTAGACATGTTACCTATCAACATGGTTGATGGCAAAGCCTTCTCAGCAGCTAATCAAGCCAGAGTAGCACGTTTTGAGACTTTGTGAACGGCCATACAGAAAAGAAATTTAACAAGAAGACGCGAGAGCTAAAAAGCCAACTAGCCACAGTCAGCAAGGTTGCACTCCCAACAGACTTCTGCATTGCAACAGAAACAGACAGTTATATAACCTGAATGTGCTGCTACATAGATGAAGACCACGGAAATGCAGAGTTTTCTGCGAGACATCAAACTGACAAAATTGCTTATAAGAAATGCAAAGTTTTTGATTTTTTTTTCAAAATGATGCATAAATCATTGTGGTCATCAAACCACCCACCCCGGCTCAAAGCAGCATATTTCACACTGCAAGCTGCAGTCAGTAACAGATTTACCATGTATTTTAACTGTGACCATACCAAGAACATTGGAGCCTTCATAGTACATATTCTCAACTTCAGGATGGACTATAAATAGACTTCAAAAGTGACTGACCCACGAGCATGTCAATATGTGACTCGTTATCACTTAATGGTAAATACTTACAAGCATAAAGCATTTATTCTTTCAGTGCTATATGACAATGATTTTTCTTTATTTGATGAAAACAGGTTAACGTTGGATTTAAAAAAGAGATAAAAATGTACATCCTTACTCAGAACCAAGCAGACATTTACCCATATAATAAAATGGCTTTAGCACAAAAACACCATGCATTATAATCTACACATCACATTCATCTCTGCATATGTATAAATACATGTATAGGGGTTCATTCCTTCATAAAACTTAACTTTTTCAGTCTAGAAAGTATATTAACACTCTTCCTTGAATGCAGGTGTTTTAGAATTAGAATATATCAATAGCAACTTAATAAACAAGTTAGACAAAGTGCACCTGGCATAACATCAAGTGCATTCGGTGACTAAATTAACTCATATAAAAGTCGGAGCGTTTCACATTTTTTAATTACTTCATCCAAAAGTCAGTTATTACATTATTGTTTATTAAATAGTTTTGTAGCAATCATTGATATTCAAAAGTAATAATGAAAACAGAATGCAATTACGTGTCAGCAGACAACATTAAATAAGTGCTTTTTAGCAGCACTTAGAGTTAAAATAGGCAGTGGTGGCTCAATAGCTTTTATACCTTGCAGATTGTAATTCAAGTCATGTAAAAACGGCATCGATTGATGTGTGATGGAGGGTCAGTGACTAATTGTTATTCAATTTCCTTAAATGTGACATTTTTGGAAGTATATCCAACAGAGAAGTATCCAAAAATTAGCAATCGAATAATATCTATTAATACAAAATCATCAATATGAAAGGAGAAAAAACAACTGAAGTAAGTTACCCATCTAGCTATTAATATTAGTTAAGACACAGTAATGTGTTAAAATTATATAAATAAGAACTTAATTTATTGTATAATGGGAATATGAATGGTAAACAATAGGCAAGAAGATCAGGAGCTTGCTGTGATTGTTTGTGTCATGTAACCTAGAGGTGTAAAACTTTTAAGGTGATTCCACAGTTGCAAAGCTGCATTTTACACTTAATGCTATCAACACTAATATTTCAAGTGACATGTAGATAGAGCGATCACATAATGTACAAATTTAGTTATGAATTTTATTCTCTGTCAAATCAATATCTTTTCTAAGGATTATGCCTTTCCCAGAATGTGCATGCCAATCCCTGCCTGAATGCCATCTTCTGGCAGCTTCTGATGAGTTAGGACAGCTCATGAGCTCTCCTAAATCCAAGTGAAGTTAGGAGTAATTTCCTAAATTAGGAAATTAATAAAATCATTTTACTCCCACTCCTTAGAGTAAGACCAAATTTGCATAACTCTGAGATTTTTGAGTCAATTATGGCCATTTTCTTACACTGAGATGTTTGATAAACACGGGCATAAGCATTAGCATTTTCACTTCCTACTTGTTCAGTATGAATATGCACTGTACTTTCTGAGCCTACTGTCAGGTATACTCTCTTTTTTATAAGCAGATCCCAATATTATTATGATATCTGCAAAATACTTTCAAAGTGTCTGAGCTAACATTGACCCCTAGGTATACCATTACTAATCAACGTTTCATAAATGCTTGGTCACTCTTAATGTGCACGATCATTGTGATCAGTCACAGATTTACTAACTACTAGTGATGACCAAAACTATTTCTGCAAAACCCAAATTTAGAGTTCTAATTTTTCAAAAACTTTGTGGAATAAATAATGTTGTGTAAAATGTGCACCTTTGTCACAGTGCGAAGCATAAGAGAGCACTTATCGTATATACTTGTGGATAAGTTCTCCCGTGGATTAGTCGGGACTTGCTTTTACAGTATAATTTCTAGTATTTTATAATGTTGGTCTTATAAGTTTAATGTGGAAATCTCACGCTATTGGTACAAGAGATTATGATATGCTAACAGCCACCTGAGAGAGTAACCACAGAGCACACTGCCTTTTTTTCTATGTGGGTGTGGCAATGTGCTGTATCAGCGCGTGTTCCTAACCTCTTTCTCTCTTTCTCTATTGTGCCTACGTGACAACACGGTAATACCCAAACTATTCTGAAGCAACATTTGCACTGATTTGTGTTTATTGTATCTCACACCCTCATACACCATTATCGTATGAGCAGCCCTTATCTACAATGGAGCGTTCGATCAGAAGAAAATATGAAGCTGGTTTTAAATTAAACATCGTTGAAGTAGCAAAAGAAATTGGTAATTGCACCGCTGCAACAAAATTCAATGTGTCTGAGAAACTGATGCGAGATTGAAGGAGGCAAGAAGATGAAAAAAAAAAATTAAGTGTCACATTTTTGAACAGGTGTATTAGTCGTGGTCTGATTTTATGATTGATTTTTCAGGTTTCAAGACCTGACTTATACATGAGTATATACGGTATCTGCAAGACATTTGTTCAGCTCTAAAATCTATGAGGGCACAAAGCCACAAGTGAATTGCTGGGAGAATCCTAGTTTGGATTGGCTTAAGGAGTTGGGAAAAGTAAGCACACTTTTTTTTTTCCATTTAGCCCCAAAATGACCAATGCAAGGTGGAACCGGCAGCATGAATGTGCTAGGAAGTCTGGCATAAGGCTAATGACAGCAATGGAAGGAGCCGTGGAGGATTGGAGTGTTGTTGGAGGGTGGCTAAGAAAGGAGACAGTAGTTTTACCAGCAGAACAATCCTTGGGGATTCCTTTCTTCCAGCAAAAAAAAAAAATTAAACACACCCATTTATCTAATTTTAATGAGGTTTGCAATTGCAAACTTAGATACAAAATTAATTTTAGGGTCAGTTACTCAGATTTGTATATGAAACGAAACTGCTGTTCTGCTCATCACAACTGGCAATAAACCAAGTGAATCTGACAGTAGGCTCAACAGGCAAGTACATCCCATTCTTATTGGACATGAAAGTGTTAATAATTCTCATGTTATTAATGATCATGCACAGGTTAGGTGAGATCAAGAAATGCTTTCCCATAGAATTTCTTTTTTGGTGGCAACAATGTGCAGAAAATACTGCAATAAATAGACAGTCCATAGTTACGTTGTCACAAAAAAGGTATAAAGCTGCTGATATTTTGAAATGACTAGATTTATTGTAAGATAAATATTCTGATAATAATAAAAGTTATTGAGATAGAGACAGTCAGTTGGATGATGTGGAGCCCATAGGCTTTGGTGCAAATAGCTGCCCTGTAGGCATTTCTTCCTCATAAGGCATTTAACGTGTCACGACTCTCAGAACAGAAATACACAGATTAAACACAAAAAGTCACCAGCTACTAAATGTGTTGAGTTAAAGAAGAGTGGACAGTGCAAAGAAACATGTTATATTTACGGAACCTGTTTTTCTAAGCCTACACTCTGCATGGTGCCATACTTCTAGGACTGTCATTCAAAGGGAGACGTTTAGTTATATTTCTGGTGGAAATTAAGAGATTAACATTTTTACATTTTTAACATTAATTACTGTTGATAATAAAACTGTTGCTTTCTAATACATTTTTTAATATTTTTATGAGTTTTGACAGAGCTCATTATCTATACTAATAAAAGGCAAAGCCCTCACTCACTCACTCATTCACTCACTCACTCACTCACTCACTCACTCACTCACTCACTGACTGACTGACTGACTGACTGACTCATCACTAATTCTCCAACTTCCCGTGTAGGAAGAAGGCTGAAATTTGGCAGGCTTATTCCTTACAGCTTCCTTACAAAAGTTGGGCAGGTTTCATTTCGAAATTCTATGCGTAATGGTCATAACTGGAAGCTGTTTTTCTCCATTTACTGTAATGGAGATGAGCTTGAAACCCGTGGGGGCGGAGTTTGACATCATCACGCCTCCCACGTAATCACGCAGTACGTAGAAAACCAGGAAGAGCCCCAAAAAGCGCTGAAGAAAACATGCATTATATAATTGAGAAGGCAGCGAAACAATAAGAAGCGAGCGAGTGATATATACAACCATATTCATGAGTTCTGCTACTTCGGAAACAAAGCACAGTGTAAACCTACACTTTAAATTAAGTTCATAGACAGGCTGCCGCTGGCGTTTGTAATTTAGTGCCTGCCCATATAAGGCCGTCCGTCAGCGGCAATCCAATAGCAAACTGCCACGGGTAAATATTCACGGGTGAAGGACTGTGCTTATGCAGAGGAAGATGACATAGTCAGGGTGGTGTTTGGCACAAACTCAGCGAAACTGCGAGAGAAAGTTTTAAGTACCGGGACTTCGGTAGCATTAGATACAGCCATGGACATAGCACGACATGGCAACAGCACAGCTGGGAACCTTCGATGCATGTACACCGAGCGGCTCACGTGAACTGACGCAGTGCACAGACAAAAAGCAACAGTTCCGAAGAGCGCTGAACAAAAACCGAATTACACAATTGAAAAGGCAGCAAAAAAATATGAAGCGTCTGATAAATACAAGATAAGTATGTAATAAGTACAGCTACTGCAGAAACAAAGCACACGGTGGAAAAAGTGAATGTCCCGCTAAAGGAAGACAGTGTTAAAAAAAAACCCGTGCATGCAGTGTGTCAGGTCTCAGATAAAGAAGAAGACGAGCTGTTTATTGATGCAGTAAGAAACGAATCTTTTTCATAGCTTATTTAACACACTACGTCTCCGCTGCGATACGCGGGTATATATATATGTATATGTATATATATATATACCCTGATCTACATACTCGAATAATGAATACTTTATTCGCAATCAATGATTGTTTTGGTAAAGCCATACTCAGTGTATTCATTAGATGAACGGTAAAAAAGTAAGAGCGAGGGTAGGGTCACTTATTGAGGCATGCAGGCAAAACCACATTAGCACGCGGGCTCGATGTACGAAAAAATATATCTTTTCAAGTTCTATTTAGTCCATATGTGTCAAATTCAAGGGCCACGGGCCACATCCGGCCCGGCGTGTAATTATATCCGGCCCGCGAGATCATTTTATATACTGTATTATTGTTATTAATGGCCCGGGTATATGAAGCGCTGGTAACACAATAAACTACAGATCCCATAATGCAGCGCTAAACCTGCCTTGCCGAACACTTACCGCGTTAATCAAGTCTAGCTTGCAAGTTATTGCGAAGCTAGCCCACACGATGCTTAAGAGAAAAGTTGATTCTGAAAATAGAGCCTTTAAAAACCGATGGGAGGCTGAGTATATGTTTACTGACATTGCCGTTAAACCCGTGTGTCTCATTTGTGGAGCTAATGTGGCTGTAATTACAGAATTTAATCTAAGACGGCACTATGAGACAAAACATCAGGGTAACCTGAAAGACCTGAATGCAATGCAGAAGATACAGAAAGCAGAAGAATTAAATAAGAATCTGACACTTCAGCGGACGTTTTTACCCGTGCACAATCACAAAGTGATTTCAAGTGAAGCTGCTTTTATGGGAGACACAAATTCACCAGTGCAACTTGCCCCACTTTCCCTGTTGCCAAGTAATGTTGAACCAAGTCGTCACTACGGTGTTCCCAAATACGCACTTTGCTGATAAACTGAGCGCACGGCGCTTTAGTGACTTTGAAGAACAAAAAAAGTCCGTCTACATGCGGCTCGAACCTTGTGCATGTTTGGTAGCACATATCTGTGTGAGAAGCTCTTCTCAGTGATAAAGACTAACAAAACAGCACACAGGAGTCGCCTCACTCATGAGCACCTGCAGTCCATCCTGAGAATCTCCACAACACAGAACCTCACACCAAACCTAAACGAACTTGTTGCCAAAAAAAGATACTAGGCGTCCAGCTCTAAAATGACATATGAGCAAAGACAACTGAATGATTTGATTTGTTATTGCTGAAAGGAACACATTTTATTTATATTTCCAGGTTTTGTTATGCAGCATGTTCATATTTGAATTTGTATAATTTTGACAGGATATATTTTTATGGAGAGCAAAATCTTTTGGGATATTTAAAATCTAAGTTTATTTTTTATATAAAATTACATAAGAGTAAAGAAATTTGAATGTTTGTTCTTTTAAAGTTTACTTTATTTCTAACTTGTATAATTTAGACAGGATATATTTTTATGGAGAGCAAAATATTATAAGTTGTTTAAGGTTTGAGTTGATTTATTCAGGAATAATATTCCTGTCTGTTTTTACCATTCCTACCAAAGATATTTCTGTCGACTAAATAAAAATTCCTTCTATTTAAAATTTAAAAACAATTTAAGAACAAATACGATAGTTCATAATATTCACGCAGACTTGCACGTAAGAGCGGGAGTTATCCGTTTTAACAAGCAGCGTCTTGCACTGATACGAAATAGCTGTGTGTGTATATATGTAGATATGTATGTATATGTATATATATGTTTATATATGTGTGTGTGTATGTATATATATATGTATTTGTGTGTATATATGTGTGTGTATGTATGTATGTGTGTATGTATATGTATGTGTATATATGTAGATATATATATGTATGTATATATGTGTGTGTGTATATATATGTGTATATGTATAGATATGTATATATATATATATGTTTATGTGTGTGTGTGTAAATATATATATATATATATATATATATATATATATATATATATAT
>JANRMT010062861.1:47628898-47654166 GCA_026402145.1 Polypterus bichir lapradei | reverse complement strand
ACGACAGCAACACTCATCACTCACAACAGTGACAAAACAATTACATTGACAATCATGTTACGTTATTTTCAAAATGTTTCCTTTTCTTTTTCATTGCTTCTTTAACACACTACTTCTCCGCTGCGAAGCGCGGGTATTTTGCTATATATATATATGTGTATATATGTATATATATTTATATGTATAGGTATATATATGTATGTGTGTATATATATATGTATATATATGTGTGTATATATATATATATATATATGATGTGTATATATATATATATATATATATATATATATATGATGTGTATATATATGTGTGTGTCTGTGTGTGTATATATATATATATATATATATATATATATATATAGATAGATAGATAGATAGATAGATAAATAGATACTTTATTAATCCCAAGGGGAAATTCACATAATCCAGCAGCAGTATACTGATACAAAGAAACAATATTAAATTAAATAGTAATAGAAATGAAAAAAAAAAAAAAGTTAGCATTTACTCCCCCGGGTGGAATTGAAGAGTCGCATAGTGTGGGGGAGGAACGATCTCCTCAGTCTGTCAGTGGAGCAGGACAGTGACAAAAGTCTGTCACTGAAGCTACTCCTCTGCCTGGAGATGACACTGTTCAGTGTATATATATATATATATGCCAGCAACACTCATGACAATGACAAAACAATTACATTGTCAATCATGTTACGTTATTTTTAAAATATTTCCTTTTCTTTTTCATAACTTCTTTAACACATTACTTCTCCGCTGCGAAGCGCGGGTATTCTGCTAGTTTATCATATATGCATAGATCTATACTACAGTGTCCTGAAAATACAGTCTCCAGCAGTCAATGTGTTAAGAGAGCTCCCTCAAATCTTTATTTTTTACTTGAAGGAATGGACTTTAAACCATGGAAGTACCTTCATCTCTCCTACTCTTTTTTGTATACAGGTGACTGGGACTTAACCCTGGGTCAGGTTGCTCCTAAGTGTCTTTCTTGCCAGTTACTTGAGTGGCAGATGACAAATATTGAGGCTAGAGGTATACAAAAACACAGTCGGAAATACCCTGAGGTCTAAATTGCTTTGCTTCTATTTCTACAGCCTCCTCAAGACCCTCTGGCTGTGTCGAGAGGGCAAGCTGTGGCTATAGATGGACACACTCACACACACATATTCATTTATGTCATGCAAATAAAACCCCTTTAAATTAAATTGAATTGACATGCTTTCTTTTCAGTGTCAGGTTTTATTGTTTAATGAATCTTACAACCTCTGCATGGCTCGCTTCATGATTGGCATTAATTGTATTATGCTGTCAAACTAGTTTTCACAGAATTTCTTGTGAAACAATATTTTTGTTGGATTACTGGTTGAGGAAGTATTTTATTTAATTTTAGTTTCTTTTAGGATGTGCCTTTTACAGTCAAGTGTTTAAAAGATATTGATGATTCCTAGTTGCCACAACTGTATTCCTTGGATCGTCGGGTTTTACATATTCCACCATGATTTATGAAAACCCTCTGAATTTCACCACATTTGCGCTAATGAAACAAATATTGCCATCATTTGTTCTTCAACTTTTATTTTTCAATAAATCAAATCTTACAGCAGTGTGGTATCTTGATTCAAGTCTTGTCTATAAACAGCCTTTCACCAGAGGAAAGTAAGAATAGTGCAGATTATTTGGTGTTCTCAAAGGAGCTCACATCCCTTAGTCAAGTATATCCCCCAACTAGTGACTTTCAGTCTTTTTTTCATTTAAGACTTTGTAGAAGTCAGGGATCAAGGAAAGTTTGTCTTTTTTAGTTAATATTACCTATCCTTTTAATGTGCGTTTGTGTATAATGCGCAACACACCTATTGCAAAAGCTCATGTCTGTCTTTTTGATCTGTTTGTCTGTCTGTCCACATGAAACAACTTGGCTCCCGTGGATCAATGTTGCTTTGGTGTGGCACACTTATTCTTCGAAGAAATTTGTCAAGACCTTTCAAATTTCATTCAGATATCTCATACAGATCACACTGTACAACGTTTTAAAATTAAAAAATTTCCCATTGAAAAGCCTTGATGAGTTGTCCATCTTAAAATGGAGAAATGTTATTTGTGACTTTAACTAGGAATTAGTTTACTATTTTATTTTTAACTTGAGAGCTATTGCTTGAATTTGTATAATTTGTATATTTCCTCTTCAGAGCCACTTGGCTACCCAATACCAATGAATCAGACCCCAGGCAGAGTGTGAGCACGAACAACTCACACGGCAGCGCACTTCTCCTGCTGCTTTAAGTAAGTAGGGGAAGGGGAAGTAACTATGTAAACATTGTGAAAAGAAGTGGACAACACACTCGTAAAGGTTTGGGGTTTGAGCCCTGTATACTGTAAGGTCCAGAATAGCCTTACCTGGCTTATGCATTCAATGAAACAATGAATCATACAACAGGAAAAATTGCAGTGTATGAATGACGTTTATATAGAGAGACTGACAGGAAATTGAACACAGAGGAATGCTAGGAAGAAGATCGAGCGAACATGACGTGGAATGGAAAAGCCAGAAGTGCAGTCGTCAGGTAAGGTCGGAAGTGGAGGGTTTAATGGATGAATGGAATCGTCTGCCAGTCTTCTAATTGTAAGTTTTATTCTTCTCCTTTTCTGTTGAACGAAAAAGAGAGATGTTAGTGCCTTGTACAAAACCCACTTTCTTTGTGTTGTCCCGCGTCGTTGAGCCCGTCAGCTGCTCCCCAAGCGCGCGTGTGTGACAACATATATAATTGATTGAACAATATTATCAGCAGATTATTATTGTAAAAAATCAATGTTATCAGCCTGCAGCCAAATGGTGTTTGAACTAATTAATAACACGAGAATGGTGCAGCTGCTCTAACTGATCTAAACAGAGGACAGGGTTTTAAAAATAGACAGTGACATCGGGAGATGGGAGGCTCCAGGAGCTTAAGCTGTGATCGCTGGCCCCCATCCCCCTTGTGAAATTCCCCTTAAATTTTTCTGAAGTAAGAAGTAATATCTGGGGGAGTCCCACTTCACGATTACAAATATGGATAGGCCTTGCTTCAGAATGGGTGGGCCTGGCTCACCTTTGCTTCACTTATGACTATTATTAATATTATTACAGTAATCCCTCGCTATATCGCGCTTCGACTTTCGCGGCTTTACTCTATTGTGGATTTTACAAGTAAGCATATCTAAATATATAACACAGATTTTTCGCTGGTTCACGGATTTCTGTGGACAATGGGTCTTTTTATTTCTGGTACATGCTTCCTCAGTTGGTTTGCCCAGTTGATTTCATACAAGGGACGCTACTGGTGAATGGCTGAGAAGCTACCCAATCAGAGCATGCGGTTAAGTTCCTGTTTGCTGATTGGCTCAGCGACGGAGCGCCAAATTCGATTCCGCTGCGTTAACCAGGAAATCTCGTCTCACTCATTTAACATCAACATGTTTCGCTGCGTAAAGAGTTAACTTTTGTGTTTATCTTTGTGCATAGTCAAGCCCTTTGTTATGACTCCAAACGATCTGCTCCTGCTACTGCTTCAAGGGCCGTGCCCAAGCGTCAACGGAAGATACTAACGATTGCCTAAAAGGTAAAGGTTTTGGATGTGTTGAAGGAAGGGAACAAGTACACCGCTGTAGGACGCCATTACAGCATCAATGAGTCCACGGTTCTTTTTATTTAAAAAGGAGGAAAAGAATATAAGATCTACGGCCGCAGTGTCCTTTAACCAGGGTGCAAAACGAGTTGTAAGTGGACGTAATAAAGCGGTAGTCCGGATGGAATCTGCTTTAGGGATTTGGATTGAAGACTGCCAGAAGAACAATGGTGATGCTACACAGTCGCCTGAAGAGGCTCCTTTAGAAGAGCTGTAACGCTGTCCTTTGTTGTGCAGTAAAATTAAACTCGTTATCGGACAAGTCGTTGTGTCATTGTTGGTGAGTAACCATAATTAATTTTCTACGTACAGTACTTAGTACATGTATGTACGTTTAATGTCACTGTATACACATTTTACTGTATATAATTTTGCTTGCATTGTACATATTTATTGCTGGTGGCCTATTGTAATGGCTGTAACATATGTGATATCAGAGACGCTCGATATCTTTAAAATGATATTTAGGCTTTACTGTATATAAACAGTGTGTTTATATACATAATTTCAATTAATCTTTCCTAATATCTATGAGAATACAAAGGGTTTATGCTGTATAACTGTGCGGGAAATGTTTATAAGAGTGTTGGAGAGTTTATAAGGGCTTAAAATATATAAAAATAACCATATAAACATATGGTTTTTACTTCGCGGATTTTCACCTTTCGCGAGAGGTTCTGGAACGCAACCCCCACAATCGAGGAGGGATCACAGTATTACTATCTTTGTGGTGCAGTGTTAGCATTAGCATTAGAATGTCAATTTTGAGTTCATGGTTGGGGGTTGGGTTGTTGTAAAGTCATGATGTCATTCATTTGCAAATATGAACTCCTACTCCTAGTTGGGAGTGTACGGAGGATAATTTATAAATACTTGTCCATCTCTAAGGTAGGACATACTTTTATCCTACTTGTACTTTAAGTGAAATATCTAGGAGTAATTCTTAGAAGCTTGATAAGCAAGGGCCTAAGTGCCAAGCTTGTAAAATACCAACATGATGGCATCTCTTTAAATTTGAATATGTACAGCAGCCTGACTGCACAGTGCAGATCTTCTCAATTACAATACAGAAGTCAGTGGATGCCTTATGTCAGTCATGTTAGAGGGAAAAAAAAATTCTTTGCGTCTTATATTTTGAAAAAAATATCAATTGTATGCTTCCAGTATGTGAAAATGAATAACTTTCTTATAATAATTCACTGAATGCTGATTGGACCCATTTTTATTCTATTTGCTTTGGCTATTTCAGCATTATAGTCATTGTTATTCATATGGAAACTGCAATCTTTATGGTACCT
The DNA here is from genome assembly GCA_026402145.1 of Polypterus bichir lapradei. Classification (NCBI taxonomy): domain Eukaryota; kingdom Metazoa; phylum Chordata; class Cladistia; order Polypteriformes; family Polypteridae; genus Polypterus; species Polypterus bichir. The sequence goes on along the minus strand of JANRMT010062861.1, from coordinate 47,649,195 downwards.
TTTATTCACCTTAATACCACAACACTAAACAACTTACTGGCTACACTGATACACCTTGGATGGACCAATGAAGATGTACAAAGTTGTTCCAAAGATTTGAATATTGCTGCATATCATTGTTCTGAGCAGTTTTTGGTCAGTTTCTGCCATCAATGCCAATTGTAGTATTTTGGAACAACAGCCTTAGTCACCTTAGGTAAGATTAATAAAAGGAAGTAAAAATGAAGATGGACATTACTTCAAAGCCATAAATAACTTTTGCAATCTGGACTCATACTGATTTCAAACCAGAAAATAAAGGACAGCTAGAAAACTTAAGAGAAGCTATTTGTCAGCTTCAAAAAGGTAATTAAATTGTCAAAAATGAGAAATTTGCAAACACACATATAAACTACTGCTGGAATTGAAGCAATTGGCACTACTTAAAAATAAATCTAGTTTATCTAACTAAAGAAACTCATAGGTTTTAAATGCAAACCGTTTCCAATCGTCCACTACTGTCGCCCACAACCCCACACCCAGTACAATGTCAGTATAACTGTTGGTATCAAATAAGATAAATGGGCTCCCAGTAAACCCTTCTAAAAAGTCAACTTAACAAAAGTATTGTGGATATTATGGAGGAAATATGGCTTACCTGGGGGAAAAGCCTAAAGGACACAGGGAGAATGTGAATAGATCTGGTTGGGGTTTAAACCCAGGATCTTGGTAGCAGCAGCACTAACTATTTCAGCAGTATGCTGTTCCACCTCTTTTTATGCAATACTAGTTACAGACCTGCAGGAAGGATTATATCTCAGTCAGCTGCCCTGGCAGCACCTGGATATTCCCCAGCATTCCAGGCAGCTGTTGCTAAGGATAGGATGGTTAAGTCTATTCTATGTGACTCTCGTCAGGACAAGCATGTGGAGAATAACTGTTAGTGAAACTTGCAAACAATTTTAAGTAGAGTACAATACAATACGATTGTTTATTTTGTATAGCCCAAAATCACACAAGAAGTGCCGCAATGGGCTTTAACAGGCCCTGCCTCTTGACAGCCCGCCAGCCTTGACTCTCTGAGAAGACAAGCAAAAACTCCCAAAAAATACCTTGTAGGGAAAAATGGAAGAAACCTTGGGAAAGGCAGTTCAAAGAGAGACCCCTTTCCAGGTAGGTTGGGCGTGCAGTGGGTGTCAAAAGAAGGGGGTCAATACAATATAATACACAGAACAGAACAAATCCTTAATACAGCTTAATAATAAAAATTTTAGAAGTACGGAGCAGAATTTAACAGTAGATGATATCACATAATAAGATTTGGATATTTTTAGAGTCCTGGAGACCTCATCCATAAAGCTGCCTCCCCATTTGGCCATTCCACGGCTGAAATGTTGCTCGGCCAGCCAATCCGATGAAAGGACCCCTTTTTCCCATGATTCCTGTGATCTTCCATCAGGGATGACTTTACCACAGGCAGGCAAACAACTTGGCAGGTGGGCCGTGGCACCAAATGCCACATTTGAGTACCGAGAACAGAAACAGAATAGGTGAGGGTTAGTAACAAATTATAACAATCATGTTACTTATGTTTTAGTGTTAATGACTAACAACAGAGATGCAGTATGTACAGTTAATCAGCAGCTCTAGTCAGAATATGCTAAACTGAAGTAGTGAGTCTTCAGCCGAGATTTAAAGGCTGGGAACGAAGGGGCATCTCTTATAGAAGCAGGAAGACCATTCCACAGTTTAGGGGCCCTGTAACTAAAAGCTTGACCTCCTACTGTTATTTTATTAATCCTTGGAATCATAAGCAGACCAGCATTTTGAGATCTTAATGTGCGCTCAGGTTTGTAAGTCATGATAATTTCAGACAAGTAAGCCGGACCTTGGCCATTTAATGCTTTATATGTTAAAAGGAGGATTTTCAAATCTGCCCTAAACTTAACTGGGAGCCAGTGTAAGGATTTAAGAACTGGAGTTATGTGTTCGTATTTTCTTGTTCTTGTAATAATTCTTGCAGCCGCATTTTGGATTAACTGGAGGCTGTATAGAGAACAGTTTGAACATCCAGTGAACACCGCATTGCAGTAGTCAATCCTACTAGAGATAAATGCATGAATTAATTTCTCATAATCCTGTTTATTTAGAAAGCGCCTTAATTTCCTAACATTTTTAAGATGGAAGAAACATGTTTTGGACAACTTTGTAATATGTGCTTTAAATGAGATGCTAGAATCAAAGATAACTCCTAGATTGCGGGCTGATTCAGTAAACTTAATTGGGATTCCAACTGAGTTAAATGATGACAAAATATTGTTGTGATCAGCGTCATTCCCTCCAACAATTAACATCTCTGTTTTATCTGTATTTAAAGACAAGTAGTTATCATTCATCCCCTCCTTTAATTCGCTAACACAACTAATTAAAGACAACATCGGAGAAACTTCATTTGATTTAAATGAAAGGTATAACTGGGTGTCATCTGCATACGAGTGAAAATTAACATTATGTTTCCTAATGAGAGATCCCAGTGGAAGCATGTAAAGTGAAAACAGTAAAGGTCCCAGTACTGAGCCCTGCGGGACACCATATTGAACTTCTGTGTATAATGATGGAGTACTGTCAGCACATTTCTGTACATATTGGAATTGATTTGATAAATAAGAACTAAACCAAGCGAGCACGGGGCCTGTAAACCCAACATCGTTTTCTAGCCTGTGCAGTAAAATAGAATGATCAATGGTGTCAAACGCTGCACTTAAGTCTAACAACATAATTACAATGGAGTTTCCTTCATCAGAGGATATCAGAATGTCATTTACAACCCGTGTTAGTGCAGTTTCTGTACTATGACCAGTGCGAAAACCAGACTGGAATTTCTCAAATAAATTGTAATGCGTAAGGTGTGACTGAAGTTGACTGGCGACTACTTTTTTCAAGTATTTTAGAGAGAAATGGTAAATTTGAAATAGGCCTATAATTATTTAGTATGTGTAGGTCTAGGTCTGACTTTTTAAGTAAAGGTTTAATGACTGACACTTTTAGTGCATCAGGTACTGTGCCATGCAATAATGAACTATTGATAATGGTTAAAATAGGCGCACATCATGTAATGAAACATAAGATCGCATAATATGGTCAAAACTCTTGCTCTGCCTTTTTAATGCAAATAACATTTAATGATTTGTCTCTGGTTATGTGTTTCTTTTTAATTTTTTTGATTTTTGATCTCCCACACCGTTTCCTGATTATGATTCTGTTTTGTGTCATGGTTATTCGTCTTTCTAGTTTTGACCCCTTGCTTGCTTTTTTTTGACATCTCCTAATTTCATCACCATTTAAATGCTGCTGCCATCTTGTGCAGAAGGTAGGTATAATACATTACTAGGATTATTGGCTTTAAATGCTGAAGCTGTCCATAAAGCAGTAGGTGAAAAGGTATTTTCAGTTGCCATCAAGCCACACCTACTTTCAATGCAAAGTGTGTATGGAGACTCCCATTTCCATTTACTCTGCTCTACCTCATCTTTCAGTTTGGCAAAATAGATCACTAGAAAAAAGACGTGAAAAGCTCTGGAGTTAGCTGTGAGACATAGGATCACCCCAAAAACATGTAGACGTTGCTGTAAATGGGGCTGGCAGTCTGAATCATGGTATCAATTCAAGATCATACACTGAAAAATCAAAAACAAGGACAACAACAATAATTTATTTTTGTGTAGCCCAAAATCACACAGGGAGTGCCGCAATGGGCTTTAAAATGCCATGCCTTTTGACAGCCCCCCAGCCTTGACAACATAAAAAGGCAAGACAAAACTCCCAAAAAATACCCTTGTAGAGAAAAAAATTGAAGAAAGTTTGGGAAAGGCAATTCAGAGAGAGAGAGAGAGAAAGAGAGACCCCTTTTCAGACAGGAATGCCGTCTATGATCCTTAGCTGAAGACTGGAAGTGGTGATTGACCAAGCAACCAATACGCTTCTGTAAGTTTTCAGATGTTACTCAAGATGCCTTTCCATGCTTTATGGACCATGACTGCTGTCCTTGCCTGACTAAGGTCAAGGTGTTGGTTCTTCAAGTGTTGCACTACATGCTTGATGAATGAACCAAGAATGGTTACAAAAGGAGAAGGGTGGTCAATTCTGCTGAAATGACCCTGAACCAGGAAACAGAGGAAACCAGGCATGAAACCATATAGAAATTGAAATTTGGATCAAAAAATCAAGGTACGAATACAATACACAGAACAGAAAGCAAGTAATCCTTTTCACAGATCTAGATGGCCTATCTATCATTGCCGCCTCAGGAATACAAGACAATAGTGCAATAGTATGTGAAGCCTGACCCAACACACCAGACACAGAGGCACAAGTCCCAGCACTACACAGGCTTTCTTTACAGTTTCCAGCTCTCAGAGTAAAACACTACACAGCACACAGTTCCTTTCTCTCCTTGTCTCTTCTCCCTCCACTCCTCTCTCAAGCTTCATCCTCCACCTCCAGTCTCTGGCTCTCCGAGTTGTGGCAGCTGTCCCCTTTTATAGAGCACCCAGAAGTGCTCCAGGTGTTACATGATCTCCTTCCAGCTGCACTTCCAGGAGTGATGGCAGCTGTGCAGAAGAGGACTCAGCCGTTCTCCATCCGCTCCTGGTGGTAGCTACAGGCCCCAGCAGGGTTGAGCGTCCTCACTCTGTGGCACTGTAGCAAGCTGGTGGGGCTGCTCTCTGTCATCCTGGGGGAGATATTGCCCCATGCAAGCTCCTTCCCCAGATCTTACCCTTACAAAGGTGTCCCGGCCGGGTAAAAATCCCAGCTACCCATTACAAGCAACACTACAATTACAGAGCAAAATGCACGAGAATATTGTATCACATAAGGATACAACAGTGCCATGACAAATGGTGAAAATCCAAAATGTAGGTCAAAAGGCACAAGGATCAAATATTGGAAACAGAAAATGCAAAAAAATATTTAATGGAAACTTTTTCATAGGCATTAGCTTAACACTAGAATTACCAGAGCCTACAAGAAAACTCAAAAATCTGGCCCACCTTAAATCCGTTCGCACCTCTCCCTCAGCGTCGTTTGTCCTGTAAGTGTGCCGATTAAGACAAGCAGCAAGCAGCCGGCTATTCCATCCCCCCACCCACTGCCGAAGTTCAATTTGCAAAGACATTTCTCAGTGCTCAGTGTTTATCTTCGCGTGAAGTGCCGGAGCTTTATTGGGTAAAAAAGTACATCGTCATTTAGAATACATACATTTCATGTGTGTTCAGTGTTATCAACAATCTCTGTAAAAACGTTGATAACACATAAACATTTTTCATGTATTACTAATAATTGACTAAATGTAGACATAAAATGTATAATGTGTGAAGCCTGAAATACAAATATAAAATAAACACTTTCATAAAAGGTACAAGTATAACAAAACAAATGCACTTTTATTCAAGAATTTAACCGAAGAAAAAAGAAGGCAGCTTGCAGTAGGCGCTTGCTATGAGAGCTTGCATTGTGCAATGCAAAGAACTGCTGCCTTTCAATCAAGAGGTCGCAGTTTCGATATCAGCTGCTTCCCAAATTTGCCATTTTCAGTAGTGAGCTACTCTTATTGTTTATATCATACAATAAAAACATACATTTTATTTGCGTCTGTAAATTTATAGTACTTGTCGATTTGTTTTTTCAGTTTTATTCTGTCATGTTCAAGCTTCCACACCCCCCCCCCCCCCCCCCCATCTGACGCCTTTTTCAGATAAAGACATGGTAGGTACAAACTTGTTTTGTTACACCCCCTCTTTATTTGATAACCGTGTCAGATCTTGTGCCCAAACGAGACTGGGAAAACTGTGGACATGGGTGTGAGTGTTGTGTGTGACTGAGAATGACTGTTGATGTGAATTGTTTTTATTCAGTTTTATTCTTGAGTGTTCCTGCTCACGCTGAATTAGTATGCACCTTCTGATCCATGATGTCAAAGCCGCTCTGACAAAAAAAGAGAGACTTAGATATATATGACATTTGGAATAATTCATTTTATGACCTGTATTGTTCCCACACACACCCAAGGACCATCCTTCTTACATTTACGACATGTGTATAAGGTGTGAAGCCTGAAGTCCAAATATCAAAGAAACACTTTCACAAAAGGTACAAATATAACAGAACAAGTGCGCTTCTATTCAAGAATATAACTGCAGAAAAACAACCCGCGTTAGGGTGCGACATTGACACGCATTCGCTACGAGCGCTTCGGTTGTGCAACAGTATCAGTTGTTGACTGATAATCTAAACTTCACGGGTTCTATCCCCGACGAGTCTGTTTTGAGAAGTGAGCTGCACGTATTCTTACTATTTTAGAATAAAAACATACATTTGATTCCAGTCTGTAACAGCTGGTGTAATTTATGATACTTGTAAAGGTTAGCTTTGTTTTTTTTTTTTTTTATTCAGTTTTATTCTCTCAGCCACATTCACGATCCCCAAGAATTTGACACTTCTGTTTTCACATAGACGCGCTATAACAGAGGTAAACTCAAATCATGACTGGCTCTTACATACAAAGAACGGTGTATGTAAGGACGGTGCATGTGCCCAAAACATTAACATTTATATGTTACTTACATAAAAGCCAGATCGATCTGGCTTTTACATAAAAAGGACGGTTTACCTCTGTTATAACGCATCTATGTGAAAACAGCAGTGTCAAATGTGGAAGCAGTAGTTTGCTATGGTTTGGGATCGTGAACGCGACTGAGAGAATGAAACTGAATGAAATTAAACCCATCTGACAGTGCTGTTTTCACATAAAGACACGCTATAGCGCTGCACTCTGTAGGAAGTAAGTAAATTAGTCCAAATAAATAACATCTGGACGGAGTATGTGCCCTAAAAAGAAGTTTGACTGTATTGTCGTACCCATGCTTGCGAACTGAAGTGTCTGCGTGCACTTTTCATGGCATTATATGTGTATTTTTTGAGCATGCCCATGTCGCTCAAACACAGGAAGCTCTGCAGTGTACTTGTGAGTTTCTTTTTTCTTCTGTTATAGTCTTAAATAAAAGTATACTTGTTTTGTTATACTTGTACATCAACATTTATATGTTACTTACATAAAAGCCAGATCGAATGTTATTTACTTACTTCCTACAGAGTGCTGAGCTATAGCGCGTCATTATGTGAAAACAGCAGTGTCAAATGGGGAGAGGAGGGGTAGGGTAGGATCGTGAACACGACTGAGAGAATGAAACTGAATTAAAAAAAAAAAAGCTAACTTTTACAAAAATCATACATTTACACCAACTGTTACAGACTAAAATCAAATGTATGTTTTTATTCTAAAATAGTAAAAATAAAACCAGCTGACTTCTCAAAATGGACTCATCCGGGATCAAACCCGTGAAGTTTTGATTACCAGTCAACTGTTGATACCTTTGCGCCACCGAATCAGTTGTAGTAAATGCCTGTCAATGTAACACCCTAATGCGTGTTGTTTTTCTGCAGTTAAATTTTTGAATAAAAGTGTACTTGTTCTGTTGTATTTGTACCTTTTGTGAAAGTGTTTCTTTGATATTTGGACTTCAGGCTTCACACATTAAAAACTTCATGTCTACATTTTGTCAATTATTACTAAAACATGAAAAATGTTTCTTTTTTAACGATGTGTTTACATAGATCTCTGTAGACATGGAACACACATGAAATACATGTGTTCCAAATAATGATATAGTATTTATAAAAGGTGTGATTTTACTTGACTTCTCACTCTATACAACTCCAAGCAACTGACATGCAGGTAAACAGACCTGAGCTGAGAAAACTGTGTGCCAGTGGGGGATGTGATAGCAGACTGCTTGCTGCTTATCAACAAGGACAAAAGACACTGACGGAGAGGTGAGAAGCGCTTTAAGGTGGGAAAGCTTACATATTGTAATCTTTTTAGTTAGCCAATAAAAGGTGTCATTTTGTTTGGCTTTTCTCTACATTTGTAGGCCCTGGTAATTCTAGTGTTAAACATTGACATATTCAGTATGTTTTTATGCTTTTCCCCCCAATGCCCCATCCCTTCCTTTGTAAAGCACTAGTGTGGGCAAGATTATTTTTTTATTAATAGAAATATCAATATTATTAATAGAAATAAATAGAAAGTGTTTAACTTTCAAACACAATTCCATGTGACAAAAACATCTATATATAATATATATACATATAAGATGTTTGCAAAGAAATGTCATCGATTTGAAGAATACAAAACTTATCCTTTAACGTGAAAAAGTCAGCCTGCTGTGATGAAACCAGGGCATCAGCAAACCCCAATCACATGAAGTCCCAAGTTCAAATAATGGAAGGTTTATTAAACAATTCCTCCACAAAGTTACACAAGCACAAACACATAAGTTTTCTCTCTGCACAATACCTCTCCTTTCATCATCACACTGCCCTCCTCCAGTTGAGTGTTGCTCCACATCCTCCCAGCTTTGACTCGCCTGGATAAAGGAGTGTGGTCCCTTTTATTAAGGATCGCCTGATGAAAGTACTTCCCATAAATTGGGGAGCGCATCTCACTACAGCGCTCCTTTACAGCACCCATGATCCCCAGCAGGGCTGTATTGCGAGACTACATCTCCCAGCATTTCCTGCTAGTTCCTGAATGGGCACGTTCATGGTGGGTTACTGCCATCTAGCATCTGGAGGGAACAGAAAGTCCCCAGAGACCTCTTCCATTTCTGGTGGGTTGTCCATTCCTCTGTTCTGGCCATCTCTTCTGGGTCTTTTTCATCTCTCCTCCTTGGATGTCTGTCTGCCTTCTAGGAGCCTCCTGTCTGGGTAAGGGACCATCCCCTCTTCTGGCTGCAATGCTGGTCCAGCCCATTTGGCATCTACACTGCAAAAGTAGCAACAGATTTAGTACCTAGTGACTTTTTTATGGATAAAATGCACACTCTTGTAGCAGTGGTAATCATCTCATGTCCTTTCTGTTTGCCTTCATTGTGGCCAGACCACCCCATTCTGTATGTCATAATGCAATAAAAACAGCCTATCAGGCATGTGACAGGACAGCAGGAGAAATAAGGGGAAGCCAAGTGTCTAGCATTATATAGTTAGTTCCTATGCAAATGTTTACATTGAATATTTTCTTGATTTTCCAAAATACCAAACTTATACTTTAATGTTGAAATAAGACAATCAGAGGTACAACAAAAATGGGAGAGACATCTAAGATAGTGCAAGGAAATAGGTTGATGAGGTATGGGCATGTAATGAGTAAAGACAATGAATATGAGGGCAAAAGAGTAATAGAACTGGAAGTACAGAGGAAGCATTAGAAGCCAAAGCAGAGATGAGTGGATAAAGTAAAAGAAGATCTGAAGGAAAAGCGCTTGACTGGTGAGGAGGTGCAGGACCAAGCTATTTTGAGAAGGTTGATCAAACACATCGACCCTACACAGAAGTGAGAAAAGATGAAGAGAAAGAAGAAGAATCCTTTAATACTGAAAAGTAGTCCACTAAATGAAAAACACAGCAAAAACTCTCCTATGTGTAAAAGACGTGAGCAGTGTGTTTTTATTTATTTGACAGTCTTTGGTACATTGTTTTTATTAAATAAACACTGTCATTATATTCTTGGCAAAACAAATAACTATTGTTCTTTTGTATGGCACCTTTTCTAATTAGAGCTGTGCTAACATGGTTTACAAAGTTGTCAACAATATGTAAATATTTCTTAAACATACTACAAAAATGAACAAATTTACAATCTAATTTCCAATTCAGTCATTCCTTATAGCTTTTCCCATTATGGAGCAATCAGTCAATCATGCTCTTCTGAAAAGAGATTTAACTTGCGATCATTTCTCAACATGTTCTACAGACCAATTAATGTTCAGCATTATTTTCCATTTATATAGCACCTTTCCTAACAAATGACATGAACAGATTTACAAGTTTCTGTCCCAGTAAGGCATCCCATTATTTAATTTCTGCTAGAGAAAGAGCTCTCTTTATAGAATAATAATCAAATTAAGTCAACTTCTTTATTTCCATAATTTTCTTGACAAGCCTCCTTGCGTTTTGTGATGTGCTTACTTGTCACATTTTCCTCCATCTAATAGCTTAAGTTATAATGAAAACATTAATCTGCCACCGGTTTTATGACCCTTCCAGCGATATGACACTCTGGTGCTGGTAGCATACCCGAGTAAATACTGACCCACGCATTCAGGAAATTTGTTTTCCAAATGCAGTGGGAGACTGAGAAATCAAGTCAAGCTTGTAAACTTGCGATACAGCACCACATTCATTTGCTTTCAATTTCTTTATAAATTGCTTATTGCTAAGAGAGTGTGGGTGTATTACACTATGTGGGAAATGAAATTTTAACTCACTTAAAGATGCAACCATCAGCAGCTTTCACACTACAATGCTGCCTTCATCAGCTTGGGAAGACAGGCTAAGCACAGACCAGGGCCATTTTCTTGATACTACCCACTTACTGAAGGAACGAGATGGATGTATTCTTCAGTGTTAATTATCGATCTGACGATCATTTACATTTCATATAACAAACTTTTCTATGGCCATAGATGTACTTTATAAAGTATTTGTGCTGTTAATTGTATTTACTTTTGTAATGTTGATGGAATTTCCCTAGTAACTATGTTGTTTGGTAATAAAGTTCAGTTTCAAAACAATATGTAATGAAGGATAAATTATTGAGACAAGCACTGGAATAAGGACATGACACATTGGATTTTTCCAGGCAAGCCCAAGGGCAATTTCATTTACTTCTTCTGTAGCCTTGATCGCGCACACACATGCTGCTAGAGCCATTGGTGATGCAACTAAAGCAACAAATGGCCAGTATCCATGCAATCAATTCTTGCCTGCTTGTGTTATGTGTAAATATCATGTATTTGTCATAAGTAAAGTTATTCCTTATGCTGGATAAAAGTTTATTATTATGGAGATTTCATATTCTGTAATTTTAGGCTATTTTTATTATTTGGATAAAGTTTAAATATCTATTTTGGTCATTGCCATCTTTTGTCTATACAACATGCAATTTGTGTCACAAGATTGCAAGCAGCACGTCAGTGCCATACGCAGAATTTGTGCTAGAAATATGAAGGCTCCACAACATAGTGTTATCCCCTCGTGAATTCTTTCAAACAAAACCTTAAAGTGTATTTAGTTATTCTCCAAGTAGGCCTAGTGCTAGGTTTTATTTCAGTTTTAACGTCTTTCTGTCCCTGACTTCTCTTTTGATTTGCCATTGTGTTTTTTTGGCCAGTTATCTCCATCCTTTTGGTTCTGACCTTTGCCTGTCCGTCATGTGACATTACATCTCCTGGAGCCTCATGTAGAGTATAAACAGTGCGTATGCACAAAAAGGTTGCGTATGCCCATTTCCTCAAACACTTTGAGATGTATAAAAACTAAACTTGGCATAAAGCCACACACATTTTCATTCGGTAGCCCCCTACCTTGCACATGCACATTTCTTCTCAGTTTTGCAAACTGGCAGCACCCAGCGTCAAAGCAGTGATGCTGTTTCTGTGTCATTTACCTTTCTTTTTCATATTCGCATCAGTGACGCAGGATTTATCAAATACACCAAAATTGCATATCGTTTACAAATTTAATTCACTTCATTGTAATCATTCTATAACAATATAATGGTACATGGAATGGCCAAACTATTCCAACTGACATAGCTGCTTTAGCACTGAACTGGCACCGGCTTTACAAAGGCAGACTATGAGGAATTGTGCTCTACTTGCTCCTTTGCAAGTTTTGTCCAGTCTCGGGTTTTTAACCACATGAACTTTTCAATGTGAACTTGCTGACCAACTTGCTGAGTCGCGCCATGCCAGCTGTACAGGATGGTATTATCCGCTTGTCATCCAGAAATATAAGATTTTCTTGCACTGTGGTTAAACTGTGAAACGTCAAAGTGCAATTCACAGCAACATCCGTGTTTCCAAATGTAATCAGAGCGGTCAGCTGCACGCACCTTTCTATTGCAACGCCGCTGGACTAGTTACATCAGCTAGGGATGAATCACCAAAAGAATGAGCTGGCATTACATCAACTATAGCTGGTGAACCTATAAACACAGCAGCTCTGTACATTTGCAGGTACTTTTCCAACTACTGTGGCAAAAGGCAAGCAGTTCTTTTAAAGATAGCCTCCGTTCTTTTAAAGTCACCTCAAATGGCCATGAAAACAGAAGAGAATCAATACATTTTGTCACTTGGAGCCGATGCCACACTATAAAGGCGCCTTCAGAGAATGAATTTGCTTATGTAAATGCATTTCCACACTATTAATGTGCTGCTCTATAGTCCACAGGTGTGTTGCAGTGTGCAGGCATGTACCTGAACAGATGCGCTATAATGAACCTGACCCACATCACAAAGTACAGCCCTTACATTCCTTAGTTCATTGGCCACATCTCTTTCAGCATCCACTATTGCATTTTGTGACTCAGAACAGCGTCCATCTGCACACAGCCAGATGGCCTCCTAGTGGTTTCCGAGGCAGAGGTGTGTGTGAATCCACAGCAGCACCATCATGTCATCGGCACGGGATTTAGCTTTTGCAATATTCTCTGAAGCAGAATAAACAAATGGCGGCCTGCGACTCACCTTTCCACATTGACTGTGATATCTGACCACTTCCTTTTTCTTTCAGGCACTGTGCGACTTTCTAAACTTTCGAGTGCATCCACTGTGCATTTGTTGCTTATACTACTGTAAAAGCCAGCAAATAGTATGTTTTTCCTTGCCTTCACTTCACATACATTGACATTCATCTTTTTTCACATGCCTTTTTTATTGTTTTTTAACCAAACATTGAATGAAAGGTGATATTTATATTGATTTACATATTGAAATCTGGAAAATTCTGGGAGGAGTCAGGGGTGTAGGCACATGTGTGGAACTTGGTGTACATACAGATTTATGTATGTGGATTTTTTGTGCGTATGCACATTTCCACTTTTGTGCGTACACCATGTTTTAGTGTGAATTCTACGCATGGCTTTATACATGAAGCCACTCGTCTCTCTGTATCTCAAAATAATTTGTGGAGATGCTGTCTCACCAGTAGTTATATACCTTTGGAACTGGTGGAACCTACATATTCTAAACAAATGATTGAGCACTCTAGAACTGCTTTGATTTTGATAGTATAAACAACTCTGTAAGTACTGGATATTTGTCTGATGTTTCTGTCATTTTACTATTGTTTTTTAGAATAAGATTGTCAGATTACACACTGTTTTTGCTCATTTTTAATATATTCTTGTTAATAAAAGAACTTTTCTTAGTTGATTATTGGACAAGAGGTTTTTACCATTTTTTGTCTTTCATGAGTCCTATTTGAAGACTGCTAAGAATTGCTTTAGATCTGGTTTTTGCCCCTTTTGTTGTATTATTTGGAGGAAAGGTCCATTGTCGGGCCTAGGCCTGAGTTAAAGCCTGAGAACAGATATGAGAGGCAAGGCCATTTTGGACATTTTGGAATACAAAAGCTTGAAGTTACTCCTGCCTGAGGCTCAGTTTCAGAAGTGTAGGCCTTGTTTTTGCATTTGTGCATTTTACTTGTTTAATTGGATTTGTGAGAGACTGAGAAATTACAAAACCTTGTGCCCATATACCTGACACAATATTTTCCACCCTTCTTCATGACATTGAAGGAAACATATCCATGACATGTGTGGAGCCGACCCGGACACAGACAGGCGGACATGTTCTTAATCACCACCACACGTTTATTTACAAACTATTTACAACAATGAAGTCACACAGACTCAGTCCATTTAGTGCACAATTACCCCAACAATCACAGTCCTGGCCACAAATGCCTTCTTCTCGGGCCGCCTCCACTCTCCTTTCTTGCCTTGTCCTTCTTCCACCCAACTCTAGCCCTGAATGAATGGAGACGGCCCCTTTTATCCAGTTCCCGGATGAGCCCCAGGTGTTCCCGGCATTCCTCCCTTGGCCACGCCCCAGCGTGGCGGAAGTGCCGGCTGTCCTCCCGGCAGCTCTCTGGGTGCCGTCCTAAATCTTCCCCCCAGCACTTCCTGGTGTGGCAGAAGTGCTGGGGTAACAGGTCCCCAAGGCATTGGGGCGCCTCCTGGCGGTGACCACGGGCTCCTACAGGGTGGAGCTTCCATGCCCTGTACCCGTGGCCCCCAGAGCAACCAGGAAGGCGGCCCAGGGTGGGCTTTGACCCTCTTCCGGTCCCTCAGGGTCGTTGCCCCTGGCATCCCTGACACATGCTATAAACTTAATGTTACCTGTCTGGAAAACCTCAATCAACAATTGAAGGCTGCCTCTGCTCCTCCTCTATGCCTCTTCTCCCTACAAGCTGAGTTGGCAACTCCACAACCTTATTCCTTTTTTGCTCAGCCCCAGGCATCTATCTTACCTTGACCGTCTCCTTCTAGGTTTCAACTACCTCTGCTTTGTTGCCTCACTATTTCTCTCAAATTGTTCTATCTCTCCACCTGGTAAGTATGTTGGACCAACTCCTCATGACAATCATAGGGGCAGCACCACAGAATAGGCATTGGTTAAGATTGGTTGGTAGACACTTTAAAAAAAATGTTCCCATTACAAAGGTCTGTCTAAGATGCAGCTTGCTGTAGCAAGTCAAGACCCAAAAATTTGGGTGGTTTAGTGGAAGCAACCCAAAAATACTGTTGGACCTTCTGATCTCCAATGCAATGACTGGCCTAGCATGGGCGCCACTTCTCCTGTTGCAGTGATCTGACTTGTGGTTGTGCCTCCTGCTAACTTTACTCTTGTGGCAAGCACCTGAACATCATAATGATGGTAGATTGGAGGATATAACTGCACTTCAGAAGCATCTGGATTGGATGGTTGAAATCACTATAGGTGGTTAGTGTGATACTGAGACATGGTTGCAGGGTCAGAAATGCTAAAAGCAGTGGATATTTTTAAGGGAGGGGGGGCTTAATTAGCAAAAAATTTCAATATTGTAAGGGATGTTGGGGGTAGTGTTTTGGCATTGGTAGGCTGTTATGTTGGTTCCCATTTTTATACCAGACATGCCATACTGACTGTTGAAAAGTGGCCTAAATCTTTGTTAAGGTATGGATGAATGAAGGACGGTGGAAGTTTGGCAATCACATCTACCTGTGATTTTTAGACCTGGAAAAAGCTTATGATTGTAAACCTTATGATATCTTCATTAAGGTTGCAAAAGATTATAAGATTTCAGGCCCAAATATGCCCTTTGTATTTTTGGAATGAAAGATGCATTTTTATAAATGACATTAATTCATTACCAGGTTTAAAGTGGGCAAAGGGCAGGGGTGTGTCTTGTCACTTCTCCTGCTTGTTATCTTTCTTAACATTGCAAGGTGCAATGGAGACTTGGAAAATGTCCATATTGATGTTCCAAGGGCTGTATCTCTGCTGTTTACGGTTTTAAGTTTTATGCTGTCTGGATATGAGCATCTTCAGATTTGAAGTCAGGGTCCCCTTCAGTAAAGGAGAGGTTTCATTTCTGCAGGTTAATGTTGGTAACTTAACTTATTTGGGTGACTAGAGCCTTGGAGTCATGTTAAAGAAATTAAACAATTGTGGACTCGAGACGCAAACATGGCAAAAAGGGAGTTGAGGCCTCCAAAATGAGCATAAAACAGCCTAGGAACTCGGTCAGCCCAGAAAAGGCTTACTTCAGACTAAATAGACCCAGAAAACTACTTGCTGGTCTCCAGCCTAGAAGGTCCCAAAAAGGGCAGCTGTCTTTGAAAGTTCAAAAATACTATGGAAGTCCAAGAAAATATAATAATAACGTCCTAGAGAGAGAAACTACAAAAGTGCCCACAGAGAATAATTTATTGTAAAAAAACAGAAAAATATAACAAAATGCTCAACAGAGCAAAAAGAGGCATAAAGGATTTACGTACAATGGCAATCCAAAGTAAACAAGTCCCAACAGGAAAACCAAAAGTGAAACCCCACAATCAGAAAATATCAAATGAAAACAGCACTTAGAAATCTCTGAATAGCAACTCCCACTGGCTAATTGTCTCATTCAAGCCTCCAGGTAAACACAGAAGGAAGACCCAGAAGCAGTAATATCAGGGTGGGCCCACCTCCTGGGGCTCTACGCATAAAATGAATGGAGTGGAATCAGATTTAAAAATACAGTACATACCGTATTTACTTGTGTACCACGCGCCCTCGTGTAAAACGCGCACCCTAATTTTTACAAAGAAAATCACGAAAAAAGTTTTGCCCCGTGTACGACACACGTTGTGATTGTATAGGAAGCATTTAGAGAGAGAGAGCGCTGTCAAGCAAGAGTGCGGGCAAGCAAGCGAGAGGGAGCGCGAGTGAGCGAGCAAGCAAGTGAGAGAGAGAGCACGAGCACGCAAGCGAGAGAGAGAGCGCGAGCAAGCGAGCCCAAGCAGAAGAAGTAAACATTACAGAATTACATTTCCTCGTGTATGACGTGCACCTGATTTTCTAATGCTAATTTTCGGGGAAAAATGTGCGTGTGGTACACGTGTAAATACAGTAAATGCAAACATAACCGAAAATACATACAAATATCAGTTGTACCGAATTGTGATTGAAAAGAAGGACCTAAACTTTTACTAGTCAGTCATTAGGTTTAGTTGTGACATGTGGATAATGACTGAAAGAATGTGATCTCATGTGCATGCAGCACAAATTTAATTCTTGCACAGAGTTAATAGTCTCACTCCATGATAGGGTGAGGAGCTACAGAAATATGTAAACCTTCAGAGTAGAAGTGCTACTTGCTTGGATCAAGATAAAACAATTGAGGTGGTTTGGATTTGTTATTGTTGATGACTCTTGGGATCTTCCCCTGGAGGAATAGCTGATAGCTTTCATCTACTAGAAGAATCAGGGACAAAGCTAGAAAATGATGAGGGGTTACTGTACATTTTGGTTGATCTTGGAGTGCCTGGAGATTTCCCAAATTATCTTGAGAATACAGTGGCTTTGTATGTCTTGTGTTTTTATTTTTATACCATGACATTCACCATGACACAAAGATGTAGAATGAGTGAGTAGGGCTGGAAAATGGAGTGGTGAAGGATAGTTTTAAAGCATTTGTGTCCTGTCCAGTTTTGGTAACACTTTAGTTTAGGTATTGCAAAATACATCTACAGTATTACTCTTGTGTAACAAGACCTTAATAAAGGCTTCTTTTGGTCTACATAACACTTATAAAGCATCAGTAAACAGGTTATTCATCACTGTGCAGGTTGGCATATTGACATGATGGTAAAATGACTTGTTAATATAAAAGATTCTCAGGAAGTTTTGCTTGTAGGTCATGTGAAAGAAAGGAAGAAAGAAATGTTTATTAAGATCTTGTTACATAATAGTAATAGATGCATTTTTTGCAGTACCTAATCTAAAGTGTCATTTCAGTGTTAGTTCTTCTTTTCACCTACTAGTTGCAAAATTACAGCCTTGAGGTGGAAAAAGAGGGGATCAGAAATGGGTGAATGGAAGGTTTTATGGTATTTGTTACTGTAAAATTTTGCAGCTTTTCTTAGGAATATCATGTAAGAGGAAGTCATAGAGAAATCAATTATCTTTCACTCTCATGCTACATTAACTTCTGAAAAAGGGGGGGCGGGAGTGGGGGTGGGCAGCAGCCTTCAGCCATTTGTGTGGAAGTTGCATCAGTGAGGGCTTTTTTCTCTTCTACTGTCTAACATTCATTCTCTTTTTAGAAATGATTTCTAGCATGGAGCTCTGAAATATGGTGTGTTATTTATAGCTGCTTATAATTACAATGCTATATAATACGGCTGCAGTGGACTGGTATTTTTCTTTCTCTCTTGTTTTTTTATTTTGCATAATGCACATTTTAGGAGATTAAGAAAGAAAGTTTTCTTCTGCCTCCCAGTTGGTCTCTTTATTATTCTGAGGAGTTTATCCTGTCCAATATCAAGGCCATAAGATTATTGGATTGGGTCTCAATGCATTTCTTCATTCCCTGAAACCCAGTGTTATGTAAGGATAAGGTTATAATGTAATGATTTTTTTCTTGTGAAATACTGTTTTTCATGTTCTTTGTGTTGTACTCAGAATTTATTATTAATCTCCATGCATATAAATGTATTTTGTATACAAAAATGGATTATTCAAGAGCTCTACATTATTGTGCAACACAGTGATAAGTGCCTTTTTTTTGCGCAGCTCCAAATTGAGTCCAAACCTCTGGTCCTGACAGTATATGGCAGTAAACAACATGCTAGTGTTATTGAAGGCTCAGCAAATAAGATGTAATACAAAATTATAATCCTTAACCAGAAAAGTATATTCTATGATGATGACTTTGAAAGTAATCATGGATTAGCTGGTATGTACTAAATTAAAATATATAAATTCCAAGTGTCTACCATTTTTGGTTTACAGTGTATGCTTTCCATATCAAAACCAACTCAACAAAGATACTGAATATCTCCAAATGAAGTATCACACTTTCATCCCCTTCATATTCCATAATCAATGACCGCATATGATAGATGATACTTGATAAGAAAAAGGAAATGAAGGAAACAGCTGGTAGTGAAATTACCACTTGGGAGACTCCAGGTCTGACCTTGGCCAGCTGTTCATAAAAATCATTTGTTGCCTCATGTTGTTGGGTGAATCTTTTTACAGATGTCATCCAACCTTTTTGAGGAGACATCTGAAAAGTGTGTGGAAAGAGGCAGGACATTGCTCAGGGAGAGGAAGGTAGAAATATCACCCAGAGTACACAACAAAAGAGAATCAGATGTGAGACTTGAAAGATTTTCTTTGTTTCCTCATATCAGCACTCAGCTTGGCTCTGTCATCAAACATTACATCTGTGAGCCAAGGACAGGAACAGGAGAGTCCTCCCAGCTGGGAAATGAGATGACAAGGAGTTTGAAGATAAAAGAATGGAGACACAAGTATGGGGATTTTTAAGGTGTGGGAAGAAGGAGAAGAGTGGAAAGATATCTTTAGACAATGATTACAACTCAACTGAGTTTCATAAACAGGAAAACAGTGTGTGACCCTAAAACAGGCAGGGCAAAGAGTCACTGCCAAGAATATGTTGATCTATGCATCACGTGTTTTTAGAGCCTAGAAAGACAGAAGGATTCTGAATAAGAGAAACTTAGAGAGTTTGAATTGAAGTAGCTAACTAATAATAATAATAATTATACATTTTAATTACTGTATATAGTGCATTTCCCATGCTCAATGATACAAATAGTTTCTGCATAGAACAATAAACAAACACAGGATGTAGAAAAGTATTAAACAGAATAAAAGAAAGAATTAATCAGAGTATAATACTAAATTGAATACTAAAAGAAATGCCTGAACAAATCACATAATACTGTATATGATATAACACACACACAAATTATCCTGAGCTTCTGAATAGAGAGGTAAACTAAAAGAAGGGATTAAGTTGTTTTGAATGAACGGAAAAAAGAATGAATGGAGTCAGCTGATCTAATTAATTTCTGGAGGTAATTCCAAAGTCTGGGTACTATAAAGCTAAAGGCCCTGTCACCCATAGAGTGCAGGTTAGTATGGGGCACAACAAGATTGCCAGAATCAGAGGACCTAAGTGGGCATAGTGATGGAGAAGGTCACTGATGTAGTCCAGAGGGAGGCCATTTAAAGCTTTGTAGGTTAAAAATAGAATTTTATACTCCAGTGAAGGCAAAGCAGGATGGGTGTGATGTGGGCGCTGCTGCTGGTCTGTGTAAAGACTGTTACAGCAGAGTTTTAAATTAACTGGAAATGTGATATGATTGCTATCTATCATTAAATGTGTGGTATTTTCTGGTATACTGTATTAATCCCTGAGGGAAAATGGTCTTTTTGCATGACTGTTGAGGGTCATATGAATTCACTGGGTTTTAGTGAAGTTTGTGTCACTTGGCCCTCAGATGGACAGCTCTTCTGTGTGGGTGTGTGTGTGTGAGATGCTGCTCAGAACTTTCCTACTGAATTTACGAACAGAAATGTATAAAACTAACGAGTTATCCTTCTCACATTTTATTGCTTTTCAGTTACAGTAACACAATTGACGAGGATACATCAGCTTGCTTTATCCTAACCACCAAGTTACAATCAATAATTCTCAAAATCAAAGAAGGAGTACCTTGGTGACTCTGGTTTAGGCAATCCTTTGTCCCTATTCCTTCAGCAGTCTGCTTTTCCTAGCTCACATGGAAGGATTTTCAGCATGCTTTGTCTTTTTCTTTCTTTCTTTCTTTCTTTCTTTCTTTCTTTCTTTCTTTCTTT
>JANRMT010062861.1:47613466-47628888 GCA_026402145.1 Polypterus bichir lapradei | reverse complement strand
TTTCTTTCTTTCTTTCTTTCTTTCTTTCTTTCTTTCTTTCTTTCTTTCTTTCTTTCTTTCTTTCTTCAGGAGCTCTTCTCCTTCTTTGGTTTAGCAGCACCTTGTGGTTGCTGGTGATACTGAATTTTTGTCTTTGAGGTTTTACATATAGTGGTTCTATATTTCCAGCATAAAATTACATCTGCTGCACAGTCAGCAATCATTTGTCTCCCATCTTCAGCAAGACAAACAGGTGACTTTTGTAGATCTCTCCTTCTTGTGCACCGTGCTTTATGTTAACAAGATTAGGACTTACACGTGGCGCCCACATCCATCTCCATTACAGATGATCTTCACTTCTTAAAGTCCAGCTCAAGGTCACCCTTCAGAGTAAAATGGAGCGCTCTAGCCTTTATTATGGGTAAAACCTAGGCATTGGGGTTATGCTATGGAGCAGAAGATACAGCCAGGCAGAGAGCAGGGAGAGCCCGGATCTAGTTATAAAGGAAGTAGTGACCCTATTGCAATTGTTTTCTTGGATACACATTAGCACAACCTTTACATTAATAATATGTGTTTAATTTTTCTGTGCCAAGGTTGCCAATAATCAAGTTATGGTTCTTTGTTCAAGTGTTTCATCATGGAGAGATCACTGTTCTGTGATTAAACAGTCTCATCAGATAAGACTCAGAAGCTGCATTCCAAAGAGATCCTGGCCCATTGTGGAACACCAACCCTTTTGCTGAAGTTAAGAGGGTCGGACAGCTGCATCTTAAACAAAAGCAAAGTGGGTAATACCAGTCTGTCCTTTAGTATTTATGGTGCTTTTTTAAACTTGGGAAACTTTTGTTAATTGGGTCATTACACTTTTGACTGACAGGTCCTATTGGTTTATGGAATTACTATTTATGGTATTACAGTTTGCACTACTCGAACACAAAGCAGAAAGCAACTCTGGAAAGGGTGCCAGTCTTTCACAGGGCACACTTTTACACGCCCACAATCACTTAGAGAAGGTCTATTTATGGCTGCCAATTAACCTGCATGTCTTCGTAATGTGGGAGGGAATGATGTAGTACCCACAGGAAAACCTTTAACATGTATTTAGATATGTTTGATTTTTACATCTGGAAATAAACTAAGTGGTAGGGGTTTAAAAGCCAGCACAAATGCTTTAGTGATTAAGAGAACTGCTAAACTGAGATACTGATAGTTATTTTTCTTTTACCAAATACATCTAGTAGGGTTTTCTTAGACTGAAAGATAAAGCAATAGTTCTGAGTGAGTCAGTGCCACATACTAGCACATGCATTAAAGTTTACAGCTAGAAAGTGCCACACTGGGGCTCAACATGTCCTGTGATGATGCCAATAAAAGGTGCACTTAAGCCTACGTTGCTAAGCAACAAGGTAAACAAAGTGTCAGGACCTGATAAATGTGTTTCCTTTTTTATTTGGTGCTTAGCAAACCAGTAGCAGTATGGCAGATAAAAATGTTTCTGAATGCCATGTCCTTTTTCCTTATCTTTTTAGTAATAGTTTTTGCCCTTTATTTGTTGGTATAACTTAATATTAATACTTCTTTAGCTGCCAGAGTCATATTATGAAACCATTCCATAAGGACCCAAAGCAGCTCTTGCTTAGTGGTTTTGAGTCACCCATCCCTATTTTTACCCACCTAAAGCTCTGGGAAACATAATCTTACAATAGAAAAAAAAGTGCAGGCCAGCTCACTCGGTGAGTCCATTAAGAGTCCATTCACAACTGAACCTGTCATCAATACTCAGCATCTGATGTGTCACTTAGTTCTGAAGCCTTCATTTTTCAATTAGTACCAGCCTACTAAATGTATGTATATTCTGGAAATCATTTTGCAGAAAAGCCACTACAGATGTGCTAATAAATTTCGAAAGAATGTCATAAAATATAATACACAGGTATCTTATTTTGTATATTTTTCAGATACCTTAAGCCAAGGAGATTTTAAGGTCAGAATAAATTACATTTAAATAAATTTTATAACAGTTAGAATCTAGGGAGGCTAAATGACTTGCCCAGGGCCACACATTGAGAGTCATATGCAGGAAGTGAATAAGGAATGTTCTAGTAGCAAGCATTAAATTATACTTTCATAGTAATATCATTAAGGTGAATGTACAGGAAACACGTGTTTTAGCTTGACATCATGTCGATAGGCAGGGAGTGATCACTTGATTGTGAATGTTCAGTAACACTTTGTGGGCTACATATAACACATCTTTAGGCATCCTTTGGTTGTAATAACATTTACAAAGCATCAGGAAAGTGGTCATTCATCTTCCTGCAGTGTGGCACTATTAGGAGCTTGTGATACACTGGTAAAATTACTTATAAATATGACAGAATAATTTTTCATTAATTAAGGATTCCCAGGGCTTATGCTGAAGTATTTGATATTAAGCATATTATGTCCCACATAAGCCACCCCAAACCATTCCAAAGTGAAGTTATTTTAGTATGCAACATTGCACAAAGAAAATAACCACATCACTGATGCTTTGTAAGTGTTATTAAGAACAAAAGAAGCTTTACTAAGGTTGTGTTTCAAAACAGTATGTGACTATCAGATGCAGACTAAAGCATTAGACCAGGAGTTCCCAAGTTCAGTCCTGGGGTATCACTAGGGCTACGGGTTTTCATTCCAACCAATTTTACAAATAATTGGTTCCGTCTTACTTCCAAATGATCTAATTGTTTAATTAGTCATTTTCCTCTCTTATTTTGCAATTCAGAATTATGTGTTGTTATATGTACATGCAAACAAAATTCAGAAATGTTTTTTTTTTTCTATTTGTTTAAATTTAATTTCTTTAAAGTTTAGTTTTCCTTATTCTTTTTAATTTACCTTTACTTACTCCCTTAACACTAGAATTACCAAAGTCTACAAAAAAACTCGTAATCCCGGCCCACCTTAAATCCCTTCGCACCTCTCCATCAGCATCTTTTATGTTGTAAATGTGTCGATCAGCAAAAGCAGCAAGAACTCTGCTATCCGATCCTCCCACCAATGCAGAAAGGGCAGAAAGTTCTCTCTGCTCAAGACTATTTACCTGCATGTGAGTTGCCAGGAGTTGTATAGGGTAAATAATATATCGTTATTTGGAACACATGCATTTCATGTGTGTTCTGTGTTTACAATGATCTATGTAAACACACCGTTAAAAAGAATATTCGCTCTGACTTATATACAAAGTACAGCGACGGCAAAAGTGCAACCTGCATTCTTTCACCGATGCAGAACCCTCATCATCACATCTGTGATAGCACATCTTTATTTGAAAACAGCAGTGTCAGATCGGGGGGAGTGTGAATGTGACTGGGAGAATAAAACTGTATAAAAAAAACGCTAACTTTTACAGTTACCATAAATTTACGCCGGCTGTTACAGACTCAAATCAAATGTATGTTTTTACTCTATAATAGTAAGAATAAGAGCAGCTCACGTCTCAAAACGGAGGCATCTGGGGTCAAACCCGTGACCTTTTGATTACCAATCAGCAGTTCTTACAAGTTGTTGTATTAAGGGCATGTCAATGTCACACCCTAACGCAGGTTCTTTTTCTGCAGTTACATTCTTGAATAAAATTGCACTTATTTTGTTATACTTGTACCTTTTGTGAAAGTGTTTATTTGATATTTGGACTTCAGGCTTCACACATTATATATTTCATGTAAACATTTTGTCAATTGTTACACATATGAAATTCATGTATTCCAAATAACGATCTATTATTTACCCTCTACAACTCTAAGCAACTTACACGCAGGTAAACAGACTTGAGCTGACAGAACTTCCTGCCCTTTCTGTGGTGCTGGGGGGATGGGATTGCAGAATGCTTGCTACTTGTGCTGATCGACACATTTACAAAACAAAAGACACTGATGGAGAGGTGCAAAGGAATTTAAGGTGGGCCGGGATTATGAGTTTTTTCGTAGGCTTTGGTAATTCTGGTATTAATTGTATTCAAATACTGATGATTAGTAATGAATAGTACAGACACTGGTGTAGTTTATGCTGAAGACTAAAGGAACACAGCTACTTCAATTTACTTTTCACTTGTGAGCTAATTAATAGGAGAAGGCTTAAATGACTAGAAAGTAAAAGAGAGCAAAATCTTAAAAAAGGAAGAAAAAGAACAATAATTACACTCATAAATAATTGCTACATTTTGTAATTTCTGGATTGACAAATAAAGGAGAAACTGAGAAATAACACTAATAACATTCAGAACTCTGGTCACTCACTATGCAGAGGACCTAAAGTCCAATAACATGGTGGATGAAGCCTCCAAATATTTTGGTATTACTATTCTGTTGCACCCAGAGTGTATGACTGGCATTTGTGATCGGTCAGCCTGTGCAATGTGCTTCTGTCAGCAGAGCTCAATTTTTTTCCTGTCAGCAATGTCACATGCCCATGTTGCTTTTCCTTTTTTATTTTTATTAATTTTATTTTAAGAAAGTAACATTGTGTACACTCAAGAAGGAACAATTTATGCAAGAAATTACTTCAGAATCAATCTAGATAGATGAGTAGGGAAATTTAAAAAAGAAATAAATAAACAGAGGAAAAACAAAACAAGAATACAACCCACAGCTGAGAGGAAGAAAAAGAAAGGAGCACCAAAGGCAGAAAAAAAACCTTTGTACAGTATATAGACGCTTAAGTCGTAGTCTTGCCATGTTTAAAAAAGTTTTAGAAAAATCTTTTAAGATAAGAATACATTTTTTTTTTCTAATTTCAAATAATATGGGACATCAGATTCTCCCTGAACCTTATCGCTTTTCTTCTCCCACTGTTCTTCTCCTGTCAGCTACAGTGCAAGACCATTCCACCACTTACCATAAGAAGGACCCAAGCCCAATTTCATGGCCGAGTTAGCCCACATGATTAATTTATGGGTCATGGTGTAACCTCTCGACTGAGACCAAGATCAACGTTCAAGGCCCAGTAGTTCTCAGACAGACATCCCTTAGCATTTTATATGAATAGATTAGCACACAAATGAATATGACATTGTAATAACAGCACTGCTTTAACATTCAGTGTCATTTGCATAATAACAGTTCTGCTTTAATATTTTAAAACCACCACTTCCAGAAACCAAACACTGAAGCACCAGGATAACTGTAGCTTCTCCTTAAATATTTGCTGGGACTAATATCCCAGCTGCATTATTAGGTGGCCCTGTCTCCTTTTGGCGCTACATAAAGGAGACAGGGCAGACAACCAAGAGAACTACATATAGTAAAATTATAATGCATGAATACAAAATAATAAAATAAATAATAATTAAAACTATCGGTGTAGTGAGTTGCCGATTAATTCAGTCATAACAGATCAGCAGCAGTTGTCAGTCTCCCGGCTCCCACTAAGACTGAGCACAGCGGACTGGGAGAAGTCTGCACTCTGCAGCTCACGAATGCCGGGACGGGGCAGACTTCATTGACGTCTGTCAGACAACAACTTTGAACAGCAACTTGAAATTGCAATGCGTCAGTCTGTTGCATCCGCATTATCAGTGCCAAGAAGCTTGCCATCACAGAATGATGACAAGAAACTGGATGCATCAGTCAAAGCTGAAATGGTAGTTTTTCAGAGCAACGGCAAGCGCGGGCGTTGTTTAGAACAAGTGTATCAGTATCTAATGACTGTGCCGCCTACTTCAGTGGAGGCAGAGCGTGCTTTCTCAGTGGCTGCCGTACCCTGCACGAAGGTGCGCTCTTGCCTGGACAACCGCACGCTGGACAAGTTGTGCTTTCTACGCTCTTATTACCACAACTAACTAGATTGGGGTGCCCAATATGTCGATCGCGATCGACTGGCAGATCAGAAAGGTAGTGCAGATAGACCGCGTTGCATTCAAAATTTTTTTTTTAAATGTTAGTCTATCATATATCCTCCCTATGGCATTTGCCACTTGATTGACATACAGGGCGGCCAGTCTGAGATCTCTTTTCTTGTAACACACTAGTCATCCCACATGAACACATACAATAAGATTGTGATTCAGACTACGAATGCCATGAATATAATTACCCCGATCTACATGCTGTCAAATAAATGAACCACACGCCGTGGCTTCGCCTCTGACACTGACATCCGAGGTTCACTCCCCGAGAGGGGGTGCAGTGAGTGTGTACGCCTGATGAGCCCAGAATTAGGGTGAAAAACTTGTCGCATACTCTTTGCATTATTTGACAGTAAAACTATGCAACATTCTATGATCTGCTTCTCGCAACTGAAAAGGGCACCGTGGCGGATGTTTACTGACTTGCAGACCAACCACAAGCATTACCTGGTAGGTAACCACCCATACAATCAGATTGTGATTCAGACTACAAATGCCATAAATGTAATTACCCCGATCTACATGCTGTCAAATAAACAAACCACACGCCGTGGCGTAACATAAAGAGGGTTCGACGCTGATGTCCGAGGTTTAATCCACGAGAGGGGGTGCAGTGAGGCATACACCTGATGAACCCAGAATTAGGGCGAAACACGTGTCTTGTACTCTTTGCATTATCTGACAGTAAAACTATGCAATATATATATATATATATAGCATTTTTAATGTAGGTAGATCATTTCAATGTGGTCATTTTAAAAGTAGCTCGCAAGCCGAAAAATTGTGGGCACCCCTGAACTAGATACATGTACTTATATGATAGCATGAACTGCTTGTCGATAAGGTTAGTCTTTTATTGGTGTCAACATATTGCAGTAGTTTTATTAAAATTAAGTGTCGGTCGTTCTAAAACCATTTACATGTGAGATGCCTGTGCACTGTGTCATCCCCGGGAGCCCGGGATTCCCGGGAATGGCATGCGGGATTCCCGAATACCCGGGAATGGATAAACCCGTCTGGGAATGGATTCCCTAATTGAGAATGAATCATTAATAAGACATTGTGCTGTATCTTTATTTTCAGCCACTGCTGAGGAGGAGAATGCTAAATTTGAAAAAGCCACCGAGGCTGCCTACTGTTATGTTTCACCCAGGGTAGCTGCACTGACTTTAGGTTATTTTATGTTTATTCAATCTTTTTTCTTTTTTTTTTTTTTTAAAGAATTCTGTATTAATATAATTTTGTTCTTTTTTGTTTTATTTTGTCTAATGTTTAATATTAATTTCTTTGATATCACATTTATTATTTTGTATTCATGCATTATAATTTTACTATATGTAGTTCTCTTGGTTGTCTGCCCTGTCTCCTTTATGTAGCGCCAAAGAAGACAGGGCCACCTAATAATGCAGCTGGGATACTAGTCCCAGCAAATATTTAAGGAGAAGCTACAGTTACCCTGGTGCTTCAGTGTTTGGTTTCTGGAATTCTGTTTTGTGATTTTTTTTGATTTGCCTGAATTTGCTGGATTATTCCACTGTTTTGCTGTTTAATTTTTTTTCTAATTGGTATTTATGTGCACAATTTACATTTAAGTATCTGTCTGACTCCTTTATCTAAGTCAGCTTATCAATATTTGTGATACAAATGGCAACATTTTCCAATTTCCTATTAGAGCATAGACAATTCAAGTGACCTGTTCAAGGTCACACAGTGTCAGTAGTGGGATTTGAACTACACCACACTACCTACCTTGCATTTTTGTGATTTTGTTTTCTTTAAATAATATCATAAACATACTGTAACTTCAGTTTTGTTATCCTCCGACCAGAGGGTGTCGTGTTCTGTCTTATTCTTATTGTGGCCATTTGAACTTATGTTATTTATGAACCTGAGCCCCAGGCTTTTGAAGCCTGTCTTTTGAAGCTTTTTGAGTTTGGAGCCTGGATGCCTTGGGTGAGACCAGACCTGAATTAAGGGTAGGTCTGGCTTTGTGTGTGGGTTTTTTTTTTGGAGACTTGTTTTGTGGTTCCTGGAGTCACATTATCACATCATCTTCCATTTCAAAGAAAAGGCAGGACTTGATTTTACCATATAATTTCTGGTATTTTATAATGTCGGTCATATAACTCAAATGTGGAAAACTCTATTGGTCCAAGAAATTATAATATGCTAACACCCACCTGAGAGAGTAACCACGGAGCACACTGCCTTTTTTTTTCTATGTGTTGTGCCTACGTGACCACATGGTAATACCTGAACTTTTCCAAAGCAACATTTGCACTGATTTGTGTTTTTTGTATCTCACACCTTCATACACCTTTATCATCAGAGCATCCCTTTTCTACGATGGTGCATTCGATCAGAAGAAAATATGAAGCTGGTTTTAAATTAAACGTTGAAGTAGCGAAAGAAATTGGTAACCATGCTGCTGCAACAAAATTCAATGCATCTGAGAAACTGATGCGACATTGGAGGAGGCAGATGTAAAAAAAAAAAATTAAGTGTTGTATTTTTGAACAGGCATATAAATTGGGGTCAGATTTTATGATCAATTTTTCAGGTTTCAATATACGTGAGTATATACAATATTTATAATTGGTTCCTGGCCTCACGTTGAACAGCAAATGCAAACACATGGCTACACAGTACTTAGTGCTGCTACCAGGTGCGCCATGTGCAGTTCAAGCCATGCAGTGTAAGTAGTCTGCATATTCCTTTCTGCTTTTCTGCCTTTTCACTACAAAGCCATTCGACTTTAAACTTAAGATGTTGATGTTCAATTTGGCCAAATCATAGCCTATACAATTTTTGCAGCAGGTGGTTGCAAGGCTCTAAGTTTACATAGCTTTGCTATTTCTATGACTCTTTTTAGTCAGATGATGATGATGTCAGTGGGTATCACAATGAACTGTTGCCAATCAAGACAGACCGGGCCCCATTATGTGACTGATTTATGTGAAATGAAAGGTGAGGGGACTTACAGGTTTATATTCATGAAGTCTACAAACATAAAGGAAAATTTTGGAATGGCTCCAGCAGACATTCCATGCTACTTGTTATAGCACTTAAACTTCTTATTAATTCTTAGTACATTTAATAAGGAAACCCTTAATTGAATTCATTGGATTACTAAAAAATAGATTAAACACACTTATTAAAAAGAGCATGCAGCCAGTTCCTGTAATATGCCTGAACAATACCATTACCATTGCAACAGTCCCTTAACAACTTAGTTCCTCTATTTTTTTTGTTTTGTGGAATCACAAAAAACAGGAAAATCATTTCAAAACCAACATTTTGTTTTGTTTTTATCATAACATATGAAAATAAATACACACATCCTCAAAATTTAACTTTGTGTTAGAGGACACAAAATGTTCAGGGTACAGTTATCCATGCAAATAAAGTTAAACACATCCAGTAGATTTTCACATCGCATAAGACAGTAATTCAGAATGCTAATCTGTCCCTGTATTTTTGTGATATTCAATTATTTTCAATATAGAGCTAAAGAGAGCAGAACTGGCACATCCTCTATCTTCAACATTGTGCTTTCCATATGAACATCAGATTCCGTATGTGAATATAAATACTGCGACCATATATCATCAGATGGTTTAATCTCAAAGGTATATTGATGTGACAATCCACTATATATATATACCACTATATAGCCCTAGGCTAGATGTATATGAATACCAACCCCCCCCCCAAACCCCCTACAGCCATCAGGGACCTCTCATGAGGGGCAACCCCAAAATGAGAGAAATAGAGTGAGATACAGACCACCCCCAAATAAAGATGACTGGATCCAACGCTAATGTCATGTGTAGTGATTCCAACTGTTCATTGAACATGTAAGATAGTATATCCTGCTTTGGCTCTTCAGCCTGTCACACCTCCACCAGTGCCATCAGGTCAGCTGCAGGGTTGTCAGCTGGAAACCGCCGTTCACTGACTTTTCTCCCCCTATACTGGTACATCTCCTGGTGGTAGGCAGTGCCTTCACTGGCCTGTTGACCCCCAACCAATGTCTTTCCCCCACAGTCAAAGTCATGTAACCATGTAACAATTGGACTATTGCTTTGTCAACAAAGCCCCGGCATCTGACCTCCACAGGGTAAACTTTCCAGCCAGCCTCTTAGCACACAACTGCCTGCTCGATATACCTCAAGTACTTCCTTTCATGGGCCTCTATCATATCCCTCCTCCCAAGGGATGGTTAGTTCAATAAGCAGAAACCTTCTTCTCCACTGCAGACCATATGACAATGTCTTCCCGGAGAGTAGTTATTACATCCTTTCTTGGGAACACCAGTTGTTTCCTGAGGTCTGCCAACTTAGCCAGGTGTAAGCATGCTTACAGCCTTCTAGCAGGATGTTTATACTTACTGCCAGACTTTACAAATCCTGCTAGGGCATAATTAACTATTGCCGGTGTATGGTTTGCTGCTACCCTACAGCTCTCAAGTATATCAGCCAGCTTTGCCAGGACTTGATCAGGTCGCCACCTGAAGCTTCCCTGGGTCCAAACCACCTTAGAACCTGATAATAACCAAATGTAACCAGTATGTTTCAGCTCTCTACTGTTATCATTTGAAAAGAACTAGCACAAAATCTAGTTCTAGAATATGAATCTGACATAAGTGTTCTGCACTAAAGCTTATTTTTGTTTTTGTTGTATTTTAGGCTGTTTTCATTTCGATTTTTGTTTTTCAGTTCAATTATCTCTCCCTGCATGTACTGCATAGCATATTAAATCTACCTTATCTCAGGGTCACTCATTTCTAGGATCCAAGTTACTATTAAGCTAGGCAAGTTAGTAAGAATACTTGAGTAGTAACAGGGTAAAGGCTGAAAAAAAATGAGTTGAAAACCAAGAAGACAAACAAACTGTTACGGTGGCCAAATTGTGAGATAAAATCAAAGTAAAAAATCTACACCAAGTCAAAAACCAAAGAAGCACTTAAAGGTACAAAAACAGTTGTTCTGAACCCACAGTGATTCCAACTATGACCTTTTATCCTGTCACGTCATTAACAAGAGGTTATGACCTCTGAGGACACGCCACTAGCAACACAAGAGATTACCCTAACTGTCAGAATGGCATAAATTGTGAGTGAACAAAAATAAATAGCGAAAACAAAAGTAAGCTTTAATTCTAAAACTAATATCAGTTTAAGATTCTAGAACTCAAGCAGCCCCCCCAAACCAGTGCTAAATACTCCAAAAAGACAGACGATGAAGTGAAAAAATGGAAATACTAAAGCGATTCATAACATCTTCACGAGCACCAAGGGCCTCATGCATAACGGCGTGCATAGAATTCGCACTATAACATGACGTAAGCACAAAAGCCGAAATGTGCTTACGCACAGAAAAATCCAGATGCAGGAATCTGTGTGTTCACCCACTTCCGCTACATAAATCCCGATCAGTATGAAAAGTAACACTCGTGCACGCACTTGCTGTCCTGCCCCGTCTCCTCCCAGAATTACGCCTCTTTGAATATGCAAATCAATATAAATAGTGTTCTGTGAAAAGACAATGGGAAAAGCAAGAAGGAAAATGGAAGAATTTCAGCGAATACCAAGTGGAGGCAAGGAAAAACATACTATTTATTGGTTTAAACAGTGGTATAAACAACAAAAGGAAGATGATCGACTGACATAGCGTGTCGGAGAAACTCGAAAGCTCAAGTTCAGAAAGTCGCACAATGCCCAAAATAAAAAAGAAGTTGTCACATATCAAAGTCACCGTGAAAAGGCGAGTTGTAGTCCACCGTCTGAGTGTCATATAAAAGCTTATTAGGTTACAGAGAAAAAAAAGGCACACAGTAGGAAAAAATGATATCGTCATCACTTTATAAAGTGGCACAGGTTGTGCAATATTATAACTGTAGTGCAAATTTACAGTGAGGTGATTGTACTTATAAGTGCAAACAGTTCTACAAGCAGTACTTGATGGAGTGATTGACTGTTTAAAGTTCTTGGGATGAAACTGTTTCTGAACCGCGAGGTCCGTACAGGAAAGGCTTTGAAACGTTTTGCCGTGGCTGAGGCAGGGTGTGCTTGATGCTGTATACCGATAATTCTTTTTCCGATAAGCTGTTGCTGTGATTCCCCACTCAGATACAGTGATATAAATACTCCAAGTGGTGCAGTGAGAGTAATATGGAAAAAGATGATCCGCTGTGGCAACCCTTAACAGGAGCAGCTGAAAGAAGAAAAAAAATGTGCAGTGAGAGTAGCACTGCTTTGGCGCTGGGTGCTGCCAGTCTGCAAAACCGAGTGGAGAACTTGTGTACGACAGGGTATGAGGTACCGTGGAAAAGTGCGTGGCTTTACGCCAAGTGTAGGTTTTATACATTGCGATTTGAACATGGAAACGTTCTTACGCAACATTTCTGTGCTTACGCACCGTTTATGCGTGAGGCCCCAGCTCTTTCCCCACAAGAGAAGTTAGATTTCATGTACCAGAATCGAGTTTCCATTACCAAGGTTTAGAAGGTCTGTATCTATCACAGTGCTGTCACCTGAAAGGCATTGCATCTAATTATGTGGCTCCATTTGTATTTTATGAGCCACATGGGTCCAGTGGCCATTAGCTCTTCACATTCTAGGAGTGGGTCCTGGCATCCTTGTTCTGGATCAGGGTCTATTTTACTGATTTGAGACTATCATGAGAGTCTTTAATAGAATGCCCCTGTCCTTAGACCTATTTGTCTTTGGTAACCTTACTAAGAGCCCATATCTTCAGACAACATAATTCTAAGGATTACTGAGGCACACACCAGCAAACTCCTTCTTCCCCAAGGTGGTATTAGTCCAATGAATAGCTGGATTAAATGGTCAAGCACCTTTTTTCCTTTTGCTAGAAAACAGGGCAATAAAATCACAAAACTTGAAGATGAAACCTCTTTCCTGACAAATGAAAGAATCTGAAGATTGTTTACATAAAATGACACATAAATCTTACAATATGAAGAGTCTTGTCAGCTTTTTGTTACTGGCTTTTGAATACATCCACCTTTTGGAGAAATGATGGCAATACAAGAAGCTACAACTCCTGGCTCTCACACCCTGTAAGCCCATTACTTTGAAATGGGAAAATGTCTGCTTGTCAGGGATAAATGATTAAAGGAGCAAGGAGCTCTAAGTAACATTGACATGTTTATCACTGACATTTGTACTATCAAAGGTAAACAGAAAAAATAAATAATTAAGACAAAAAAATCATTGTAGTTTTTTAGGTGTTTTATATTGGTAGAAATATCTACATATGTAATGCATAGAGAACAATCACTTTTTTATTTGTGGTGATTATTTATAGAAGCAGCTGAAGAGCCCATTCTGCATTTGTTCTGACAAAATCTCAGATTGCTTCCATAAGGCAGGGGTTTTCCAATAAGCTTTTGGAAGCTTGCTGCTTTGATGTTTTTCTTCTATCCATTTTGATGTATTGTTCTCAGTTTAGGTATTCAAAGCATTCCAAATGAAAACCTTAACTGCTGTGACAAATTGTGTCCTTGGGATGGGTCAGGGATTACCTGAAATTCAATAGATAAATTTATGTATTTGTATGTGTGTTTTTGTTAAAAAAAGATAAAAAAAAAAACATCTTTCTGAAGAAAGAGTAAATAATGCAAAGTATTATATATATAGTATATAGTATATAAAGTATTATATAAACCAATAGCTAACATAGAGTTTAGAATATGCACATGGCTCCAATGGGTAGTGTAGTGAAAGAACTCTGTTTCAGCTTCCAGCAATAATGCCAAAAATATGAAAAGATCTGTACACTTTATGAACAAGGTTCATGAATTGGGGAAAGTCTGCATCAATACTTTCACTTTCTCTGTTGTAGTTCAGACTTCTTTTCAACAACTAAACTAAACATGCTTGCTGCAATTAACCAAATAATACAATTAATTTGTAACACAAGGATAATAGAAGATGGATATATGCAACTACAGTACTGTATATATATATATATATATATATATATATATATCCATTGTGGAAGTTGACCCGGACACAGACAGACGGACATGTTGTTATTCACCACCACACTTTTATTTACAAACTATTTACAATAATTATGTCACTCAGACACAATCACGTTAGTGCCCAAACCCCAATTCACAGTCCTGGCCACTCAATGCCTTCTCTTCGGGCCGCCTCCACAGCTCTCCTGAGCTTTGTCCTTCTGACTCCCAACTCCAGCCTCGAATGAAGGGAGACGGCCCCTTTTATATATGACCCGGATGAGCCCCAGGTGTTCCCGGCATTCCTCCTCTAGCCACGCCCCAGCGTGGCGGAAGTGCCGGCTGTCCTCCCGGCAGCTCTCCGGGCGCCGTCCTAATTCTTCCCCCCAGCACTTCCTGGTGTGGTGGAAGTGCTGGGGTAACAGGTCCCCAAGGCATTGGGGGCGCCTCCTGGCGGTGACCATGGGCCCCTACAGGGTGGAGCTTCCATGCCCTGTACCCGTGGCTCCCAGAGCAACCAGGAAGGCGGCCCCCACGTGATCCAGAGTGGGCTTTGACCCTCTTCCGGTCCCTCACGGCGTCCCGGCTGGGTCATGGCCCCTGGCATCCCTGACACTGCCCCACAGCCAGCGAAGACCACTCGGGGGAAAGAGCGACCCGTCCCGCGAGGGCAGCGAGGCCCCGAAGCGGGTCCTACTCCAGGATAGCCGGGGTCCGGCCCCGCTCTCCAAGCAGGGACAGGGGCGGAGACACGGCCTGAGCACCACCACTTGGTGCTCCCCTGGGCCTCGCACAGGTTGCGCTCCCCCCTCTTACCGGCACCCCGGGGCCTCCTCATTCGGCACCCCCTCCGAGGACTCCGCGCCCCTTTGATCAGAGTCACTCGCTCCCTAGCAGCCTCCTCCAGCCGTGGCGGCACCCGCGCACCAGCAGAGAGATCCTTCCGCAGACGGTCCGACATCAGAGGGCAGGTCCTCAACGAAGGGGGTCCTACTGCTCGCCCAGGGTCCGTCCCTACAAAAGAAAACACGGGGCAGAACCGCTGCCAAGGCACCGTTCCTGTGCCACACATGGGCAGCGTTCCCCCCTCCAATCGGCACCCTTTCCGCGGCTTCCGTGTCCCTCTTAACGATGGAATCACCGGCACCGCCTGCGCTCTCTCCGCCGGCCTCAGGGATTCCCTCTGCCCCCGCAGAGGGCGGCCAGCACCCGGACGCGTGCACCCAGCACCGCGTCCCAACCTATCGGAGGAACCGGCACCCAGCCTGCCATTCCTCCTGTCACTCTGGGATGCCCCGACGGTTTGAGACTCCTTACTGCAAAGAAAGAGCCTCTTTCCCGTCTGCGTCCCTATAGTGCGGCGCGAGACCGCGGCCGACTCGGGGCGGAGGGCACTAGGACCCGGGGCACTCAGCAGCCTGTGTCCAGGCAGCGTCCTCACGGACTCCCCCCTCGCCGCACGCGCAGCCCGTTGCGCCGCACCTCCTGTCGGAGGGCTGCTTACTTGAAGCTGATCCTTAACATCACAGCCATGTTCAGCAAACCCTCCCTCATGCTGTACGGG
>JANRMT010062861.1:47573968-47593466 GCA_026402145.1 Polypterus bichir lapradei | reverse complement strand
GCTAACAGAATGTTAGGATATATAGCACGATGTGTGGAGTACAAGTCCAAGGAGGTTATGCTCAACCTTTATAATGCACTGGTTAGGCCTCATCTCATCTTTCAAAACTCGACTGGATGTTTTCTTGGAGGAAACAAGTGGATAGGACTGGCGAGCTTTGTTGGGCTGAATGGCCTGTTCTCGTCTAGAATGTTCTAATGTTCTAATGTTCCAGATGTTGGTCTTGTCACACAACTGTCTGCTGGCAGAGTACCAGCATTTGTCACCAAGCAGTTGATTCAGAATTCAGATACACGTCTGATGTTCAACCAGCCAAGGCGGGCACATGTCAGTCCTCCATTCAAATCACTACACTGGCTTCCTGCAGCGGCATGTATTCAAAGTTCAAATCCTTGATGCTTGCCTACAGAGTAGTCAGTGGTCCTACACCTATATATATATATATATATGGAGACACTTGTGAGATTC
This sequence comes from Polypterus bichir lapradei, assembly GCA_026402145.1. Taxonomy (NCBI): domain Eukaryota; kingdom Metazoa; phylum Chordata; class Cladistia; order Polypteriformes; family Polypteridae; genus Polypterus; species Polypterus bichir. Next base: position 47,592,998 of record JANRMT010062861.1, on the reverse strand, counting down.
TATGCTCCTTCTCAATCTCATAGGTCTGCTATTGAACAGCATTTGGTGATGCCACCTCTGTGTGGTATGAAATCTCAATCTAGATTCTTTTTGTGTCTAGCTCCTGGCTGGTGGAACAAGCTTCCCAGCTCACTCAAAATTCTGACTCTCTCAATGTGTTTAAAAAATGTTAGAAGACTCGATTATTTGGTGAATGTCTGTCTACCTGCTATTAGCTCTAACTTCACTTGTCATAATCAATTTTGCACCTTTTCCTGTAATACTTGTTCCCAAACAGTCCCCCAGACTGATGTTTACTCACATATGTTAACCCCTTGTGTAAGTAACTTTAGATAAAAGTCTCGGCTAAGCCAATAAATATAAATGTAAAGACTCTTAACTTGTTGATGTTACATGTCGCAGCTTGTAGTAGTTGCAAGGTAGTCACCCAAAATGGCAGTGCCTGTGAGAAAACAATATAGCTATAGGGTCTCTCTCCAAATGGAATAAGATATTGCATCTATTTTTCTTATTTTCAATAATGTTTTGCTCAATTCCAGCTAATCAAATGTTAAGGTAGTGTCAATTATACCAAAATGCCTACCCCCAAAAAACAAAAACCCTGCAGAGTCTACTTGCTACTGATGGCATTTAGAATTCCCCATGGGTGTTTAATACTTCAATTTCTAAGCTGTCTTCTGTTGCGAGAAAATATAATTTGGATATAATATCATTTTAATTTGAAATCTTTTGCATTCCAGGAGTCTTTCACGGAATTATGTTATAATGTGCAGGCTTTAAGTCAGTAGAGGTTAAAGATTATGAGAAAGTGAACAGTAATTAGAAGAGAAAACAAAACTGAACATCGTAGTGCAATTAATGTAGAATCCAGTTTGTTGGAGAACTATTGGTTGAAAATGAATTAGACTTATGACATCTTAGAGGTAAATGTTATGTCTTTATATAGTAATATAATTTTCATGTCTTGAATGGTTTTCTTCCCACATTCCCAAAGACGTGTAGCTTTGACTTTTTCAATTCCAAATTAGCTGAGTTGCACGAGTGGGCCCTGTGATGGACTGCTCAGGACTGTTTCCTGCATTGCACCCTGTGATGAGAGGATGGGCTCCAAATTCCACTAAAACACTGTACTAGGTTAAGGGAGATTGAGGATATTATGGTATATTATTTTCATTTGTGTGTGTGTGTGTCTTTATTAATTAGTTAATGTCAGATTCTACAGGGAGATGAGTGTTTTAATCACACTATTTCCTATTTGTCATTTTGATTTCACTGTTAGAGATTTTCTATGTTTTCCAGAAATTAATAATCTAAAGGTTATGACAGTATGTGGGAACACGGCAACGTCATTTTAACAGTGTGGTCACATGAGCTGGATGTGTGATATTATTGCTACATTCCCCTATAAAATAAGACTAAGAACATGATGTGATTGTATGATTCAAAATGCTGTTGATCTTTTTTGAAACTAACAGACTCTGTCTTTTTGATGGATTTAAACACTTCTTTCTACCTGTACCTGTGTATTGTACTGACAATTGTTGAGGTGTTGTTTATTTGCTAGTTATTTTCAGGTATACAAGCATACCATGTTTCTGATGTAGACTGTTGTGAGGTGGAGTCTCATACATGTTGAAAGAGAATTTGAGCATTACAAAAAGATTCCACAAAGCAAACTAGGACCTTCACTAAGATATGGGCTCACCCCAGGCAGCCAGCCCAAATTATTACTTGCAGGCTTAGAGCCTAGCAGGCTCGGACATAAGAAGCTGGCTATAAAAGTTCAAAACACTTCAAATACTTCTAAAAATTACTGCCCTTCAAAACAGAGAGGATTACCGTCAACCTCTGGCTTCAGAAGCACAGGTTTCAAACAAGAATCTTTAGAAATTAGGAGTTTATTAGAAGAAAAGAAAATGAAGAACCAAAATGGAAAAAGAAACAGTGGAAAAACGGCAAAAAAGGTTTGCTTATAGACGTCCCAAGGCTTACAAGTCCAACCTGTAATCCAATACTCAGAATCCAAAGACAAAGCGGGAAATCCACAAAGCCAGAAAAATCAAATTAAAACAAAGCTTACAATAATGACCTCCCACAACTTTCAATGACAACCAGAGGGAAGCTGACTGACCTGCCAGAATATAAAGGTGCAAAGCAGTCCAGGGCGGACCCGCCTTTTGAGGTTTAACCCACAAAACGCAAGGAATGGAGACACATTGAAAGGGATAGGACATAACTACAAAATGATAAAATTAAAAGTAACCACAAAAAAAACTAAAACATCATAATTCCAAATTAACAAAAAACAACTAGAAAACATGAAATACATATAAACCCAAGTTAATACATAACACAAACCAGTGTGGTCTCTACCATATTAGACCTTTTCTTCTTTTATTTCTTTTCCCTCAAACTGGCTTCATTTTCTTTTAGGGATCGTAACACCACATGCTGTTCCCTTAGTTCAGCCTTCCTGTCACTGCTGCAGTTCATACGACTTAGCATCAAAGTCAGAATTGCAAGTCCTTCATATACAACAAGAAATACAAAAATAATCTTATATGAACATCATTTCTTACATGAACATTTCTTACATGAAAATGTTAAAGTGCCTTTTGCTGGCATTTAAATAATGATGATAAAATGTCATGATTACAAGTCTGAAATAACAATTTAAACCTTTCATTTTTCCAAAGAAGACATGCTAGTCAAAATTTATCACTATTCTTCCATGAATTAAAATGATAATTACAGGCATAGGAGTCTTCACAAAGAAGCCCTTTCCATTGACAGCACTTTGGAAGGAGCCTGTCATGCAGATAGGCCTTTCCTAAGTGACTCTGACTAAGTTGGCTCTCAGAATCTGCTGGATTATTTGCATCACAGGAAGCCAAGTGTCCAAGTCTGCCTGCACATGTCTGGATTATTAGGCATGTCTCTCAAATCAAATGAAGTGGACTTATTTGTTAAGAAGGTCATGGTAACCAGATGGTGCACATCACTATATTGTATGATTAGTTTCTGAAGATAGGAGTTGTGTTTGTATTAGTGCTGGTACTGAAAACCTTTCAAGGCCACTAATGTCACCTGTAGCAAACCAAGTGGCCACAATACATTGAGGTCATCCAAACTTTCCTGTGTGCCCTTTTGAGGTGATTGACAAAACTTTGCAACTAATGTTAAATAAGGCTGCACTGAATGCTCTATTCTTTTTTTTTTACCTAGAAACAAGCTCTTTTTTCTAAATAAGGAAAGGTTTAAATGCTAAGCAAATGGTTGACAAGTCACACTCCAGGTCTCCATTTTCTGAAAAGCACATTTAAAGCCCATACTAGGACTTTTTGCAAAGGCCATTCATCAGGAGGACTGATGCAGTGCTGTTAATAGCGCAATTATCAAATGGTGATCAAAGGCAGGCAAATACAACTGGCATGAAGAAATACAAATACGCGGCTGGTAGCATGGCTTTCTACAGATTGACGCACCCAGGGAACTGTGATCAGGTACAATTATTTAACCATTAGGGAAAAGTTAAAAAAAAAAAATCACTCCATTTTCAAGTCCATTCAAAGCCCTTGATATTCTGTTCATTCTTTTGCACACTGTAGCCACTTGACATTCAATCACTGTGTAATGAGATGTCAGCAATATGTCCAACAACCATTCTCGACTCACTTTCAATTCAAGCTATTGCTATATAGCACCCTTCATATTAGGTTGGCTCAGAGCGATGCCCAGACTGTCAAATGCAACACAGAGACAAGGTGAGAAACATCAAACATAGGATGATTATTAGACAGAGAAAAGGCAAATCTAAAAGCTTGATAAAGTATGAAAAACTGATTATCATTCAAATCTACTTAACAAAAATGCAAGGAGCACAATAGAAAAGAATTCAGTAATTAATATTATCTGAAGCCTTGCAACATCACCCTTGTATTTATAATCTGCAGCATATACTCTAGAGGCATTAAATAATATGCTATGTGACGTTTTGGTGAAATTTCTGCATTACTTAAGTGCACAATTATGGAAATGAAGAGAATAATGAAAGATCCTACAATTACCATTCTAATTTATAATTGTGTTTTTTTAAAGCAACACAGTAATTCAGTATATCACTTACATTATATACAATATACAATACGATGCTTTTATTCAAACTTCTCTTCAATTCTTAAGTCTTCCAATATTTTCCATTATGCATACCACATGTTGAGGTGAAGAGTCTAGGTTAGAAACACATCTGCATACAAAAAAATCTACTGTTTGAGCATTCCCTCTGAATTCATCAGATCTTCACACTATTATGCAATCAAAGAGAGAGAGAGTCTACAGAAATGGTCAGACATCTGTGTTTCCATGAACTTGTGTGGACTGATTTGAATAAAACAACTTATTTAAGGCTGTGTTTTTACTTCTAAACCAAGACCTATGCAGTATGAAAAAATGATTCCTCACTTTAACTCTATTAAATGCACTTTCAACATCCATATAATTCCATATCTGAAGGTTGAGGTGTTGGTGAAGAAAACATTACATTAAATACATGTCAAACATTCAACAAAGAATAGTTGTTCTTAAAACTTTTCTGGTCCTGTTGACATGACTTGGCTGGGGCTCCATCACTAGCCCTTAACACTAGAATTACCAAAACTTACGAAAAAACTCGTAAATCCAGCCTACCTTAAATCCACTCGCACGTCTCCATTCAGCATCTTTTGTCTTGTAAATGTGTCAATAATCCCAAGCAGCAAGCTGCCTGCTATACCATCCCCCGACTGCCAGAGAAACTGCAAAAACCTCTCCCAAATAAAGGCTTGTTTATCAGTGAGTCAGGTACCTAGGCTAAAAAATATATCATTATTCGGAACACATGCATTTCACGTGTGTTCTGTGCCCACAAAGATCTGTGTAAGTGTAGGATGACAGAAATGTTGAACACATACGTAAAAGACAAACCTTTTCCATGTTTTAGTACTAACAACAAAATGTAGACATGAAGTGTATAATGTGTGAAGGCTGAAGTCCAAATATCAAATAAGCACTTTCACAAAAGATACAAGTATAACAGAACAAATGCGCTTTTTTCCAAGACTATAACCGAAGAAAAAGAAATCAGTGTTGCTTGTTGTCCTGACTTCTCAGGTAGTATACTGGTTAGAGTTGCTGACTCCAATTCAGAAGGTTCTGGGTTTGAGTCTTAACGCGTCCCAAAATAAACATTTTGAGTAGTAAGCCGTTCTTATTGTTACTATTATACAATAAAAGCATACATTTGATTTGAGTCTGTAACAGACGGTGTAAATGTATGGTACTTGTAAAGGTTAACGTTTTTTTTTATTTCAGTTTTATTCTCTCAGTCGCGTTCACGCTCGCCCCGATCTGACGCTGCTGTTTTCAAATAAAGACGCGCTATAACATAGGTGAACTCAGATCGGAGAAAGAGAACAGAAGCCCTCCCTGCAAGAAATGTCCACTCACATATAACAATAACGCAGCTGCACCAGATGTAAAGGCGAAAGATGGCACCGTTTGGATACAAGACAAAGTCCGGCGTCATCCTGCCAATCACCTGTCCTTCAAAGAAATAGCACGGCTTACAGAGCTCGCCAACGTATCGTGCAAGCTCATGTTTGTGATTATGTTTTGTGATGGTCTTTATGTAAAAAGCATTTATATGTTACTTATATAAAAGCCAGATCAAATGTTACTTATCTTGATTTATTTACTTATCTTCCTACAGCATAAAGTAACAAGCATACTGCAGAGCTTCCTCTGTTTGATCGTCAAGGGCATACTCACAAATTACATGTGTAATGCCATGAAAAACACCTGCTGACACTTTAGAACACGAGCAATGGTATGAGAATGCAGTTAGACTTTTTTTGGGCACATACACCACACTAATGTTTAGATCTGGACAGTGTAGCGTTGGCGAGCTCTGTAAGCCGTGCTGTTTCTTTGAAGGACAGGTGATTGGCAGGATGATGCCAGACTTTCACCTTTACGCCTGGTGCAGCTGCGTTGTTCTTATATGTGAGTGCACGTTTCTTGCGGGGAGGGCTTCTGTTTTCTCCAATCTCAGTTCACCTCTGTTATAACGCGTCTTTATTTGAAAACAGCAGTGTCAGATCAGGGCAAGCGTGAACGCGACTGAGAGAATAAAACTGAATAAAAAAACGCTAACTTTGACAAGCACTATAAATTTACAGTGGTTGTTACAGATGTAAATCAAATGTATGTTTTTATTGTATAATATTAACAATAATAGCAGCTCTCTACTCAAAACGGTAAACTTGAGAAGCTGCCAGCATCGAACCCAGAAGCTCTTGATTGGGAGTCAGCAGTTCTTAGCATTGCGCAACACAAGCTGTTGCATCAACCGCCTACTGTAACCTGCTTTCTTTTTTCTTCGGTTATATTCTTGAATAAAAGTGTACTTGTTTTGTTATACTTGTACTTTTTGTGAAAGTGTTTATTTGATATTTGGACTCCAGGCTTCACACCTTATACACATGTCTTAAAGACAGTCCTTGGATGTGTGTGGGAACTGTTAACATTTGAATCTGATGATTGTATATAGCGCAGAACTGAACTCTCTATACTATTCTGTCCTCTGCATCTCCTGGAGTTCAAAAGAAATACCAACATGCAGCAACATGTGGACACTGGCCAAGATCGGAAGAAAAAAACAAACGCGGTCACAAACTACAACTGCATAAATGTATGCAAATGAATATAATGTTGCATTAGTGCAACAACGTTTTCCGAAATGTACAATACAGGTCATAAAATGAATTATTCCAAATGGCATATATACCTAAGTCTCTCTTTTTTGTCAGCGCGGCTTTGACATCATGGATCAGAAGGTGCATACTAATTCAACATGAATTGGAGCACTCAAGAATAAAACTGAATAAAAACAAATTGACATCCACAGTCATTCTAATTCACACGCACACCACTCACATCCATGTCCACAGTTTTCCCAGTCTTGTTCACGCACAAGATCTGACACGGTTTTCAAATAAAGAGGGGGTTTAACAAAACAAGTTTGTTTGTTATACCACGTCTTTATCTGAAAACGGCGTCAGATCCGGGGGGTGTGTGGGAGCTTGAACATGAGTGAGAGAATAAAACTGAAAAAAAAAACCCACTAACTTTAACTAAATTTACAGATGCAAATCAAATGTATGCTTTTATTGTATGATATGAACAATAAGAGCAGCTCACTACTGAAAATGGCAAATTTGGGAAGTAGCTGATATCTAAATTGCGACCTCTTGATTGGTTCTTAGCATTGCACCACGCAAGCTGTCGTATCAACCGCCTACCGTAACCTGTTTTTTTTTTCTTCGGTTAAATTCTTGAATGAAAGTGCACTTGTTTTATTATTCTTGTACCTTTTGTGAAAGTGTTTATTTCATATTTGTATTTCAGGCTTCAAACATTATACATTTCATGTCTATATTTTTTCAATTATTAATAAAACATGAAAAAGCTTCTGTGTTAACTACGTTTTACATAGATTGTTGTTGACACGGAACACACATGAAATGTATGTATTCCAAATGACGATGTACTGTTTTACCCTATAAAGCTCCAACACTTCACTCGAAGATAAACACTAAGAATTGAGAAACTTCTTTGCGAAATGAACTGCAGCGGTGGGCAGGGGGATGAGATACCAGGCTGCTTGCTGTTAATCGACACATTTACAGGACAAAAGACGCTGGTGGAGAGGTGAGAATGGATTTAAGGTGGGCCGGATTTACGAGCTTTCTCGTAGGCTCTGGTAATTCTAGTGTTAATTTTGCCTTGTCATTGGTCCATCCTATCATTCTCTTGACTGCTGCTTTAAACGGTGGTTTGCCACTATACACATTATGCCTGCAAAAAGAAAAGCTATATTGTATTTAAATTTCAGTTTATAAATGATGCTTCTATTGATATGTCAGTAATAAAGTATGGTTGAGCTGAATGTCTGTATGTCAGTTGGCCTTGCACACTTTCATGACACTAAGCAGCCACGGACACTTTCATGTACTCGTGTCCATGCCACACATTTGTAATTGAGATTATGCCCCTGCGACCTTGGTTCTCATTATGATCACTAATCTCTTGAGGACTTGCATTATCTCCCAACTCTTTGGGCATTTTCTTACACATGCGTGGTGCAATGCAAAGAACTGCTGCCTTCCAGTCAAGAGGTCGCGGTTTAAATATCAGCTGCTTCTTACACCAGGGGTTCACGGTATTCACCTCCTTTGAATATTTTCTTGGCACTTTAGAATTATTTTATCACTTTTGAAGCCAAAGCCAGGCTTCAGAATACCTCACAAAGAAGTGGATTACCAACAACCCCTGGCTTGTATAAGATAGTATGACAAAAACAATCTTTAATTAAAAAAAGATTTATTGACAAACAAAATATTCAAAAATACCACAAGGCAAGTGCTTTACCTAAATGGCAATCCACAGTGACGAAGTCCCAGTACAAGATTCAGTAATCAAAACCCAAAGATTTGCAAAATTTCCAGCAAACCGAGATAACTGAAATAAGGGCAATACTTGCAATGCAAAACTCTTTCCCACCAAAGTATATTCAAATATGTCAAGTGGAACTCTGCCTGCCTGCCTTTAAAGGTGAGGGATCTGGGATATACCCACAAACATAAGAAACATCAGAGAACAAGATTACCCACAAAGAACCTGGTATCAAAAAAATTAAATGATTATCATTCAGTGACGAAATGTCTGGAGTGGCTAATTCTTGCTCGCCTTACTTTACAGGCTAGCTTCTCTTTGGATCCATTGCAGTTTGCACACGACAGGACCGTTCAGTGGAGGATGCGATCATGACTGTTCTTCATACCAATTGTACACATTTAGAGGAAAGGTTACAAAACCATCTCTAAAGAGTTTGGACTCCACCGATCCACAGTCAGACAGATTGTGTACAAATGGAGAAAATTGAAGACCATTGTTACCCTCCCCAGGAGTGGTCGACCAACAAAGATCACTCCAAGAGCAAGGCGAGTAATAGTCGGCAAGGTCACAAAGGACCCCAGGGTAACTTCTAAGCAACTGAAGGCCTCTCTCACATTCGCTAATGTTCATTGTTATGAGTCCATCATCAGGAGAACACTGAACAACAATGGTGTGCATGGCAGGGTTGCAAGGAGAAAGCCACTGCTCTCCAAAAAAAAAAATTGCTGCTCGTCTGCAGTTTGCTAAAGATCACGTGGACAAACCAGAAGGCTATTGGAAGAATGTTTTGTGGACGGATGAGACCAAAATAGAACTTTTTGGTTTAAATGAAAAGCATTATGTTTTGATAAAGGAAAGCACTGTATTCCAGCATAAGAAGCATATCCCATCTGTGAAACATGGTGGTGGTAGTATCATGGTTTGGGCCTATTTTGCTGCATCTGGGCCAGGACGGCTTGCCTTCATTGATGGAACAATGAATTCTGAATTATATCAGAGAATTATAAAGGAAAATGTGTAGGGACATCTGTCCATGAACTGAATTTCAAGAGAAGGTTGGTCATGTATCAAGACAATGACCCTAAGCACACAAGTCGTTCTACCAAAGAATGGTTAAATAAGAATAAAGTTAATGTTTTGGAATGGCCAAGTCAAAGTCCTGACCTTAATTCAATCGAAATGTTGTGGTAGGACCTGAAGCGAGCAGTTAATGTGAGGAAACCCACCAACATCCCAGAGTTGAAGCTGTTCTGTACAGAGGAATGGGCTAAAATTCCTCCAAGCCGGTGTGTAGGAATGATCAAAAGTTACTGGAAACGATTAGTTGCAGTTATTGCTGCAAAGGGGGGTCACACCAGATACTGAAAGCAAAGGTTCACATACTTTTGTTACTCACAAATATGTAATATTCAGTCATTTTCCTTAATAAATAAATGACCAAGTGTAATATTTTGTCTCATTTGTTTAACTGGTTTCTCTTTATCTACTTTTAGGACTTGAGTGAAAATCTGATGATGTTTTAGGTCATATTTATGCAGAAATATAGAAAACTCTAAAGGGTTCATAAACTTTCAAGCACCACTGTACATCAACAGGAGTTCCACAAGGCACAGTGATCACTTGTATAATTTATTTTTGCCTATTCTAATAGCTTGAGAGGATCCAAGAGCAAGTTTTTAGCTGTCAAGCTTGCAGATGAGACAGTTTTGTCTGACACCTCTAACAATGTGGCACATTTTTAAGGAAAAGGCCAAGAGGATCCAGTAGTGGCATCAGGAGCAGAAGATCCAATTAAACGTGATGAAGACAATAAAGTTGCTAATTGATTTCAGGAAGAATGTAGTGTAACTTGTGCGCTGTGGTGTGCTGCATTGGTAACATCACTTCAAGAGAGGCCCACCGAATCAACAATCTAATTAAAAGGAAAGGCTGAGTTTTATGACACACTCTGGACCCCCTGGAGGTGATAACGAAGGAGAGAATATAAACAAAACTAAGTGTGTTTATGAACAAACCTGCATATCCTCTCTCTGACACACTAACACTGAGGACTTTCAGCCAACTAATTATTCAGCAGAAGTTTGTCAAGAAACGCTACAGGGGCTTCTTTATACCAACAGCAATACACCTGCATAAAGCCTCACTGTGACTGTGACAGCCAAGTCAGAAGCTTTCTTTTTAATTTTCTTGTGTTTTCTTCTTCTGGTATGCATTCAGAGAATGTGTGAAGCACCCAGGCTGGCACTGCCAGCTGAACCCAACACAGACAAGGGTGGGACACACACTGATTTTTTTATTTTCTCTTTTACCTTGTGGGCAATGTTCCCTCATTTCCCATGCTTACAACACAGTCCCAGCATAAGCACAGCACAAACACAATAGTCTTCTCTCTCTTTTCCTTCTCCTCCACTCCTCGGGTCAAGCTTAGTCTTCCTCCTCCCAACTCTGGCTCCCGGAGCAGTGGCTGCTGGCTCTTTTTATAAGGCACTCAGAAGTGCTCCAGGTGCTTGTGGTGGAAGAACTGCCCATAAGGCCTCAGTAGCTCCTGTTGCAGCACCCCTTGGCGGCGCCTGCGGATCCCAACAGGGCTGCGACCAAACTTCATCTCCCATGTTGCCCAGTGGGAGTTTGAGACACCGCTGCAACTCATGGGGGTTACCATCTAGTGTCCTGGGTGAGGCTCTGGTCACCCTTGCTCCCCTGGTCCTCCCAGTGTGGAGGTGTCCTTGCATGAGGAAGGGCCCTGACCTCACTCTACAGTAGATGTGTTTATTTATCTACCTGTTTATGTATTTATGTATTTAAAGAGCTTCTGTAAAAAGCCAAAATCTATCTATCTATCTATCTATCTATCTATCTATCTATCTATCTATCACAACCAATTGTCTTCAATGGAGAACAGGTTAAAAGAAGTAGTAGCATTAAGTGCCTGGGAACCATATTGGACAATAGCTTAAAGTTTAATGAAAACATGCCATACGTATATTTACAATAAATGCTAACAGCACAGATACTTATTAAAAAAGCTGAGAAAAAAAAAAAGCATCGTACAAAATTATTACACATGTTGTATTGAGAGCATACAGATGTTTTTATTCCTGGTCTGGTCTGGAGGTCTGTCTGTGACTAATAAAAATAAACTTAGGAAAATAATCCAATTGGAGTCTGCTCTCTGTGGACAATTACAACTAGGTTGTCAAGAAATGTATGACAAAAGAACAAAAAGATTACCAGACACACTGCTTGCATAATTGCTTTTGAAATCTATGTTCTAGGAGGCAATACTTGCTGCAAAAGTTTAAAACAAACAGAAGTAGAAATAGTTTTACACAAACAGTAATAAAAGTTTTAAATGGGCCAAATTCAATTTTGTGGAAATAAGCAACTCTTCTAGAATTCCATTTTTTTGCATTGATATATGAATGTCCTAATAATAATTCTTTGCATTTATATAGCGCTTTTCTCACTACTCAAAGCGCTCAGCAATTGCAGGTTAAGGGCCTTGCTCAAGGGCCCAGCAGAGCAGAGTCCCTTTTGGCATTTATGTGATTTGAACCGGCAATCTTCCGATTGCCAGTGCAGATCCCTAGCCTCAGAGCCACCACTCCACCTAAAATTTGTATTTTACTGCATACCTTTCATGCTCTTGTATGATGCTGACTGAGTTAAAGCAGACTTCCACCTGCAGACAATAAGCATTAACTAAACTAACCATTAATTGTTTATGGGCTGCCTGTTCCACCTTATAGCCCAAATGGTTCCAGCATATTCCTATTGGACAATCCCACTACAGGCATCGTAACCACTGGCTGACCTCAAGACAAGTTATCCCATTCCAACTGCCTTAGTATCCTTGTTTTGTGAAATGATGGCATTTGTAATTGCACTTCATATACAGCTTCACTTAGCCTAAGCCTGGAAGAGCATTTCCAGTGCCCCTTCTGGCACCTTCCTCCATCAATGCCATTAGAGGAGATCACCCTATGACAATCTTTTATTTCAGTGCTGTACTTTATCTGCAGATTGACACTGACAGTGTTTGGCCAGTGCATTAGCTCTGTTTTTGGCTGGCTGGCCTTGAGTTTACTTTGTGGCTCCAGATTAAAGGTTTGAGGATAAGAGTTAGTGCTCTATGGCTAGCCGTCAGCTGCCAGGCCTTCTGCATTGTGCTTTGTGGGATTCGGCTTGCTCTGATGGAATCAGACGACTCACTTTGGCTGGAGCTCTTTTATTCTGTAAAATGTCTGTAATTGATTGGGAGAGACAGCAGTGCAGCAGTTGTTCTTGGACTGTTGTGTGAGAACAGATGCCTTAAGTCTCCAGGCGATTTTTCAGTGGATTTCTATTCTCTAAAGACATCTGTCACTCACCAAGTGAGATCTGAATGGTGACACTGCTTAAACTGCACAGGTTCAGGCTGCTGGCTTCACGCTTCATAAGCAGACAGTGTTTACAAGGCAGTGTCCAGATGCACTGTCAATGACATCTCTACTCTCAGGCTCACAGATTTTAATGTTATCCACCATCCGTCATTTTCTAACCTCTTTTTTCATGAGCATATTAGACCCAGGGTCAAGGGTACAATTTCTCTTACACACATTCTCTCTTTCTCTCACTCAGAATCCTACATTTACATGTTGGGCATATTCAGTTAATTTACTGGTTTATGGTGTTTTGCCCTTTCCCTAAATTGTATTTAGCACTTTGAGCTACTTTTTGTATGAAAATGTGCTATATAAATAAATGTTGTTGTTGTATTGCTTTTCTTGTGTTCTGTGAGTTGTGATTTTAGTTTTGTAATTTTTTTTTTTATCATTTTGCAGACACCACAGTTTTCATTGCTAGTCATTTAATACAGTATTATTGTAGGTCATGAGGTCAGCGTGCTGTAACAGGAAAGGTGAATGTAGCGAGACTGAGAGACAAAAAGCTTTCTGCTGTATTTGCGTTATGATTTGCTAGGTTCCACAAAACCTAAATCAGGATAAATAAATTAGCGTTAGTAAAGACATCCAGCCGTAAAAATCACGCCAAAACCTTTATTGGAAAAGTATACTTCAAAAAATAGCAACCCTATATAAAAATATGAATTGCTATGGAAAAAGAAGAATGCTTCACTTCCTAAATCCAGCTGCATATATCAAAGGAGGCCTAGAAATCAAAATGAGACACCCAGCAAAGGATCAATCTTTGATCCTGAACGTGTTAAGATTTGCATTTTTCTTTACTTTTTTGTGCATTTCCTGAGCAGTTTTCTGAATATATATTGTCATGGCTGGCCGAGACACCTTTTCGCTGGGAGGACCGGGGGAGCAAGCCTGGTCAGGACAGTACCTCCCCCGGAATGCTAGATGGCAGCCCCCTATGGGGTGCCTTGGACTCCCACAGGGCTTCATGGGAGTTGGAGTTGCATATAGGTCATTAGGCACCTGGAGTAATTCCAGGTAATGTATAAAAGGACCAAGCAGACACTACTTGGGGAGTCGGGAGGAGGGAGACGAAGCTTGCTGAGGAGGAGAAAGAGAAATAAAAGAATTGATATATTGTGTGTGTGTGCTTACTGGAACTGTGTTTGACTTGTGGGAACGGAAAATAAAGTCACATGTGTTTTATAAGTGTGCCTCCTGCGTCTGTGTCAGGTTGGGTGGCTGGAACGCCCCCTACTGGTGGACACAAAATGTATAGTTTTTTTTTTTTTTTACTCAAGGATACTGAATTTGACTTGAATTTGCATCCAAAAATCATTGCTGAAAGGTTGAATTTGTTGAAAAGGTTGAATCTCTTTTATGCAATGCCATTTTCTTTACCGGGTGTGTTGCCATTTTGTGGATTGGTTATTGCCATGTTCCTAGGTCATTGACCCAGAAGTGCACAACTAGTGACATCATGGGTTGTGCATATAAATATTACAATAAACACTTCCTATTTATTTGAGTTTGTTAAAATAAACCAAAAGAATTAGTGTATGTTTATTGTTTTAGTGTTTCTATTAAAATTACCTCTGCTCTACATATCTTGACAGCAATTTTGGGTTTCGATTTTTTGCTTGACAGTAGTGTTTATTTGACTACCCGGTTACAAATCCTGGTTGTCTTTTGGTTCACATCGCTACTTCTGTTTTCTTATTTAATTTTTTTTTTTCTGTCAATCCTTACTTGATTAGACTAGCACAGTTCCAACACAAAAGGAGAAAAACTTTTATAATTCCAAAGTCCCAGAAAAGGAGAGGTGAACTGTAAAAGCCATGGCTCAAACAAAAAAAAATAAATTCTTTATAATTTAAATAGTTTAGTCATCCAATAATTTACAATATTAAAAAAAAAACTGGAACAAAAAATCTCTAAAGATGAGTCTGATGATAAGATTAGATGGCCAGGGAAGACAGAAACTAAATAAATAAATAAAGAAAACTTTACATAGGCTCAAGAAAAAAAAATCTACAGGGGTTCCAAGGCCAAACACCATCCAGGACCCACTAGGTAATATATCTAACTTAGATGAACTTAAGTTGTTTTTAGTATAGTAAAAAATAAAAAGCTTTAAAGAAAATCTTAATGATCTTAATGAAAATGGCCTGAAACAACATGAAGCTATGTGAGTCACAAAAAGGCATGAAGAATTTGCTACCAAAGACAATCCAAGGAGAACACCATCCTAATACACAATCCAATGAAGAAAGAGCATAATGGTCAAAAATTCCAGAAATCACAAAGTACAAGCAAAAGACAAAAGTAAACGCACAACTCCCTAATGCATTTGAACCACAGGAACAGTGGGAAACCCTCACCTTTATAATACTGAAAGCAGACCCTGGCAGTGATGGGTAGGTTGTTCCGCCTCTTGGTAAACCACTAGCTAAACACAATGCACATAACAAAGGCTACGTACTGTAGGTACACATAAACTAAATAAAAAACAATACTAACTTAAACAAAAGAATAAAAACTGAACAAAACAGCACCATGGTATTTACAAGGCATTACCTTATTAAAAAAAAAAATAGTACATGACCATATATAAAGCAAATCTATTAAATAATTTAGATTCTCTGTGATTTAGAACCTCACAGAAAAATGTAGAACAGCAACAAAAACTGTTTAAAGTCCTCTATTTCATGACAGGTTCAAACAAAATTCTCATGTTTACCTAGTAGTAGGCATGGTAATGTTTAGATGTCCTCCCTATTCTTCCTCTCTCTTAGAATGGCTAGGTAGTTATATGGTGCCACACTTGAACCCCATCCCCACCACTAGTTTGGGGAGAACTTGCAGACAGTGTCCTCTAGTGGCTAAGGGTGTGGACTGTAAACATCAGGGTGAGAGGTTCAATTTCTTCCTCTTAATCAACTTCTTGTACTGCTGCAGGTCACTTAACATGCCTGTCCTCTACCTCAATAAAATGCTGTTATGTGATTGCACTATGTCCCAGTGCCAGAGCTTGTTACTCATTACAGAATTTTATGAAGGTTCTTTTTTTAAAGTTTAGCAAATACTGTGAAAGACTGCAAAGTTTATACTCAACAGTGAAAAAAAATTTAGTTGTAACCTAAAATCTGAAATGCATGAATACAAATACTAAAATGGTCCCACTATAGGCCTTATTAACATCTCTGTGCATGCATAGACTCGCATTTTTGTATATGTGGCTTCACGTGTTTTTACAGATTGACGTGTGCAAACATGCAAAAGTTGACATGTTTTCAAGTGCTATTCAACATGTGTCCATCTCTCGTTTAACTACCATTTGTAATAAAAATAAAGAGAAAAAAACACTTCAGTAATTTCCTGTCACAGGCAGACATTTTGTTGAGCTGTGCGAGGTGTGCTATTGTGCAGACGTTCTGTCACTATGAGGACTAATTTGCCAATTATGATGTCAATCATTACAATTGCAATCCTGAAGATATTTCTGAAATAGAAATCATATTGGGAACATCCAATATGGTCAAGATATGAAGAGTTCTGAATGAAGAGTTCCAGGATATAATGGCCCATGAAGAGATAATTGTTTGACTACACTTGTATAATCCTAAAGCAGAAAACAGGAAACAGAAATAGGTGTTTGCAAGAGAAGGACCAAAGGCATGCTTTTTGTGCTGTGTTACCCAACTAAGAATGCACTAAAACATAAAACACGTGCATTTTCCTATGCCTTCGTTAGTTTTACTGAGCCTTTTATATTATAGATCGTGCTTTCTCACCAATTTTTTGTGCCATGCCTGTGGAATTTTGTGGATTTCTAAATGTGATGTGGAGTTTTTTCTTTGACCCAAGTAATCTGTTTCTGGTGTATTTTTTTCTTATATAAATTGTTTTGAAAAAAATCATAAAATATTTGTTTATTCCATTGCTCATTTTTTTGTTATGGGCACCACCATTTTAGAATGATCGTGTTGCTCACTGCTACAGCAATCTACCCATAATCACCTGGGAATGCACAATGTGATGTCATTGGAGTGACCATGTAAATGTCAGTGCATTCCTGGATCATCTGGATAAACTTAGTATAGCTATTTAATTCTTGAATGTTGGTTTGATTTTAGATTATCACTTTAAACAAAATATGTAGTTTGATTTTTTTATGGCGATTACCTTAATTTGATTTAATGACTGTGTCTCATCTCCTGATCCTTTTCATTAAAATCTTACTGCATCTATCAAACACGGTACATCTTTCCTTTGTGGAGGTGTGGAAAATATGTGGTATTTCATGTTTTTTTAGACCCTCACTCTTCTTCCTCCTCCACAGTGATATGAAGAGGGGCTGTAGAATATACAGTAACTGATTTTACTGCATATTTCCTGGGGTGTGTGGATCCTGAAATACCATATGGAAGCACACAAATGTGACTCGATCCTTAGACTTCATCTCTCTCATTGATGGAGTGGGTGTGCAGCTTGCACTACACTTCTGTCCGGTCGTATTTGGCGGATGCAGACTGTAGAAGACTCCTGAATTTTTACTTAACAGCAAATAAAGTCATGTTTCTAATACAACTCTAGTTAGTATTCAGTACCAAGAAAGGCTTTTCTCCTTGTTTTATTATTTTGCACCTTGTGACTTATGTTTGTGTATGTCAGCTTGCATGTGGACATTGTGTTTGTATTACATGGCTTTCCTGGGATCGTTCCTGTCATAGCATATTCTTCTTTTTTCAGAAAAATTAGGTGGCAATAACAGCACTGAGTCATATCTACAAAATATTCTGGTCTAGTCTACTGCATTATCTAGTCTACTGTCATACTCTCTTTATGCTGCTATCCAATATTCATATTGTCACCAAGGGATCCTACTTTATTTCTATAATGCGATCTCAAGTACAGTACATGCCTGGATCATTAGGAGCAGGGTACTGATGCGGTCTAATTTGGGTGGTGAAAAGTAATTCAGGAAAAACACCCTCATTGCCTCTGTTCCAAGGGAACTGTAAAGACATGCTGCAAACAGACAGTCATCGATGCCATCAAGCAATTTTGGAATAGCTTGGGAAATGATGCTGCTCCTGTTACCACATGATTGTATATTTATGGCCTTTTAGGGCTGTTTTGCCATTTTATGATCACAAGACATAAAGGACTCATCTCAGTTTACAGCATAAGAAAATGAATAGATAAAACTTCAAAGAACCATTTTCTCTGTGTGCACTGGGAGATGCAAGTCGAAGTGTAAACCTTTTAGGTTGTCATTTTCTTTGGACATGCTTGAGTGGTTCCTGCACATGCCTAGGGAGTTTTATATTCAATGTAGGACTTATAGCCAAAAATTTAAATCCCATGCTTGTCTAATGGTGTCCCATAAATCTGCTTGTGGGGCCTATTGTTTTTGTTTGTAAAATTGCATGATTTTAGTATGTGTAGGTTTCAACATTATGTTTTGTATTAATACTATATGTCTTTTGTGAAATGTATTATTTGTAGTTAGTAAACAGATTGCTGAGCTCTTACATGGAAAGGCACTTAATAAGAATCAATTTTGGATGGCACAGTGGTTAATTCCGATGCATTACAGTTCAGAACTAGGCTCAAATTCTAGGCTTAGTCAATGCCTTTGTGGAAGTTTTACATTTTCACCATTCTTATCTCCGGGTACTAAGAGTTTTCATTCCACATCCTAAAGTCACACTTGTAAGTTTAATTGGTGACACTGATTGGTACCTGTGTAGGTGTGTGAATGGCTGTGCCCTGTGATCGATTGGTACTTTATGCACAATTTGTTCCCTCTTTGCTTCAGATATGCCCCACTCATAACTTTCTTTTTGATCAGTCAAACTCTTTCTATCTGAAGATTATGCTGCAGACCAACTGATAAATACTAACGGACATTGGTACTGCCGCAAGGATCATTACTAGAAGCTGGAGTTAAAGCCATACTACTTTTGTTCTTAAGTTTTTACATGGACTATATATAGCTTTAAATTACATGGATTCTAATTGCTCAACACACTGGGGTATACATCATGATGCCAAGAAGCATTCATCTATCTATCTATCTATCTATCTATCTATCTATCTATCTATCTATCTATCTATCTATCTAT
>JANRMT010062861.1:47533573-47573958 GCA_026402145.1 Polypterus bichir lapradei | reverse complement strand
TATCTATCTATCTATCTATCTATCTATCTATCTATCTATCTATCTATGTTTTTTTTAACATACACTGTAAAAAAAAAATCTTGCATGCTTGAAAAGTAACACAAATTAGCTAACTATACGCAAAAAAATTATTACTTTAATTAATAAAAATGGGTTTTACCCTTTTTATTGATTATTTAATTCTAATTCAATTAAAAAATCAAGAATAAATTTAACTTATTTTATTTATTTTTTATTATTATTTATTATTATAACTTATTCTAAGTAAAAAAAACTATACTTTGAACTGAACACATTTAAGTTAAGTTAAATTTAATGATATTGCACTTCCTCTCACATCGATTTCTTGGTCTTTACAACAACGCATTCAGCTGAAACTTTTATACATAATAAGAGCTATTTCACTACGAATGTGTAAATATAAAGCATATTACTTCCGTAATGAATAACTAGTATTTCATTTTGTTAGTTCAAGGCGTAAGCAGTTGTTGTTTTCACAAAACCTTTCCCTTCATGTGGGAAACATTAAACTTTCTTTAAAAAGCTAACACATTTCTCATATAGCTACGTATGTTCATATATATGTTTTATCATTTGAAACTACTATTTTAGACAGAAAAAGAAAATGGCACTTTGAGATAAGTTTGAGCACAATATGACGTTTGTCCTAAACTATGATCTGTAAACAACATAAAAAGATGCTTGCCTAACCGTCACAGTATCATTTGACCTATATTATTTAATTAGTGTTCTGCATTGGTAATGTATTTTCTGGTTAATTTTTAACACTGTGATTTATTTAGCGATGTAAAAAAAAAAAGCGTGTGATTTCCTGCGTCCTATTTTATTTCATGATTTTTGCTATCACATTCTGAAAAGTAGTGGAAAAGACAGCCATTCATTTAACCAGGTATGCTTGCGTAAATGCAAGAAGTGCTTCAACAGCAGCATCTGCCACAGTATTTCACTCATTTCATTCTCTCCTTTTCCTTCCCGTGTACCTCTTATTCCTGGGACATTACTTGATTGAGATATACTTTGTGTGTTTAAAAAAAAACTAAACAAAAAAACTTTTCACTTGAAGCTTAGAATGTTAGAGCAAATGCCGTGGCAATTGTCATAATGAAGTAGCGTCTCGTTGTTTGTTGCTTGCAAAAAAATACAAAAAAAAATCTCTTTGTAAATATACTTATAATTTAATTGAACATAAATGCAAATTTCATGTTTGGAAAAAGTAAGTATGCCCCTACATTTACAACTACTCCAGATATTTAACATTACAATCAGATGCATCAATTTAGGGGCTAATGATTAAAACATCATTAAACAGAATCTTGTCGGAACCTGTCTTATTGAAACCTCATAAATTTTGTTTGTTTTGCTCTTTGTTGCTGAAATGTGTGCTGTCACCATGCCTGAATGGAAAAGAGTTCTCTGTGGCCTTTTAGAAACAAGGTCTCAGATGCCTACAAGTCTAAAAAGGGATTTTAAAACATCTCCAAACAACTGTAAATCAATCACTCCACTATTCAGAAAATCATCTAAAAGCTGAGAAAATTTCAAATTGCAGCCAGCTTGTCCAGGCCAACCCAGATGGTTCAGCCCAAGACTAGAACACAAGGTGCTGAAAGAAGTCTCTGTAAGAACCCCAGAATTTCAATACAAAACCCACAGGTAGATCTTGACACTTTTCATGTCAGAGGGCAGGAGTCTACCATTAGGAAGAGGTTGTATACATTATGTCTACATAGGAGATGTACCAAAAGGAAACCTTTGCTGACCAGAAAGAACATCAGGGCAAAACTAAAGCCTGCCTGTTAACACAACGGCAAAGACCAGGATTCCAGGAACAATGTGCTTTGGACAAAGAAGTGAAAGACAGAGGTTTTTGACCACAGTGCCAGAAGACATTTGGTGAAAACCAAATACAGCATTTGACCAAAAGAACCTAACACCAACTGTAAAGCATGTTTAGTTGGTCTCCACAACTATGACTTTACCTGTTATTTCTTATCGTGGGCACAAGAGTTTGTTTTCTTCAAAAATGTTGTTAACTGCAGTTGCCTTTTTATCTCCTTTATTGTCAAGTGGCCATATCTGAATTACAGTGTTACTGGACTTTACACTATATTGTCCTGACATGTTTTGTTAGTCATTGAAATTGCTTCTGTTTTACTATATGCTTAATATAATTTATGTGCTTATGGATGTTGTCACACACATGCCATTAGGAGGCAGCTAAAGGGCTTGAGTAAGCCGACCATTCCCGGGAAATCCCGCGAGGTTGCGGCATCTCTGATGACGTCACCTCCGTCACTTCCGGTTCCGAAATAGATGACATCATTACCTCCACCAGCCCTTAAAACCGCTATCTTATCTCCACGTATTCAGTTCTGTTTTGGACTCAGTCATGCAAACTACTTAATCATGTTCAACCTTTTGCAGCCAGGATCATAATATACGGGTGGCTGCCCCAAACCTTTTTGACTGTCTGGAGTCTTTTTGTGACAATATAAATGTTATAAGGTTTGTAATTTTACTGTTAATGTTTTACAGTGTAAATACTGTATGTGCACATGTTCTAAGCATGTGTTCAGTGAAGAGAACAAAATAAAAACAACTTAAATTGAACTGTTTAACACTAGAATCCCTGAATCCTACAGAAAAACTCATAATCCTGGGCCACCTTAAGTTCCTTTGCACCTCTCCATTACCATCTTTTGTTTTGCAAATGTCTCGATCAGCACAAGTAGCAAGCAGCCTGAATAAAAGAGCACTTGTTTTGTTAAACGTGTACCTTTTGTGAAAGTGTTTATTTGATATTTGCACTTCAGTCTTCACACATTATACTTCATGTCAAATGATTCATTTATTTAACAAGCCATCCAGTTTATTAATATTAAATAGCTTTTATTGGGTTCAGCCCAACTAGGAGTAATGGTAATTACAGAATCCAATAATACACAGAAAAATTCTCAATTCCTGAGAGCTGGGGAATTGAAAGTTATAAGAGAAGTGGAGGAGATGGCAGATGGGACACTAGCATCTCAGCTGGCAATAACAAAAACACTAAATATTTGCTTTTTTTACTTTAATCCATTATACAAATATACCCATGCAATGCCAAGTGCTTTGGCTAGTGTATAATAATCCAAATGGAAATGAAACATTCTTCACACAATGTACACTCATAACTAATGGCCAGTTCCAAAACTCCATCTCCCATACTTTTGCTGATGGTTTATATAGCAAGTTCTGTTCTGTTCATTGAACAACAATCAGCTTTTTTGGTCATCTTGGATCACCCTTCCTGGGTGGGTTGCTCTGTTACTTCACAGTTCATTTACACAGAATGAAATAAAGACATAACACTGTTAGATACAAAACTAATCAATACATGTACAATTACAACACTAATTAATACATGTTCAATCAACTTTTACATACATTTACTGTTACAACATAATACAACTTTACAAGAAACTTTGTTATAGGGTGCAGGCACTGAACAAAAAATGGAAAAGTACAATTGACACTGGGCACAGCTATCTGTCTGTGGGCAATGCTGTGACATCTGGGGGATTCACAAAGTTGGGACTTTTTGAGATTGGTCAGCACCTAATGGACACATAAAACCACAAGCACTTTCATTCATTTTAACCTTTAGCATCAGTTATTCCATCATTTGTAATGCCTTCACTCATCCTGGGTACTTTTGCCTTCTTATTCTTCATTAGAGTTAGGCTTAGTTATGCCAGTGCAAATGCGTCTCTCAAAGGAACAGGGGAAGCCTGTCAGTTCTCGGGAATTTATTGCAAAGTTAATTTTAAACACTCTTTTCACAAAGCAATTTGCAGAACAATTAAGTACAGCAGGGCCTGGCCAAAGCTGTACATGGAATAGAGATCGAAAAACTGTAGACAGCCAATCCATGAAGGGAAAATCAGAACTGAACAAGGAGAGATTTTTGGGGTGGTGGGGATGATAGAGATTAGCTAAGATTCTGCTTTGTAAAATGCCTCATAAAATTGCTTGCTATGAACTATGCTATACAAAATAAATTTCCACACCATTTGTGCAAATAAAACATTGCATCTTTCATTTACTCAGGACCTACAAGAAGCATTTTCTAGAAAAAAGACTGGATGTTATTCTAGCTGTATCCTAATGCAGTCAGCACTCACTCATCTCACTTAAATTCAGCTAAATAAGCTAAAGAGGCAAAGCCAAGGGAGGAATTTTTCTAAATCTGAGAAGAAAAACATGCACTCTATTCCAGACTTCGGTTTTTGATTTTTATTAAATTTGCAAACCTTTCTGAAAACATGTTTTCACTGTCTTTACATGTTATTGATTTTAAAATTAAATCTACAACAAACTAAATTGTTCAGAAAGTGAAAGGGTCTAAATACTTTCTGAATCCACTGTAGCTTGATAGTAAGCACCTACCTGTAAGCTTGAAGTCAATAGTATTACCACACCTCAAAAGCTCTAGGACAGCAAAGCTCGAAACCACAGAGGGAGGCAATGCTGGCACTGGAAGGACTTGTAAACTAAGGTGTCATATAGGACTTTATTGATGCACGGTGACTGTTCAAGTGCCTAGTGTAATAATTTACTGTTTCTTGGCAGCACGGTGGTTAGTGTTGTTACTCTGTTATTCTGCCATCATGGGTGTATTGATAAAGGGGATGAGACAGAGTGTAGGAGTCAGGTGGAGAACTTTGTTTACTGGTACACCTTAACATCTGCAAAATGAAGGAACTGGTTAATGACTTTTGCCACACCAAAGAGCCTCTTTGTCCAGTCACTGTTCATGGAACAGATATAGAGGTGGTGCACTCTTACAGGTACCTGGGGGTCCATATCAGTGACAGGTTGGATTCACCTCAGATCACAGAGGAACTATCTTTGAAAGGGAAGAACAAGCTGTTTTTCCTTAGGAGACTGCATTCCTTTAACATGGGAAAGTGAGATTTCTTCACGTCCTCTACAACTTTATGATGTTCAGTACAGTTTTCAATGCCATGGTGTGCTGAGCTGGTAACATCACACACACCGAGCACACACTAGGGGCAATTTAGAATTGCCAATGAACCTAACCTGCATGTCTTTGGACTGTGGTAGGAAACCAGAGTACCCAGAGGAAACCCATGCAGACTCGGGGAGAACATGCAAACTCCATGCAGGGAGAACCCGGGAAGCGAACCCGGGTCTCCCAACTGTGAGGCATCAGCGCTACCCACTGCATCACCGTGCCGCCCTACAGTATATATATATATATATATATATATATATATAGTGACAATGAATCACGTATCTTAAAATAGTTTTTTATTCCTAAGCTTTTGACTCCTACCTGGAATCATCATCAAAGGAATCCAAGGCAATATATAGCAAATATGGAGGAGAGGGTAGGTGGATGTTGTGGATGAATGGGTTGGAGTTCAGAAGCTATTGGTCATTATTATGTGCATGCTCATTTTCCTCTTATTTCCTCATACTTCAATAATCCTTTATATTCATAAGTAATTTTAGCAGCAAATCAAATGCCACACTGCACAGAGGTGAACAGTCACTTTGCTGATGCCTTGTAAGTGTTATGAACACCAAAAGAAGCCTTTACGTCTAGTTACATAACAGTAAATGAGCATTAGTTGAAGTTTTGCAGTACCTAAACTAAAGTGTTGCTGATTGCCCTTTGATGATCCGACACTCCATCCAGTGTTGGCTCCTGACTCATGAATAATGTTGTCTAAGTAGGCTCTGTCCCCATGATTCAAAAATGCATGATGCAGTTAATAAAATGAGTGACATATATTTAGTATTCTTTTATTAGGTTCTGTGCTGCCACTATCTAAATTGTCTTGTATTGGCCAATTAACTCACTTGGCTAAAGCGATGTTCTTTGTTCCCAAAAGGCCATTGTGCAGGTCTCCATCCACCCTCTTTTCACTCTCACATTGAACGTTGAGAGACATCACATCCGTTTTCTATGTTTGAACTTAAGCTGCACATGGGGGACATATACAGTATAACTCGATCAGTAATACAGAGGCTGCTTTCAGTCCTCCTAATTGAACACACAGCACCAAAGCAGGCACTGTGATAGACAAAGGTGCCCCTTTGCAGCAAGGCACACTGCAGCCATAGGAACCTAAAGCGAGTGGGACTAAAACATTGTGAATTAGGAGTGCATAAAGCTGCACTTAACAAGCAGACTTGGAGGAGGCTCTGTGAAAATTATCTCAGCAGGATGCCATTTCCCAGATCTTTGAAAGACGGCATTAAGACAAACCCTTATTTCCACTCACATGATTGCCTTGCTCCTGAAGCTAAAGCAAAGTCTGATAAAAAGGGCCTCGGCCTTTTCTGAACACTAGATGCACAGCATTTCTGAGGTTGGGTGGCCGCCTCCGATGTTGTTTACCTGTCTGAACATAACGTATGTTTCAAAGAGAAAAAAGAAAAACTTCATTTCCCAGAGGAGTCGTCTAATATGTGCCAATTTTAGACTAATAATAAACTGCCTCCACAGTGAGCAGACAGCTATTGCAATAAATCTCCAATTTTGTTTAACATAAAAAGGCTTGGTTTCTCGTGGAGATCCATTAGTGGAAAATAGATCAGCGCTGAATAATCTTAGGTAATTCTGATTTATTACAGACTTGTAAGACATGTTTATTAAATTGCTTTATTGACTGATCCATAAAAGTCAATAGAAAGAACAGCTGTATATCACATTTGTAAATGTTAATAATGACGTGAAAGCTCTGTGGATTTGTTAATTACAGACACCTGAAGAATTAATCATCCGCAAGAGGCACATCCCTTTTCATGCATTCCGTAGACGTACGGAGGGGGCAAGATGTCTTTATTTACAAATCCTTTCCAGTAATAACTGTGGACGGCTTCTTTCAGAGATAAGCAGACTGTAGCCTGATAAGAAGAAGCTTTCCACGTCCACTGGGGCCAGAGAAGAGCACTCGCTGGGAAAGTTAATCGGAGGAAAATCTCAAGGTGGCAGGGGCAAGATGAAGAAGAAGATGAAGAAGAAAAAGAAGAAGAAGAAAAGATGTGTTATTCCTCAATAAGGTGAAGAATTGATTAGTCCTGTTTTGATTAAATTCACGGCAAGGTAGCGGAGAATCTGCAACAGAACAGTCCCAGCTAATTTAGAAAACAAATTTTAATCTCCTTCTCTCCTGTGATGCTGTCAGAGCTGATTTTCAGCCGGAGAAGTGACACAGATGCTTGCTCATGATCTCCAGGTGCTGCTTTTCTTGACCTTTTAATAGTTAATCATCGGCAGGGAAAAGCTAAATGAAATCATTCAAGTGAAGAAGGTACAATAGGCAACATTTGCTAACTTGATCATCTTTTATTTAATTTTACACTGCTTAGGTTTTAATTTCAAAAGTGTAGCTATTGCCTTCACAACCACCGTGGTTTATGGTTCAGTATGGGAAAGGGCCATGCTGAATGCTGCTTCCTGCTATTACCCTTCCACAAACAGGAGATATGGATATACTGACTATCCTAAATACACAATTGAATCAAAGTGTTGCTGCATGGTGCCTCCAAGCTTCAGAGATCTGGGTTCAACTCCATTTCAATTTATTTTCTGTATGGAGTTAGCACGTTCTCCTTAGGTCGTGTACGTTGTCTGTGAGTACCTGATTTTTCCCTAAATACCAAACACATTTGTTGAGTCATTTGGCTTCTCAAGTTCAAATGTATTATAAATGTGTATTCGATACAATGATATTCTTACATGTAGGTCTTCCACATTCTAGTGACAGTATTGTGGCATTTCAGGCAATAAATATTGTTAATGCAACAGCAGATAATTATTAGAATCCTCAACAGTAAATATACCATCCTATAATCAAATATGGGAGCAGCAGTCATTGATAAACATATGTTACCATGGTCCGGTGTTAATGTTTCCTGGACTGGTACCCTGCCCTGACCTTGGTTTCCGGTATATGCCAAATGTTGCCTGGTTAAGCTCTGACTCGGCAAGATACTACTATGCAAGAAGCAGGAACAAACAATGGTGAGATGTATGTAAAATAAATAGCAGGGTAGGAAACAAATCAGATGTCACTGACTGATCAATTGAAAGCATGACTAAATGTGTAAAATGAAAATAAACGTGTAAGGCCCAAGTAAACAACATTCCTGCTTCACTATCATAATTTGTTTTCTTTCTCATTCTTTTTTTTTCTTATGGTTATAAGTTGGTAAATGAGTCAGAATGAAGAGATAGTAAGAGCAAAACATATTTTACAACCGAGAGGAAGCTATTCATTTCACCAAGCTCATTTGTTTGCCTAACAGCTTAACTGTGCCAATATCCCATCCACACATTTATTTTCTGAAGCTCATCGAGTACTGAGTGGTTTGTTCTATATAACCGTGTGTATGAATAAATTATTTTATTTTAAACTCACTTGTTCTTGTGTCATTTCTTAAATGAAGCACAATTTAATGGGAAGAGTTGTTCTAGATCTACTTTATCTATCAATCCCATCAATCCAGTTTATGACTGTTGTGGTAGGTCACACCATCTTTCCAGCAGTACTGGGCATAAGTCCTGAGGGGAATACCAGTCCATTGGAAGGCACTTTCACACAATTGCTCATTCACTCTAAAAGACCAGTACAAAATGCACATTTAACCATACTTTCAAGGCTTTAGGGATGTGGTAGGAAAGTGGAAAACCCCTGCAGAGAAAATCCAAACTCCACACTGACTGGAAATTCCCAGGAAATGTCATCATGGAGGGGGACAAGTTTTGTGTTTATGCACCATCATATTTGTAATAATTATGTGGTTTGTTTGTTGGTCTGGGTGTTCAGATCATAGTGACCATAGTGTATGTGTATATATATCTATACTAATAAAAGGCAAAGCCCTCACTGACTGACTCACTCACTCACTCACCACTAATTCTCCAACTTCCCGTGTAGGTAGAAGGCTGAAATTTGGCAGGCTCATTCCTTACAGCTTACTTACAAAAGTTAAGTAGGTTTCATTTCGAAATTCTACGCGTAACGGTCATAACGGTCAACAGCATCCGCCATGTTGAACTTTCTTATTCATGGCCCCATCTTCACAAAATTTGGTAGGCAGCTTCCCTGCGCTAACCGAAACCAATGTACGTACTTATTTCGGTGGTGTGACGCCACTGTCAGCTGCCATATTGAACTTTCCAACGTCACTAATTCTCCAACTTCCCATGTAGGTAGAAGGCTAAAATTTGGTACTTATTTCGGTGATATGATGCCACTGTTGGCCATCATATTGAACTTTTCAACGGTCTTTGTTACTTATGGGCCCATCTTCAAGAAATTTGGTACGCGGGTTCCCAACGCTAACTGAATCCTACTTACGTACATATATACATCCATAGCCTGCAGCTCGGTCACCGTGTGAGGCGGCGTTGGGTCCCCCATCCCAACGCCTCCCACGTTTGTTGGCTGCCTGCCTATATAAGGCCGTCTGTCGCTCCAGTCTCTACATTCCCTTCCTTGCTTCGCCACGGTATTCATGTCTCCCTGCTGATAACTACAGCCTTTTTATTTAATCCACGGCTTCTCTGCTGTTTTATCGTTCATTTATTGCGATTATAGTTATTGTGTAGGTATTTTAGACTTACTTTACATTGTTCAGGTACCCATTTCCTTTATCATTCCAACCGTACCCCCATTAACATGTCTATCGAGGTGATCACCATCGATCAAAGAAATGTCACTTACCATGTGGTTTCCATGCCCGGAGATGGCACCTGCCTTTTCTATTCTCTTTGTTACATATTGCACGGCCATATCAGGCTCACTCTTGATATCCGGAGGAGCATTGTGTCTTATTTATTGAATGACTGGGACAGGTTCAAGGTGTGGACTGATGACAGTACAGGAGATAATTATACTACACAGGAGCACTAGAAGAGTGAAATGCTTAAGTGTACCGAAATGGCCAAATATTTTACACCTTTGGACAACCGCCAATGCCTCTTAAACATCTTAGCTTCACAGGTGACGATTTCAGTAGTGGACACTTTGATGTTTAGAAATGTTTAAACTCTCAAAAGCTGGATGTGAAGTTATCAATGAAACTGGTTGTATACTTACAACGCTTGACAGATGCCGAATGTCTCTTCAACACAAGTCCTACAAATACTGTCGTAATTGAAACAAACCATGAAACTCAAACCGATTATGACAGCAGCAATCCAAGCTGTGAGATTTGAAACAAGATTACTGTTCACATGGCCAACTGTACGTTGCATGCTCAAGAGTAAGCTCAGCGCACAGCTTGGTGGTATACAAAGAGATCCTTAACAAATAATTATTGGTATATTTTCCTTTAGTTTAAAAAGGTTTAATTTTCTTCTTAATAAAAATTTTAAGGCAGTACTTCGCCGCTGCGAAGTGCAGGCATTTTGCTAGTATATATATATATATATATATATATATATATATATATATATATTGTGGAAGTTGACCCGGACACAAACAGGCGGACATGTTGTTAAATCACCACCACACGTTTATTTACAATATTTACAACAATAATTATGGTCACACAGACCCAGTCACGTGCACAAACCCCAATTCACAGTCCTGGCCTCACAATGCCTTTCTTCGGGCCGCCTCCACACCTCCTCTGTGCTTCGTCCTTCCTCCTCCCGACTCCAGCCTCGAATGAATGGAGACGGCCCCTTTTATTCAGTACCCGGATGAGCACCAGGTGTTCCCGGCATTCCTCCCTTGGCCACGCCCCAGCGTGGCGGAAGTGCCGGCTGTCCTCCCGGCAGCTCTCCGGGTTATGTCCAAAGTCTTACCCCCAGCACTTCCTGGTGTGGCGGAAGTGCTGGGGTAACAGGTCCCCAAGGCATTGGGGCGCCTCCTGGCGGTGACCACGGGCCCCTACAGGGTGGAGCTTCCATGCCCTGTACCCGTGGCCCCCAAAGCAACCAGGAAGGCGACCCCCACGTGATCCAGGGTGGGCACAGACCCACATCCGGTCCCTCATGGCGTCCCGGCCGGGTCATGGCCCCTGGCATCCCTGACAATATATATATATATATATATATATATATATATATTTATTTATTTATCTACCCATTTATGCATTTATTTACTTAAAAAAGCTTCTTTAAATAGCCAGATTTCCCCCTGGGGACAAATACAGTTCTATCTATCTATCTATCTATCTATCTATGAGGGATATCCAGAAAAAAAGGTTACAACAGCTGTTAAAAATCGAAAAATGAATATATTTCAACCAAATTTACAGGGTATGTTCCAAAATATGTGTTTATTTCTCAACATAATCGCCGTCAACTTCAATGCACTTCTTCAGCCTGGGCACCAGCTTTTTTATACCCTAATCGAATACGCTCCGCTCCACCTCCGAAAGCCATTTCTCCACTGTCTCCTTCACCTCCTCATCATTGGAAAAATGTTTCCCACCCAAGAATTCTTTCAGTTTGGTGAATAGGTGAAAATCTGAAGGCGCAAGGTCCGGGGAATAGGGTGGG
The DNA here is from genome assembly GCA_026402145.1 of Polypterus bichir lapradei. Classification (NCBI taxonomy): domain Eukaryota; kingdom Metazoa; phylum Chordata; class Cladistia; order Polypteriformes; family Polypteridae; genus Polypterus; species Polypterus bichir. The sequence continues at coordinate 47,562,407 of JANRMT010062861.1, read as the reverse complement.
TGGGTAACAATATCCCATCCAAAGGACACAAGCAGGTCCTGAGTCACACGAGCGGTATGGGGTCTGGCGTTGTCGTGAAGGAGGGACACACCACGAGTAAGCATTCCTCTCCTTTTGTCTTTAATCTTTTTTTTCAATTTTTTTAGGGTCTCACAATATGTTTCAGCATTGATGGTGGTCCCTTTGGCCATGAAATCCACCAACAAAACCCCTTTTCTGTCCCAAAACACAGATGCCATAATCTTCCGCTCTGAAAACTGAACTTTGAATTTTTTGGCTGATGGGGAATGGGTATGGCGCCATTGTTGGGACTGCCTTTTGGACTCAGGAGTATAGTGACATACCCAAGTTTCGTCTCCAGTCACAATAGAGTCAAGGAACGCCTCACCCTCGATTTCATAACGCTGAAGAAATTCACGTGCAGCCAAAACATGATTTTGGCGTTGCTCTGGAGTTAACATTTTTGGCAACCTTCTTGCACTCAGCTTCCTGTAATCAAGTTTTTCTGAGACAATTTCACCCATGAGACTTCGTGAGATGTGTAAACATTTCATGAAGGGTGTCAATCGTCACACGACGAACACTGCGAATTTTTTCATCAACTTGCTGCAGAAGCTCTTCTGAAATGAGAGACGGCCTCCCACTCCTCTCTTCGTCATGAGTGTCAGTGCGACCTTCTTTGAATAACCTAACCCACTTGTAAACATGCTAACGTGACATTACCTGAGGTTCATAAGTTTCCACAAGCTGACGATGGATCTCGGCCACAGATTCGCGACGCAAAGTGAGGAACTTGATGACCGAACGAATCTTGCATCGGCGGTAGGTGGAGCAAACGGCCTCAGCAGAGGTTGACGAACTCGCTTGCTGTGATGACATTTCACAACTGACTGATGCGGTCCCGGGCTTATTTTGACCATTAGGACCCCCCTACACGCAGATATGCCAACCTTCGAAAAAAAAAATTCCCTGCACCCTCCAGGGCACTTGTAACCTTTTTTTCTGGATTCTGCATACTGTGATGGACTTCAGTTGCATTTAGACAGTTGACAGTTTAGATAAGTTGCATTTCACTGTAGAGAATTGTCATGATTTGGTATCATTTTGATTCCTCAAAGGCTGAGAGTCTTTTTTCTGTCATTAAGTCCCCTTCCACCATTGCTATGAGTATGGCCTCTGAGGTCAGGACCCATGCATAACTGATGTAGCGGATTAAAGGACGGCTATGGATGGTAATCCTTATCCAATCTGTGAATATCGAATCACTGAAATATTCAAAGATTATTTTTGTGCTCTTTTCTTGAGTGAACTTTTGGTTTTGACCCTCTTATTCTCTTGATCGTGATTATTGTCTCTCGTATTGGGATTCTGTTTCATTTGGTATAGGTTTATGTGTCAGTTCGCTGACAGAATAAGAATGATGCTCTGCATTTCCTTTCCAACAGTCTACTATATGAATGTAATACCTATTTATTTCAAATCCCATCCAATGTCTCTAAACTTGTAAAAATTTGTTAATTATATTCATTTTGGAATTTGTGATAAACATTTACTACATAGTATCAAAGTACATGTTCCTCCAGTGTCTGCCTCATGCTCAAAGAGCGATCACATTAAGAGGACATCCCACCTTCACGCATCACTCTTGCGGTCTAAGATTATTAGGTTTGACCAACAATGTTGCAGGGCACTTTTCTTGTCACCTGTGTATGTGGTTTGTGAGTTTACTCCTTTTTGTAATGTGCCTACTGGTATTCAGTTGGGACACAGAAGGAGATAAATAGAGAGGCTCTAAGCCTGAATTATGCGCTAGGCTTGCTCTGACTGACAGTACTGCTGTCAATTGAGTTACATATGTACAGTGGAATAAGAAGGTATTCAGACCCCTTCAGTTTTTTCATATCTTGCTTTGTAGCAGTCTCGTGCTAAAATCGTTCAAATTCATTTTTTCCCCATATCAATCAACTCTCAATATCTTAGAGTGAAACACCAAAAGCAGGATTTTAGGAATCTTTGGAAATTTATGAAAAATGCAAAACGGAAATATCATATTGACTAAAGTATTAGACCCTTTGCTATGAAAGTTGAAATTTGGCTGATGTGCATCCCATTTTATTGATCACCATTGTTTCTACACATTGGAGTTCACCAGTGGTCAGTTCAACTGATTAGACATGATTAGTAAAGGCAGACACTCGTCTATAGAAGGCCTTACAGCTGTCATTGGGTATGAGTTAAAAACCAAGCTGTGGGGTGATGAAATTGTCTGCACAGCTTAAAGATAGGATTGATTCAAGGAACAAGTCTGGGGAATGCTACAAAAACATTTCTGCAGCATTGAAGATTTCCACAATCACAGTTGTTTTCATGATTCTAGAATTGAAAAAGTCTTGAACAACCACAAATCTTTTGTCATGCATAAACTATTTTGTCAACCAACCAACCAAAAGCACTCTATACAAAGAACAAATAAGTTTTTTTTAGATAAATTATGTTTGAACATTACTGGCATCTCTGATAGAATCCTCTAAATCACAATAATGTGAAAACAGCAACTGTAAGAAAAAAGCGATGTCTTTATTAGACAAGAAAATCTATATGGTAGTGTCTTGCACCTTAAACCCTAGACACGACTGCAGTTTTCTCATTTTACCAATTTATACATTCCAGAAATATGCTGATATATACAAAAGCTAATGAAAATGTGCTCTTTCTATCCTTTTTTACCTTTTCATGGGACTATTGTCCAACTTTTCAAGTTGGATCTGGGAGTATTTCCGTTACAAGATTATTCCATTGTGGAAATACTTCTGGGCCAGGCAAAAACTCAAAGTGACAGACACTGCCAATGCTATGTTATTTTCCTCCATTAGGCTTAATTACGGGAAGTATGGCGCACACCATTATGTCAGCTGGGCCACTTTCTCTAGTACTCTGCTCTCTTATGTTTTTTTGCAGTTCAGCTTTGAGTTTCAGTATTAGAGGTATAGGAACATTTCAAGCAGTGTGTATCGTGTAAGGCAGTGCTCCTTAATTTAAGCAAATCTTCACTGGTTCTGTCTTAAGAATGGCATGCTCTCTGCTAGTAATGACATCCTGTATTCTCCAGATGAGGCCCATTTCTGTAGCTGCTATTTGTTTGCCATCGGTTACTGATGGTAGGATCTCTTGCTAGGTACACAGGACTTACATATTTTTTTCTTTTGTAACAGACATGTGCCTTAAACTAAACAGTCTAGGTTTCCATCTTGGCTGTTTAGGGTTTTATCAGGGTCACTGTTTCAGATTCAGCTTTCTTTACATCTGCTAATTCTTAACCATGCTGTCTTTTCCTGTGTCTATCTTGAAATCTACCTGATTCCCATTCTATATCTAGCATCACCTTCCATTGCTCTACGCTGCTGTTTCCATTGTGGATTGTCCCAAGGTAGAAAGCTTCTTCATTCTGCCTTTCCTTACCACTTGTATAAATTTAGAAAGGCATTCTTTTGCACAATGTCCACTTTTGTTGCATCTTTGGTACACTGTTCCTGCATTTGGACATCCAGCTTTTCCTTTCAACTGGAGATTTTTGGAAATGAATGCAGCTAACTTATTTTATCCTCCTCCTGGGTATAATATAATATTACTTTCCACTTTACTGAGCGTCTGTTTGCTGCATCTTGCATTCTCTCCAAGCTTCTCACTGGATTTCTTGAGGATACTGCTTGTATGTTGGTCGCTGAAAGACCGGGATGGCTAACTTGCACAGTACCCTCCTCTTTCTGTTTTACCATCTACAGTATATTGCCATGTCTAGCTTGAGGTCTGTTATTAACTGAAGTCTTTGTTACAGTTCTTTGCCTTGGATACCCACTACAAGTCTATCTCACATGTGTCTGTCCCTCTTATCTTCGAAATTGCAGTTTTCTGTCAGTTCAAATAATGATCGAATGTACAGGTAAGCTCTCTGCACTCTCTCCCGGCTACTGTGAATGTTGGTAAAAGAGTGCACATTTGTGAATTACATTCATTTTAGTTACAAAGTAGTCATCAAATTTGGCAATTACAGTTTCAAAATTGTTTGCATTTTCATCCATCCCATCCATTATCCAACCCGTTATATCATAACTACAGGGTCACAGGGGTCTGCTGAAGCCAATCCCAGCCAACACAGGGTGCAAGGCAGGAAACAATTCCCAGGCAGGGTGCCAGCCCACCGCAGGGCACACAAACACACACTCACCAAGCACACACTAGGGACAATTTAGAATCACCAATGCACCTAACCTGCATGTCTTTGGACAGAGGGAGGAAACCGGACGAAACCCATGCAGACATGGGGAGAACATGCAAACTACATGCAGGGAGGACCCGGGAAGCAAACCCGGGACTCCTAACTGCGAGGCAACAGCGCTACTCACCGCACCACCGTGCCACCCGTTTGCATTTTCACCATCTTGGAAATTAAATGATTTATAAATATTCTTAGCCTCCATTTCCAATACATATATTAGGGTGCTGACCTGTACATCATCCTCAACATCTTGAAGCTTCACTGACATTCTATATCTAGTGAATCTCTGATACCATACCAGCTACTCAGTAGGTTGGCTGAAGTCAAAACTGTTAATTTCAGCATTTTGTTTTTCTTCTACTTGTCCTTATGCTACTGGCACCTCTACATCTGACACTTTGTCAAAGATGTGACTGCTTTTAAAGAAATTTATTTAAGTACAAGAATAAACAAATTACAATAACTATTGAAGCAACACAAAAACTATTCTCAATACCATATACTGGTTTATGATAAACACCCCATAATTACATATAACATTCTGGTTGTTTGAAATATAACTCAACCAAAATGTGCCCAATCCATTGACAATGTGCATGTAATAAAATTTATTATAAGTCCTTTTAACATTATATAAAACTGAATGAGAGTAAAATAGTGTCATCTGTTGATAAGGTGTTAATAGCATAAATGTTTACAAAATGTAAATCTGATGGTTTATAATGGACACCTAAAATAAAGAAAAAGAAACTGAACAAGTTGTAGTAAAACAACTGGTCACATAGCTGGCAATATTTGACTTTAAATTTGGAAAGCAGCAATCCCAAACAGTGCTTAGTTTTCCCAAACTCCTTATATAAAATCTGTTTCTCATCTTTATTATACCATTTTTCATTTGGGATGCAGTTTGCAGTGAAAGGCACCAAGTCAAAAAAGCAATCAAACTACATTCTGGCATAAAGGAAAGCACCCATTTCAGTATCAATCAGGCAGTCAAAACTAAGTTTATGCTGGGCCTTTCAGAACTGTTGTTTTTCCAAAAGATTTAGAAAGGTGCCATGGTAAAGTACATCAAACTGTGCTTTTCTTAGTTTGTTCTTTCAGTAGCAGCAAAGAGACAAGTTTTTTTTTTATATATACTGCTTTGTGTTTATGCTCTATACATGGAACACTCACAAACTACAGCATGCTGTATTAATTTTTTTACCTAACTTTTGTACGTCAACTACACCCAGGCCTATTGAAGTCATTTTTCAAACTTGTCACTTACATTTCTCCGTGTTTGTTCAGCTAATATTGTTTGAAAATGTCACTCAGCAATGATGTGCCCACTTGGCACTGCAGACTAATGCTTTGTGATTGTCTGTCGGTCTAATTTTGGGAAATAATATTGAAACAATGAAATGCCCTACCCTTTTCAGTGACCCATTAAGGACAGATTATAGATATCTTCCATCACATATTGTTGCTGTATTTTCAGTTGGCTGCTAAGGCTATGCACTCTCTACTTTAAGTCGCAAGTGATCTGTTCAGAGACTATTGTTGATCCTAAATTCTAATTTATTTGCTAGCAATGTCAGCTATGTATCTAATATTGATCTTGAGCTATGGTTTTGGTGACTGATGAGGATTGACGTTGTATGTCAGCTAGATTTTATTGCTAGCTCTGGCTCTTCTCCTTCTCTCTCACTCTTCTAATGATTACATGTAGATTTAAAATCCTGTCAATCTTCAATTTCTGCATCATATTTTGGGTAAGATTTGCTGGAAGGTGAGCCAGCTCCCAGCTCATGTGTTTGTTGATAAAATCAAACTAATTTAACAAGTTTATATGATTTACTGAATTGTTATGGGTGGAAATATTATTTCTTTCAAATATGAAATGGTTAGGCAGACATGTCGCATCTGTTTCAGCCCTCATAGATTGATATAATTTGTATATACTCTACTGTGTAATTTATTTTATAACATTAACTGTCAAAGACAGGTAATAAGTAAATTTTAAAATATCTGGTATCCTTGCTCTACGTGTACCTTCAGTATCTTTCTTCGGTGTCCTTGTTTATCTGAATTTCTCTTGTCCGGTGCTCCCTTTCTCAAGCATATTTCTGTAAAGCCCACTTCTCAGAATTTGTCATTATTTTTAAGGCACCTCGTTCAATTCTGTCTGCTTTTATACTTTCTGCCTTCAAAGGCGACTGTCAGTGAACCTCCTATGCTTTTACTCCTCCTCTAGTGTCTCACACTTGCACCTCCTCTTTTAATTGCCAAAGTGACTAATCAGATTGCTCTGAAGGACAAGACACACACATACACATAGACAGTAGTCTTTTATTGCATAATAGATTAATTGCTTTGCATTGTGCATTTAGACTATTATATGGGTGGAAACCCAAGAGACGGGATACAGTAATCACTGGAGGTGGCACAGAGTGGACAGAAGAAGCTACATGTTGTCACACACGTGCGATTAGCAGCTAAAGGGCCCGACAGAGTGAGAAAACATACAAGAGCGGATTTGGTCCAGATTACATAAATTGCTCTTTCTGTCCTTGCTTGGTTGTCAACTGTTTACATGAACTTGACCATGATATCTGTGCATACTGATTTGTTTACTGCGCTATAACAGTATATAAGGAAGGCTCTCCAACCCTTAATCTGTCTCTCTCGCATTTATTTGTTCACAATGTGAAGAGCAAACTAAAGGAAGGCAGTCCTTTCACAATGCTTTTACTGACATGGTGGATCTGACAATCCATGAAAATGCAGAAATAAGCAAGTAGTTTTCATTGCTTCTGTAATATGAAGATGCTGAAACACACTCGAGATTTCACTATGGTTGAAGATGGAAACAACTAAACAATAATGAACCTGACCATATATGAGGCGTAATTTAGGGTCAAAAATTACGATTCAGGTCGTATCATTCTGTCTGCATGTGAGACAATACATGTGCTGAAATGTTAATACAAGAACTGCATCACATAGAGACACAATGATCTGATGACAGATGCTTTCCTAAATGACACATCATAATCAAAGTTACTAAATCCTTGGTGCATGCCTACAGAGTACTCAGTGGGTCAGCACTTACGTATATGGAGACACTCATGAGGTCCTATGCTGCTTCTCTCCTACTAAGGTCTGCTAGTGAACAGTGTCACACCTTTTACATGTGGCTTCAAGCACTGGTGGAACAAGCTGCCCAAATCCATCTGAATGTCCTTAAAATGTTTAGGAAGCATTTGAAGACTCTTTTGTTCCATGAATACCTGTCTAATTGATAATGGCTTTAATAGGTTTTTATAACTAAGGAAAGATTAACTTGTTTTGTGCTCTGTTTGGTGCAGAGCTCTTCACTTGTCAATTTTGTACCTTGTCTTGGAACACATATACCTGAACAGTTCTCCATACTGATTATGTTGACCTCTTTTATAAGCTGCTTTGCATAAAAGTGTCTGGTTAAGTGAATAAATGTGAATGATACAGTACTGAACAAAATTTAAAAATCCAGCAATACTTGCTTATTATACAATAAGAGAAATAGTAACTTGTAATTTGATGGGATGACTTGATCTCTTGTCATAAACAAAAATATAACTAATGGGTTGTTAATAATGAAAGGTCTTGAACTTTCTTCATCACCAACAACCATAATTTTCTGTCTTGGCATTAATTAGTAGTGTAAGATAGTCAGAAGACTAAGCCAGTGGTTCCCAAACTCGGTGCCTAATTAAGTGAGTCATTATTTCACAGTTTCTGTGTTTTGGAGTCAATGTAGAAATTACAAACTAAGTTTGGAAGATTTTTATTCAAATGTAATAAAAAGTGATATGGGGAATTTGTAGTGTTTTTAGTTGTTACCAGTATTTTCAACCTAATTTTCATTCTGCTTATCCAGGTGTTCTGGTTATTTAATTGATTCTTTACTAATTAGCGGGTCTGACGCTGAAGTCGTTGCTGCTTTCATCATCCTGGGTGTGTGCTATGTTGGTTGTTAATTGTCACTATTAGGGTTAAATGAAGGGAGCAAACTACACAGGAAAAGGGGAAAATAATAGGAAAACAACAAAAGAAATGTTAAGCATTTATAGCTTTAGAAAAAAAAAGAAATATTTCTAAATGTCTTTTTAATGTAAAAAACATACCGTTGTTTTTATCTGAATGCAGAATAAGAGAAGAGTAAATAAGACCAGCTAATTAAATAAGATCAGTAGTTATTGATTATTATCACTGATTGTGAATCTGGTTAGAACAAAAACCCACAGCCACAGTGAGTCCCCATGACCGAGTTTGGGAACCACTGGACTAAGCAATTGACAACATTTTTAATTAAATGCAGTATTTTAGTACACACTTTTGCAGAGTTGTATTTATTCCACACATTGTGTTACTGAAAGAAAATTAAATAAAGCAAATTCCCCCACCTCCAAAAAAATTTAAATAGATAATGCAAGACTTATTTATCATGTTTAAGAAGGTATTGGGCTTGTAGTTATTTTTGAGCTGTAGGCGGATGTTTATATAAATGTTAAGCTCAGCTATCGCATTTGCTCAAGCACAAAATAACTGAAAAATAAGATCTTTGATCTTTTCAAATGACTTGAATTGTCTAGAGATATAATAATTTCTAAAATAAAACTAAATTATATTTTTAGCTATTGGCTCTTTTAAAATGTCCACAGCTTATGAAGTCAATATGGTAATTACCTTAACACATTCTAAGCTATTTGAATGCCAAAAAAGTTAAATTTTTTCAATGATAATTTTCAAATTTACAATCATTGCTGTGAAGAAAAAGAAAATCACAACATAATATTGTCAAGTCAGCTAAACCCAACTTAGGATAACTGGGTTTAGAGTTTCAGGCAGTTACCAGACCTGGGCAAGATGCCAGACTATCACAGTACCCAATACATAGACCCACATGGGGCAAATTTAGATTCATCAATTAACCATGACGTAAATGTCTTTGGGATTTGGAGAAAGAATTAAATATCTAGAGAAACACCTGCCTAATCAGAGTATTGAACATTTCTACACATATGTCTTTTGGCTTTGGGCTTCAAAACCAACATGCTGGAATTGTGATGTCACAGCACAAGAAAAGTCATACATATTATTAAAACAAAGACATTATGAATGCTTTTTTTTAACCAGTGCAATGGTTCCAACTTGGATTCAGTGCTATTTGATGCTGAATAAGATTAAGTGGGTTTAAAATTGTTGTGTGTATGATCTTTCTAATAAAGGAAACAGTATTAAGTTTTGTTTGCAATTTTTACAGTTAACACTATATAAATGAAAGCATTGGAGCATAAAGGGGAGCAGCATGGTGGCACAGTGGTAGCACTGCTGCCTCGCAGTAAGGAGACCTGGGTTCGCTTCCTGGGTCCTCCCTGCATGTAGTTTGCATGTTCTCCCCATGTCTGCATGGGTTTCCTCCGGGTGCTCCGGTTTCCTCCCACAGTCCAAAGACATGCAGGTTAGGGGCATTGGCGATCCTAAATTGTCCCTGGTGTGTGTGTGTCCTGTGGTGGGCTGGCGCCCTGCCTGGGATTTGTTCCTGCCTTGCACCCTGTGTTTGCTGGGATTGGCTCCAGCAGACCCTGTGACCCTGTGTTAGGATATAGCGGGTTGGAAAATAACTGACTGATTGGGGCATAAAGGGATGAAGCCTGTATAAGATAAATATTTCTAGCAAATAAAAATCCGTTTTAATTCAATATACAGGGAGGCTTGGGTTACAACGTCTTGACATACAACGTTTCGAGTTTACAATGTTCACTCCCGTAAAAACTTGAGACATCAGTGTTTCGGCTTACGCCTTTAGCGTCGTACTTACAGACTACGTGGATGAACTAGTTTGGTTGCGTGCAGCGGAAGAATACGCAGTAATACGCGCATGGAGGAAGTGTTCTGTTTGTGTGGTTTTTTTTGGCGACTTTGTGGCCCTTATCATGGCTCCTAAACAAAAGTCAGAGTCTTCAGATGGTAGCGCTTCGAAGAAGAGGAAAGCCATCACAATGGAAGTGAAATTTGACATTGTAAAGAGATCAGAAGGAATAACAGTAAGGATTTTTTTTTTACACTCATTTTTTGTCATTTTTCTGTTACTACAGTACAGTGTACAGTACAGTATATTTATGTCCTTTTCATTTTTTCTGTGGCTTATTTGTGTTTTTATGTTCTAGATTATGATTTTGCAAATGTTTTAGGATAGGTAAGTGGCTTAGGCTAGGGTGTGTTTCGACTTACACCAAAGTTCGAGTTACATCAGTGTTGAAGGAACGGAACTGTGTCATAATGCGAGGATTCCTTGTAGTGTGTTTCGTAATGATCACTTACCATTATAATTAGAATGTGAAAGAGGCCAATTAAAAAAATGGAGTTTGCATATTTACCACTTGTCCGCACAGAATTTCCTCAACCTAATGATATGCTTGCTAGTTTCACCAGTAACTCTAACATGGCCCTGTGTGAGGTAATGTGTGTATATGTGGGGGCGAGTGTATTCTTTGATGAACTCGTTTCTGTTGCAGGGTTGGTTTCTTTCTAGTTCTGGGTTAGGTGCCAGCCCCCGATTAACTTAACATTAGACTAAGTTGGTTTTGAAAATCTGTGAATGGATCTATATCACATAAGGATCTCTGATCTATTGGACGTTTTATTTTTTTGATATTGTATTTCATGCTAACTATATAATATTTTAAATATGTACATCACTTTAACTTTGGGGACAGTGTGGTGGTCTCACAACAAGGATATTGGGGTTCAAATCCCAGGCACTCCCTGTGTGGAGTCTGCACATTCTCTCCATGTCTGTGTGACTTTTCTCCAGGTGCTCCTACTTCCTTCCACATTCCAAAGACATGCAGTGTGTGTGTGTGTGTGTCTGTCTGGCTGTCTTCAACCTACAATGAGCTGGCACTCTGCCCTGAGATTGTTCCAGGCTTGCACATGTATCCAGTAGAGAGTGCTAGCTCCCTGGGAATGAGTTCTTTTGTAATTGTGGCATATTACATAACCCGAAACCATGTAGATATAATATAAAAAGGTGATACCCCACCCTTAGTGATATGATGGTAAGAAATCACATAGCAGAAATAATTTAGCTTTGTTTAATGATAGGGCGGCATGGTGGCACAGTGGGTAGCGCTGTTCCCTCGCAGTTAGGAGACCCAAGTTCACTTCCCGGGTCCTCCCTGCGTGGAGTTTGCATGTTCTCCCCGTGTCTGCGTGGGGTTCCTCCGGGTGCTCCGGTTTCCTCCCACAGTCCAAAGACATGCAGGTTAGGTGCATTGGCGATTCTAAATTGTCCCTAGTGTGTGCTTGGTGTGTGTGTGTGTGTGTGTGGCCCTGTGGTGGGCTGGCGCCCTACCCGGGGTTTGTTTCCTGCCTTGTGCCCTGTGTTGGCTGGGATTGGCTCCAGCAGACCCCTGTGACCCTGTAGTTAGGATATAGTGGGTTGGATAATGGATGGATGGATGGATGGATCGATGTTTAATGATGGTTTACGCCAATGGCAAAAACCCAGTTCAGGAGAGGGAGTCTGATGTGCAGAGTATGACATTTTCACCGTTGCAGTGGAAGGATTTTCAGGATCGGATGATGTTATCTCCCATCTGTCCATTGGCTTCAAAGGTGTGCCAGGCAATGTTCCAAGGCTTTATACTCTTTATTAACGTGCAGGCCCCCACTTAGGTGAATCATGCAATTACAAACAAGGTAAACAAGAATACAGTTTCATGCTGACTTTGACACACAAAAATAGTATACAACAGTCCTCAGCCTGACTGCCCGTTTCGCAGTTGTGTCTTGTCTAATAATGTTTGCCTAGCAGTTCTATATGGTGAACCCCTGTGCTAAATCTGGCTCTGTGTCCACTGTGCATCTGAGTAGAAAAAGGCAGATTTATAAGAATATTTGCACGGAGTACAGTGACATATTAAACTTATAATCTTATTACAGCCTATGATGCTTGATGGGATATATTCCAGCTACCTCACAGCTCTGTTCAAGATAAGTGGGTTTGGAAAATAGATTAATAGCAGGATTTGACTTTGGGAAGTGCACTATGTAGAAAGAAACTAAATTAAACTGCACAATACTTGATCTGTTACATTCCACCTTAAATAGCAACAAACAGCAAATGTACTAAACAGTGTTTAGCAGAGGAGGTTAAAAGTGTTACACATTAAAAACAATGCAATATATTAATAAACAATGTATTTGATAAAAAGTAATGTGATAATAGAAGCAGGTCACTATTCCATGCTCACCACGCTGTAATGAACAACTAATTAGCAACTCCATTTTCATGTCCACAAGATTTTTTCAGCCTGGTCACCTTTAAAATTCAACTTACATTGCAGCTCCTAATGAGGTCTTTTCTGCTTTTAGAGAAAAGAAGTGATTTGAAAATCCTACCGATTCTCAATGTGTATGGACGCACCACCTCCTTTTCTATGATATTTCTTGCATTTCAAAATTTTCTGTATGACAGGCATCCTTTCTTGTCATAGTGAACCCTAAATTTGTAGAAGGTAGAAATGTAATATGGTGGTACCATGAAGCAGTGATCAGCTTCAAAGATCTAGGGTTTGAATGCAATTCTGTTTCTTATCATGTCTGTTTTGTTTTTTCTCAAGGTAATTTGGTTTAGTTTTCCCCCACATGTAAATAAATACATTTGTTAGTTTAACTGGTGTGTCTGCATTGGCCCTGTGTGGATGTTGAAATGGACTATTACCATTACCCATTTTGATTACCCATGCACTTGAACATCAGGTTAATTGACATCTCTCTATTGGCCCAACATGAAAGTGTGCATAAGTCTGTCCTGGAATGGAATGATATCTTTTCTAGACATTGTTCATTTTTTTGCCTTAATTTTTTTCCCGGGTACAGTTGTTTTTCTCCTGCATGCCAAAAGAATCGTATTACATTAAATGACCTCTCTCTATTGTCCTATTATGTGTCAGTATGTGAGTGTGTTCTGAGATACATTGGAATTCTTCCCAGGCTTGGCTAACTTTTTGCACCTGATGCTGCCTTTTTTTCTGTTGATACTCCATTTTTCTTTACACGTCCCAAAGACATAGCGGGCATTTGAAATGCACTATGTAACAAGATATAATGCAAATTGGTTGCAGTTACTTCAAAATACAACAGTAAAAACCTTAACCTGTAAAAGAAAATCTGAGCACATCTCACTGAATTTAAAACTGTTACAATGATTATCTGTGTCTTTTAAAAGTGATTTAAAAATACTTTTTTTTTTTTAAATTTTATTACAATCCATACAAAGCAATCAAGTTTTTACAAAGAGAAAAAATTAAGAACAGATCGATCCCCACCCCTGAGAGAGAGAGCAAGCCAAATGGCGTTAAATTTAAGGTTTGTAAACATACCTAAATTAATAAATTCTCTGTGCCTTATGAACTTATTTTAAAATATTACTGATTAGATCCTGCCATGTTTTGAAAAAAGTCTGTACGGATCCTCTAACTGAGTATTTGATTTTTTCCAACTTCAAATAATATAACACATCGGTTTCCCACTGACTTAAAAGAGGAGAGTTTGGGTTTTTCCAGTTTATGAGAATAAGTCTACGTGCCAAAAGTGTAGTGAATGCAATCACAATTTGTTTGTCTTTCTCCGCTTTAAACCCATCTGGAAGAACACCAAACACAGCTGTAATGGGTTTGGAGGGATTGTGAGTCCAAGGCTATCTGAAAGGTAATTAAAAATGTTTGTCCAGAATAATGTTAATTTGGTGCAGGACCAGAACATGTGACCTAGTGAGGCTGGGACTTGGTTGCAACGTTCGCAGGTTGGATCATGCCCTGGAAACATTTTGGAGAGTTTTAGTCGAGACAGATGTGCTCGATATATAATTTTGAGTTGTATGATTGTATGCTTTGCGCATATGGAGCTTGAGTGAATTCTCTGCATTGCTACTTTCCACTCCTTTTCTGATATATTAATTGAAAGATCTTTTTCCCAGTGTCTTCTTGGATCTTTGAAAGGGAGGGATTGTAAAATGATTTTATATATTGTAGAGATGGAGTCTAAGTCCTTGAGATTGAGCAATATATTTTCCAGCATGGATGAGGGTGCAAGATGAGGAAAATCTGGAAGGTTTTGTTTAACAAAGTTTCTGATTTGAAGATAGTGAAAGAAATGTGTAGCTGGAATGTTAAATTTGGAATGTAATTGTTCATAGGATGCAAAGACGTTGTCTATATAAAGATCTCTAAGCAAGTTAATTCCAAATTTTTTCCAAATATTAAAAACTGCATATGTTTGTGAAGGTTGAAAGAGGTGGTTCTCTTGCAGGGGTGCCACAGATAGAAGCTTCTCCGTCTTAAAATGCTTTCTACATTGGTTCCAGATTCTAAGTGAGTGGAGCACAATTGGGTTATTAGTGTATTGCCGATAACGTGTGTTTATTGGAGCACAGAGCAAGGAATACAAAGAAGTACTGCAGGATTTTACTTCTATTGCGGACCAAGCCTGTGTATGTTCTTCTATTTGTGTCCAGGTTCTTATCGCCTGTATATTTGCTGCCCAGTAATAAAACTGGAAGTTAGGAAGAGCCATGCCGCCTTCTGCCTTTTGTCTTTGTAAGGTCGCTCTTTTGATGCGTGGATGTTTTGAATTCCAAATAAATGAGGTTATTGTCGAATCTAATTGCCTAAGAAATGATTTATTAATGTATATTGGGATGTTTTGAAATAAAAAAAGGAGTTTAGGAAGAATATTCATCTTAACAGTGTTAATTCTTCCAGCTAGTGTGAGATGAAGGGTTGACCATCGATGCAAGTCTTATTTAATTTTTTCCATGCAAACGGCGAAATTTTGTTGATATAGAGCTTTATGTTTACTTGTGATGTTTACCCCTAGGTATTTAAACTGTTCTGCAATGATAAAAGGTAGGGTATCTAATCTAATATTATATGCTTGAGCGTTCACTGGAAAGAGTACACTTTTATTCAAATTAATTCTGAGACCAGAGATCTTTTGAAATTCTGTGAGTGCTGCTAAGACTGCAGGCACGGAATTTTCTGGGTCTGATATATACAGTACCATGTCATCTGCATATAATGAAATTTTCTGTTCCAGTCCTTCTCTGCTAATCCCCTTTATCTGATCAGTATTTCGACAATGTATTGCCAGTGGTTCAATGGCAATCGCAAACAGCAGCGGTGACAAGGGGCATCCTTGTCTAGTGCCACGTTCTAGTTTAAAGTAATCTGAGCAAATGTTGTTGATGCAAACTGAAGCTTCTGGGTTAGTATACAGTAATTTAATCCATGCACAGATGTTTGGGCCAAACCCAAACTTCTCCAATATAGTAAAAAGGTATTTCCATTCAATCATGTCGAATGCTTTTTCTGCATCCAATGATAATAATATTTCTGGGGTGTTTGATTTAGTTGGTGAGTATATTACATTAAACAGGCGTCGAAGATTGGAAGATAAGTGCCGGCCCCTAATAAATCCAGTTTGGTCTTGTGATATTACCGAGGGGAGCACTTTCTCCATCCTTCTGGCTAAGATTTTAGAGAGTATTTTAACGTCGTTATTCAGAAGTGAAATTGGTCTGTATGATGCACATTGTAATAAGTCCTTATTTTGTTTTGGAAAGACAGTGATTACTGCTTGGCGAAAGGTTTGTGGAAGAGATTGGTTATCTCTGGCTTCTGTAAATGTTGCTAATAAGAGGGGAGCTAGCTGAGTGGAGAATTTCTTGTAAAATTCTGCAGGGTAACCATCAGGGCCTGCTGCTTTCCCGCCTTGGAGTGATTTTATAGCATCTAGTAATTCTGATAACGTCAGAGATTTATCAAGTTCCTCCGCACTAAAAGCGTCTATTTGTGGTATCTGTAATGTATCTAGAAATGTATTAGATTGTGTATTGTCTTCTTTAAACTCAGTAGTATATAGGGATTTATAGTAGTCTCTAAAAGTATGCATTATATTTTTGTGTTCGACGATTTTATCTCCGTTTATGCTAGTGATTACCGAGATTGCGTTGCGCACTTCTTGCTTGTGAATTTGTTGAGCTAAAAGCTTATTAGCTTTCTCCCCATGTTCATAGTAATGATGTCTGGATTTGTAAATTAGTTGTTCAGTTTCTTTAGTTGTCAAGAGGTTTAATTCCAAATGCAGAGCCTGCCTCCTCCTATGTAGAGTCTCGCTTGGTAGTCTGGCGTGTTCTTCATCTATTTTAGTAATTTCGCTTTTTATCTCTGCTACTTTCTTGGCTTCGGATTTATTTCTGTGGGAAAGATATGAGATAATCTGACCTCTTAAGAAGGCCTTAAGAGTTTCCCAGAGTATTCCTGCAGAGATCTCGGGGGATGTATTTGTCTCTAGAAAGAATTTGATTTGTTTGGATATAAATTCCGTACAATTCTCGTCAGCTAATAGAAGCGGGTTGAAGCGCCATCTGCGGGGTGAGTGCATGGGGCTTAGTAATTTTAGCTCCAAGATCATAGGTGCATGGTCAGAAATAACAATAGCATCGTATTCGCAAGATTTAATCAACGGCAAGAAGTTATTGTCTATAAAGAAGTAATCAATCCTTGAGTAACAATGATGCACTGGTGAGTAGAAAGAATATGTTCTTGAATTTGGGTTTAAAAACCTCCAGGGGTCTGATAAATTGTGATCAGTTATAAACTTTGTAATTATCTTTGCGGTGTTAGATGCTGTTCCCCCTGTGGAGGAAGTCCTATCTAAAAGTGGATTTAGAACACAATTGAAGTCCCCAGCCATTACAACTTTATGAGAATTCAGATTGGGAATGGATGCAAATAAATTTTGTATAAATTCCTTATCATCAACATTAGGTGCATAAACATTTATCAAAATCATTTTACAGTTAGATAAGTCTCCCATGACCATTACATATCTCCCTTCAGGATCCAATACTACATCTGATGCTACAAATGGTACTGTTCTATGTATGAGAATTCCCACCCCTCTAGTTTTCTTTGTAAAACTAGAATGGAACATTTGGCCAGTCCAGTCCTTTTGCAGCCGGAACTGATCCTTGCTTATTAAGTGAGTTTCCTGTAAAAATACTATTTTAGCATTTAGACCTGTTAGGTGAAAGAGTACTTTCTTTCTCTTTAATTCGTGATTCAGGTCTTTAACATTCCAGCTTACGAAATTAACTGTCCCGTCATGGAGACACTGATTCTGAGTTTTTGATGTCATTTTATAGTCTTAAATGGAAGTGAGACAGCTTCGGCCTTAATTTCCCATTTCCCCTAGAGTTGTTGCCATGCAGCTTATTATTACGTTGGTAGTTATAATTATTAAGATTAATAGGATAGATTAGGTATAGATCAAGCCTGCTCTCTTTCTCTCCCCCCCTTAACCCCCCACCCTCCCTTTTTGCCTCCCCAAGTGAGGCTAAAACCCACTTCACACAGTCCCAGTCCTCTGACATACCCAGAGACAGAGCATGTCCAAAGCAAAACAAGCCCCAATGCAGCGGTGCTTTAGAGTTAAAAGATAGAGATATCTGTTACCAATATAGTCTTTTAAAAAAAAAAAAAAAAAAGAATTTTGCACTTAAAATATATACATAGTCTTCAGCAATTTTAGTGCATTAAGATGATACACCCAAATAATAAACCCGGGTGATGATGTTAAAGATGTGTCCAAAATAAGCATAACAAGTCTTAATGCAGTAATAGCAATAACAATAAACCAAGGGTATGATATTGAACAGTCTCGTTTAGGGTAGAGATGAAGTAATTAGAAGAAAAAAAAAAAAGGAAAGAAAGGAAAGAAAAAGTAATTAAGCACAATAAAACATAAACATAAACAAATAGCGCCCTAGTAATACTAAGTAATAATGAGAATATATGTGAATATATGCTGATAAAAACCCGTATTTTAAAACGAATAGATCAGACAGTAGATTATTAATCCTTGCTTTAATCATTAACCGCCATGACTCACTATTATGTATCAGAATAGTCCCGGGATCAGCTTTCTTAATTCCTTTTCTGCTTCATCCTTGCTAGCGAATACATAGAAATGACCTTGCCATTCCACTTTAAGTTTTGCCGGATACAAGAGGCTGTATTTGACGCTGGCTTGCCGTAACCGCTGTTTGATGTTGTAGAAGGCTGCGCGTTTAGTAGCTGTTGCTGGAGAGAAGTCAGGAAAGATACGAATGTGGTTATTTTCAAATGTAATATCTTCCTTGTTTCTGAGGAGTGCCATCACCTCTAGCTTAAATGATAATCGTTCAAAACGAACTATAAAAGACCTTGGTCTGGGTCTAACGGTGTTTGATCCGCGTACGCGGTAAGCTGCTGCTATCTAAGATTCTGCTTTAAAGTCGTCCCCGATTATTTTAGAAAAAAGTTCAGCAGCGAATTTCACAGGGTTTGAACTTTCTCGATTCTCAGGCAGACCTTCAATTCTGACGTTATACCTTCTACTTCCATCTTCCAAAGCAGCCAGTCTGTCTCCGAGTTTTTTGCATTCGGAGCTGACATTTTCTGCTTTTTCTTCAGCACTGGTAGCTAAATTTTCGGCTAATTCAATCCTAGTCGTGAATGTCTCCTTGAGATCCTCCAATTGATTAGTAAGCGTTTCAATTTTACCCAACACCTGTCGCATTTCCACTTGCATTTCTTGTCGCAGCCTTTCATTTGCCTGTTGCAGCATCAGCCGCTGCGTCTCATTTGCTTGCTGCAACTCCTGCTGCTGCGTTTCGTTTGCTTGTTGCCATTCCTGCCGCTGCGTCTCGTTTGCTTGCTGCCATTCCTGTTTCAATTCCAGCAGCTCTTGTTTCAACCTCTCATGTGCCTTTGCCCATGCTTTCTCATTTGCCTTCTCGGTTTTCTTTATATCTTGTACGATCTCAGCGAGCATCACCTCCAGTTTAGACATTTTAATTGTGCTTTCTTGTACCGTAGGTGAAGCGTCAGGCTCTACTGTAGCCGGTGCCTCCGCTATCCCCGGCTCGCGTGGAGTAATTGAGATCGCGGACTGTAAGGCCCTTTCCAGTTTCAGGTGTTCTCCGATCAGCGAGCTATCGAGATCTGTACTCCCGATCGTACATTCGCTCCCCTTTTCACTCTCAGCCGGAGACGATGTAGCGGACCTTGGTCCCGAAGAGTCTGTACTTTCGCCCAGCTGTTCCAGGTCTCTCTCTGAAAGGCCGTATCTTGAGCTAGGGCTTGCTGATCTTGGCTTGGGTGCAGCTTTAGTTTTCTTTTCTTTCGGACCCCCTTTCTTGCTGGCCATGTTTATATATGCTTACAAATATACTGTAGCAGTCCCCTTGGGCTGAATAAATGTAGGATATCTCAGGATAATAGGCAAATAATATGAAAAATAACACCGCTGCTAGCGGAGCTCCACTTCAGACGTCCATCTCTCGCATCGGACGAGACCAATCTAAAAATACTTCTAACTGTATAGCTGCATGCAATCACTTGTGAAAAAGCCACAATAAATTATTAACTATACAATTAGAAGTGTTCTTGGAACAATCCTGTATTCCTTGTTAAGCTTTTATTTTGAAAAGACTGCTTTGTACAATGGGATGGAGTTTTACTGTGAAGCAAAAAGTTGCAAGAAGGATTCCATCTTGTTGATTGTGTTGCTTTTCTCGTTTAAGTTGTACTGTTTTTGTTTATTTGCTCATAAGTTTTACAATTTAATATGGCACTACAATTGTAGAGATGTTTATTTAAATACAGCACAACAGACAGACACATGTGGAGATAATGCATGAAAACTTAGGAAAAATGCTTCTTCTTGTGTCAATGGTAATAATTTAACTGAAAGCAAAACATGCTTTTTCACATTTTTGGGTTTTTTTTTTTTGCTGTGTGAAACACCGAGTTTCACATCAAATTCAACTTTACATAGAGTGTTTCACTCATGATTACAGCTTTATTAATAAAATATACCATATTAAACCCAAATGCCAGCAAAACCCTGTAGCCTCCTTGGGACTGGGTCTATGGCTCTTGAACTCCTGTATATCAAGTGATTTCTCTGGTTTCTGTTATTCCTGAAATTACATCAAAGTGTTTGTTTCAAAACAACAATCAGCTTTAAAGTTAGCCTCTGACACCATAAAGAAGGGACTGCATGCACAAAGCCATACCATTTTCCATTCTGTAATAGTGGTCTAAAAAAATTACCATAGATTTATTTCTTCTGAGCTCAGAGAAGTTTGTATGTATTTTTCTGAGCAATAAAGACTGATTTGTTGCTTTTCTTCAAATACATTTTTTTACTGATGAAAAAAGTTGAATTTTACCATTCTGGCAACACATTCTTTTGTTTTCACCATGAAAAAATACAGCTTCACCGAGATCATGGTGGTATTGCCTCTTTCATAAGTAGTACTAGTTTGCCGGCATGTCTTTCTCTCTAATTATCATTTATGCATTCTGTATCCTAGATTTTGTCTTGCATTTTGTCTTCCTGCTAATCATTTCACCTGTATTAAGGGCCATTCTGTGATGTGTTTGACTCTCAGTAGATGATTATCAATAAACAGTACATTTACATTTCATTATTAATTCTAAACGGATGTACTGTGTCCTGGAGGAGTACCAATTGATGGGCTTGCAGGGAGTGTACTTTTATTGCAATATACTTTTCTACTCACCAATAAAGTGGCCACCAGGTTGCCACACCCTAAAATGTTTTGAGTTTTCAGAACATATCAGAGTATTGAAGATTAGCTTCTTGTCTACTTCTTCTCAGTTTTTGTTACTTAACCACCTTCTGTGATGTGCTTGACACTCAGCAAATCTCACCACTCTTATCCCATGGTGCGATTTGCTTGACCTCCAGCAGATGTTGCTGCTCTTCTTTTTCTTTTTGTCATGTGTCACACACGTGCGATTGGGAGGCAGCTGAAGGGCCTAAATGACAGTAATTCAATGCCAGACCATGGGGCGGCGGGGTGCGCTGACTGTCTCTCTTAATCTGTTGTAGACCATTCACGGGAAATCCTGCAGGGTTCTGGCGCCACTGATAACATCACTTCCGGCACCAATGATGATGTCACTTCCGGTCTTGACAGTGTCACTTCCGGTTCCGGCATGATGGCGTCATTTCCTTTACTAGCCTTTAAAGCTGCCATCTTACCTCCATACTATCAGTGTTATTTTGGACTCAAACCTGTGAACATCTCTGTTCAATTTTGCAGCCTGGATACAATATATGGGTGGCTGTCCCAAACCTTCTTGATGTCTGTGACTCATCTTTGTGACACATGCCACGTACTTTCTCAATCACCTTCCTGTAAGAAACACACAACCATAGGTCACTTGTCCAAAATCAAGGTACTAGCCTCAGTAGTTTGTGATAATCATGTGACAGACCGACTTTAGCTTTTTATAGATAGATAGATAGATAGATAGATGTATTTTTATGTAGTCCCTACTTAAAGGTGTCAGAAAGTAAATTTAAAGCATTTTGGCTGAATGTAGATTCTTGTTCAGGGCCGTCATTCTAGGAATTTAAGAAACATGATGAATCAGTTCTACCCTATAATGTGGTGTGGCTAGATTCCTTTCTCAAAACAGTTGAGGTAAAAAATATCCATCTACCTTCTACTCATCCATTTTATGAACCAGTTTTTTGATTCCACACTCCTGGAAAACCACAGTTTTTCCTGGCAGCTATGGTTTCAAGGTAGGAATCAACCTAGGATGGTCCAAGGCACATTCACATACTTATCCACATAAACTTGCCCAAGCTGAAAATCTCAAGGATGTGGGAAGAAATGACACAGCACCTGGAAAAAATGCATACAGATACCAGTGCCAGAACCAGCAATGATGCTGGAAAGCAGCGGCCATGACCACTGTGCTGCGGTCAGTAAGTTACAGGATAATCATGAAATCATCCTGAGGCTTATATTTCATTTTAATGGACACGATTTTAAACGTTCCGGTGAGGCGGAAAGGTTATTTAGACCTGGAAAAGGAGAAATTCCAGCATTTCTTTCTATTTCGATCACTGCTGATAGCGGCACATTTGCACAAGTCTCATTCAACATGTAGATCGTATCACTTACAGCACAGTCCAAGCACTAAAACAAGATACACATACATACTGAGTGACCTCCACAGTTTTAACTTGCTTACCTAAAGCATTGTGATATAGAGGCAAAATATGAGACACCTGAGCTCATGTAAGTTAATATTTAAACTACTTTCAAAATGCCTGCTGTCAGACTAGAATTAAATTGATGCTTGGTAAAATGAGCCATCAATGCCTCTGTGTATGCATATCAAAGCTGTCAGACAGCTCTAAGGAGCTTGAAATTGTAAGTTAACCAAAAAGGAGCTGATTTACCTTTGCACAGTTAGTGCGGCACAATGTTTCAGCTACCATAAAGCTAAAACATTCATAAAGAAAGAAGAAGCTTGGGTTATCAAGATAGAAGTAATCTGTGATTCAACCTGTACTTGTACTTCAGTCTGTAGCAGGACTTGCTCTTGATCCACATCACAATCTGTGATAATTTAGGGACAGCATTAATAATGCGGAGTCTGTAGACTTACAGTCACTGCCATGACCTTGTAGTCTCAGGGTGAACCTAAGAGCTTCAAATTTTGTGTTGAAGTCTAATTTCAGGGCATTTCTATGTTTTCTTCTTTAAGGGCACTTCATTAACCCATATTTGCTTTTCTTTAAAAGAATCGGCCATAATGACTTTGATGAACATCATTTATGGTAGGTCTAAGGCTAGGTTAATACTTCACGAGATGTGACACATGCTTCACAGGATGCTACTGCTGCGCAAGCATTGTACAGTTTATACTTGCGCGTGTACTTTACAGAAATCTGGAAGATTCCACAAGGTGGCAGTGCGAGATATTATCACGGTAAGAAAAGGCTCAGTGTTGCTGTTTTTTGAATTGCCTGAAACACCCATTAAATTCCCAGGACACCTTGCCGTAATATCTCTGAAAAGGATGTTTAATAATTAAATACATCAATCCAGGGATGCGCCAATTCCAGCTAGCATTGGGCACGAGGCAGAAACAATCACTGGACAGGGCATCTGCTCATCGCAGGGTGAATACAAGCACACACGTACATTACACTGGCGTCATTTTAGCGTCACCAAATCCCCAAACCTTCATGTCTTTGGAAGGAAACCAGAGCACATTGGGGAAAAACACCAGGAAAAAATGGAAACTCCAGGCAGGGAACACCAACAACATGACTCCCTGTGAGGCAGACTGTGCCGCCACAACATGTGAAATTATTATCATTATTCATTATTTAAATGAAGTTAACTTATCTGTAAAATGTAACATATATACATTAATGCATTTCATCATGAAAGTGATATCAAGTATAAATCTAAGGATTCTAAATGTGCAGAGAGCTGGAATACCGTAAAAATAATATGTTCTGTGTGGCGATTGCTGCTGTCAGGTCAGGAGGAAGCCCCAGAAGCACATAGTAATTAACAACTGGGTCGGTTCTAAGATGATGTTTACAGCTGTCTCCTTTAATGATAAAGTAAACTACGAGGTTAAAGTGGACATTTCAAGATTAAAGCCGAAATGTCCACTTTAATCAAAAAATACACCTTTTCACCATGTCCTTGTTCTCTGTGGCTCAAATACACTACCGAACATTCTGATGCTGTTGTGAAGGTGCAAAAAAAAAAAAAAAAAAAAAAGATGGCACAGAGGATGGTATGTGAGACCTTTAAAGTGTATTGCATCATTATGATGGGAAATATGCGATGCTTGAATATAAAAGCACCACAAATTCATTTCTATGTCGGGATTTTTGCTTCATCACATCGAACCATTCATCAAACATTGAAGCATGCACATCGATCCCGGAGGATCCTCAAAGCGGCTTTCTGTCACATGTAGACAGTAAACAGAGACCCTGATGTCATATTCCGACTTTTACCACACTGTGCCACCCAACTTTTTTCTGGTCCTGCAACTCTCGCACGCGTTGCTTTCATTTCTGAGGACATGCTCAGAGGATGCGTCAAATGAACGCCATGATGCGTGAGCGTACACATTCTGAGCGTGAAGTATAAACGAGCCCTAAGGCAACTGGCTAACCAGCTTCAGCTCTTGGATGAGATATCATGGCACAGAAACTTCATCTGAAGAGATTTATGATCATGCTAAAGGTTAGAATTTAGTGGCATCATAATTCTCCTCATTACAAAGATAGCATCACAGATATTATATTTTTTCTGCAATAACTTGTAAAAAGCAACCATATGATCAAATAAGAAACTGCATTTTTAATTTATGCATTGATTTTTTCTGAACTCACTTATTTCAAAATAGGAGTCTCTCCCAGCTATTAGGCACAAGGCATTAACCAAACCTGGATGGGTGCTAGCCAATTTCAGGAAACTATAAATCTAAAATTCACACTTATTCCCACCAGACCAACTTAGTAACATCTAGACTTCTTCTGTTTGATATATCATAGGAAACCTGGAGTATTCAGAGGATGGCCATGTCAACGAAAGGAAAATGTACAAAATTCACACAAGCAGTGCTTAGGTTGGGGTTTGAACCCAGAAATTCTAGAGCTGCAAGACAGTAATGCAAACCCCTGTGCTACCCTAGTTCACTTTAATTCATTTTTGTATAATGCAATTTATATTGTACATAGAGTGATACTGTGAGAGTTGGAGGAATAGAGTTAGCTTTTTTATGTTGATTGTTGGTGGGTGGCCTTTAAAAGCTTTCCTGCACACTCCCTGCTTTGCACTTTTGTGCACTAACCCACTGCCCAGCTCCTCCTCACCCTGCTCACTTATGCTCTCCTGTGTACCACACTATTCCCCACTCTGTGAGCCGATCCAAGGCCAAGGTCTAACTCCAAGGCTCGTGACCAATGGGCTTTAGCAGCTGAGAGGCACGCCTGAGGTGCTCTCTGAACGCTTGTTCTTACTTGCATTCAGTGACCAAGACACATTCACACTTGTTATGGACCATTTGGTGGCCATGCTGATACAGCTTTTGTTCAATGTTGCATACCTGGCAATGTCAAAGCAGAAGAAGTGAGACTCTGTTCAGGGAAGAACAGTTGTGCCAACTACAGTATAGCATCTGGTTTAAGAGGAGAAAAATAAGAAATTGTAGGTCTAACTCATTAACCAAAATCACCAAAGGGAAGGCAAGTACACTATTGGAAATTTTATTATGAGGTGGTCATTTAAAGTCACTGGCATAACCCGAAAAGTATGCAGTGCTACAGTATGTTCAGTTAGTTAACTGTATTATTGATAAAGAATTGCAAATAAGGAGAATTAGAATTGCTCTACTTTTAACTAAAATAACATATGATTCTCCAAGTATACAATGGTAAGCAGGTTACGATTCTTTAAACTAAGCAGAAAGGGAAGGTGTGTAACCAGTGAAGTGTAAGGAACACAAACAGATGGTCCCTTTGATAGAAGCACTCCATGGGTGTTACTCCCAGTAGAGCTGTAAGATCCATCTATCGTCCAACCCGCTGAATCTGAACACAGGGTCACGGGAGCCAATCCCAGGGCACAAGGCAGGAACCAATCCCAGGCAGGGTGCCAACCCACCGCAGGACACACACAAACACACACTAGGGCCAATTTAGAATCGCCAATCCATCTAACCTGCATGTCTTTGGATTGTGGGAGGAAACCAGAGCACCTGGAGGAAACCCACGCAGACACGGGGAGAACATGCAAACTCCACGCAAGGAGGATCCAGGAAGCGAACCCAGGTCTCCTAACTGCGAGGCAGCAGCGCTACCACTGCGCCACTCGAGCTGTAAGATGACTTGAGATTTTCTGTGTTTCCAATGTCATCTGATAAACAGATGAAGAATGGTACCCAAGTATCCTATATGGTTTGAAGTGGAGGTGCACCATTAAAACATGCTGAGAGAGAGAGAGAGAGAAATGTGTTTCTGATGTTTAATTCTGAAATGAGGTAGACAGCATCTCGCATGAACTGTGGATGAATCTATTTCATTGAAAATAATTTCCATTTGTTCTCTGAGAATCTGAAAAGTCTGAGATGGATTGCACTGCTTTACAAGATCTGATTTATTTTTTAGTTACTTCCTGTAGCAATATTGCAGTTATAGAGCAAGTTTCACAACTTCTGTGTTAGTTTGTGTGAAAACTAAACTAGCATGACACAGAAAATGTTTTCAGGAATGATACAGGGTAAGTCAAAATTATGTTAACACTAATGTGTTATTTTTCTTCAGCAGATAGACGTACCCCATGGGTGACAGATTAACACTAGAGCAAAGAAGAGTGGTTGCAAGCTTGATGGAAGTGTATCGTTCACCGACTGTAGTTCGTCAAAAGTTTGTGTTTTGTGAATAAATTGTTTCCGCCATCTAAAGGTCTTAACACCAAGTGTATTCTATATATTAAACATTGTATACTTCAGGAAAGGTGCCCACAAAAAATAATGCATTTAAACACCTGATAGCAGTTATGCATATAAATATAAATGATGTGTTGAAATATTAGTATTTGTGCTATGAAATACCTGACTGTCTAGTTATTCCAGTAAAATCTGCATCTCAGAAGTTAGCAAACTTTAAAGACCTCTGGAACATTAGTTGAAAGGAATCCTAGCATGGACATTTAACTTTTGGATTTATAATTATTAATCTTGTCTTTGTTTCGAAACTGTTCACTCTTCAACTCTGATGTCGTTCAGATTTGGGTTGCCGCATTGGTTTCTCTTCACTACAGTAATGTAAAAAGAGTAATTTACTGTATCTATGTATACTGCACTATATAGTAAAAGGAGACACAACAAAGAGAAAGGTTTGGGGCACCACCCTGGTGATCGTGTATAATTAAAAGTTTACAAAAAACAAACAAAAAAAAATAATTTGCAGAAATGTAATTTCTGACTTAAGTTCAAAACAGAACTAACTCCAAGTTGGCCGAACCAGGACGGCGGAAAATGGAAGTAAAGTCAGAAGTGAAATGGATATCAGTCTTCCTTTCTGCAGAGGGATAAAGACAGAAGGTATTAGCAAACAGCGCCAATGTTTGGTTCATTCTGTAACTACCAGAGCCCTTAAGCTGTCTCCTAAGCTCACGTGTGACAATACATATATATGGTACATTTTTTTTTGTCTGTCAGATTTTTAAAGATGAATCCCCCTTTTTTAGTTCATAATAACAGTTACCAGGATTTGTGTGGCTGTCCCAAATCATTTTTGTTTTCTCTAGATATACGGTAGATACTATATGTATATTGGGTATAATGTACTGTAAAGTGTGACAGATCCTCCTGTGAATCCAGCATGTGAATCAGGTGACTTAAAGTTGCAGAGACCTGTCAGGAAACTGCAAAATGAGTGTCAGTATGCTAAAGTAGTTAAAAATGAAATAACATTCTCATAGATTTACTTATCTGTTAAACGCTTATTAATTGCTTGCATTAGGTTTACAAAAAATGTTAAAAAGTTGAAATAAAGTTAATTTTAAATAAATTAAAGATCTCTTCTTCATTAGTGCAAAATGAATATTTCTATTTTTCCATGCCCGCAGGAAGGGAATGAAAAAATCATCTATTGGTCTTCAAGACTGAAAAAAACCACAGATTCAGCAGGTTCATCTGCATCTCTTTTAGATAACTCACTTACATGGCAAGGTTTGCACTGGTATTTTGTGAATTCCCATATTTCAAAATCTGTTTCTCAATATGGAAGTGTTGAAATATTTTAGTACATTAATTAGGTACAGTATTTTGGACATATGGGTTTCTTTGGAGCTGAGATGGGAAAAATGTAAATTTAATTGCACTTCTAAAGAATTAATGTCTAAAGAGACTTGAGATAATAGCACAACTTCTGGCAACCATACAAATGAGCCTGTATGGCTAGAAGAGTATACTCACCCTTCAAGGGCTGCTTGTGGAGATAAAGTAAGTTATCGATAATTTATGAAATTATTATTTATACTAATAAACGGCAAAGCCCTCACTGACTCACTCACTCACTGACTGACTGACTGACTGACTGACTCATCACTAATTCTCCAACTTCCCGTGTAGGTAGAAGGCTGAAATTTGGCAGGCTCATTCCTTACAGCTTCCTTACAAAAGTTGGGCAGGTTTCATTTCGAAATTCTACGCGTAATGGTCATAACTGGAAGTTGTTTTTCTCCATTTACTGTAATGGAGTTCAGCTGGAGGGGCGGAGTTTCGTATGACATCATCACGCCTCTCACGTAATCACGCATTACGTAGAAAGCCAGGAAGAGCTACAAAACGCACTTTAGAAAACATGCATTATATAATTAAGAAGGCAGCGAAACAATTAGAAGCGAGCAACTGACATATAAAACCATATTCAGCGGCTCACGTGAACTGACGCAGTGCGCAGACAAAAAGTAACAGTTCCAAAGAGTGCTGAACAAAAACCGAATTACACTGCTACGCTCAAATAGATAAACCACATGCAGTGGCGCGATAGTAAAGCATTCGCCTGTAGCGCCCACGTCCGAGGTTCGATTCCCGAGAGGGGATGCACTAAGTA
>JANRMT010062861.1:47479773-47526386 GCA_026402145.1 Polypterus bichir lapradei | reverse complement strand
ATATATATATATATATATATATATATATATATATATAATCTAAATAAGAGAAAGTAAAATAAAAATACAATTAACTGTGCATACTCTTACGTACTTATCTGTGTGAAAACTGAAAAATGTAAACAACTGATGAAATAATGGTTATAAAGCATATCAGCTAAAACATTGCAAGGAAATGGTCAGGGACTGATAACATAACAAGCTATCCTCAGTTAATAAAAAGCACACACAAAATTTACTGCAAATTGCCAGAGTATGTATCATGTCAGTTTGAAATGTTTTATTGGAAGTCAAATTATGTAAAGCTTTTTGAATTTTAAAGAGCAGTCAAGTGGCCAATACATTTTTTAATGCTGACTAGAAGACTGACAATGCAAAATAGCCCCGCAAATAACCGCGGCTAAAAGGCAAATGGAAAAATACTGCTTATGATGCATAAATGAACTTGGATGATTTTCTGAAGTTTATTAGTAAGAGCCTTAAAAGACAGGGTGGTGTATTATGGGCATTTCAACATAAATGATGCTGCTTAATCAGGCAAGAGCTGAGATGGTGCCAAATATCCTGTCTTGCAGTGCCGCCTGGCAGTCAAGGACTGCCTCTGAATCACCAGTCTGTGATCAGGTAAAAAATTAGAGACTTTATAGTTTTACTGTGTGTGCATGTTTGTGTGTGTGTTTATATACTCACACAAATTCAGAAACACAGGCGAGGTAATAAGAAATAGCAGTACCACATAAACATAATGTCAGTTAATAAGTGCTCTCACTGACTTGTTACTACCTCATTCTCATCTCCAAACAGAGTTAATGAAAGTTATTTTAAAGAGTTACTTCAGCTTACTGGCCTCATGAGATAAAGGCATTAAGGGTCATCCTTTTTTTAACCTCATATGTTGTTGATTTAACTATAAAATTAACTTGCTCAGGGCACCATAGATAACAATTTTTATACCCTGGATGAAGAACTAAAAATAGTTGTTAATTTGTAAATATGCTTATTCCAATACAAAGTTTAAAGTGGCAGTTGGTCACAAGGCAAGAGCATGCATGCCATGCTAACTTTCTCTCCTTCTTAAACAGTTAATTTAAATTCAACAATCATACTAACCTGCAATTATTGGAAATGTGGTAGTAAAACACAGTACCTCCCTTTTACTGTTCAGCTGTAAAAATATTGAAAATGTTAAAAATTGATCCACAGCTACAGTTATGAATAGTAATCATTTCTGAATGTCTTCGCAGGATTGTTTGGGATAGCACTGTTACATGTTATAGATGCTGTACTCTTCTTTAAAATGTCCTTTAATACAAAGTCATAATCTCAAGAATGCAAATCCACACAACTGAACTGGTGTGGTGTGAATGAGGGAGGGTGTGTGTGTGTGCGTGTGTGAGTGATACAGGTGAGTTAAATGGATGGGTGGGTTTATAAACTAAACAACTGCCAACTGTTTTCACTTTACATGTTTCCACTGGGATCTAGCATTAGAAAACATAATGTTAATTTTCACTCGTACGTAGATACACCCAGTTACAGTGCATCAGGAAAGTATTCACAGCGTATCACTTTTTTCACATTTTCTTATGTTACAGCCTTATTCCAAAATAGATTACATTCATTTTTTTCCACAGAATTCTACACACAACACCCCATAATGACAACATGAAAAAAGTTTACTTGAGATTTTTGCAAATGTATTAAAAATAAAAAAATTGAGAAAGCACATGTACATAAGTATTCACAGCCTTTGCCATTAAGCTCAAAATTGAGCTCAGGTGCATCCTGATTCCCCTGATCATCCTTGAGATGTTTCTTCAGCTTAATTGGAGTCCACCTGTGGTAAATTCAGTTGATTGGACATGATTTGGAAAGGCACATACCTGTCTATATAAGGTCCCACAGTTGACAGTTCATGTCAGAGCACAAACCAAGCAAGAAGTCAAAGGAATTGTCTGTAGACCTCCGAGACAGGATTGTCTCAAGGCACAAATCTGGGAAAGGTTCCAGAAAAATTTCTGCTGCTTTGAAGTTCCCAATGAGCACAGTGGCCTCCATCATCCGTAAGTGGAAGAAGTTCGAAACCACCAGGACTCTTCCTAGAGCTGTCCGGCCATCTAAACTGAGCGATCGTGGGAGAAGGGCCTTAGTCAGGGAGGTGACCAAGAACCCAATGGTCACTGTGTCAGAGCTCTAGAGGTCCTCTGTGGAGAGAGGAGAACCTTCCAGAAGGACAACCATCTCTGCAGCAATCCACCAATCAGGCCTGTATGGTAGAGTGGCCAGACGGAAGCCACTCCTTAGTAAAAGGCACATGGCAGCCCACCTGGAGTTTGCCAAAAGGCACCTGAAGGACTCTCAGACCATGAGAAACAAAATTCTTTGGTCTGATGAGACAAAGATTGAACTCTTTGGTGTGAATGCCAGGCGTCACGTTTGGCGGAAACCAGGTACCACTCATCACCAGGCCAATACCATCCCTACAGTGAAGCAAGGTGGTGGCAGCATCATGCTGTGGGTATGTTTTTCAGCGGCAGGAGCTGGGAGACTAGTCAGGATAAAGAGAAAGATGACTGCAGCAATGTACAGAGACATCCTGGATGAAAACCTGCTCCAGAGTGCTCTTGACCTCAGACTGGGGCGACAGTTCATCTTTCAGCAGGACAACGACCCTAAGCACACAGCCAAGATATCAAAGGAATGGCTTCAGGACAGCTCTGTGAATGTCCTTGAGTGGTCCAGCCAGAGCCCAGACTTGAATCTGATTAAACATCTCTGGAGAGATCTTAAAATGGCTGTGCACCGGTGCTTCCCATCCAACCTGATGTGCTGCAAAGAGGAATGGGTGAAACTGGTCAAGGATAGGTGTGTCAAGCTTGTGGCATCATATTCAAAAAGACTTGAGGCTGTAATTGCTGCCAAAGGTGCATCGACAAAGTATTGAGCAAAGGCTGTGAATACTTATGTACATGTGATTTCTCAGTTTTTTTATTTTTAATAAATTTGAAAAAACCTCAAGTAAACTTTTTTCACATTGTCATTATGGGGTGTTGTGTGTAGAATTCTGAGGAAAAAAATGAATTTAATCCATTTTGGAATAAGACTGTATCATAACAAAATGTGGAAAAAGTGATGCGCTGTGAATATTTTCTGATGCACCGTATACTTTTCTTTCAGACTTAATGAGGTTTTTCTGATGTTTTCTTTAATTAGATGTGTTAGTGAATTAAAGGAGTGGATAAATGAGAACTACTTGTCTTTAAACATCAATAAAACAGATATGTTGATTATTAGAGGGAGTGACACTGATCACAACAATATTTTGTCAACATTTAACTCAGTTGGAATCACCATGATGTTGACTCACCACAAGTTGGACCTTCCGGATATAGAAGTAAATTTATACTACAATTGACGAAACTCCTTAATAACAGTCAAGTGAACCCTATTGAAGTAATTCTATAGATATAGATTCTACAGATAAGACAAAACCAGAATTTTTTCTAAGTTACATCAGCTCTGTGTCCATAGACAAAAAAAATTAAACTTTAAATGAAATGAACACCATACCTACAGTAAAACACAGTGCCTTATATCTGTGACAGGAACAATGAAATCTCAAGACTATCAAGACATTCTGGAGAGAAATGTACTACTCAGTGTCAGAAAGCTCTGTCTCAGTTGCAGATCATGGATACTCTAACAGGTGTCACAGACGTGCGTATGGGAGGCATCTAAAGGGCTTGAGTAAATGCAATTCCGAATCATACCGGGATGTGGCAGAGTGCACTGACTCTTTTTCTCCCTTTCCTGCAGACCATTCACGGGAGATTCCACCTGGCCCTCTTGACGTCACTTCCGGGTCCGAGCCTATAGAAGAAGACCTTGCCGGCTCCGGCCCCTGTGATGTCACGTCCGGGCCCGAGCCTATGGCTGAAGACCCTAATGAGCCCAACTCCTTTGACCTCACTTCCTGTCTTTCCCTTTAAAAGCCTCCACCTTTTCCCTATTTCCTCAGTTCTGTTTTAGACTCAGTTTTGTGCACAGCAGTGCTATCATTTACGACAATTTGCAGCAAGGAAACCATATATACGGGTGGCTGCCCCAAACTTTACTATGGCTTTTTGTGACACAGGACAATGACCTAAACACACAACTGAAAGCATCAAGCAGTGGCTAAGAACAAAACATTGGATTTTTCTGAAGTTGCGTTCTATTAGCCCTGATCTGAATCCTAACATACATCTATGGAAAGAACTGAAACCTTCAGTCTGGAGAAGCCCTACTCCAAACGTGACACAGCTAGAATAGTTTGCTCAAGAAGAGTGGGCCAAACTACCTGTTGACAGGTGCAGAAGTCTCCTGGAGAGCTGCTGGAATTGCTTGTTTGCAGTGATTGCCTCTAAAAATTGTGCAACCAATATTAGGTTAAGTATCCCATCATTTTTGTTTATGTCATTTTCATTTGTGCTTTTCTTTGAAATATTCTGTTGAATCAAAACCCTTAAGCAAAGTCTGATTTTTTGTTAAATACAGAATAAACAATAATGGGTGCCATTTACTTTTATCAGTTTCAAATTATTTCAGGGATAATTGTGGGTTCTTCTTTTCTCGTAGAGGGGTACCAACAAATTTGTCCATGTCTGTAGCTTTTATAGAAGGCGATCAAAGGGGAAGAATGCAATTCTGCAAAAGGCTGGTTAAAGTCTGCAACTAAACACTGCTATGATGTTGAAGAGTTACCTTAAACAAGAAAATCAAGCTTGGATTACCTGCAAAGATCATTAAGACAAAAGAGATTTACGTGTAAGAGTGCATCAAAGGTCCCCAATAACATTGTGCAAGACGGATCAATAATGATAGGGAACATCAAGTATTGCTGATTGTATGTTTATTGCTGTTATTTATTGCCAGTGCTTTGTTTAGCAATTTGAGTTCACTTGGTCCACATACCATATGTTTATGTTCCAGCACCAGCAGGCCTAGCAAAAAATACATGTCACTGCTGTGAAGCATAATGGTAATATATAAGTACTTCTTCGCACACTTGGCACTGGCTGTTGCAGAACGTTCTTTAATAAATAAGCAAAATAGCTATTAACATATTGTATTTTTGGTCACTCCATGTCCGACATGTAAAATATGAAATACTGCTGAAAACTCTAAAAAGACTGACTGTGAAAATAATGCATTATTTCAGGAAATCAGATGTGGGCAAATACTTTTCCACAGCACTGTACCTTCGTCCGCTCTTTGTAGTCTCATACACTCTGTCCTTTCCTGAACATTCCTGTCCTACCCTTTATCATAATTTCATTATTTTCTTTTGAACCCATTGCAGACTTATATTTTGTAGTCAGTGACTGCATCCCTCTTTGTGTCTCCACACTTAACAGGCTGAGTGGTTTTGGTTTGCTTGTTTTGTTTTGAGAATGGTTAGTGTATATGCTAATATAAAATGTCTGCTCTGAAACAATTTGCTGCTTTGTTTTGTTATTCTTGTTTGATTAGGAAAAATATTGTCATTTTTACACATTTAGAAAGAGAAATAAACAGGCTAAATGTGACAAAAAAAATCTAATTGCATGACCTTGCCTCATGCATCCCTGACAAGTGTACATTTTTAAGTAGATTCAGAAATGCTGAATTTACAGAGGCGATGGGTTTAAAATAATAGTAAGATTAAGAAGGACTGGAATAAATGTTACCTTTTCAACTATAGTATGTGTTTTATTCTTCTTTTATGCTGGTGGTAGGTTTCCTAACCATCTTCAAAAGTGTTAATTAATCACAAAGTCTGATAAATAAGTGTCATGGTTATAATGAGGTATTTACAATCACATGTGAGGAAATTCATCTGTTATCATTTTGAACTCATGGCATATTTGTCTTTCCAATTAATTCCTCTACCTGTGCACCTTCCGCTCTTACCTTTACTTACACTGCGGGAAACAGAACAATCCAAATAAACTTCAACTCTTGCTTTATTTCCCCAAATGCCAAATTAAAGGCTCTCAGCAAGTGGCCTCCTTGGGTCTGGTGGGGCATTTGTTTTGTGAGTTTACAGCTCTCTAGGTGTTGTATGGCGAGAAAAGAAGTTCAGCTTTAATCAAAAAACTTTCTCACCAAGTGTTATAAATAAAGTTCAAGCAGAGCAAGTGGAGTCAATTCTGAAGTCAGCTTTCTCCAGTTTTTTTGAATGTTGCATTAGTTGCAAAGCTGACTTTCATTGTTATCCACATCCATTCCCCTGATAGCAGCTACATGAAGAACAGATGGGGGATCTGCAGGAAGTCTCTCGACAGCTATCTCAACTCTTTCTCAACGTGAAGGTGTGTTTTTCCAACTCCTGTATAGTTTTCTGCAACTCATCAGCATGATATCTGCATAGAGATTTTCCCAATAGAAGAGAAATAAACTTACAGGGAAATGAAGGCACCAAGTGGAGTGAAGCAGTCAAAGTCAGGGACATTATTGTTGTCAATAGTCAATGATCCTTCCAAAAGGCAAAACCAGAAACCTATAGTAGAAATGTTTGCTTTGGAAGTGCCATTTAGCCTGCCCTGAACTAAGTGTTGTCTTTGCCAAAGGAGTCAAAGCTACTTGTGTTACTGTATGTTGGTGAGTTTTGTTTAATTTTCTTGGGCTTTCTTACATCCCTAACCAGGATCTATAGATCGTTTTGGAGTTTTTCTAGATCAAGGATTCTGAAATTCCCATCAGTTTTCTAATCTAACATTTTGTTATGAAGCTGATTAGTTTTATTTTGGATATCTTGGATCCCGATGTTGTGTCTCCCTTATCTAGAAGAACAATCTCAGCATTTTGCTGAAGACATGGTGCTGATGATGTCTTAATTGTTGACAGGTTTAAACATTGTATAAAATGATGCCATGGTGTTTGATTTTAGGATCCCCAAACTCTTTCTGTGCTCTGTCCTTGCAATTTATTTATTTAGATCTCCTGGTATTTGATCTAGTGCTCCCATTTCTTGGTTACGGATTCCTGTCTTGTCCTCTGTATTCTGATGACTTGGTTCGCCTGGTCTCCTAGTTTTGACCTCTATCGTTTTCTGATTATGTGTTTCTCCTGGTGACCTTTCTTCTCTGCACCCTCACCATATATACAGAGGCAGCTTGATGACATCACAATCACATGACTACTATTTTTAATAACTGGAACAGATGTCATTACTTTAAAAATTGGCAGTGCCTACAAAAAACAAAGTGCAAAATGAATGGGTCCATTAAACAAACTGACAATATAAAAACATTACTAAACTAACAGTAAAAATTAACAATAATTATAGCAATTCCTAAAATAAAAGAAAAAAACAAGAAGGGTAATTAATAAATGCCTAACAATAAGCTATAATGTAATTTATCTTGATAGTGTTTTAAACCCATTTTGATGTTTTTAAGTTATTTTCTGTCATTTGACATCTTTTTTGATTTATTATCTGCAATATTTCACAGCACTTTTCATTTTATTATGTTACAATACAATACAATTTATTTTTGTATAGCCCAAAAAATGCAGAGTGTCAAAAAGCAGGGGGTCAATACAATACAGTACAATACACAGAACAGAACAAATCCACAATACAGTATAAAAATAAAAAGTTTACAAGTATGGAGCAGAATTTAACAGTAGATGATATCACATAATATGATTTGGATTTGTTTAGAGTTCTGGAGACCTCAACCATCAAGCTGCCTTCCCCATTTGGCCATTCCACAGCTGAAACAGTGCTGGGCCAGCCAATCCAATGAAAGGACCCCTCTACCCCACAATTCCTGTGATCCTCCATCAGGGATGACTTTACCTTAGGCAGGCAAAACAACTTGGCAGGTGGGCCATGGCATGCAATAAAGCATGTTGCCAGTAACGGCAGAGTACACGATAACGTGCAGTGAATACACTTGACTTATAGTTTTCATACTCTTTCTCTGTTCGTTAGGCATCCATTTGCTAGGAGTTTGCTGCTTCATGAACAGCTCTTGCTTTCTCCACTCTAGCAGCCCGCTTTTTCTCTTCTTCCGTCGGCATCTTTTCATGTAAAAACTGATTAAATCAGTTTTTGTGTTGCAATTACTTAGTACATTTTTCTTAATTTTTCAGTTAAGCTGGCACTTAAGTCTTCAATCTGCCTCAAGAATGATTTAAGATATGAAGAGGTAGGGGAAGTGACAGTGCCCATATGCATGCACCACACAGCCGCCCCGGTGGCTGCTGCCGAGAGTTGATTCTACAATAAAATAAAATAAAGATAAAAAGAGTAATAAAAATCATCACCTGACAGTACAGGTCACATAGTAAATGTGTACCAAATTTCAGGTCAATACGTCAACGGTTTGTGAGCTACAGGTGACTTAAAATCCTGGATAGACAAACAGACAGCCACACTAGCATATCATATAAGAAGATTCATGTCAGGTGGACATTATTTTCTGGATCTTTCACATTGTTATGGCCATGTTGTGTATAGTAGCAATGTCTAATGCCATTCATGTGGACATGGAGAATAACATCATTAAAAGTAAGGCCTGTGGCCTCAAAGGGCCACCATTATGAAAGATGGCAACACACAGTACTCAACATCCAAGCTCTTGGATAATGAAAATAAAACCTGGATTTGGTTGTTGGTGTGTTCAGTTCAGCATTTCCTCTTGTTAGTTAACAAGTCTTCTCATTTTATTTATAATTTCCAGGCATTAGCTTCCAGGGGACATGGTAAGAGTAGGAATTTTCTCATTAAATAAAAACTTACGAGAATTTTTGTTAGCAATATCTGATGATATCTTGGCAGCTTCCTTTGTCAATCTGCATTTTCAGAAATTCCAGCATGTCACAGTCCACAGAAAATGATTTTGTTGCTACTGCAGTGGCATTTCTATAGAAGGAACGTCAAAACACCATTTTTGAATGCCAATAGATGATATACCAGGTATTTTATAGAGTACAAATGTGTCGATCATAATAAGTGATGTATATATTGCTGGCTCCATTAAGGAGTGTTTAATGGTTTTTTGATGTAGCAGGAGGGTGACACATAAACTGAGAAGATTATAAAAGTACCTGTCATTTTTAAGCAGCAAAGTATAGGTGTAGAGGATTGGTGTTACATATTCTGTATTTTGCAGAGTGACAAACAGAAGATTTAAAAAGCAGCTGTTGATGATGAGGATGAAACACTCTAGTTGTCTAACCTGAATTAACAGAAGTGTAAGTGCTAACTTAAGGTTCTGCCCTAAAGACATTGCAGATGGAATGAAAAGTACTGAATGTAGTACGGTCAAGCATTAAGTCCAAACATCGCCATTGACAGAACTGTCAACCACCACTGGATGAAAAGTCCACTATTCAGGGTTGTGTATTTTTTCGTAATTCTCAGCAGAAAGCACAGTGGAATAACCTGATCAGATACCAGTTTCCAACAACCATGTTTGTTTTTCATTCAATTTTCCTGTTTACCTTTTCCTAGGCTACATCAGGATGGTCCTGTACTGTACAAGACAGTCTAAGTAGCTTGACAGTTTTTCCATTACTGACAGCTGCATTTAGGACTTGGATATTGACGAAGTAGTAGACATGTTTGGTAAAGTTCACAGTAACAGAAGAATCAGCTTGGCATAACTGTGTAATGTTCAGAAATAATGTACCGACAATGTTCATTTTGTGGAATCATACATAATGTTGTGTTTATTCTGTCCTTAGGTTAAAAAACATAAAGCATAAAATGAAAATGTTTATGCAAAGCATTTAAGTTATAGGGCAACTTTTTTTTCTGGTTGTGTAGATTAGCAAGTTAGAATCTATTCTGTACATTACAAGAACCCATAATGCTCCATGAATTCCAGGGAAAGTCCATTTGGTCTTCAGATGCCCCGACCAACTAGCTATTGTGCCCATATCATGTCTTGGAAACAAAAGGAACCTGCAACCACCATCTGTCAGAAGAAGAGCCAATAACATACAAATATGGGAAAGAATGGGAAAAAAGAAATGCAGAATAAAAGATGCAGCTTGACATCACCACAACAGACCAAAGGAGAAGATAGAGTTATGACCAGCCCTATTTAAAAAAAAGGTCCTAGTTCTCTTCCATAATAGGGGTGGGGAATAACTCCCATGATATTTTGCCTTTAAGGGGTTAGATGTAGCCTATGAATCTATGGAACAGAATATATTATTGGATAGAATTTTTTTTTAAAGTTTTATACTTCTAAAAATGGAGTCCCCTCAAAAAGAACAGTGAATAGAGAAGAGATCCTAATTCCAGGTGTTAAAGAGAGGAAGAGAAAGATAAAAGGACTTACATAATAAAGAGTATAGAACAGAAACCAATTATAACACAGATGAGAACTGCATAGAGTGAGAAACAGACAATAGCAACTGGAAAGAATGACTTTAGAACAGAGCAAAGTTATAAGTAAAATAAAAAAAGAAGTAGGATTGTGGAACGTCCAGGCTCATACACCAAAGACTGATAATATAGACCATGACGATCAAGAATATGGTTGCCCTCTCATACTCTAAGAGTGGTTCATGAACATGAGGGAGTGCTTATACAGCTTTAGGATGGAGTCGATATGTTTCCCAATGCCTGCTGAATTTTAATTGCTTATAGCAGATTTAGGCTCAGAGTACATGTTTTTGACTTTGCCAAGATGAAATTATGAGTGAGCAATGAGAACATACCAAGTGTTTTGGTGAAATAAATAATGAATATTATTAATTCCAATTATAATTAGAACATTATATCTCATTAACATTACCTGCCTCCAACAAAAAAAAAGTTATAAGAGAAAAGTACTTTTTCATCACTTACTTTTATTTGCAGAAAACTGGAAATGTGGTTAGCTTAGCATTATCAAGATAGGCTATTTGTCTTTGTGAAGTCAGTGCATCTTCTACTTTATGTTTCTCTGTGTATGCTGCTTTCATTTCACATTTAAAGATGTCCATCTTGTTTAACCTGTTATTCTATAACATATATTTAGAGAGTGATGGTAAATTTGTCTTGCAATAGATGTTCATCCCATCCATGGTTGGTTTCTGCTTTCTGCCTGATGTTGCTGTGATAAACTCTCCCAGCAGTAGAATGGATAGATGAAAGCTGTGATAAAGCAGTGAAAAATACCATTAGATAAAAGACAGATCAATCTGCATTCTTGCATCAAACGCAAGTGGTTGAGTCTTTCATTTACAGCAGGCCAAGTAGCAGGTATGAATTTCTACATGCTATCTTTCTGCCTCCTTAAAATATGTTATGGGTGAAGTTAACCTCAGCTGTCAACATTTTCAGCTTTAAATGTCATATGGTGTATAAAGACTCTGCTTGCTGGGGAGGAGGCACTTTCACTGAGATTTAAAAGTGTAAATAATCATAATTAAGTTATCATTGTGACAGAGTTGTTATAGGTAACACAATAAAGCAAAAAGGACAAGAGCTACTGTATAAAGAGAAAATATGAAATAAAAGGACAAAATTCATTGTCACTAATGAAATGCAATGATGTCTGCAACTGCCTAAAGCTACAAAAGCAGACTTTCTTTAACATACAGCGGGCAAAGTTTCATGAAAGGATCTTGGGAGAGGCTTCAACAGAAAATGTAGCACGAGACTAAAAAAAGAACGTCTCCTCAATAGTGAGCAGGCCAACATCAGATCATCTTGGATTATTAAAAAGATTTCATTCTGCATTCTTCCTATGAGCTCAAGGGTGATCCAACTTAATGAGGCAACTCAGTCTTGCCTATGCCAAATAAAGAAAACTTCAAAGATGTGTGAGAAAATGTCAAAGTAATAAAAAAAGGTAATTTAGTGGATTTGTTTCAAGTAAAAAGAAAATCAACACTCTAACATTTTGGGGACTTAAAATTGAAAACAAAAAGGTGGGCTTGTAATTGAGTATTGTAATGTTAAGAAATATTTAGATGTTAAACCAAAAAAGGGCTGGCAGCTTAATCTTTGAATATTTAATAACTCAAATTGTAACCAATTGAACATAAATAAAAAGACTGAAAGACATGCAAAAAGTGCAACAGTGTTGCACATTGCTACTTTTTATGCGGAACAACCAAATTTTACTTCATGGCTTTGGTCATCTGTAAGATTAGGATTAAGTTAAGCAGAAAACAAATGTATGGGTAGAATCAAATATTAATATTTTTATCCATCTATCCAGTTTATCCAGTTCATGTTAATGGCTAACAGGGTATGATCTATTATTAGAGCATTCCGGTTGCATGACCAGGGGTCTGTGACACCAACCGTAGAAGACTGAGTCTCAGGTCACCTAATATCACCAAAGAAGACTACCAACCCAACTTAATGAATTGCTTGAGTCTTCTTGTGCCAATATCACCAAGATAGACTTGTCGATGAAATAATGGGGACCATCATCCCCCCACCCCACTCAAAGAAACAGTCGAGTCTCCACGCAGCATTAATAGTGGGAATTACTGTGCTACATTAAACAACTGAGTATTTGATTATTTAAAGTATGATCGACTCTGTGTTAAGCAGCTCTACTCATCAGGGGCCTCATGTATAAACGGTGCGTACGCACAGAAATGTTGCGTAAGAACATTTCCACGTTCAAATCGCGATGTACGTATAAAACCTAAACTTGGCGTAAAGCCATGCACATTTCCACGGTACCTCGTACTCTGTCGTACGCAAGTTCTCCGCTCGGTTTTGCAGACTGGCGGCACCCAGCGTCAAAGCAGTGCCACTGTTCCTGTGTGGTTACCCATTCTTTTTCAGATCCACATCCCTGACGCGGCTTTATAAATACACTGAAATTAATCTCATATTGTTTATTAGTTTAAAACATCTGATTGTAATTAACCAGTAACAATATAATGGTCCACAGAATGGTCAAACTATTCTAAATACCATAGCTGCTTTAGCATTGTTACTCTTACTGCACCGTCTTCTTCTTCTTTCAGCTGCTCCCGTTAGGGGTTTTCCATATTACTCTCACTGCACCACTCAGAGTTTTTATATCACTGTATCTGAGTGGGGAATCAAAGATCTACAGAAGCCAATAAAGAGAATTATCGGAATACAGCATCAAGCACACGCTGCCTCAACCATGCTGTCTATTAAACTGCTTTCACACAGGAAATGTTTCAAAACCTTACCTGTACGGACCTTGTGGTTCAGAAAGAGTTTCATCCCAGGATCTATAAACGCACTCAATCAAGTGCTCCTTGTAGAACTGTTTGTACTTATAAGTACAATTACCCCACTGAAAACTTGCACTACAGTTATAATATTGTACAACCTGAGCCACTTTATAAAGTACGTATTTACATATGATGACAATATCATTTTTAAGATGAAATGCAGCAAAATATGTTTATTATATTATACAGTGTCACGCACGAGCGCATCGGGAGCAGTTGACGGACCCGGCGCGCATCGCCGAACAACTGGCCAGGGGACGAAGGCAGCGTACTAACCTTTCTCTCCCTTGTCTCATAGAAAAGACGAAGCGATGTTGCCATAAACCAGCCCGGAGTGAAAGCAGAGCAGCACTTCCGGGTTCCCTTCTTCCCTCTGGTCCCCCGATGATGACATCATTCTCCCATATACCACCACGCCTATCCAGCAACCATCACGCCTGATTTCCGGTCCCTCCCTTTAAAAATGTCCCTCCAACCCTCCATTTTGTCTTGTATTTTGTGTTCATGATTTTGTCTGGAGAAAATACGAAAAGACCTTATTATTTTGCAGTATACGGGGCTCACAACCCCAAACCTTTATGCGATCTGTTTTGTCTTTATTTACAACAGATAAAACTTTAACTTCATTTAAATAATCTATATTGTTAAAAATTAAAAATGCCAGGACATGGTGCCGCAGCGCTAGCGAGGAGCTGGCGCTCTGTTAACGGATTGTTACTGTCTCACGCTGTATTCTTGCTGGTGCTGGTGCGACACTGGAAGGATAGATGGATAGAATAATTAAACACGTACTACAAAAATATTTCAATGTTCCTTAAAAGTTTTGAAGAATCAGCGTTCTAAGCTTACAGATGGCTTAACGTCTATTACAGAGCTGATTGTGTGGCGAATGGGTATTTGGGGAAAGAAAAGTAAGGACAGGAATTGGGGGTAAGTAACTTTGAAAGAGACAGTACTGTTGCAATAAATCATTTCATCGAAGGTCGCACACGACGCAGTAAGCATCTTGCGTGAGACATAACCAATCACTGCACCACCGTGTTCCCATGTTTAATAACCTGCTTTAACTCCTATCATCATGAAAATTATGTCACGTATACATCTCAGTATTTTAATTATTTAGAGAGCTGTAATATCACGAATGTAATGGATCCTGTGTCCTGTCGGAGGAAGAGAAAGCCGGTTTAAGAAGCATGTAGTGATTCACACACATAGAGCACATAGAAGATCAAATACAAAACAAAGCATTTAATGTGCTACTTTAGTTACAATGGGATTTCAGAAAAAAATAAATGAAACAATTTTAAGATGAAGTTTATGGTGTTCTACTTTAATGACAAAATAAACTATGTGATTAAAGTGGAAATTTCGAGATTAAAGTTGACATTTCATGCTTTTTTCTCACTGTGTGCCTATTTTTTTTTTTTGTCTGTACCCTAATGAGCTTTCATATGACACTCAGATGGTGGGCTACGACTCGCCTTTTCACTGCAACTTTGATATCTGAGAACTTTTTTTATTTCGGGCACTGTGCGATTTTGTGAACTTGAGCTTTCAAGTTTCTCCGACACTCTGTCACTCGATCAACTTCCTTTTGTTGTTTATATCACTGTTTAAACCAACAAATAGTACGTTTTTCCTTGCCTCCACTTGGTATTTGCTGAAATTCTTATATTTTCCCCTGTGCTTTTCCCATTGTCTTTTCACAGAACACTGAGCTTAAGGGCTATTTATACTGATTTGCATATTCAAAGAGGCATAATTCTGGGAGGAGTTAGGGCGGGACAGCAGGAGTAAAATTAAGGCACGAGCGTTACTTTTCACCCTGACCGGGATTTATGTAGTGGAAGAACGTGGAAGTTGTCGAACGCACAGATTTATGCATCTGGATCTTTTTGTGCGTAAGCACATTTCGGCTTTTGTGCTTACGTCAAGTTATAGTGCGAATTCTATGCATGCCGTTATGCATGAGACCCCAGGTTACCCAGGGGACTGAGGGGGTCTTTATCTGGCCTTGAGGACAAACAACTGTTGCTGCAAGACAAGGAGCCAGCAGAGGATAGTCGCACATACCTGCAGTTTCTCATAATGTGACAAATTATAACTGGTAGGTATTCTTGCATTATTATTATTATTATTATTATTCACCTTTTGTCCAAACTCACATAATCCATTACAAATTTGCAGAAAGCCAATATATAGGATGCATTATCATTACTGTTATTAATAATATTTCAAGAATGATATTTCCCCATAATTGTCAAATGCTGTACACATGAGTGACAAGCGCCTCATTTTTCTTTGAAGGTAATATGTCATTTAAATGTTGTTATTCTGGAATCTCCAGGTC
Source organism: Polypterus bichir lapradei (assembly GCA_026402145.1). Taxonomy (NCBI): domain Eukaryota; kingdom Metazoa; phylum Chordata; class Cladistia; order Polypteriformes; family Polypteridae; genus Polypterus; species Polypterus bichir. Next base: position 47,510,839 of record JANRMT010062861.1, on the reverse strand, counting down.
CATGGCTAAATGGAAAACAAGCAAGTTTGCTCCTTCTAAGTGCATCAACCCATTCCGTCTTTCAGGCATATATTCTGAAGCTTCAGCAAGCTCTCTTGATGCATGGGCAATGAGGCATTTTATTAATTAGAGAACAGGTTTTCACACAATGCAAGCAATTAAATCTTACTCTTTCGATCTGGCAACCTTCTGTTAAAGCATCATTAAAAATGTCCAGGGCAGGAGCTGATCGATCTTTGCAGAATTCAGTCTGCTCTTCAAGTTAGAACGAGTAATGAATGAAAGTTCTCTCTGCCATTATTTTTTTCATTAGAGTGTGCGTTAGAAAGAACTATCTCTGGTAATAATGAGCCAAGTGTCAACGAATATTTAAAGTTTGCTGCCAAAACAGTTTTAGTCATGATTATTAGTGATTATATTGTGAATGCCTGCAGATTTTAGGCACTAATGATACTTAGAGGATAGTTCGATATGTGGATAGATAATACACTATATGAATGCAGAGCTCTGGAATCAATTTTCATGTATTTCTATGAATATGTTAACTATTGAAACATTAATATTTACATTGACTTTTTACACTAATTAATGAACCTTTTTGAGATCAATTAACAAATCCTTGGGAAAGCAGTACCCCATTTAAAATCTGCCTAATATAAAATTAAGTTTTAAAACCAAGTTTTAAATTGCTATGGATCAAACGGTGGTAAAGAACTGGACTCCAACTTTTCAGAGGACAAACACACACTGATACAGAGAGATTCATCCATTAATTTTGTAACCCATTTAACCCGTTCAAGGCTATGGAAGCAGGGTGCTTACCCTGACATGGAATTCCATTAAGTCATTTTTTATATTATCTGCATGGAAACAAATGTAGTGTTTGGAATAAAGACCCTATGGCCAGGTTTATACTTTACGCAATGCGACACATTCTCCAGTGGATGCTCCTGCTACGCAAGAGTTATACTGTTTATACTTGTGCGTGCACTTTACGTAAATCTGGAGGAATCCAGCAGGTGGCAGTGTGAGATATCATCACGGTGAGAACAGGTTTTGCTTTGCTGTGTTGTGAATTGCGTGGAACGCCCATTAAATTTCGATGACAAATTACTGCAATATCTCTGAAAAGGATGTTTAATGATTAAATCCATCAATGCAGGGATTTGTCTATTCCAGCAAGCATTGGGCACGAGGCAGAAACAATCCCTACATGGGGCATCAGCTCATCGCAAGGTGAATACAAGCACACACTTACACTGGAGTCATTTTAGTGGCACCAAATCCCCAAATCTGTATATCTTTGGAAGGAAACCGGAGCACACTGTGGAAACCCAGCATGAAAACATGCAAACTACCTGTGACACAGCAGTGCTACCGCTCTGCCACCATGTCACTGACATGTGTGCAATTATTAACAGTATTCATTGTTTAAACAAAATTAACAATTTATCTGTAAAATGTAACATACTTTAATGCATTTCATCATGAAAGTGATATCAAGTATAAATCTATAGATCTATTGCTGTTTGCTGCTGCTGTCAAGTCAGGAGGAAGCCCTAGAAAAAAAGACTGCACAGAAGACGGTATGTGAGACATTTAAAATGTATCGCATCATTACAATCAGGAATATGCAACACTTGAATATAAAAGCACCACGAATGCATCTGTATGTCGGCATTTTGCTTCACCACATTGAACCATTCATCAAACATTGAAGCCCATAGGATCCGCATAGAGGCTTTCTCTCACATGAAGATTGTAAACAGAGACTCTCACGTTACATTCCAACTTTTATCCACTGCGCCCCCCGACTTTTTGCTGGTACTGCAACTCGCGCACGCATCACGTTAATTTCTGAGGACCTGCTCAGAGGATGCATCAAATGAACGCAGCCATGATGCGTGCGCGTCCGCGTTCTGAGCGTGAAGTATAAACGAGCCCTTAGAGTTTATACAAAACCTCATTCATTGAAGTTTGGGTCAGGGGAAATCTGGTGGCAGGACACACATGTGTGTGTCAAATGTCATTACTTGTTAAATAAGCATCCTACAAACAAAGAGTTCCCGGTAGTCCACTGTAAAATAAAACACTAAAGGTCTGCATGTTCCGATTCATCAGAGCAAACCTAACTGGTCAGTTTGCCACACGACAAAAGAGGAGGTGAGAGTGTGAGGCATGGAAGGAGGAGTAACAGTGCACTCTGAGAGAGTTCCGTTCAAACATGGAAAGAATAAAACTGGACAGAATTCGAGAAAGGCACCTCGAAAATAATGACAGAGTTTGAAAAGCAGGTTTTAAGGGTACATGCTCAACGGAGGGAGTCCAGTGAAGGAACCTTCAGACAGACAGAAATACAGAGAAAAGGCACTGAATGTACATGTAGGGCAAAAGATAGAACATATTTTAAAATTATTCTATGACAGGTACTATGGCCAGTTGTAAATAATAGCTCATTATGAGTTTTCTTTATACAGATGAATACTTGTAGATTTGGTATCCAGACATAAGTGGTCTTATATTACATTTTAAAGGGTTTATACACCCAATATTACTTAAAGGGTACTGCACAAATCAATTACAGTTCTCTTCTTTTAATTGTAAGATTTTTTTTCACTTGAAATTTTATGCAGTTCCTCATCTTAATAATGAAACAAAATGAAGATAGATTCTTCAAGTGTAATGTAAAGTGACGTAACATTTTAGCAGGGCTACATAAACCTTATATTGTTGTCCAGTTCATTAATATTGTGAATTACTCCACGAATGTAAATGTAAATATAGAGGTATGCCTGTTATTGGAAAAGAGAATAGGAAAGCAGTGGTGTTGAGTATTTGCACTTTGAGGTGGATCTTCTATTTTTGTCTTAGTGACTGCTTCCATGTCAACTGCATTAAAACTCACAGTCTGGCAAAGTATGGAGTCACATCCATATGGAGCGACATTCAGGACAGATTCCACTTTTCTCCAGCATCATGTCAGCAGCAAGGAAGGCAACAGCTTTCACTGCCAATGATTTCATAACTGACATTTATTCAGGATCAGCTACAATTAGTATGGTGGCCTTCTGAAAATGCACTTTAGAGAACAATCCCACATCTATCTGCCCTTTTGCACATTTTTACTGTGAGATTAATCTGGTTTTCTTTCTGTGGATAATGCCATTTTCAAATTTATTTTATTCAATACAGATGCATTTCTTTGTTACAAGTATCCATCTTGAATGATATCTCATTGAAGATTGGGGCCTCATGTAAAAATTCTTGCTTATATTCCATACTAATATTTTGCTTATGCTAGAAAGGCAAAAATACGAGTAGCATATGCACAAAAAAAGTCAGATTTATAAACCATTCATATGCCACCTGCCATGCCAAGTTCCTTTATAAATTTCAAATCAACTTAAAACTATGCACTTGTGCACTCGCCTTCAGCCACTCCCATCACCACCTGCCAGTAACCATGTATGGCTTAAAAAATACCCTTTATGAATATTCATGGTCTAATCACCATATAAACTTGGCCATGTTCCTGTGTGTCGTCTTGACTTTCAAACCAGAAAAAAAAACTTCAGTGAATGTTAACTTTAGGGATTACTGGCATCTGGTGGAGTTTAAAGTGATTCCAAGGGGATGCCCTATGTTACCAAAGTATGTCTCAAATAAAAGGTCATTTTTTTAAGAGCACTGTTAATGTAAATATGTTAATCAAGGAATTAGGCACATGGTGATACAGTGGTAGCTCTACTGTCTTATAGTAAGGAGTCCCTTTATACCCCAGGGTGCTCTCTCGGTGGAGTTTGCATTTGGGTCCACATGGATTTACTCTGGCTTCTCCCTACATTGTAAGGACATGCAGGGTAGATGAACTGGTCATGGCCCCTGATGCGTGCATTGGTGTGCATTGAAGAGCAGGGGTGTTGTTCATTCAATGATGAGCTGTCACCTTGTCCAGGGATTGTTCCTGCCTGTGCTTGAGGGGATGGGCTCCAGCTGCCCACTGGACTGGATAGCCAGTTTAGGGGATGGCTGGATAAATGAATAATACTAATCTGTCTTGATGAAGGACCTCCATGTACAGCTCAACCTGGCAAAAATCAAGCTTCTTGTGATCTTACCCAACTCCGAATCTCTGTTCAGCTTTGCTCATTGTTGCTAACACTTGCAAAGTCAGTACACAGCCTTGGGGTGGTGATTGATGAGCAGCTATCTTTTTCTGACCACATTTCTACTATTTCTTGTTCATGCAGGTTCATGCTGTACAACATCCACAACATCAATATCTGATGGAGTATGCAGCACAATTTCTGGTCTCTGTTTTGGTCTTAATGTATCTGGACTACTGCAACTCACTCCTGAAAGGAGTACCCACATGTGCTATCAAGCCACTGTAGATGATCCAGAATGCAGTGGCCCATCTTTTATAGCTAACAAACATCCAAGATGGGCACATGACACACTTTTCTTCAGGTTGCTTCATTGGCTCCCTATAGAAGCATGCATTAAGTTCAAATCCCTAATGAGTAGTCAGTGAGTCATCGCCTGTGTATATGGAGATACTTGTGAGGTGCTATGCTCCGTCTTGACCTCTCAGGTTTCCAAGAAACAGCATCTGGTGATGTCACCTCTGTGGTATCAAGTCTCAATTCAGACTCATTTCCTGTGTATTTCCCAGTTGGTGGAACGAGCTGCTCATGTCCATATGAAAACCATCTGTTCTGTGAATATCTGTCTAATTGATTGGAAAAAAAACTTTGCTTTGTGATATATTATATTGTTGGTAAATTTGTTGTTAGATTAAGTTTTATCGATTCTAATCTATGATTATAAATTTATTAGTTATTATATATTTTCACTGGTGGCAATCAACTTTTGTTACCTGTCCTACTACAATAGTTGAACTAACAGGCCCTAGACTAATGTTACTCAATTATGTTTAACTCTTTTGTAATTTGCTTTGGACAAAAGCGTATGCCAAGCAAATAAATGTAAATGTAAATTTGCTCTGTTATATGTTTCAGGGTACTGAAACGAGGGGTGTTTGCCATGCGAACAGTAAATTTCTATTAAGGGTCTTGCCATATAAACTGGGTTTTTGGTTATATCTATGTCAATTTGAATGCTTTTCTATTGTTTATACATGTATGTACAGTATTGTATGCAATCTGCATATATATTCCATGTTTAAAATTTATTTTAGTTTATTGTTATTGACATAATGTAGGGCATGTTTAAACACAGAGGTTTATATTTTCAATAATTTAAAATTCATGATTTAGTGGATCTGTAGGAGGTGAACCAAGTGTGTAATCTAATATGCATTGTTGTTGGCCTAGTCCAAAACTTTACACTGTAATGCCTTATATTAAGCTGAGTGATTGCTATGGCAATATAACCTTCTCCAACCTGTTCAGTTCATATCAGGGTTTAGGACAGAGTCTACCTGGGCCAAAGCAGGCCAAGTCCACTGGATGGCTCACTCATGCTAACAAACATTCACACTCACACCCACCAATTCATTTAACCTGTCTGGTTTTGATAATGTGTGTAAAGCCTGAGGAAAACCCATGCAGCCATGGAGAAAATGTGGAAATTTCACATGTACAATAACCAGTTACAGGATTCAAACTCTGAACGCCAGATTCTTGAGATTGGCAGCACTGTATGTAAGGTATTTTTTTCACATTACTTTTCGGGATGCCTGGATAACTTATCTTTTATCTTGGCTAGTTTGATAAATAATATATTAAAAAGGAAAAATAATCACTGCACTGTTTCATTGTAAAGCTGATTAAATCATTCTATTACTCTTCTTCAGTTAATTTATTATACTGCTTAAGTTTAATAACTTGAACTAACAAGCAGTTCTGTATAACTCCAGGTATCAACACAGAACTCATTAACGAAAGCACCTTAAAGCTTATAGGACATAGACCTCTTTAAAATTCCAAAAATAAATGAAGCTGCTTTGAGAGGCAGAACATTTAGCCATCTAACCCTCAACCTCGGGGAAGTATCTGCCTTTCAGTATTAAAGATGCCCCATCGGCCTCAGCATTTAAATGAAAGCTGATGACTCATTCATTATTTTAGCTTCTTGGACTCCTGTCAGAGCTGCTGCTGCTGCCGTTGAGGCTGCTCTCACTCCTTTTTAATAAGTGGAAAAAACATTGTGATAAGCTGTTAGTAAGCCTTTCCCATTCTGTTTGTGATGCTTGATGTTACTTCTACCTTTACCAAATTAGTCCTGCTGACCTTGAATTGGGACTTCAGAGTGGATCATAGACATTAGCATCACCAATACTAAACCTAGCTTAAGTCCTTTGTGATATTTCAACAGAATCACAGACACTGCAATATGCTATAGGGTGCAGTTAAGACCTTCACAGGCCTTTATCAAATGATATGGGCTTCCATAGGCTTATGTTTCTCTGGTGTTAATATAGACTTTAGCCTAAAATAGTTGTAGAGAGCCATTTGCTTATATTTCAGTGGCATAGCTGTCAGCACTGCTGTCTCATGGATGTTTGTATCTTGTGCTGGTTTTTTTTTTGCGTACCATACCGTAAGAGCTAAATAAAAAGAAAAGTATATCCATTAAGATAAAATAAGGCAAGACATGAAAAGATAAGATGAGATAAGTTAAGACAAGACAAGACAAAATGCTATTGGTTGTTTTTAGTGACCCTGCATACCTTCAAAAGAGGATACAGAGAGGGAAAGTAAAACAAGATGGAATACTAAAGCGGGTCCTGTATTGGCACACATGAATACACATCTATACAAGATGACACCTCATCAGAGGAGAGGTTTCATGTCACTCAATGCATTTTTTTTAAAGCTGGTACCATGGTTTTAATATTAATCATTTCAGGTGGGTTTGCCAGTTTTAAATGGTGCTGGAATTCTGTTCTCTCCATAAAGTCCTTTTCCTTGGTATATTCCTTTAAAGGAGAGAACAGTGTTTATTACATGAATTTAGTTTCAGATGCCAGTCTGGTCAATGTGCTGTTGAAATTTACACGTTTTGTGGTGTCCATGTGGGTTTAATACTGGTTAGGCTAATTGTGAGTGTTGTGATACAGCCAGGGTTGTTGCACTGGTTCAGATTTATTTATGGTTTATTTACTCTTTCTGTTCCTATTTAAATATCGTTTCCATAGTATATTATTAATTCTGTTTTTGGTTTTATTTTGTCTTTGCATTTATGTAATATTATCAATTGTTATTGATGTGGTGTTTGTTAATTTTGTTTTTATGTTCTATGTTAACCATATACTTACTGTTTTTTGTTATTTGCCCTGCCACCTGCTTATGAAGTTTAAGGAGGCAGGGCCACCTGTTTAGGTAGCTGGGGTACTGGACCCAGAAGTATTTAGGCAGAAGCTGAAGTACATTCAACAGCCTTGGGATGGTATTTTATTTCTCGATTCCTCTCTTGATTTGTGTTTCTGTTATTGAATTATCAGGATTCAACCCCTACTTGTGAATTAAGGTACTGTTTCCTGGTTTATGGGGTTTTTATTATTTTATTTGTAAGAAAATCCTATTTTTGTTTCTCTGCCTTGCCTTTTTGTGTTCCTTTTTCAAGCTCTTTAACAAATTCTTAAATTTATTAAGGAACTTGTTTACTTTTGGTTGGCCAGAAAATTTTATGTTTTTTCCTTCACTCTTTTTGATATTTGCAGACATTCTGAACTTTTGGACCTTTTGAGCCTGAGCAAACCGGAAAGCTTGTCTTTTGAGTTTGGGGTTAGGCAGCCTAGGCCTGGGCTTTTCCAGTATGCTTGGACCACAAGTACAGTCTGGCCTTTTGTGTGCGTTTTCATGTAAATGTGCTTTCCTTTTTTGTTCTTCATTGTGGCAGGATTTCACAACAAAGGACAAGTGTACACTAGGAGATTTTCTCATGTCTTGCAACATAAGAAGATTGGGTGCCCTCTCACACTTAATGACTAACGGGCGATTTATACTTCACGCTCAGAACGCGTACGCACCCGCATCATGGCTGCCACACGTTCCCGGCGTTCATTTCACGCGTCCTCTGAGCAGGTCCTCAGAAATTAACGCGACGTGTGCGCGAGTTGCAGTACCAGCAAAAAGTCGGGGGGGCGCAGTGTGCTAAAAGTCGGAATGTGACATCAGAGTCTCTGTTTACTATCTACATGTGACAGAAAGCCTCTATGCAGATCCTATGGGGATCGATGTGCGTGCTTCGCTGTTTGATGAATGGTTTGATGTGGTGAAGCAAAATGCCGACATACAGATGCATTCGTGGTGCTTTTATATTCAAGCGTTGCATATTCCCGATCGTAACGATACGATGCATTTTAAAATTCTCACATAACATCTTTGTGCCGTCTTTTTTTTTTTTTTTGCAACTTCACAATAGCAACATAATGTATAGCGCTGTATTTGAGCCACTGAGAAAAAAATAAAGGACACGGTGAAAACGTGTATTTTGTGATTAAAGTGGAAATTTCGGCTTTAATCTCGAATTTTCCACTTTAACCTCGTAGTTTACTTTATCATTAAAGCAGACGGTCGTAAACGTCATCCCAGTTTTTAATCGCTATGAGCTTCTTGGACCTGACAGCTGCGGCAAGCAGCAATAGATCACCATACAGAACAAATTAAATATATGATATTCCAACTCTCTGCACATTTAGAATCTTTAGATTTATACTTGATATCACTTTCATGATGGAATGCATTAAAGTGTGTATGTTACACTTTACATATAATTTAGTTTAAATAATGAATACTGTTAATAATTACCCACATGGGGGGAATAATTACACACATGGGGGTGACATGGCAGCGGAGTGATAGCACTGCTGTCTCGCAGGGAATTATGTTGCTGGTATATCCTTCTTGTATTCCACACTGTGCTCCGGATTTCTTCCAAAGATATGCAGATTTGGGGATTTGGTGCTGCTAAAATGACGCTAGTGTATGTGTGTGCTTGTAGTCACCTTGCGATGAGCTGAGACCTCGTCCAGGGATTGTTTTTCAGTCATGCCCAATGCTTGCTGGAATGGACACATCCCTGAATTTATGGATTTAATCAATAAACAACCTTTTCAGAGATATTGAGGTAAGGTGTTATCAGAATTTAATGAGTGTTCTAGGTAATTCACTACACAGAGAAGCCAAACATGTTCTCACCGTGATAATATCTCGCACTGCCATCTGGTGGATTCCTACAGATTTACGTAAAGTACGCGCGCAAGTATAAACACTACAACGCTTGCGTAGCAGGAGCGTCCTCTGCAGCATGCGTCGCGTCGTGTGAAGTATAACTCCGGCCTTATGCGTACTACTAGTTTATTCAGGTGGTAAAAATTTAGTTTAGGTACTGCAATAGGTACTGCATCTGTTACTCATTTACTCGTAACTCGTAACAAGATCTTAACCAAGGCTTATAAAGTATCAGTAGTGGTGACTCATCTCTGTGCAGTGTGACAAATTAAGAATCTAAGATATACCATATATGCTCACGTATAAGTCAGGTCTTGAAACCTGAAAAATCAATTATAAAATCAGACCCCAACTTACATTGATTCAGAATATTTTGGGTATTACCGTGTGGTCACGTAGGCACAATACATAGAAAAAAAAGGCAGTGTGCACTGTGGATATGCGTTATCATATCATAGTCTCTTGGATCAATAGCGTGAGTTTTTCACATTCGACTTATATGACCGACATTATAAAATAACGGAAATTACACGGTAAAATCAAACCCCGACATCGCGGTAGAAAGGAAATGCAAGTATATACGGTACTAGTAAAATTATTCATGAATATGTAGGATTCCCAGGTCTTTTCCTGAAGTATTCAATACCAAGAGATATATACCTTATGTAAGCTACTTCTGACCATTCCAAAGTGAAATTATTTTAATAGACCACACTGCACACATAAATAACCACTTTACTGATGCTTTGTGATATTAACACCAAAAAAAGCCTTTTACCTAAGAGTAAATAAGTAATAGATGCATTTTTGCAGTACCTAAACTAAAATGTTCCTGAAACAGGCATATACTGTGCAATTTAATGATTTCACAAATGACTGGAGACCTTTTGAACAATCTTGTGCGTTTGTGTGGGAAATCCATTGGGAAAGACATTAGGGTACTTGTGCAATCTTACACTGTATAAAATAGATTGAGAGGAGGAAGACTGTTTTTTTCTCGAAGCAATCCTAGTAAATCCAAAAATTAAGACTAAACATGAAGTTGATTTCTGATTGGTCAATAAGAACTCCAGCCCAAATTGGCTCACAACACCTCTCACACCCCATGAACTCAAACCAAGATGTCAAAAAGCATTGGCAACAAGCAAGCCATTCAGATTGGGTCAAAATGTATGTCATATCTTGCAGCTAGTGGATTTTCCTACCTTCAGTGGCTTTCTCACAATTAAGTACTTATTGAAAAAAAGCATGGGTTGGGTTAAAGCAAATTGGGTTAAAGTCACATAGTGTGAACTCAACCTGAACTGAGTGAATGTGCCCTGTGATTGACTCCCATTTCAGATGAATTTGAGCACACTGCAGGTTACTCATCAGTTGTCGATTTATCTGGATTTCCAGTTTCATAAAATTTAACATGTGCAAAGGTAAGGAAGCTGGTTTAACAATTATTACAAATACTGAGATGTAACCGAATAAAATAAAGGTAATAACAATCCATGAAGTGACAGGATACAGCACGGATAACTCTGAATAAAAATTAAAATGCAGGATTTTGTTGCAGTGAGATTATAGAGGAAAGGCAGCAAAATACAACCATTTCCTAGCAATAACAGTAGAGCACATTCCTAAACAATGTCTTCTTCAGCTACGGGAGTGAATTTTAGGTTGGCATTGTGTTTTGTGTTATTGCAAGCTGTAACAACTGTTTTGGAAAGAAATGATTATGGGATGTCGGTACTGGATTTGAATAAACTATTTACAGTAGATACAATCTCTTTAAAATCATACATTAGCTGAACATGTGAAAACAGAAGAGTTTTTTTCAGTTCTTTTGAAGAAGCTGCACATTTGCTCAAGACATCCAGTATAGCTGAATGAAAAACAAACAAGGGAGCCTTTGTCAAATTTAAATTGCATTTCTGGATTTGATGTTTTATGCAATGGTAGAGGTAAGGCATTTCATTTCATTCTGTCCTTAAGTCATTGCAATACAAGAGAAAAGATAGAAGGGCGAACCAGTAAGAAAGCAAAAATTAAAAACTAAGTGTATTGGCTTTTATTCATTTCCAATGACCTGTTAGTCAAATTGTACTGGTACCTTTTACTTATCAATAAAATAATACTTCATCTTCCAGAAACAAATCAGTTAAGTCAGGGAGATTTATTTCTCACACATTTGAATGACAGAGGCATTAAACACAACAGGAGAACAATAAACTCCTATTCAGTCCTCTGGAGATCGGCATCCTTTACTTACAGGGAAGTGTTTACAGCTTATTGCCCTCTTACGTTTAAATTACTTTTTAGTCAATACTTATGTTTTCCCCACCAGGAAATTCTTACCTCTCTGTATCCTTTTGTGAGGATATGCAGAATCAATGACAATCGGCCATGCAGTAATGCTATATGTTCACCTCTAATCCACTTACTGACTATAGAAAGACACTATGACATGGTTTACTGCTACCTGTCCGAGCCTTTCTGTGTCAACCAATATGGAGTAAGGCACTAGGAAAGACTCTTGAAAAGGACATGGATTCTCCCCAAACCACAATGCCTTATGTGAATGGTAAACCTTTGTGATAAAGCAGTAGGTTTCCTAAAGCAGGACCTTTGCTGGCTGTCATTTTGAGTTCAAACTGTTCAGTACGGTACAGCTGTTTTGCTTTTTATTCCAGATCATTAAGTGTTAGTAAACTTAAGTAAATCTACAAAAAAATAAAAACTAAAAGTTATAACGATGTTTATTCAATATATAAATAATGTATAAATACAAACCCACAACAATTATTCCTATAGCACATTTTCTATGCAAAGGATGTAGTAGCTCAGAGTGCTTTAAAAGATGTTAAAAAATAGGGACAAGTAAAGAAAGAAAAATTAAAATTAAATAAAAACAATAAAGAATAAATAGTATAAAAATAAACAAAACACATTTATACTGTATGAGATAGATATATAATTAAGAGAAGTATAGTCCTTACATTTAGAAGTACTGTAGCAGGGAAAGCAATCTCAAAATACCTGAGTAATGCCAAGGAATCCAAAAGTAATAAAAATCTATACATATATCAAAATAACATACACATAAATGGAAGACACATACAAGAAGGACAAAAGAACAACAAAACTATAAATCCTGCAGGATCCAGGGCTTACTTTAGAGGTATGAACCTATCGGTGTGTGGAAGAATGGCTCATCCAATAGGCCTTCATTCTAGCCTCCTGGCTTTCTCCATCATGACTTTGGGTTACTCGCATCCGGACTCTGTTGGTTCTGTGCTGAAATGTTATGTTCTCTGACTTATATAATAATTTTGTTTTTATTGTTATTTATTAATTATTTTTGATATGTTTTAAGTTTTATGTGATTGTTGTTTTGTTGTTTAATGTAAATACTAACTGTGTTAGGTAATAGAGTAAATGTTAAGATATTTGATATCTCTTGTCCGATGTGTACCTTCAATGATTATCCTAGGTATCCTTGTGTATCTCAGCCTTTCTTGTTCATGTCTACTCCATCATTCATGTTCCCGTAAAGCCTGGTTATCTGATTCTGTCACTTTGAGACATCTTACTCACATTCCATCCACCTTTTGCCGACCATGAAAGGTAGATGGGCCATTATTATATGCTGTTAAAACATCACTCATATTCTTGAAAATACTTCCCGTCTTTGAAAGTGACTTGGGTTGCACCTCATTAGTATTTACCAAACCACCGTTGCTTGGTACGTTATGTGCTTTGTTGTTTAAATGCTCCATTTTAACTCATTTGCCAAACTTAACAATCAGAAAAAAGCCAAATTGACCAATCAGATTTCTCAGTGGGAGAAAACACAAACACACACACACACACACACAAACGCACACACACACACACACACACAAGCACACACACAGACACTAGTGTTTAATTATATAGTAGATTGTGTAGCAATGTGCATACAGCCTTTTAAGTTACATTCTTTGTTTTGTGTGAGTGTAACCCCAAGAGGTGGTGCTACCTTTATATAACTGGATTACTGTAAACCCCTGGTTTGAATAGACAAATGAAAATAGTGTTCCACAGTCCAAAGACATGCAGATTAGGTGAATTGGTCTTGCTAAATTGACCCCCAATATATGTGTGTGTGTTTTCCCTGTGATGGACTGGTGCCCTGTCCAAGTGATGTTCCTGTCTTGCCCCGATGCTTGATGGGATAGGCTCCAGTTTCTCTCCGACCCAGCTCAGATTAAGTGGGCTTGGAAATTGAATGAATGGATAGATAGTATCTTTATAAATGAAGATTCCAATGTTAAAAATAGGAAACTGTAACAAATTCTTAAAAGGATGAAAAAAAAATGGAAATGAATTTTCTTAAAAAGCAATCCAAAGTAAACAAGTGCCAATACACAATCCAAAGAGCAAAAGCAAAACAATCAAAAAAACAGTATATCCAAATGAAACAGCAAATAAACAGAAATACAATAAATTACTAACAGCCCTCAATGGTAACCTGAGATAAGTCGTCTCATCCTTGAAATATGACAGTGGAGGCAGTCCCTCAGGGGTGATGTTATGGTAATCCTGCCTCTTGGGGTTTCACCCACAGAACACAGGACACATATTAAAGACACACTACATTAATACAAAATAATAAACAGACATAACACAAATTACACAAAAACATAAAAAATATAACATAACTTAAAAATAATAAAACTGAAAATACACCTAAATCCATACTGTAACATAAAAGTAAACATGTATTATGTTTTTGTATTAGTGTTGTCCTGTCCCTGTTACATAGAGTTTCAGGGGGTGGGTCCTGAGGACATGATCACTGGAGTACTGCCCTCTGACTAGATATTACAGACAGACAGGCAGATTCTCCTGGCAACATTGAGTTTGATATGGTATTCATTATGTTACGTATTTGATCTTTCTAGAGAATCTCAATCTTTTGCTCTAGTTTTGCAAATTACAAATTTCTTATATGGACTGGTAATTTTTGCTCTGAGTTGCCTTGGCTGGGCATATCCTTTTGCCTATTTATCTTATTTTTGTTTTTTTTTTTCTTCTGTGATATGTATTTCTTTATTGGATTATTTCTAGGTTAGGGTGAGTTTTTTTACAGTTTCCTCTCTGTATTAATTTAATTTAAGAATTATTAAGGTTTTTTTTTACTCTGGGCATTCCCTTTTTCTGTCTTATGGTTTGTGGAAATGCCAATCAGGGTTACTAGGCCTCAAAGAAACCTGGGGTTAAATTGGGGAGGCAAGACCTCATTTGTGCATTTTCACATTTTCTGAGTTTGGAGCCTGCAGATAGGAACACCTAAAACTCCATTTCAGAGGTCAATGTGTCATTTCGTATTTCATACATTTTTTAGGCCTACACTTTTGTCTGCTCCTATTATCTTTATTTCATCTTCTATTATTCTGTCTTCAATCCTTCTGTACATGGCTGTTTTTAGGGTGTCCATAACATCTGCACAGTTGTCTGTCTATATTATGTTGCCATCCAGGCCGGCACTTCTTTTTCCTCCATATGTGTCATTGCTGTTGAACCCCCAGGACACAATCTTCCCTGCTTTTCTATACTGGCATTAAAAACTGATCTACTTATGCCACTATTGGATTGAATTTGGAATGTACTGGTTTGGACTGGATTTACTTTATTGTCATACAAACCAAGGAACAACAACAAGGAATACACAGCTGAACAAAATTATGCTTCTCCAAGCTCAATTAATGAACATAAAAAAGAAACAGGTGCACATTATAAAACAACAGATACACATAACAAACAACATAAATAGACAAAATACATGAATAATTGGTGAATAGTTGTATAGTTTTCAAGTGATGAAAAACATTAACATAATGCAGAGACATAACAACATTTTAGGAGATATGAAATTCTGAATATATGTGTGCAGATCTTGTATAGACAGTGGGTGGTTCCGGTTCTTCTGCTGACTTCACCATTCTGGAGGGACCTCTGAGCTGAAACGGTGCAGCTGCCATACCAGACTGTGAAGCTGCTGGTCAAGATGCTCTCTATAGTGTCTCTGAAGAATGTTGTGAGGACAGGAGTGGGGAGGTTTACTCTTCTCATTCGTCACAGAAAGAAAAGGAGGTGCTGCTGTGCTTTCTTGACAAGGGAGTTGGTGTTTGTCAGGTAAACCATGATGCCCACCCCCAAGAACCTGGTGCTTTTTTTCTGACTCCACAGCAATGCCATAGATTATAAGTGGAGTGTGAGCCATGTGTTTCCTCCCAAAGTCAACAATGATCTCCTTTTTCTTGTTGACATTCAGTGAGGAGTTGGTTCACTTCCCCTCTGTAGGCCGAGTCATCATCGTTGCTGATGAGGCCCACCACCATTGTGTCATCTGCAAATTTGATGATATGATTCAAGTCATGCCTGGCACAACAGTTGTGATTCATCAAAATGAACAACAGAGGGCTCAGAACACAGCTCTGTGGGACCCCAGTGTTCATGGTGATGGTCTCAATGACGTTTTTTCCAACATATACTGCATGGGGTCTGTCTGTGAGGGAGTCAGATCTCTAATTTCATAATAAGGTGATGATTTCTAGTGGGTCAGGTTTTCTTAGCAAGTGCTGGGGGTTACCTGTATTAAAAGTGGAGATAAAGTCAATAAAGGGCAGTTATTCTTATTTTCCAGATGGGCCATGGTCAGATGGAATATTGCTGATATAGCATCATCACTGAAGAGGTTAGGGCAGTACGCAAACTAAAGTGGATTGAACGTTGCAGGAGGTTTGGGTATTATATGGTCCTTGGGGGTGAGTGCTTAGTGCTGGTGACTTCTTTGGCACTGATATGATAGTAGTGGCCTTGAAGCACGGAAGTACAATGGTTTGCCTCAGGGAGGTATCATAAATGTCTGTACGGAAGTTCATCAGTTGGTCAGCACATTCCCTGAGTACACACCCTGGTATGTTGTCAGTACCTACAGCTTTCCATGGGTTGACCCTGCACAGTGTCCTTCGAACATCAGCTGGGTCAAGATAGAGTGCTTCATTGCCCAGACTGGGAGCAACTTTCATTGCTGTTATGTTGTTCTTTTCTTCAAACTAGCTGAAGAACGTGTTAAGTGTATTAAGTGTAGGAAATCAATATTGACTTCACAGAGTGGTGGAGGAGGTGGGTTTCTCTTTTTCCTGGTTTGTTATGGATGATCTTAATGCAACTTTGACTCTGTAAGGAGAAAAGCAGGGTTAATACAGTGATTTCTCGTTCATGGCTGCTAGAGGATTCACCAAGTAATTTTAAAGATGATGCTTTAGTTCATCTCCCTGGCTGAGCTCCTTTCTCTGTGCTGTTTGGCTGTGTGAACTACCCTTCCCTTTTGCATTACCCTTTTAATAATCATCTACACTCATGTGACCAGAAAGGGGCAATTTCTTTGTTCAATTTGACCTTACTGGGTGGATGGGACTCCAGTGGGATTCTTGTTTCTCCCTGCATGTGTCTTTATTACACAAAAAAAAGAATGTGCTTTGAGGTGTCTGGAGTCCATTCCTCTTGGGTTTCCCCCTTGTGTTCTCAGCTCCTCATTAAATGAAGATTGGGCAAATCAAGATTAATTATTTCATTGTTTTAACACATATATATTTTAAATCATCTTAGATATAAAAAGGATGATAACATGCATTTTTCTTTTAAATGTTGTATTTTAATTTTTTGACTATGGAGGACTTTTGAAGGAGTTCTTTGTTTCCTTACTTATTTCAAGCCATTCTTTTTATCTCTGTTCATAAATCAACTCGAAGCTTTTTGTCATTTTAATATATATTTTAAAGCAAACCTAATAAACAGAATTATTTCTTTTAAAGCTACAGATGGATAGAAATGGAGATATTTCACTTTAGTTCCTGTATATACTGTAGGTGTGAAGTCCCACATGAGGAAGAAGCAAGTTTTGGATTCATTTTTAGCATCACTTAGGGAACATGTGGGAAAATAATATTTCTTAATCTAATTGAGGTAAAGCGGCTTCTCTTATGTGTGTAAACTATGTGTAGCTGCATTTGTACCAAATTACCAAAATTCTGCAGCCTTTAGTTTGCTTCACAGAACAGTTCTGGCAATAGTGTGATGTATGTTCCAATAATTCCATAAACAAAATATCTTCATTTTAAAAGTTTTAGTAAAATTACAAAGCAAAACAATTCACAAAAAAACAGAGAAAAACTGATATACAAAAGAAGAAAGTTGCTTATTTAAATAAAGTTCAGTTTAAAGCTTATTTATCTTTATTTTTTGTTTTCTATCTAAGTTTGGACAGACAGTTGTATTATGTGAAGAACACTAAGCACGGTAAGAAAATTATGCCAATCCCTTATTTGCAAGCTTATCTAACAGTCCATGCTAGCAGTAAGGCCGGAGTTATACTTCACGCGACGCGACGCATGCTGCAGAGGACGCTCCTGCTACGCAAGCGTTGTGGTGTTTATACTTGCGCGCGTACTTTACGTAAATCTGGAGGAATCCACCAGATGGCAGTGCGAGATATTATCACGGTGAGAACATGTTCGGCTTCTCTGTGTTGTGAATTGCCTAAAACAACTATTAAATTCCGATAACACCTTACCGCAATATCTCTGAAAAGGATGTTTATTGATTAAATCCATAAATCCAGGGATGTGTCCATTCCAGCAAGCATTGGGCACGACTGAGAAACAATCTCTGGACAAGGTCTCCGCTCATCGCAAGGTGAATACAAGCACTCGCACACACTAGCGTCATTTTAGCGGCACCAAATCCCCAAATCTGCATATCTTTGGAAGGAAACCGGAGCACAGTGTGGAATACAAGCAGGATATACCAGCAACATAACTCCCTGCGAGACAGCAGTGCTATCGCTCCGCCGCCGTGTCACCCCCATATGTGTAATTATTAACAGTATTCATTATTTAAACAAAATTATATGTAAAATGTAACATACACACTTTAATGCATTTAATCATGAAAGTGATATCAAGTACAAATCTAAAGATTCTAAATGTACAGAGAGTTGAAATATCATACATTTAATTTTTCTGTGTGGTGATATATTGCTGCTTGCCGCAGCTGTCAGGTCCAAGAAGCTTGCAGCGATTAAAAACTGGGATGACATTTACGATGGTCTGCTTTAATGATAAAGTAAACTACGAGGTTAAAGTGGGCAATTTGAGATTAAAGCCGAAATTTCCACTTTAATCACAAAATACACGTTTTCACCGTGTCCTTTATTTTTTTCTCAGTTGCTCAAATACATCGATATACATTATGTTGCTGTTGTTAAGTTGCAAAAAAAAAAAAAAAAGACGGCACAAAGATGTTATGTGAGACTTTTAAAATGCATCGTGTCATTACAATCGGGAATATGCGACGCTTGAATATAAAATCACCACGAATGCATCTGTATGTCAGCATTTTGCTTCACCACATCAAACCATTCACCAAACAGCAAAGCACGCACATCGATCCCCGTAGGATCTGCATAGAGGCTTTCTGTCACATGTAGATAGTAAACAGAGACTCTGACGTCACATTCCGACTTTTAGCACACTGCGCCCCCCGACTTTTTGCTGGTACTGCAACTCGCGCACGCGTCTCGTTAATTTCTGAGGATCTGCTCAGAGGACGCATTAAATGAACGCTGGGGACGCGTGGCAGCCATGATGCGGGCGCGTACGCCTTCTGAGCGTGAAGTATAAATGAGCCCTAAGGCTAATTCTTAACAGGCTTAATTAACACTCTGTATACTGATATAGCTAAGAAAGTTCTATTTCATGTTAACTTACAGGGGGTAAAAGGCTGTACCATATTCTAAGTAACTGTGAGAAACTGCTATTATATTGAAATTAAGAAAACACTTAAATGAATTTAATATTAACTTTCGAAAACTGGCTCTTACATCATGGATTCTGCTGAATAATGACCATCCCAACTGAACTATTTAAAGTGTTTTCAGATTTCATTGCAATTTTAGTTCCATCCATCCATCCATTTTCCAACCCGTTGAATCCGAACACAGGGTCACTGGGGTCTACTGGAGCCAATCCCAGCCAACACAGGGCGCAAGGCAGGAACCAATCCCGGGCAGGGCGCCAACCCACCGCAGAATTTTAGTTCCAACTTTTGTAAAATGGTGTTCTTTATTCATCAGACATTCTACTTAATCCCAGTTAAAGATGTAATTCACCATCTTTGTTACATTTTTTTTGCATAAAGCCTTTCTAGTGCCAATATAGTGGTACAATTAAAAATTAAAGGCCTAAGAAATAAAACACATTTGATTCATCCATCCATTTTCTGATCTCACTTTATCCAGCAGTCAAGGCAAAAAATTCCCTGGTCACTTTGAATACAAGGCTTGAGTCAGCTAAGGATGTCACACACTTACACAATCAAACTGGGTGAATTTAAAGGTCCTAATTAATAAAATTTGTTAGAAAATTTGTTAGTGGTGCATCCATCTGCAGGAGCCTTGGTTTAAATCCTGGCTCGGTGACTTTGTTTGAAAACCTGCTTGTTCTCCCTGCACATTTTCTGATTTGTTCATCGTACTTTAGTTTTAGATAATGTGACGATTCTGTATTGGCATGATACGAAAAAGTGTGAGTCTGTGAGTGAGGGTGCTCTGCCACGCATTGATTCCCCATCCACATTTGGAGTTCACCTTGCAGTCAGTGCTGCTGGAATCAGATCTGGACAAAATTAACCAAAAAGCACTTAATTTGAATATGGAAGGACACCAAACTATCAGAAGAGAACTATGTCGTACATGGGGATGATATGCAAAATCAGTACGGGCTTTTCACCAGTTGGAAATTGAACCCTGATCACTAGAGGATGTGAGGTTTGGCCACCAGGGGGTGCTTCAGCTTCCCAAACACCTGACACAGACAGGCTCTAGACACAAGTTCAACAAACAATGGGTTTTTGTTTTGTGGGAAACTTTTTTAGCCAGTGTTTCCCACAACACAATCACGATACAAGAAATAGCACACAGCAACTTTGCCTTCTTTTTCTCTCTCTCTCTCTCTCTGCCTCTCTCTCTACTCCTCCCAACTTTGGCTCCTGAAGCAGTGGCAGGCAGCTCTCTTTATATGAAACCAGGGAGTACTTCAGGTATCCCACAGTTATGGCCCAGGAGCTCTCCCGGCTGAGGTGGGAGCCTGACAAAATAGGGCTCCTCACTCCCCGTAGCACATCCTGGTGGCACCCACAGAACCCAAAACAGCGCTGAGCCAAAGAACTCTAATTCCCTTTATGCCCTGTGGGAATCTGGAGCATGGCCTCAACCCATGGGTGCTGCCTTCTGGTGATTTGGGAGAGATACCACTCTGTGGGAGGGAAGGCTTCTGGCCGTCCCTCACAGAGGAAACAATGCTAACAAAACAAAGCACAGTTAAATCAATTTTCATTTTGTACAGTGTAATTCAAAAACTCTTTAGTTCTATAGCACAAGCAGAAGATGCATAAAACTTCCCTGACAGCTGCAGTCCACAAAATAACTTTCCTATATTTAGAAAAAAATGAAGAGATGAACTAAAACAAGAGTAAGGTGAGAATAAAAAAGAATATCTCAATGAAACACTCCAGGAGATCGCAGGGCTAACGAGACTTGACATGACCTGCTTCTTCAGCTTGATGGGAAACTAGTGGTGTGGAAAAGGTTTGTTTGTGTGTTTTGTCAAAGGCCTTCTTTCACTTTTGGAACACAGATTTTTTTATGAGTATGAATAAATTCCTACATTCATTTAGGATTAGACTTTGTTTTCTTGTCTCTTCAATCTTTAACATCATTACTATTTGTAAGCCTACCCTATCTTGTTTGAAATTTGTCACAATCTGTGCCACCACCACCACCTGATCAAAGCACCATGCTGTCCCTACATTGATGGATTAAAGGCCAGAAGTCCACATGACTATCATCATCAAGTTCTTCCATGTGAACCCTGAATACCATGAGGACTGATTCAGGTCATTTATGTTAGGTAGAATGCCTAGAGGGGGCTGGGTGGTCTCATGGCCTATGAACCCCTGCAGATTTTTTTTTTTTTTTTTTCTTCAGCCATCTGGAGTTTTTTTCTGTCCTCCCTGGCCATCAGACCTTACTTTTATTCTATGTTAATTAATATTGCCTAATTTTATCTTTTTTCTCTTTCTTCGTCCCGTAAAGCTATGTCATTTGTATGAAAATGTGCTATATAAATAAATGTTGCTGTTGTTCCCTGGTAAGACCCTTTCCACTAATTTTTGAACAAGGTATTGGGAGCCTAGAGTACATCCTGGCATCAGAAATGAACTCTAGATAAGACCCATGTCCACCGCAGGACAAGGAAATATATGCAGATACCCCCACTTATATCAGGTCAGGTTACAGTCAATAAGTAAACTAACTTGAAAGCTGTGGAAGGAAGAGCAGAGCAGCACATGGGGCAAACTACACACAGTTAGGAACTGAAACCCAGGCTCCTTTGGCCTACAATTTTGTTGAGAGTGACCTTCTGTTAAAACATTAGAGAATTGTGACATGAACAGGCCATTTAGTCCAACAAGCTCATGCATCATGTTCACCTAGAATGTCTAAAATAACATCAAGATCATCCTTAAAGTCCTACTTGCCACTACACTACTTGGTCATTTATTATATTTGTCTATGGTTCTTTGCGTGAAGAAAAATTTTCTTAGATTTGTACAAAATCTGCCTTAAGCAAGTTTCCAACCGTATCACTATGTTCTTGGTGCAGAATGTATTTTAAAGCAAAAACTGGGATCTACTGTATTGTTTTCCTTTCAGAATTTTAAAAACCCTCTTAACCTTTGTTTGCTTAATTTGAAAATCTGTATTTTATGCAAATGTGTATCAATTTATTTTTTGCATGTTATTTATTCATAATTATTTTTTATCAAATTTTTATTTATTGGTCATTTCTTGCAACTGTTTCTTTGACATCTTGTGAAGCACTTTAAACTACATCCTGTGGTTAAAAATGAGCTAAAGAAATAAATGTTGTTGTTGTTGACTGGATGTAGATAGTGATGAATCTACTATGACTCCTAAGACCTTTTCATAAGATGAACTTTGAAGTTTCAGACCCCACATTCTGTATTCAAATTTAACATATTTGCTTCCTACGTGTAATACTTTACTTACATTAAATTTCATCTGCCACAAATATTCCTCAATCTGTATGTCCATGTCCCTCTGCAACAGTTTAGATTACTCTACATTACCTGCCCTTCCACCTGGTTTGTTTGTGTCATTTACAAACTTAACCAGCTTATTTATTATATTCTTTCCCGGATCATTTATGTATATGAAAAAGAACAGTGTACCCAGACCTGATCCTTTAGGGACACCAACTTTAACATCACATCATTCTGAACAATTCTTTTGTTGCTGCCTCATAGAGCAATGTTGAGTATTTGCTAATAGTCTTATTCTAGACTCTTAATAATTCTTTCCATTAATTTACCTGTGATGCACATTAAGCTTACTGGCCTACAGTGACCTGGATCAGCCTGTTCACACTTTTTATAAAGCGGGATAATGTCTGCTAGCATGCAATCTATGGGAAGTTCCCCAGTGTGCAGAGATTTTCACAAAATATGTGCCAAGGGTTTATATACTATATGTACTCACTAACTTCGTTAAGCACTAGAGGATAAATATCATCTGGTCTTGGTGATGTGTTAAATTTTAGCCAAATTAATTCAAGCAGTACTTCTCTCTCTACAATTTCCAAGTCATTAAGTACCTCCTTTCTAGACTCTTTTACTTTTTGAGTGGTTATCGACTTCTTCACACATATAAACTTTAATAATATGCAAATTCAATGCATTTGTATCCCCTATATAATCTATATAATCTAGCTCAATGTTTCTCAAACTTAATGATGTTATAATCCAGTTTTTCCTCTTTTGTAACCCACAAGGTGAATGATGTGCACATAGTGGAACAAACACTAATATCAGAGTGTGAAAATGTTACGGTATCCCTTTTGGTGAATTGATTGCACATGTTGTTGGGGGGGTGGGGGGGTGGGGGTAATTCTCACTTGTGAGACAATAATGGGTAAAGATGAGGATGAGGATAACGATGAGTATAAATATTTTATGCAGCGCTATAGATTGTTTATGCAGCCTGCCTCTACTCACTTATGCACTCAACAATGGCAGCCCAAAATCCATTGGATGGCAACCCATGACCGAAAATGGGCTATGACCCAGTGGCTGAGAAACACTGTTCTAGCTCATGTTTACTATTACTAATACTCATCACCTTATCCTTGACCATTCTTTTACTACTAAACTATAGAAAGAATCTTTTTGGTTTATCTTTCACCTTTTCTGCAATATTTTTCTCCAATTGTCTTTTAGCCTTCCTAATATCCTTTTTAACTGTTGCTTTCATTTTTCTCAAATGCCCGATGGTTCACTGTGGACTTACTAGTCTTATAAGCCTTATACAGTTGGATATTATCTGTATATTATTCAGAATAACTGATTACAAAATAAGAAGTGGTTAGCACACCTGCTTCAATGGTATAAGGTCTCAAGTTCAGTTTCCAGCCAATGCAGCGTCATGCTTTTCCAGTGTCCTTGTTGTTTTTTCTCAGTGGGCATGCATCTTTGGAATGGTCCAGAATTATGCCTGTATTGCATGATCTGCTAAGTTGATGCTGTAATGGAAAAACTAGTATCAGTAAAATGCTTTATGAAACATTCTTCAGTGTAATTTGACCAGAAATCACTATATTATTATTATTATTATTATTATTATTATTATTATTCTTTACAGCATCATTAGCAGCATATAAGGCTCTTTACAGGGCTAATAAGATTACAAAACAGTATCATATTTAATAAATGAAAACTACAACATTAGAAACACATCAAAAGGTACTATACAAATCCTGGGTAGTAACTGTGGAAAATTACAAGACAGATCAGAGTACAAGGCAATGCTGATAACCATGAAGGGGTATTAAAATAATTATAAGGAAACTATTTTAAATATAGTTATTTGAGCTATAAAGGTTTATTTGATCATTTAAACACAACATAATATTGCAATAAATATTTTAATGTAACTTGAGTAGCAACAATTTTTTGTGTTTTCTAAAACTTTTTGATGTGCTATGACATGGCAGCAATAACACTAGTGTGGGTCCCAAATCATTTTTGTCATCCCTCAAACCCACTCCCCAATATTCTTAGTAGTCATGACATGATACACTTCATCCACATACAATATATACTCAGCAAAAAAAGAAACGTCCCTTTTTCAGGACTGTGTATTTCAACAATAATGTTTTAAAAATCCAAATAACTTTACAGATCTTCATTGTAAATTGTTTAAACAATGTTTTCCATGCATGTTCAATTAACCATAATCAATTAATTAACATGCACCTGTGGAATGGTCGTTAAGACCTTAACAGCTTACAGAAAGTAGGCATTTAAGGTCACAGTTCTAAAAACGCAGGACACTAAAGAGACTTGTCTACCGACTGTGAAAAACACCCAAAGAAAGATGCCCAGGGTCCCTGCTCATCTGCGTGAACGTGCATTAGGCATGCTGCAGGGAGGCATGAGGACTGCTGATGTGGCTAGGACAATAAATTGCCATGTCCACACTGTGAGACGCCTAAGACAGCGCTACAGGGAGACAGGAAGGACAGCTGATCATCCTCGCAGTGGAAGACCACGTGTAACAACACCTGCACAGGATCGGTACATCCGAATACTGGTCGAATATATTTTGTATATGGTAAAGTGCAGCCTCTGAACAACAGACAAAATAATAAATAATTAATTATAAATAATATACACTACCAGTCATGTTTTCGATAGAAGTTGACTCTTATTTTATCAAGATACATTAAATTGATTTAAAAATACAGACAAGACATTACCAGTGCTTCTAATGGTTATTACTACTTGAAATGACTGATTTGTAAGTCCCTATTTTAAAGACCAAGTAAAGCCCCATTTTCGTCAGCCATTCCTTCAGTGTCCTAATAGTAAACTCCATTAACTTATTCTTAATTAATCATGAGTAAATGCTAATTAGCTTTTAGAAGAACCTTTGTAATTGCATTAGTCGATTCTGTGATGCTGGCCTTAGAGGTAGAATTTCAAAGAAAAATACATATCTAAAACTGCCAAATTAAAGAAAAGAGTTAAAATGGATGAAAGAGCACAGATATTGGAGAGAAGATGACTGGTCAGCATCCTGGAATCATCTTTTCTCTGTTACAGATGACACTGGTATTAAGAAGAAACCAAATGAGGACCCATAAAGCATTTGTTTATCACACTACACACTCCAAAGCAGTGGTTCTTAAACTTTCTTTCTCATGACCCAATTGTGCCTGTCTTTGCAACTCACAATTACCATACAACATCATCTAGGGGATCCATCCCCCTTGTAGAATTACCACCAGTCATCGTCCCAGTGGGGTTTGTTTGAGGGGTGTGGTCCTCCTTGGAGATTCATCACCAATCATTGTCCCAGTTGGGGGTTGGGCTTCCCCCATGGAGAATCACCGTCAGTCATTGTCTGGGCAGCTGGTGTTTTCCACGTGGCTTGAGGCAACTCATCTCAATAAATTCTATAAACCATTCGCAACCATTTAATATTATTGCCATTCAAGACTCAGCACGACCCAAGTTGCTCTAAATCACTCATCCTCTCCTGTAGTTGTGCATCTGGGCCTTTTCTTTCTTTTCTGTAATGGTTAGATCCAGTTTGCCATCTTCTCTCTAGACAGTATTAGACATCTTTACATGAAATTTTCAATTTCTTGCCAATCTTTCTCATGGCTGACATGTTTCTTGAGAAAACTGTTTAGTTTTGGCCATTTTTGAAACAAAAACTGAACTTTAGGAATTCTGGTACCTTGAAACCCAAGTGAACAGAATAACTGGTTTCACTATTCTAATTCAATTACAAAGGTTTCTCTAATAGCCAATTAGCATTTATCCATGACTAATTTAAGGATAAGCTAAGAGAGCGTACCATTGGGAGAGTGATGGAAAGGCTGCTAAAATTGAGCTTTGCAGTCATATGTGAATAATAAATTAAAAATCAGTCATTTCAAACTGTAATAGCCATTAGCAGCATTAGTACTGTCTTGGCTGTATTTTTAAATCAATTTAATGGTATCTTGGTAAAGAATCTGCCAATTTCTATCAAAAACATAAAAATTTCTAGGTGTGTCCAGGCTTTTGAATGGTGGTGTATATTATGTTTTGAAAAAAAAAAAGATTATTTTAAAATACCACACATGAAATAGCCACTAAAAGCAATAAAAAATGAGTAAATTCTTCACAGCTTCTGTCTGATTCCTCCCAAAAACATTTATTGAGTTTTTCAATGGTGAAATTGAATGTGAAATGAAACTCGTCTATTTCTCTCATCCCACATGTGTCTCTAAATATCCTGTCAGTTTCCAAACTCACTTCTGTAATTTGAATTGTTCATGCCTGTCCTTTATAACTAAACACATGCAGTGCCAACTTACAAGTAATTTAACATACATTGTACCTGTGACTGACACCTTAATAACATTTCAAAACTTAATAAAGTTTTACAAAGTTTGTAATCAGCACATATATGCAATACAATATGTGATAATAAAGAACATGAACACCAGAGTCATGCATTGACATGTACTTTCAAATGTTTTTGCTTTGTTAAAATATTGTTACTTAAAAATGCTGCTCTTATCAGTGTGCTGCATGAGGAGATTGTCTCGTTGCCTCACTATACGTACTGGCTCTGTCCCAACCATGTCATATATTTGATAAATTCCAATACACATTAATAAGGTACCTATTGTCTGAACAAGGTGTGCTAGAGATTCCGGTTACCAAATCAGTGCAAGTATTGAATGGCAACCACAAATACTAGGAAACAGCTAAGCACTTTGATGGGCATATAATCTTAGTTTTGTATCAACAAGGCTAATGTCAGTGAGCAATAGCACATCCTACATTTCAAAATGACGTATGTAAACTATCAAAGAAAATGAGCAAGCTGAAGACAAAAAATGCAATGGGAGACCAAAATGTTGTGAATATCTGAAAAATAATACTTAAAAAAACACTCCTTTATCAATGAAAAGGACAGCGGCAATGTTCATGTCACCATTTAGAAATGTTCTGCCATCAAAGAGTTCTATATTCCATTCATTGACTATTATCATATAAAGGGGATTGGTCCTGGTACAAGAGAAACAGAATGACACTCTCCAGGCATACTTTTCTCTAGATGCAAAATTTCAGTGATACCACTGTACTTGATTTTACAGTTTTCAGTGTCCACATTGACTTGCGTCATACACAAGAAGAACACATAAATAAATATAATAAACATAAATGCTACAAGCTTGTAATGATCATACTTTACTAGATAGGAGCTAATCATTGGAAACTTACAAAATCAGCAATCAAGACAGGAACGGGCCATTCAGCCTAACAAAACTCACCAGTCCAATCCAATTAATTCTTACATAAACATATAAAGGTCTTTAAAGTCCTACTGTCTACCACACTACTTGGTAACCTACTGTATACCAAGTGTCTATAATTCTCTGTGTAAAGAATAACTTCATGATGTTTGTGTAAAATTTATCCTTGACAAGTTTCCAACTGTGTCCTCATGTTCTTGAGGAACTCATTTTAAAGTAAACACTTCAATCATGTTTCCTCTTAACCTCCCTTTGTTCAAACAAGGAATACATCAAAACATTCTGAACACCTCTGATATATATTGAAATAACATTAATTAATATGTCATCATACTTTTCTACACACAGACACACACTTAGATTGTATATCCAGAAAAAAAATAATTTGGAAACCACACAATTATAAATATCTAAACAGTAGCACGGTACATAGTTCCATGTATTGAAGGCTACTGTATATTGTGTAATGTACATCGATTTTTAATTAGATGGAATTAAAATGCAGAGGGCACATAAATCCCACTTTTTCCCAATTACCCAAATTGTTCATGCCCGTCATATAAAATGTCTAATACAATTTGGTGTTTTGTACTGACAATGTGCTGAATCACAGAAGAAAGATTTCTATCACTTTTTCTCCTACCTTGTTCACAGAAACTGGGGGTAACAAAAGCATCCAAGGTGGTGTACACATCTGTAATCTGCACTGTGCGTGTATGTTTTGAGAATAGGGACTGTTTTTTTTTTTCTTTTTTTTTTGTAAACATTAAAATTAAATGGAATACAAAATTGTATTAACATCACTTTGAATTCTCCTGTAATGCACTAAGTAATTGTACGGAATTACTAGCTGATTGAAGGCATGCTAAAATTTCCATTAAACCAACTGCAGGGCTGCAGGAGATTACTGCTTCTTGCTTTTATCGTGATTTACTTGAACTCTCCTAAGGGAAATTGCAGAGCTTGCTATATGCTATTTATACCTAGGCAGATAGTGTAAATGCGGGACAGAATACAGATAACCTAATCATTCCTCGTTCCTTTTGTGAAAGTATTGATATGCAGCACGTCTAGTTTACAGGTGACACCCAGAAATCTTCTAAAAACTGCAGGCTTTTCGCTGCATATATTTGTATGCCGATGAACTTCATTATTTCCTCACAGCTCTCAGCCGGCTGATCGGTGAGCCTGACAGTCTGTTTAGTGCTGACTTCTGGAAAACGTATCGGTAACTTTTGTAATAAGTGACAAAAAGACATGTTCGAAACTATCGGGGTGAAGAGCAGGAAGCAATTAAAGCAGTGCGCAGTTCTCGTAGAATGGACCTAGCGTCACACATGATAACTTTTAAATTTGCATGAGAAATGTTTCCTTGAGTCATACTTGATTTGCACTGAAATGTGTGAACATGGTTAATGATGGATAAGATATACTGAAAAGTAAATTTTTTAAAAATTTTATGATAAAGGGCAGCACGGTGGCGCAGTGGTAGCACTGCTGCCTCGCAGTTAGGAGACCCGGGTTCGCTTTCCGGGTCCTCCCTGCATGGAGTTTGCATGCTCTCCCCATGTCTGTGTGGATTTCCTCCAGGTGCTCCAGTTTCCACCCACAGTCCAAAGGTGCTTTGGCGATTCTAAATTGTCCCTAGTGTGTGCTTGGTGTGTGTGTGTGCACCCTGCAGTGGGCTGGTGCCCGGCCCAGGGTTTGTTTCCTGCCTTGCGCTCTTTGTTGGCTGGGATTGGCTCCAGCAGATCCCCCTGACCCTGTAGTTAGGATATAGAGGGTTGGATAATGGATGGATGGATGGATGGATGTTATGATAAAATACCAATAAAAGAACTAGTGGCCTGTAAAAAGCTTTACTGTTCTGTTTTGAATGATTTTCTAGCTTAAGTCTAACCTAATAAGTGCAATATCGCGCCATCCTTTTTATTTCTGAACCGGATTACTCCATTATAGTTTTTCAGGAACCCACAGCTAATTCTCATGACACTGTGTGCAAGGTAACAGTTCCCACGGTGCATCACCCTGCTTCACAGTAAATTTTGAGACTCCTGTTACCTTTATTCTTGCTACTGTCAACAATTTGGGGCTTTGACTTGGCATTTTTGTCTAATGGCTAAATCACTGGTCACTAATGCATATTTCCCACCTTCACTTACGGACATCTGCAAACCACCCAGCCTGCTTGTGTTTTGGATGGTAAAAAATATAGCAAAAAAATTGGGTCTGTAAATTTGTAACTGTGAAGTGCTGTGGGGTGATATTCTCTATAGGAGATGCTAGACAAAATAAAGTTGGTCATACAGTAATAATTAAATTACCCTTCTTGGAAATTTTAGTTACTTTAGCTTCATTCTTGAGTTATAAAAAGAGAGATGGGAAAAACTGAACAGATCCAAGAATTGTTTTGTTAAAAAAAAGGCTAAAAATGGCCAGTCTGTTTTTTATACCATGTCACTGCAATCATGTGAAAAATCAATCTTCTTTGTTTCAGTTCTCCTTAAGAGTAAACTGAGCCGATTAATGCAGAAGGGAATTGATGAAGAAACATCCATTAGCTTAATATAAATACAGTCTACAGTTCACTTGTAAGTTCAAGTGTATGGAAGCAGGAACTGAATATTTGATTTTTTTTTAATGGAAATTCTTCTAATACTCTACATTAAAGTCTGGGGAACACAAGGTTAATTTGCTTACTTAATTTATTGAGACTTTTAAAACTAAGTTTATTTTCTGTGCCATTTGCTGCACTGTGATTGGTTTCAGCAGAGGTCTCTCATGTTTCTGAATTTAAGGAACACAAATTCTCTGCCTTGTACCCATTGTTGCCAGGATACAGCACCCTGTGGTGATCTTACATGGAAAGATTCCGACATTAAAAACAGATGGATAGATGGTAAGATGTGTGCAGAATTTTCATACAAGCCATAAAGAAAAAAAACAGAAAAATGTGTGTGTTAGCCATAAAACTACAGCTGTGCAATGATTTACTTTCATCTTAATTATTACACTGTTTAAGGATTTGTTCTCTTGGGAGTGGAATTACACCTTACAATATAATGATAGTTGACATGAATTCCAGACTTGTGCCCTTTGAAGCATTACTATTGCAGTAATTTCTTTCTGATGATAATTGTTTAATTTGTTATAAATAAAATAAGTCATACAGTGCGTGGTAATGAAATGAACTTCTAGTAAAAAAGAGTTTAGACAATCGTAAGATGAGAAGAAAAGTAAACATGCGGCAATAATGCTTATTTTTGTATATTTTATGATTACACACACACACACACACACACACACACACACACACACATATATATATATAGACGAGGTTGCCTGGGAGGAGTGGTGGTGCCAGGAAGCGTTTGGTTT
>JANRMT010062861.1:47437791-47479763 GCA_026402145.1 Polypterus bichir lapradei | reverse complement strand
AGGCGCTATATAGCGCCTTTATCACTATATATATATATATATATATAGCTGCAGGTGTGTAAGATAGATTCAAGCATGGGTAAAATGTGCGCCAAAAGAAATCTCTCAGAACCAAAAGATTGTTTTAAAATATTTACTGAAAATTCAAAGCAAATAATCCACACAAGAATAAATAAAAAAGGTTGTTACACACGTAGAATAAAAGGCAAAAAAATCTGAAAAAATGTGTCTTCTCTAAAGTTCTTATCAAACTTTAGTTGTTTCTATACTTAAAGATGCTTTACTTCTTCTTCTGTATGCTTTAAATGTACAGCGCTGCACATTCAATAAAGCTCATTGTCTTTCATGTTATTTGGCATGTAAGGCACGGAAGGCATATATGACTTTTATGACTTTATATGACTTTTTATGACATATATGATTTTTATGACTTTATATGACTATTTATGACATATATGACTTTTTTTCATTTTCTGACTTGGCATTGCATGTCTTGAGTTGTGTTCTACTACTACTAAACAGTTTCGCTTTATTCCATAAAATATGTTTTCAAATACTGTACTTTTAATTTCTGTTTAGATAATACACATTTTCTTTATTTCTTTCAATATTAGTGTCACTTTATAAGAACAGCCACTTTTCCTCTTTATATTCTGTTTTTTTCTTCTCCAACTTTTAAAGATGTTCTGATTATGTTACAGTATATGCATGAGTGAGCAATGCGAATGACTGGTGCCCTGTCCAGCTGTTTCTTGCCTAGTTCCACATGTTACCAGGATGAGATCTTGCCCCCCATAATCCTGATTAAAAGAACAGTTCATCCAAAATGATATTTGTTTAATTTGATACTCACCCTGTTCTATTGTAGTGATTAGAGCTAGGTGGGTTTTTAAACAGAGACCAAGCTTGCCCAGCAGCACACAATATCAACATGTCCATTAAAAAAAAAAAAAAAAAAACCAAACTCTACTTAATAAACCAAAAGTCTGGTATCCACTTTTTTGTTCACAACATCTCAGACACATACTGTATACTTTGGCTAAATATTATTAAATAAACCACTTTTAGAAGAATGTTCTTGTGCAGATCCCTGGTCCACATACTTGTGGCCCAAGTTAGTATCAAGTTACTACTTAACCAACAACATTACACTGAGTAGAGGTGGTGATGTTATGAATGAATATTTTCTCCAGTCTTTGAGCTGAAGAGGGTCACATGGAGGTCTTTTTATATCTTTGCTCTTTTAGTAGCAGTGGCGATTTTGGAATGGAATCCAACTGATTGTCACTATCTTGATCGCTGTTGTTATCAACAAAATATTCATCCTGCAACAAATCTAGTTGTTTCAAAACATCTGCAGCTTTATACCTTTTTCTGTGACAACATAACTAAAAGAAGTTCAGGGTGATATTTGTAGATGGGTGCAGAATTGGCTAAGACAAAGGAAGTGTTATGGTGCAAGGAACCTTATCAGAACTGGCTGATGTTAAGAGTGGTGTTCCACAGGGGTCAGTGCTAGAGCCACTGCTATTTTTAATATATATATAAATGATTTAGATAGGAATATAAGTAACAAGATGGTTAAGTTTTCAGATGATACCAAGATATGTGGATTAGTAGATAATTTGGAATCAATTAAATCATTACACTTAGACAAGACTTGGACAGCATACAGGCTTGGGCAGATTTGTTTCAGATAAAATATAATGTCAGTAAATGTAAAGCATTACACATAGGAAGTAAAAATGTTAGGTTTGAATACACAATGGGAGGTCTGAAAATCTGAAATACACCTTTATGAGAAGGATTTAGGAGTTGTAGTGAACTCTATACTATAAACTTCCCAACAGTGTTCAGGAGCCATTAAGAAGGCAAACAGAATGTTAGGTTATATAATAAGATGTGTGGAGTACAAGTCCAAGGAGGTTCTGCTGAAGCTTTATAATGCACTGGTGAGGCCTCATCTGGAGTTCTGTTTTGGTCTCCAGGCTACAAAAAGGGCATAGCAGTGCTAGAAAATGTCCAGAGAAGAGCGACTAGGCTGATTCCAGGGCTACAGTGGATGAATTATGAGGATAGATGAAAAGAGCTGAGCCTTTTCAGTTTAAGCAAAAGAAGATTAAGAAGTGACATGACTAAAGTGTTTAAAATTATGAAGGGAATTATGAGTAAAATGAGCTCATCAAGAATACGGGGACACAGTTGGAAACTTGTAATTTCACACAAACATTAGGAAGTTTTTCTTTACACAAAGAACCATAGTCACTTGGAATAAGCTACCCAGTAATGTTTTAGACGGTAAGATGTTAGGGACTTTCAAACTAGATTTAATTTTTTTTAAGAGAATTAAGTGGATAGGACTGGCAAGCTTTGTTGGGCAGAATGGTCTGTTTTCGTCTAGATTGTTCTAATGTTCTAATAACTACAGACTGTCAATTTATAATACTATTTTTTCTGCAAGCTGTTAAAACAAATTCTATGACTATCCACTAGATGGCAGCACTATAGTAAATAACTGAGATGCGGCAGCAAAGCTTGGCAGCCAGCTGGCTGTGCATATAGTGGCTATATATAGACATACGACTTATATCGTACATCGCGCCTTGGCGTGCTCAATGAAATATAACTTAATTTGGACATTGCATTCAAAGTGTTAAAGAAGATAAATTACAAGACCTACTTCTATGCTTATATCTAGTAGCCTTTTTAAATGACCGCAAGTCATGTTAAAGGATCCTAGCTTGGACTGACAGACAGATGAGCGGTGTGATGTCCTGCTGATGGCATAAATGTACTGGCATTGGACAAAGCAGACGAGAATACATGGAATCGCATCAAAGGAGCTATGGAAGATCAGGGTAACTGCAATTGCATTTAAGGAGGCCAATCAGACAGCCTTCAGGGAGTGAGGGAGAGACATGGCATTTCAAAATGTATTAAGCTACCAGCAAAAGTGATGATAAAATGTCAGCTGAAAAATGTCAAAGAAAAATCATACAAAATGAAGATCTATTAACATATTGGAATATGGTGCAACCACCAAAGAACAAAAAAAAAAAGATATTTCAGCAATGACATCAAATACTCAACATCAAAAGCAAAAATGCAAATGAACCACAGCAATCTGGAAACAGGCTAATGGTGCCAGGTACAATAAAAATTTCACATGCTTCAAAAAGAAACTTTTTCCAGGTAAGAGACTACATTCAGCATTTCATAGAAAATCAGAAAAATGTGACTGTGATGACTAATTTGGAATTGCTATAAACATTTTAATGATATGCACAATTATTATTTATTTAATTTTTGCACAACTGAGCCACCTGCTGGGGAATATGACGGCAGGGCCTCAGATGCCCTTAGTGGTGATACACCACAGTTTAGTAGTGTTTGTTTATTGGCTAAGGCTGACAGAAGGACTTACCTGGACACTGAAAAGTAAGGCCAATCTCATCATCTTTGGCCTGATTAACTCTGACAAGTCCTGTAAATTGAGAAGAAATTTACATTTTATAACCAAAATTAAAAGTGTACTATGAACAGTAAGAGCTTACTTTTCACAAATCTGGTTACTGGAGGACTTTAGGTTCCTGAGGATGTCTGCAATGGCTGATGGCTTCAATTTATCCAGATGGTCATTCCAGCATATGCTGGCTTGAATTTGAAGCTTTAGCAGTATAAAGTGTAAATATTCAGAAACATTTTTGTTCATCCATCAATTTTATGATTTTCCATATTTCACTACAGGTTGCTGCAGGGAGGCAAGACAGAAGCAAAACTTGGAGAGATGATTAGACCATCACTTGGCACAAAGACATGCATACAACTACACTGAACACGCTAGTAGGACCAGGCAATGCATGTTATGCTTTTGTGGTGTAACAGCACCGAACTACTCAAAGAAAACGCACATAGACACAAAAATAATGTGCAGACTCCACAGAAAGTGTGAGGAATTCAACCCACGTGCAACACCGTGTCATTGGTTTTTACAATTTAATCAAGCTTTATTGATTAATATACCAAACAACAACTGGATGAAATGGGGCTACAACTTTCCTTCAGTGCTTTTCCTGCACTGGTTTTCCACACTAATATTTAATGTAATTGCAAGTTGTTATCTTCAGCTTTACAAGAAAAGAAACATATCTGAGGAATAAAAACACTGGTGTATTTGAAAAAAAAAAAATCATTATCGATTGGATTTTTTTTGAAGCTTTAGTCTTTACCCATCATTATCCTGAGAGTTAATAATAGCAAAAGTTATAACTTTTTAACAAGTATCAACTGCTGCAATGTCATGAACTCTACCTCTAGATATGGAATATGATTTAAAAATAAATCTAATCTTGTGTCAACACAAGACTGTTGATATATTAAGCTAGAAAAGTAAGAAAACATTAAAATTGATAGGGCAGCATTGGAAAGAGCTGGGGACCACATTCATCATATTCTTCTCTCCTTCTCTCTCTGTTTTATTGAATGTTATATTGTCCCTTTTTATACTAATCTTTCTTTATTATACTGCCCTTCCTATCCATATTGACCACATATGGACGCTCAACCAACCAAGACATCACACTTAGAATAAAATAACTCAATACCTGTCAAGCTGGTCACTTTGTTTCTACTGAGTTTCCCAGAAAGAATTTTTTTTTAATTAAAAGAACAGAGATTTTGTACTAGTAAGGCTCATTTAGCAAAAGACAAAAATGCTCATCTTGGCAATATTTAATATACCTCAATTTATTTTTGTATGATGCTCTTCAATTAGTACAGGCTTAGAGCTTTTGCACAAATTTAATCTTTACTACAAAAAATGTATGTTTCTAAATATAAACATATAGTTAAACTTCAAACAACAGAGCAATTTCAGTTTGATTAACATTAAAAAATTACAACTAGTGTTGATTGCCAAAACTGTTTTTGACAGTGAATTTGTTGTGTTCACCGATGGCCTTGTTTGCCGAATATTCTTCTAGAAATTCACCATGCAACCCAGTTAGACTATTTTTTTTCCCAGTGTCCCATGATGCTTTGTGAGGGCAGTGTGATATTACAGAGCTGTAACAGCCATGCCCAGAACTTTCACTCATGCTTACTATAAGGTTGCTGCCTGATCTACTTCCTGCTTGTGTGATATCATGATCCAATTGATACTCCAGCCAAATTTGCACCCATTTGAGTGGTTTATTAGATTACTATATGAGAATTTTTTTGTGATTAAATTTTATTGAAATACAAAATAAACACTTTAAAGAGGAACATAAGCCATTCTGACAGGAATTACAATAAAGGAAAATTCCAGGCTTGGTGGTCACCCCTGACCCTACCACCCAACCCAAACTTGCTACATTAAAATTAATACTGACAACAAAAAAGTAAATTGGCCCATGAGGACCAGCAAGTGAGGGATCAACACGGCATCAACCTCATTATGGAGAAGAAGAGTTAAGCATTTGTGTTGCAGACAGGACCTGGCTGCATCTCTGCTTGGACCAACTGTACCGTATTTGTCAATTTATCAATATAAGAGCCAGATGCTCCATTGAATCTTGCTGCTGACAACTTAAAAAGGTTCAGATTAAGAAAGGAAAATGCCTAAACAGATAAAGGAAAAATTCAGAAAATTCCTAGCAAGAGGAAAGGGAAATTTTAGCAGTGATTGTCCTTGATGTAAATGGCCTCTGCTAGATAATAGATAAATGAAGTGAGGAAAAGGGGATGCTAATGCAGAGTATGGACATAAGAAAATTAGACCCTCCAGACCAAAAACTAAACACAGAAGAGCAGCCCCAAAAAACATAATGCTAAATATGCCAGGGTTTTTCAGTGAGCAAAAGTAATCATTTGGGTCAGATGATAATTTCCAAGTATATCATTTACAGGGGGTAACATAGTGTGGGTGGACAACTTTAAACTTTGTTGATGACTAGAATTCCTTGAAACTGAAGAGATATTTTTAAGAACTAAATTCCTTAAAATAGAAGGAGTGGGAGAAAAAATTCTGAGACACTCTGACTTAATTGATAGTGGGTGATATGATGCCTTTGAAAACTTTGCAAATAGTGTAGAGACTGGTTTGCAACCAGAGGACAGAGTAACTGAGAAATTAAACAAAGGATGGGCAGCAAGGGCAGAAGATATTAAAACCCCACAAGCTTTAAAGACGGACCTGAGTTTTAAGTAAAAGAAAAAGAAAGCTGAGGGGTTAAAAAAAGGAGTATTTTAGAGATTAGAATGTTTGAAGTCCTGTTTCATCAAATTTGTCACCCAGCGTGTGAATACCTTTGCTAGACCAGGATTAGAATGTAATGGGATTACCTGCCACATGCAGAGAGTCAGGGTGTGAAAAATAGGAGGGTGTGTGTGCCATGCTGGACAAAGGTCAAGATGCCTTTTCACTTTAAACTGTATTTCTAAAATGTAACTGATTAGATGTCCCATTGTACTGATTCAGGCTTGGATGTGACCTCACTGTTAGACCACCGCTGTGTTATCTCACGCATGCATCTGCCTTTACTCTATAAGCAGGCTGCAAGGTGGCACTTCAATACATCTCTGCATCAGAGTGCTGATTTTTGTAACCAAACTGTCCTCTATGATGGATAACTTTTTAACCATTAACTCTAATTCTATTCCTGTCAATTCTGGTTGGCTGTTAAAAGTGCCATAAGGGATTTCACTTGACTCTGCTGACTTATGGTTTCTGTTTTAGAATCACAACTATCTATTCTTGAGGAGAAGTGCCCTTGCGTTATAGATTCTGACTGAGATTATCATGAGTGAGGTTACTGGATATATAGCACAAATCCTTGTGCACTTACAAATGGCTAATTTTATATGTCAGCCAACTGTGAGTGTAATTAGCTACGTGTTGCAGCAACAAGTCTAAACAAGACTTAAAAGGAACTCTCTCCCTCCTTCCTCCTGAGTCAGAAAACACAAGAGGCCCTGTGAAATACTAATAATAACAAAAGATTCATTATTATTTATAAAGCACTTTTACCTTCTTGATGGAAGAAAAAAGCATGAAGCATCTGCACCAACAGACCAGAAACAAAAAAGACATTCCAGATGCGCCCAAATCCATGACTTTAAGTAAAGGAATCCAAAGCTGACAGTTCATGGTATGGTCATTGTGTTCCCCTAGATTGTAACTTTGTGAGTACAATTTTATATGCCAAATACTGTATAAAAAAAAAAAGAGAGAAAGAGTATAAAGGCTTGGGGCATCAAATAGTAATTCCCCGTATAATAGTCAGTTGTTGCAAAAAGAAAATAAGTTAACAATGTGCCCAGAAGGTATTTCCAGACACATATCCCTTTTAAGACTGGGGAAAGATGGCAGTGTAAACAGTTATAAGGAAGGAGAGAGGGGTGGGCTCAGGTGACTGGAAACCCAGAAGTGATGTTAACAATCTTTGTGCCTTTGATCTTCTGGGGCCTCATGTATAAACAGTGCATACACACAAAAATGTTGCATAAGAACGTTTCCACGTTCAAATTGCGATGTATAAAACCTAAACTTGGTGTAAACCCACGCACATTTCCACGGTAGCTCATAACCTGTCGTATGCAAGTTCTGCGCTCGGTTTTGCAGACTGACAGCACCCAGCATCAAAGCAGTCCTACTGTTCCTGTGTGGTTACCCTTTCTTTTTCAGATCCACATCCCTGACGCGGTTTTATAAATACACTGAAATTAACCGCATTTTGTTTATTAGTTTAATGCATCTGATTGTAATTAACCTGTAACAATATAATGGTCCACAGAATGGTAAAACTATTCTAAATACCATAGCTGCTTTAGCGTTGTTACTCTCACTGCACCTTCTTCTTTTTCAGCTGCTCCCATTAGGTGTTGCCACATTGCATCATCTTTATCCATATTACTCTCACTGCACCACTCGGAGTATTTATATCACTGTACCTGAGTGTGAATCACAGCTGTACAGCAGCTGATTGGAAAGAGAATTATCGGTATGCAGCATCAAGCACATGCTGCCTCAGCCATGCTGTCTATTGAACTGCTCTAATACAGAAAATGCTTCAGAGCCTTTCCTCGCGGTTCAGAAACAGTTTCATCCCAAGAACTATAAATGCACTCAATCAGTCCATCAAGTGCTCCTTGTAGAACTGTTTGTACTTATAAATACAATTACTTCACTGTAAACTTGCGATACAGTTATAATATTGCACAACCTGAGCCACTTTATAAAGCGCGTATTTAAATATGATGATGATATCATTTTTAAGATGAAATGCAGCAAAATATGTTTATTATATTATGCAGAAAAAACTTTAACTTCATTTAAATAATCTATATTGTTAATAATTAAACATGTGAGGACACGTTGCCGCAGCGCTAGCGAGCCGCTGGCGCTCCGTTCACGGATTGCTCCTGCCTCGCGCTATATTCTTGCTGGAGCTGATGCGACACTGGAAGGATAGATGGATAGAATAATTAAACATGTACTATGAAGATATTTCAATGTTTCTTAAAAGTTTTGAAGAATCAATGTTCTAATCTTACAGATGGCTTAACGTCTGTTACAGAGCTGATTGTATGGCGATTGGGTATTTGGAGAAATAAAAGTAAGGACAGTAATTGGAGGTTAGTACATTTGAAAGAGACAGTACTGCTACAATAAAGTATTTCATCGAAAGTCGTGCATGGCGCAGCAAGCATCTTGCGTGAGACATGAACAATCACTGCGCCACCTTATTCCCATGTTTAATAACATGCTTTAACTCCTATCATCATGAAAATAATATCACATATACATCTGAGTATTTTAATTATTCAGAGAGCTGTAATATCACGAATGTAATGGATTCTGTGTCCTGTTGGAGGAAGAGAAAGCCCGGAAGCATGTAGTGATTCACACACATAGAGCACATAGAAGATCAAATACAAAACAAAGCATTTAACGTGCTACTTTAGTTACGATGGGATTTGAGAAACTAGTAAATTAAACA
The DNA here is from genome assembly GCA_026402145.1 of Polypterus bichir lapradei. Classification (NCBI taxonomy): domain Eukaryota; kingdom Metazoa; phylum Chordata; class Cladistia; order Polypteriformes; family Polypteridae; genus Polypterus; species Polypterus bichir. The sequence goes on along the minus strand of JANRMT010062861.1, from coordinate 47,470,782 downwards.
ATTGTAAGATGAAGTTTATGATGTTCTACTTTAATGGCAAAATGAACTGCGTGATTAAAGTGGAAATTTCGAGATTAAAGTTGACGTTTCATGCTTTTTTCTCACTGTGTATCTTATTTTTTTTGTCTGTACCCTAATAAGCTTTCATATGACACTCAGACGGTGGGCTACTTTGATATCTGACAAGTTCTTTTTTATTTCGGGCACTGTGAGACTTTGTGAACTTGAGCTTTCGAATTTCTCCGACACGCTATGTCACTGAAACAACTTCCTTTTGTTGTTTATACCGCTGTTTAAACCAACAAATAGTAAGTTTTTCCTTGCTTCCACTTGGTATTCGCTGAAATTCTATTTTCCCTCATGCTTTTGCCATTGCCTTTTCACAGAACACTGAGCTTAAGGGCTATTTATATTGATTTGCATATTCAAAGAGGTGTAATTCTGGGTGGAGTTGGGGTGGGGCAGCAGGCGCGTGCACGTGTGTTAATTTTCACACTGACCAGGATTTATGTAGTGGAAGAACGTGGAAGATGGCTTTCGCACAGATTTATGCATCTGGATTTTTTTGTGCATAAGCACATTTCTGCTTTTGTGCTTACATCATGGTATAGTGAGAATTCTACGCACAGCGTTATGCATAAGGCCCCTGGTCTGTTTACAGAAGAAGAGGAAAGAAATTAGATGATAGAATCAAACATCAACCCGTGGTGTAATTGCCATTTTTGATGAGTCCTGCAGTTTTCTCTGAAGCACAAGTATGTGACAATTTATATTTTTTAGTTGTTGCTAGATTGTGGCCATTTCTTGAACTTTGTTTATGGTTATTGTTCCGTCTGCGTCTTTTATTGTGTGAGCATCCATGGCAAAGTGGTTTGGTCACATTTTTGGCCGTAATAATCGGTCCAGCATAGTTGCCAGACTCTTCCATAGCCCTAAGGGACACTTAAAAGGCCACCATTATTATTCACTCAAAACTAGTTCAGTCCCTCTTTCCCATTTGAATTCAGTGTATTTTGTGAAATTCAATGAAGTTCCTGAACTTTCCCATATTTGTGCTGAAATCGCAGATAAGTGAACCGCTAATCACGATAATATGAAGTTTGTTATAAATGAAATACAGTGGTGTGAAATACTATTTGCCCCCTTCCTGATTTCTTATTCTTTTGCATGTTTGTCACACAAAATGTTTCTGATCATCAAACACATTTAACCATTAGTCAAATATAACACAAGTAAACACAAAATGCAGTTTTTAAATGATGTTTTTTATTATTTAGGGAGAAAAAAAATCCAAACCTACATGGCCCTGTGTGAAAAAGTAATTGCCCCCTTGTTAAAAAATAACCTAACTGTGGTGTATCACACCTGAGTTCAATTTCCGTAGCCACCCCCAGGCCTGATTACTGCCACAACTGTTTCAATCAAGAAATCACTTAAATAGGAGCTGCCTGACACAGAGAAGTAGACCAAAAGCACCTCAAAATCTAGACATCATGCCAAGATCCAAAGAAATTCAGGAACAAATGAGAACAGAAGTAATTGAGATCTATCAGTCTGGTAAAGGTTATAAAGCCATTTCTAAAGTTTTGGGACTCCAGCGAACCACAGTGAGAGCCATTATCCACAAATGGCAAAAACATGGAACAGTGGTAAACCTTCCCAGGAGTGGCTGGCCGACCAAAATTACCCCAAGAGCGCAGAGACGACTCATCCGAGAGGTCACAAAAGACCCCAGGACAACGTCTAAAGAACTGCAGGCCTCACTTGCCTCAATTAAGGTCAGTGTTCACGACTCCACCATAAGAAAGAGACTGGGCAAAAACGGCCTGCATGGCAGATTTCCAAGACGCAAACCACTGTTAAGCAAAAAGAACATTAGGGCTCGTCTCAATTTTGCTAAGAAATATCTCGATGATTGCCAAGACATTTGGGAAAATACCTTGTGGACTGATGAGACAAAAGTTGAACTTTTTGGAAGGCAAATGTCCCGTTACATCTGGCGTAAAAGGAACACAGCATTTCAGAAAAAGAACATCATACCAACAGTAAAATATGGTGGTGGTAGTGTGATGGTCTGGGGTTGTTTTGCTGCTTCAGGACCTGGAAGGCTTGCTCTGATAGATGGAACCATGAATTCTACTGTCTACCAAAAAATCCTGAAGGAGAATGTCCGGCCATCTGTTCGTCAACTCAAGCTGAAGCGATCTTGGGTGCTGCAACAATGACCCAAAACACACCAGCAAATCCACCTCTGAATGGCTGAAGAAAAACAAAATGAAGACTTTGGAGTGGCCTAGTCAAAGTCCTGACCTGAATCCAATTGAGATGCTATGGCATGACCTTAAAAAGTCGGTTCATGCTAGAAAACCCTCAAATAAAGCTGAATTACAACAATTCTGCAAAGATGAGTGAGCCAAAATTCCTCCAGAGCGCTGTAAAAGACTCATTGCAAGTTATCGCAAACGCTTGATTGCAGTTATTGCTGCTAAGGGTGGCCCAACCAGTTATTAGGTTCAGGGGGCAATTACGTTTTCACACAGGGCCATGTAGGTTTGGATTTTTTTTTCTCCCTAAATAATAAAAACCATCATTTAAAAACTGCATTTTGTGTTTACTTGTGTTATATTTGACTAATGGTTAAATGTGTTTGATGATCAGAAACATTTTGTGTGACAAACATGCAAAAGAATAAGAAATCAGGAAGGGGGCAAATAGTTTTTCACACCACTGTATGGGCAGTTGACAACAGGGCCATGGAAAAAAAAAATCTTGAATAGTATTTCTAAAGAAAATCAATCTTGGAAGGGTCTAAGGATGGCTGTACCAGACAAAGTCACAGTGACTGCTGTGGCCAAGGCAAAATTAGGCCAGCCTGCCACTAACCTGTCCTATGTGCTGGCTGTCATGATCTGAAGCGTAGTTTAATTTTTGCAGTAGTTCCTTGGCCTCCAAATATACTCCAGGCATTATTCTGAGGTTTTTGAAAGCCAAAGAAAACAACGGTTATATAGTAATCCCTCCTCGATCGCGCGGGTTGTGTTCCAGAACCCCCCGCGATAGATGAAAATCCGCGAAGTAGAAACCATATGGTTGTATGGTTATTTTTATATATTTTAAGCCCTTATAAACTCTCCCACACTGTTAACATTATTAGAGTCCTCTAGACATGAAATAACACCCTTTAGTCAAAAGTTTAAACTGTACTCCATGACAAGACAGACATGACAGTTCTTTCTCACAATTAAAAGAATGCAAATATATCTTCTCTTCAAAGGAGTGCGCGCGTCAGGAGCAGAGAATTTCAGAGAGAGAGAGAGAGCACTTGCTAAGAAAAGCAAACAATCAAAAAATCAATATGTACTTTTAAGTATGCCAAAGCACCGCGATAAAGCAGCATTTTTTAGAGGAGCCTCCGTATCCTCTAGGCAAAGAGCCTCTGTGCAAACAGCCCCTCTGCTCACACCCCCTCCATCAGGCAGAGAGAGTGAGAGAGACACAGAAAAGCAAACAATCAAGCACCGCGCGAGAAGCATATCGTATATCATTGAGAAGTTTTAGTTAATACGTAATACATGCTCTGATTGGGTAGCTTCTAAGCCATCCGCCAAACAAACTGAGGAAGTATGTACCATAAATTAAAAGACCTATTGTCCACAGAAATCCGTGAACCAGCGAAAAATCCGTGATATATATTTAGATATGCTTACATTTAAAATCTGCGATGGAGTGAAGCCGCGAAAGTCGAAGCGTGATATAGAGAGGGATCACTGTATATATTTTTTTATTTAGACATGTTCTTAATAGGATTAAAAAATGTATATTTTTCCAGGTCTCTGTTTACTTTTCATTTGTTTGATCTTTGTTATCAGGTGAAAGATGTTAAAGGCCAGGCTTGTTCAAGTTTAAGGACACAATGTTGAATTCTGGTCTTACTTTATATGAGTCTTGTTCACAGGTAAGGGAAGAAAAGGCAGATCAACAGGTGGATTGGAGCATCAGTTAAGTTGACATTGTACTGGTGAAGGTAGAGGTGAAAGGCAAAGCTCTTGATTAACCAGTCAACCTTCACTCTTACCCTTACCTATGGCCATAAGTTTTAGGTAGTGACCAAAAGAAGTAGATTGCAAATAAGCTTCCTTCACAGGGTGTCTAGGCTTAACCTTAGAGATTTGGGAGGGGCTCAAGGTAAAGCTGTTGCTCCTCCCCATTGAAAGGAGACAGTTGAGGTGGATCAGGCATCTGGTCAGGATGCCTTCTGGACACCTTTCTGCAGAGGTGTTTTAGGCAAGTCCAACTGGGAGGGCCCTGGCCGAATTGGAAAAGCCTCAGTATCACCTCAAAGGAGTTGAAGAAGGGGATGAAGGGATGTTGGGATATCTTTGCTTAGACTGCTGCCTCGCAATCCAGACTTGAATAAGTGGTAGAAAATAGATGGATAACCGAAAATTTACTATACAGAACATAGGAAAGGTGCCACAGTGAGTGTAAAAGTTTAAAAGGAGTGAATAGTACATATAACCTACCTTTCAAAAAGGAGATGTTATGAGCAATAATAGAAAAAAAACAATACTGGAATAGGTGAGCAGGCCATGGCTGGAGGTAAACCTCTACCTTACATTTAGAGTGTATCAGATGAGGTTGAGTAACCACCTGGATGCAAAACTAAAGAATCCTGCAAGGAACAATTGCTTAAGATACAAATGATCCCTATCAAGTGGCACTAAAAGGAATAAATAAGTGTATCTGTGAGTGGGGCAGAGAAACTAGGAAAAGTTCAAAAGCAAGAGTGTAGCCCCTATTGAGGCCAGAAAAATGTCTGCTAAAAAGTTATTTTTGAGAGAAACAAGAATGAACAAGATGTGAAGAGTGTAAAGATTGCTGGAGAATGTGGAATGAGTATAATTGATGTGCATGGTGTGAATACTTGAGTGGATGACAGGAGAGTTTCAAAGTACCCAGTTGAAAAAGAAAAAGAATAGCTATTTGGCAAAGAAGAGTTTTTTTTTCTGATACTTGATCCAAAGCATGTTTTTTTAAGAGCACTACTGGTAACATTATGATTAAAAAACAAGATGAAGACTGCAACATAGCTTGTTTAATCAACAGTGAGTTATTTCTATACTTGATGTTCAGAGGAGAGTGTAGAAGCTTTTCCTTTAGGTTAATTTCTCAAGTTTATTATAGTAAAAGAGATATTAATGTAGCAGGTCACTCTCCTGATTTACCACTCAGGCAAAATTCCCAATAAAAGACTGACTAAATAGACTTGTTAGTATGATAGTACAGTAAATACAGAGTTTATTCTGCCTCCTCTTACTGAACATGCTGGGCACAGCACATTATGAGAAGCATTAACACTAGAATTAACAGAGCCTACGAAAGAACTCGTAGATCCACCCCACCTTAAATCGCTTCTTAAATCCATTCACAACTCTCCGCCAGCGTCTTTTGTCTTCTAAATGTGCCGATTAAGTCAAGCTGCAAGCAGCCAGCTATTCGATCCCCCATCGACTTAGAGCATACACGAACTTCTCCCAGCTCATGCCTTGATTGATTATCTGGGAGTGAAGTGGAGTTTTAGAGTGGAAATAATAGATCGTTATTTGGAACACACACATTTCATGTGTGTTCTGTTTCTACAGTAATCTGTGTAAACACATTTTTAAAACAGAAAGGTATTTCATATTCTAGTAGTAAATGACAAAATGTAGGCATAAACTATATAATGTATGAAGCCTGAAGTCCAAATATCAAAGAAACACTTTCACAAAAGGTACAAATATAACAGAACAAGTGTGCTTTTATTCAAAAATATAACTGCAGAAAAAAAGCCGCATTAGCATGCGACATTGACACACATTTACTGCAACTACCTCGGTGGCGTAATGGTATCAACTCCTGAATGGTAATCAAAAGGTCGTGAGTGCAATCCTGTACGACTCCATTTTGAGAAGTGAACTGCTCTTATTCTTTTTCGAATAAAAATATACATTTGATTTCAGCCTGTTACAGCCGGTGTAATTTATGATGCTTGTAAAGGTTAGCATTGTTTTTTTTTTTATTCACTTTTTATTTTCTCAGTCGCGTGCAGGATCCTTCCCTACCTAATCTGACACTGCTGTTTTCACATAAAGACGCGCTATAGCTCTGCAGTGTATCATGATACATACTATCGCCCCCAGGAATCTGACACACAAACTCTGGCGAATCTGCCTTCTTCCTATCTCACTGTAACTTGATTTTCTTTTTATTCAGTTTAATTGAGTGTTCCTGCTCACGCTGAATTAGTATGCACCTTATGATCTATGATGTCAAAAAAAAACAGAGACATAGGTATATATGAAATTTGGAATTATTCGTTTTATGACCTGTATAGCACATTTCGGAAAACTTTGTGGCACGGATGCAACATTATTCATATTATTCATATTCATTCCCATAACATCTTGCGGTTTGTAATCAGTGACCGCGCGTTTTTTTTCCCCAATCTTGCCAGTCCCCACATGTTGCTGTATGCTGTTTCTTTTGTACTCCAGGACATGCAGAGTGTGGTATAGTGGGTCCACAGCTCCTGTCAAAGGCCACTTTCAAATAAATAATCACCGCGCTCGCGGTTTGGTGAGGGGGCGTGTTAGTGTGGCTGAAGCGGTTCTCGGGGCGATTCTCGGTGTGGGCGTTTCTCAACTTAGTGCACAGGTGAGAAACTGTCCACACCCGTGATTGTTCCTGGGGCCACTGATTTTCCACAGCTGCCATGCCCTCTTGATAAACAGAAGCGCAAGTTGGTAAGAGAGGAAGAAAAAGAAAGAAACGAATGAGAGGTTGCAGGAGGAGAAGGCAGGAAGCAGTGGAGAGAGAGAGTGAGAGAAAGTCGGTGCGGGAAAACGAGCGAGCAAGCGACGGCTCGCGTGCTGCTGATCGGGGAGCTTAGGTGTTAGGCCGACACCCGAGGTGTAGCAGTAGTCCAGCTCCGAAGTCTTTTCGGTTTTTATAGTGCTGGCCTAGGAGGGATAGCGCTTCATTGAAGGAAACGGAAATAAAGTCATTCATCATCCATGTGGCTGAATTCAAGAGAAAAATAAGATGATACTACCAACAGCACCCTCTCTCCGTTATACTGTTCTAACCTTATCAGAGCCCTGATGATAGATAGATAGATAGATAGATAGATAGATAGATAGATAGATAGATAGATAGATAGATAGATAGATAGATAGATAGAACGAACTTTATTTGTCCCCAGGGAGAAATCTGGCTTTTTACAGAAGCTCTTCAGGAAAATAAATACATAAATATGTGCATAAATAAATAAACATATACACACACACTCTGGCCTGAAAACAAACCAGACTGATTAAAGAGCACATTCACTGTGAGGCATTATGCAGGTGTTTTACTGTTGGTTTAAAGGAATACCTGTAGCGATTCCTGACATACTTCTACTGAATAATTTGTTGGGTGAAAGTCCTCAGTGTTAATGTGTCAGAAAGATGATGTGCAGCATTATTCATAAGGTTTTATTTCTCTCTTTTGCTTTTACCTTCAGGAGGTCCACAGTGTGTCCAATATTGGAGCCTGCCATTTTAATTAGTTTGTTGACTTGGTGGGCCTCTCTTGAAGTAATGTAACCCCCCCAGAACACCACAGCATAGAAGATGTGAAAGATATCACTTCCCACATTAAAGTAATGCCGTCTCCTAAGAGAAAAAAATTCTCCTCTCCCCTTTCTTATATAGTTCCTCTGTGTTCCAAGACTAGTCCAATCTGTCATCAATGTGGACCCTCAAGTACTTGTGGATCACATTTACATCCACTCCCTGAATAATGACCAGACGTAGAAGCTCTTTGGTGTGGCAAAAGTCAATACCCAGTTCCTGGATTCTGCTGATGTTAAGGTGCAAACAATTCTCTTTGCACCAAGAGACAAAGCTCTCCACCTGACTCCTATACTGTGTCTCATCCCCCCTTATCAATACACCCTATAAATGCAGAATCATCTCAGAATATCTGCAAATGACATGACCTGGTGTTATCATTTATAGTCTGAGGTATACAGAATAAAGAGAAAACCCGTCTCCTAAGTGCTTGTCCTTGACACTATTTAATATTTTCTGTTGTCTTTTAAATATTGTTTTGTGTATTTTGATACTTATGTTTTTGGATTTCTAAAAACCTCATACTGTTCCAGTGTGGTGCTGAGGATGTCACCGGCTGCACTCTGGTCCCAGTCCAAGTGGTTCGTCGTGTGGTGGATGCAGCAACACACTATCAGTGCATGCTCCCAGCTTCTCTCTCTCTCTTTTCTTGATTGTATTTATGTCATATTATTATTTTATTAATAAAGTGTTTTTAAATACTTGATGGTTTTCAGTTTTGTTAATACTGGATCATTTAGTTTTAGTTATCCGCCCTGTCCTCTCAAAGTGGTGGCCAAGGAGGCGGGTCCACTTGATGATGCAGCTGCAGGATTGCCCCAGTTGTGTCAATGTGTCAATGGAGAAGCTTCGATTTGTACTGAAGCCTCGGCATTAAGTTTTGATTTGATTTCTGGTTTTGTGCTTCGTATTTTAATCTATCAGTTTCTTGTAAATTTGACCCAAGCTCTTGTTAAAACAGCTGTTTTTTTTGTGATATTGGATTTGTTTAAAACCTAATTTTTGTTATTCTTTCCTGCCTTGTCTTTTGTCCTCCTTTGTTTTGTGTTCTACTCTGGGAAAACCAATAAACTTTACATTGAGGTTGAAGACGTGACTCCAGCAGAGGATTTTGCTATTGGTTATTGGATTTGGCACCTGGTTTATAGCTTTGGACTTGCTGGCTGTGGATTGCTTTTTATGCACATGTTTTCTCCTTTTCATTTTTTTTCTTTTATTTTTCATTTTTGTGACTAACTTCTTCATTTATAGAAATACTTCATTTGGCTTTTTCTTAAGACAGAGGTTTTATGGTTTCCTCTACCTGGAAGGATATTTTTGCAGATTTTGAACATTTAAAAATATTTTGTACTTTTAAAGCCAGTGCCCTGTTTGGGACATGTGCACTGTCTGTCTTCATGGGGCAAAGTCTGCTTTTGGGTTGCAGAAATGGTGAGTACTGCTCTTTTTAGGATATTCTGAGGCTTGCACCCCCTTTTGCCATCTTTTGTTGCTGTGCTTACAACATCTGTTAAGTATTAACTGTCAAGATCCCCAGATCTGCAAACTACGGAATGAAAATTGAAGGTGCTAACAAACATACATATAATAAGATTTGTGACATCTGTATAAGCTGTTAAGTCCAGACATGTTGACACCTTCAATATTTTATTATCAGGTACATCTGCTTGTTAATACAAATATCTCTTTCAAACAACCAGTCATGTAGCTGCAACTTAATATATATTTTGCATGCAGAAATGTCATTGTTTTTCAACAGTTTTTTTTTTGTGGGAAGGTGCTCTCTGGTTTCTACCTTGAATGCATAGTACTTCCCTTTAATTTGGTGTCCCCAATGCATTATTTACTACTAGCCAACCCGTGGCATACCATACGCCACATAATCAGGCTGGTTTTTTAATGATTTTTAAGCACAGGGAGAAAATTAACATTTGAAAAATCGGTAATGTAATAAATCAGCAAGAAAAGCAACATTGTAACAATGCACGGAACGAACCAATACACAATCATCCGTGACTGAATTTCTCATTCAGTATGCACTGCTTGCTCATGTGCCCACCTCCAGCTCGGCACTTGAGTCGTTGTCGTCTTTGCACAGTCCAGATGCACCTGTGACTCACGTAGACTTTTCATTGCTCTGTGCGGTTGTGGCTGCTTTTCTATATATAATCCACCAAGACACCCGAGCACGGTAGTAGCGAGGTGGGGCTTCGTTGTTCCTATCGCATGGTTTTTTATGGTGGACGCGGTCGGGTGTCGAAACCGAAAAGAATAATGAAAAGTCAACGTGGCTCAGACGTGCATGTGGACTCCTAGCACAGACGAAAGGGACTAACTGGATGGTCAGTGAGTTTTTGCGTCTGGGCACATGGGCAGGCAGTGTGAATGCCTAGAGAGCGAGGGTAGACGCGGGCCGGTGAAAAAGGAGTGTTGGTGGGCAGGGAAACGTCTTTTGTGTTCTTGCAGGAGTATCTAAGAAGACGCATGTTTGTCACGGATGCGAATTGCTGTATGTAGCGTGTAAAACAGTTTGCTATGGTGCACGCGGTCGTGCGTCATAACCGAAAACTCGGTTTTTAAAGACCTCAGTTGTAAAGGATCGTTTTATGGATCCCATGGGATACCCCTCGCAAACCGTTTTACACGCTGCATATGGCGATTCACCTCTGCGAGAAACATGCCTCTATGAACAGTCAACGTGGCTCGGAGGTGCATGTGGCCTCTACGACAGACGAATATAAATGACGCCGTTTTTTCTGTGTCGTCGCGACTGAGTTGGTGGGCGTGACTCTGTGAGTTGTCGTTGTATCCAATGGTCTTGGAGTTGGTGGGCGTGGCTCCTTCCTGCATGCGCCATAGGTGTCTTACTTGTCGGTGGCTTAGTGAATCCACGCCCCTTCCGGCGTGCTTTCCATGGGTGCCTTGCCTTAGTGAATTATATATATAAAGATTTCAATTAAAGAATCATGTTGTTGTAATCTAATCAATGTTTTTATTTTTCACGTAAATTAGGTCCAGATGCAGTCTTTTCTACTTAGAACGAAGGACACTTAACCACCTCATTCTGTTGGACATGGCCTTCATTCCAGAAATGCACTTGGTTTCCATTCTCTGAATAGCCTCTGGAGTTGTGTGTTGGAATATGGTAACCAGAATTACACACTGCATGCCAGATGAGGTTTCATTAGCACACTATACAGTTTGGTCATAACATTCCTTGATTTATATTTCAAGGTTTTTAAAATACAGTAAATCCTCGCTATCCATGAATTCTGTTCCCACAGATTCCATTCCCATGGACTTGCTTATCTTCTATTATAAAAGTGTAACCTGTTTCGCTACACTCACATTCTAATTGTGCCTATTTTCAGATAAGGTCCTTGATGCAGGCTGTGCGATGTGGGTGGGAATGGAAATTAGGGGGTAATATACTGCAACGGAAAAAAAAATTCTTAGAGGCCTATCATGCATGAGTGACACATGAGATTGAGCAATAACAGATCTGTGATGCCCTTAGATATCCAGGGCTGCATGCATAGTACACTGAATGAATCAATGTGTTTCTACCCAGTGTTGAGAGGCATGGGTAAGTCATTGAACCCCTTTCGTTGTAGGGTCCAGGGCTTGCAATTATTCCCCCACTAATGAGGAATTCACAGTAAGTGTGGGTTATAAGTTCACAATGATTAAGTTCCTGCCCTTTGTACACACACCCATCATGACTACAGATTAGATGGTTTAGTGGGTATCCTCGGATCAGCCCCACTGTGGTCACTTGTGTCTTCTGATAGAGCATGTAGAAGAAAATCAAACTTGACTATACAGGATGTAAAAGTTGTAACACGGTTTCTGTAGTGAAACAGTGGAAGAATTATATAGTGTCAACGAGCAAGAGCAGAGGGCTGGCACATCCACCTGACCCCACCAAATATCAAACCCCCCAGCGGGAACCAAATCTCATTTTTCACATAGGATCAATGTATCAGTATGCTCTGTCTCTGAGAGGGTTAAATTCCTGAAAAAACCCAAGGATAATGAGGATTAACTGTGTAAGCTCATATTTTATATATGTCTTTTTAAATGCTTCTCCCTATGGTCTGAACGACATCAACCTGGAAATATTTTTTTTTCTTCCTGAACATCAGTGTTGCCTACCTTTTACCACATTTATATTTAATTTTCCTTTTTCTACAAGTTGCAGGGATGTATTCAAAAATCATAATCACATTCTCCAAACTGACTGCTTTCACATTTGGAATCTTGTCCTAGGACCAAAAAAAATTCCAGTAGAGCATATTTATTTACTTACTATATATATTTAGCTGTTTCTAATGTTATAAGTATGACTACTTTGCTATTTACTGAAATTGTGTGCAGATGTATAGCATTGTCACTAGGAAGGAGTTGCATTGTGTCTCTAGAAAGGTCTCTGTCAGAGATGAATGCTCATTGGTAATGTCATGGAGGAGTGTGAGCACAGTCTCTGCTGAGGCTTTTGAGAGAACATACAAGATAAGGAGTGGAGTTCTGCAAAAAGAGAGAAAGGGAGGCTGCAGAGTCAGTTGAAGAGCAGTAGGAAGGAGAATTTAAGGATGGAGCTAAATCCAGATGGTATGCTTTTTTCATTTGAAAGGTGCTCCCGGTTGCAATAATATTTAACATCTTGGATTCAGTCAAGTGCACATTGTAAGAGTAAGGGCTGAACATTAAATCCTGCGTGATTTCTGCTTTTCTTCATAGTGCTTGTTATAATACGAATGCACTGAGTGAGTTGACAATTAATAGAAAATTAAACACTCTAGGGTTCTTCTTTGCAAGTTATTTTGTGAGCCCTTTCTCTGCACTCTCAATCAAATGATGCATGGTCATGTTATTCCCTATTGCTCAACAGCCTGCTTTGAAATATTAGGTTATGCTGATGATATTGTCATATTAGTCACACAAAAGAAATATATTGTAGCTCTGTGTAGCCTCCTTCTTAAAATAAATTTAATCTGCAAAGACAAGCAATGCTTTTTTCCTGGGCAGCTGCTCAGGCTCTTTAGCATCTGATCTGCCAGCTGGATTATACTGGGATAAGAAGATGTTTCGATAGTTTGGTGTGAAAATCCAATATATAAAATATTGCAATGGCTTGATATTACAGATTGAATATTGAATAGATGAGAGGAGTTGAATTGTATCCAGAAACGTGTCACAGGCTGGTGTGCTGATGGTTAAATGACTAGTAACACTTGGACCACTGGCCCTTGAAGAAAAGTGGAGCCTGTGCTTCTCACAAAACACAGCAGCACAGGTCTCCACAATGAGGTTGCTGCAATGTGCTTGTTTACTACTAGGGGGATGCTGCTGCTGCCGTGCCATGTGATCTGCATCTCACGCAGCACTTCAAACATTTAAAAGCCTGTACAGCAGCTGTCCTACTCTTTGGCTTTTATTTCCGGCCCTGGGCGTGGTTAAACCTCTTGGTACAAAGTCTCATCTCACGGGACGCAAGTTCTTGATATTTTTTAGTTTATAATTTAAAAATGGAATAAGAATCTGAAAAATCTAACAACATCACATTAATGCTTGATAAACTCTGAAAAGAATGATACCAAACATATGTTAGTTTTAAAATAGACCTGATTTGAAGCGTGACAATTGTGACAAAAAAGTGTCATAAAAACGTCACATAAAATCGTTGCACAAAATCATTGCAGTTTTAGTCTTAGGACTTTATATATATAGAGTAGATTCACTATTTCAATTAAGGAATTGTTGTTGTAATCTAATCAATGTTTTTGTGTTTTTATTTTTTATGAAAATTAGGTCCACATGCAGTCTTTTCTACTTAGAACTAAAGACACTAAACCACCATAGTCTGTTAAACGTGGCCTTCATTCCAGAGATACACTTGGTTTCCTTTCTCTGAACAGCCTCTGGAGTCATTTAGCTGACAGCCATGCCATGTGCTCAATGGAAAAAAACCCATGGCTTATAAGCCTGCTCCTCCAACTCATTGATCATGTATAACTTTCATTCAGTTCCTTTTTCCTGTCATGCAAGGCTGAATCACAGCCAGATGTGGTTCAAAAGCCCTCACTGTGTTAATATTGTCAACCATGGCAGGTGTCTGTGTTGTTGCTTCCCGTGAGGGGCACGTCCATGTCACTGCATTCTGTGAGAAGGGTGTCATCCACGTTGTGTGTCCGCATCACTGCTTGCTGTGAGAAGGTCCCAATGCCCAATTTCATGTTTGAGGTGACCCACATATCTTATAAATGGGTCGTGTTATGTGCACATTGGCATAAGCTGTCAATTCAGACCAACATCAAGGCTGAAGGCTCAGGGGTGTGTGAGTTTTTACATAGCAGACAGACCGCCGTTAGCTTTTTGTTGATAATTTAATAGGAATGAGGAACAAACTAAATCTGGTGAGCCAGTGATAATGCTTGGTAGTCCCTTCCCTGGATGGGAAACCTATTAAATATAAATTCCCCTAATTTGTTAGAGATGGCTGCCCCAGATCAAACTCAACAGGGTTGTCTGGGATTCGTAGTTGTTACATTCGGTCCAGAGTGTGGAGGAAACTGAAGAAGCTTGAGTGTTTCAAGCTGTAGTACCCGTAACCTGATGCAGAGAAAGTTGAAAAAGACTAACCCCACAGTAAAGATTATGGTCAAAACTGAAGTCAGATCCTGATCACATAACAATCACACGTGAGCATTTCCCTGTCTGCATGGCCATGCGAAACACAGCATTTCAAACGTATACACTTTGGAGGCCATTTCCTAAACATTTTGTTTTCACTGAGGCATGTAAAAGCTATTGTATGTCGAGAGCTTTTAGAAGAACTCATCTGTGTAGTCAGACCAATTAATCTCTCTTTATTACCCTGCATGCATCTCCCTTTATTAACCCTGCTGTCTATTCCTGTGTGGATCCTTCAGTAAGCCCATACTGTTGTCATAACCTAGACTTGACTGCTTTTGTTCTTTGTCAGGGGCTTGCTCAAAAATGGCTTAGTCACTCACAATATGTACATAATTGCATACATTAATACATAGACATTCCATTTGTATAAAATAAAGGGCAAATTATAACATTCAGGTTTTTTCAGAGATGGTTTATGCTGGGTGTAGCTTGAAGCGTTTCACTTACTGTATTTGGCCTGAATTAGCATGTGTGCATTCTCAGTATAACTTTTTTGCTCCCTGTGTATTCACATGGCTTGCTGCAGGGAAATCACATACAACAACTTGCAATTGCTGGCAAATGTGCCATTGGTTGTGGTCTCTTGGCTTTTTTATGTTACTAGCAGAACAAAGGAGGTTTGAAAATGGACACATGTGTAAGCTACTGCATGCTTAGAGACAGGTATGTAAGATCACACAAATTTGTTCAAAGCCTCCCGAAAAGAAAAGTGTTTATTTTATTTCTGTTTTTTCTTCAGTATAATTTTTAGCTTCTGCCGTCTTGCTAATCAATCAAATCAGCTTTTTGTTTCCTTGACAACCACACTGCAGCCAGCAGGAGATGCGTTTTATTCCCTATTCACTTTAAAAATTAGTTAATCTTCAAGCACACATACTGAACTCTTAGAACCCTGTGCCTGCCTTCCCTTCAGGTGGCTATTTTTCAGATATTATTCAGTATTATTATCATTTTAATTTAACAATAAATGCTTTTGCTGAAAATGTCGCCATTAAAATTGCATCTGGGCAATTTGTCCATGAAAAAAGCAAAGAAGGGAAAAAAACAAGCAAAGAAGAAATGCGTGAAAATGGCACTGCAACTTATCATTGTCATTTTTTCCAGTAAAATATGAGTGGCACTATATAAATGAGGTAACTGCACAATAACAGAAATGAAACTCTTACACATCCATTAAAGGGTTACATAGCTTGCCCAACTGAGAAAAATAAGCAAAATAGGAAAAGTGCTGTGCGTCACAAAAAAAGCAAAGAAAAAAAATTAATAGAAACTACCTCATTTGTCAAGCAAAAACAAAGAAAACACAATAAAATACGTTATTGATTAAAGCAAAAAAATAAGAAAACAAAGGACCAATGTTTCAAGCACTTTCCTGCTAGAATTGCCATTGATTACTATATACTATATAGCAATGAGGATCCTCTGGGTTCTGCAGAAATACATTGAAAGATCAAAGATCAGTGTAAGATGATGAAGAAAAGATTTCTCAGGCAACAAAAATCAAGTATGTAGGCATTTGGACTTAGATGGAGCATAACTAATATGAGATGGGAAGTGTTGAACAGGGACACGCATTAATTTAGCCACAGTACACTATACATAAAGAAGAAGTGACATTTGATTATTGATTTGCTGCCTGTCAACCTCATCAACATGGTGATTTAAAAAAAATAGTTTTAAACTCATAACCTAGCTGGCATGCACATGAACAAAGAACTTTTCTTTTTTTTTTAGTGAGATAATTTACTTAGATTTTCTTAGCTATCTTCTGATGATCTTTACTTATGTGACTATTGTTGTGCTGTGTCACTACTCCAGAGGTCTCAATTTAAATACCAGCCCTGTAAAGGTCTGTGCAGAGTTTGTGCAATCACCTTTTGGTCTAGTTAGAAAGATAGATAGATAGATAGTGCCAAACACATGCACATGGGAGGCAGCTAAAGAGATCGAATGAGGGAAATTCCACGGCAAACCGGTTTGAGATGGGGGGGTGTAGTGCATTAACCCTTTCTCTCCTTCTGCTGCAGACCATTCTCAGGAAAGTCCACCTGGCTGCAACAACATCACTTCCAGTTCCTGAGTTCCTGCCTGATGATGCCACTTCCGGTTCTGGCCCCAATGACGTCACTTCCTCTGCCTCTCCTTAAATACCACCATTTTCTACCTGTACATCAGTCTTGATTAGAAGTGTATCTATCTATCCATCCATCCATCAATCTATCCTTCCTAATAATTTGTTTCCCCGTACATGCCTAAAACATTCAAATTAAGTTAATTATTTGCCTTTTGTTAGTGAGTATGGAACTTTCTTCTCCTTTCTGCCCGATGTAGCTGTTAAAAGCTGAAAATACTATGCAGGTTCAAGTAGTTATATGATGTTTCAAGAATCAATGGATCTGAATTGAGCTTTCTCACCATTTTCTTTTTGTTTTTTTCCAGGTGTTTTTGTCCATATGCCACTTACATTGAATGCCTGATTTTCCTTCTTTGTAGAGTGTGCACGTATTTCTGTTTTTCTGTGGACTTTCTTTGGTAAACTTGAATATTCTGTGAAAGTCCAACATCATTTATTTAGATAGTATGAAGCTATAAATCTGCCCACTATGAATGTACTCTAAAATGAGCTGGCATGTGGCACATGCAGTAGTT
The DNA here is from genome assembly GCA_026402145.1 of Polypterus bichir lapradei. Taxonomy (NCBI): domain Eukaryota; kingdom Metazoa; phylum Chordata; class Cladistia; order Polypteriformes; family Polypteridae; genus Polypterus; species Polypterus bichir. Next base: position 47,453,782 of record JANRMT010062861.1, on the reverse strand, counting down.
TGTTTCTGCCGTTGACCCAACGCTCCCGGGTACACTTTGTTTCCCTTGCAAGCCGATAATGGAAATTGTGGGCACAGAAATTATAATAATGAGACATAAAGCTCATATGTAGTGCATTTATTATCTGAAAATGCCTTACCAAATCCTTATTTTTCTTTTTTCACTTTTTCTTTTAGACTTTTTTTTTGCTTTTTGCTTTTAAAAATAGCACTGAAAGACTGAAAGAAATAAATGGAGAGCAAAGCTAAGGCTGTTTTCTGTCATCTTCTGTCTGTGTAGGACATGTTTTTACTTGCAAGCTGTGTGCCATTTACAAAGACAGCTCAAGATGACCATCTGCTGAGTTTCTTAGCAGTTCCTTTACTCACAGTTTTCTCATTTATTGGTAAGACACTTTTTTATGTCCAGGGGACTGTATATGTGAAGGAATGAGAACTTGGGTTAAAAGCTTGTTGGGGTAACAGACAATTTACCAGTTAGAATGGGTCTGTACCAAGGATCTTCTTTAAATCTTTACCTTTTTGATGTTTTTATGAATGTTATGGGATAAAAGACCAATCCCTCTGGTGCACGGTTTTTGCTGATGGCATTGTGTTGTGCAGCACCAGAGGAATTGAGGAGAAGGTTGAAAGAATTTTGAAGGGCTTTGGAAGATAGAGGATTGAAGTTAAATTGGAAGAAGACAGAATATATAAGGTTTGGATACAATATATAAGAGTGGATACATTTAAATATCTAGGATCAGTGGTAGCCAAAGATGGAAAATTAGATGTAGTGATAACCCATAGAGTGCTGTGTAGATGAAAAAACTGGAAGAAGTTATCAGAAGTATTATGTGATTGAAGAATTATGGCAAAGGTTAAAGGTAAGGTTTTGGACAGTGCTAAGAGTTGAGACATGGGCTGTAAAGGAAGCGCAGGAAAAGAAACTGGATGACTGAAATAAGGATGTTGAGATGTATGTGTGGACTTACAAAAAAGGACACAATAAGAAATGAGACAATAAGAGGTACAACAATTTCTGAGAGATATTTAAGAAAGTACAGGGAAGTAGGTTGAAGTGGTAAACAATGAAAAAGAGTGATGGGAATGGAAGTACAGAGGAAAAGAAAATTTGAACGAAATGGGTCTGACTGGGGAGGAGGTACAGGACCAAGCTGTATGGAGAAGGTTGATCAAGCACATCAACCACACATAGAAGTGTGAAAGAATGAAGAGAAAGTAGAAGTCTGTAAGACTTTTTTATTTTGTTGTTCTTTATGTGTCTCAGCTAAATTGCCTTCTGGTGGCGTCAAAATACAGGATTTACATATGCACACTGTGCATTGCTTTGATTGCTTGTGTAGGGGTTGAAACATTTATCATTTAGGAGGATATTTGTTCAAATTTTCTAAAATAGCTAAATCTCAAGTACGATGTAGGTGCAGGAGGGTTGAATTTATCTTCTAATCATGGACGGTCCTGGTCATTTGCGATTAAAATGCATTTCACCTTTACTATGCAAATTATTATGTATGAATTTGATGAAGAAGAAATTATAAACCTACAGTGATGCTCTTTTCATTACATATTATATCACAACTGTTAACTGCCATGATTTTGTTTATGATTTTTATTTTTTAAATTATTCCTTTACCATATTTGAATATGTTTTTTAGAGATTCTGAGGCCAAGGCATATAGTAGTAATAGTATTCATTTATTTGTCTCTTTGTTTTTTTTTTTTTTGCATTGTTAAAAATGATTTGCCTTGTTTTCCTTATAGACCCCACCATGTTAGAGACTGGTTGCTAGGACATGATGTTGTACTGCTAAGATGCATCATGACATCACTAATGAGATATTTTAAAATCTTGTGCCACGTGTTCCTGCTCATCCAAGATGGGATTTACAAAAGAAAAAAATTTGTGTAATTTCATATTCTTAGTTTTAATTTACTTATTACTACAATTTTTTTCTGCCCTCTAGTTACATGTACCCTTCTTGGCTTACAACTTATCACTCTGTTCTTTGACTTGGATTCTGGCTATACGTCCTGAGTTTTGTTTATTTAATTACAGTCTTCCTGGTTATGACCACTGCATGAATTTGGATTTCTCTGTGACATCTGATGATTCCATTCTCTCTTAAAACTGCTACAAATGGTATGTTAACAATGCTCTACAGCAGATGATGGCCTAATTTATAAAATAAAAGAGTATGTAACCTGTTGAGTGCAAACTTATTTTATTATGTATGTAGAAAATGGAGACCAACAGAAAAACTAAAGAAAAGTTCTGCTGTCACAAGAATAAATAATTGTAGCAAAACAAGGGTTCAATACACAAGAATGTAAAATCAACAAAACCCAACCATACACAAGAAGTCCTTGTGTACACTGTGAGAGGACTCTTTCATTTACCCACTATAACACACTGGACTAGAGGGGCTCCTAAGGCCTGGTCCATATTAATTTCCAAGTAACCTGCACTAACAAGACTTTTCCGGTTTAATCAGTGACTATCCAAAGTCTTGATTCTGTGCTGGGCTCCCCCTAGAGGCACCAGGTGTTTTGACTGTTCCGCTCCTCAAAGAATTAAACTGGAGAGAACTACATAGGCTATCCTTCTTACTACTCTTGTAAGGCTATAACATATTACATTCAATGGCCAGGGGAATACTAAGATTGCTAATAAAAATATTTTTATAACATTTTTAAATGTATTTATTATTGTGCCTTGACTGACCCATATTTATACTAGTAGAACCCCCTGTAAGTTACTGTAGGTATTGCCATGTCTAATACTTTACAATATGCATATATTATTTTACAAGAAATGGTGAAGTTTGCTGAATCATAAGACAATATCTGGAAAATTGATTGGAATACAGCTGCCAGATGTAGACATACATACGTTTCACAGATAAGTGATGCATCTTGAAGGGTACACTTGCTGTGTCAATGTCCTTAATTACTATCTTTGGCTTTTGCTGCTTTTGCAAAAGCTACATTTCTGAGTAGGCCATCACTGACTATCATTCTGGCCACCTCCTGCAGTTTGAACCGCTTGTTAACAATTTCTTTTGTTTGATTTCCTCAAAAGTAAAATGGCGAGGCAAAACTGTATAGTTGGCCGATATACTTATCAGTTTGGGTATTATCATAGGTTCTGCCTATTGGGAGACACTGGGTCAGTTGGTTCCCCAATCCTAAAGTCAATGTCTACAATCCCAAACCAATGCTGGAGTAAAGTTGTGATGGTAAAACTGAGCTACAAAGTCCAAACGAGATAAATTTTAGTCTATATGCTGCTTTAGATTACCAATACTATGTTCAGATTGCAGTGAAAAGTGACTCAATTCCAATTTCCAGGCTCATTTCCTTTTTTTGTTTGACTGCATACATTAATTTTACAAGTGATCCAAGTCTGACATGAGGGTATACGTTTACAGTATTTCTACTGAATATGCCTTGCAAGTACAAATAAAGGGCGGCACAGTGGTGCAGTGGTAGTGCTGCTGCCTTGTAGTAAGGAGACCTGGGTTCGCTTCCTGGGTCCTCCCTGCATGGAGTTTGCATGTTATCCCCGTGTCTGTGTGGGTTTCCTCCGGGAGCTCCAGTTTCCTCCCACAGTCCAAAGCCATGCAGGTTAGGTGCATTGGCGATCCTAAATTGTCCCTAGTGTGTGGTGGGTGCGTGTGCCCTGCAGTGGGCTGGCACCCTGCCTGGGATTTGTTCCTGCCTTGTGCCCTGTGCTGGCTGGGATTGGCTCCAGCAGAACCCCTGGGTTAGGATATAGCGGGTTGGATAATGGATGGAGTACAAATAAATACATTCATATTTTTGACATGAATAACACCTACTAGATTATCATTAACACGAACATCATAATGGTTGCTGCACTGATTAGCATTGTTTTCACTGTAGAATGGCTGCAAATATGCAGGCTTGTGATGGTAAGGAACAGAAATGTGAAAAAGAAATGCAGTTGTGTCCGTATTTGGACATGAGAGATTAGCCAAGACTGGTGGGAACTAGATACAGAGAGTGTAGAATAAAATAGTGTATGGACAAATTCAGAATATCAAGGGAGGGCATTCATTTACTTCTGTCAATATCTGTCTGTAAGACTGTCTCTGAAATACTTAAGCTTGTGCCACCCCATTTCTGTAAGAATGCACATAGTAACAAGGTTGTGCTAGGTGGCAACAGGGACGGAGTTTGCTACATACTCCAGATGCAATGTTTGACTACATCTGGATTGCCCAAGGAGACAATTTTTAGAATTTTAAATGTAAAATTCTATTATTAACTTACAAAGGTTTAAATGGAATTGCACCAGACTACATCAGGGACCTTCTCCATCACTATGCTCCTTTTTGCCCACTAAGGTCCTCTGATTCTGGCAATCTTGTTGTGCCCCACACTAACCTGCACTCTATGGGTGACAGGGCCTTCAGCTATATAGCACCCAGACCTTGGAATGACCTGCCAAAATTAATTAGATCAGCTCACTCAATTCATTCTTTTAAAAAACAACTCAAAACTCATCTGTTCAGAAAGGTGTTTATGTTAAACTAACATTCTGCCCCTTCTTTTAGTTTGGCTCTCTGTCCAGATGCTCAGGAGAATTTGTGTGTGTGTGTTATATTACTAATTATGTTATTTTCTCAGGCTTTTCTTTTAGTATTGAAATTAGTATTAGTAAATATTATTAGCGAAATTAGTAAAACTCTGGTTTATTGTCTTTTGTTCTATTTAATGCTTTGTATATCCTGTATTTATCTGTTTTAGTATTCTATGCAGAAAATATTCGTATCTGATATTACATATACCCTGCTGTTCTTTCTGAGACTCTGTTAAATGCCTTGAGCATGGGAAAGTTGCTATATATATAAAAATGTACTATTTGTTGGTTTAAGCAGTTGTATAGCCAACAAAAGGGAGCTGATTGAAAGTTCAAGTTCAGAAAGTCGCACAGTGCCCAAAATAAAAAAGAAGTGGTCAGATATCAAAGTCACCGTGAAAAGGTGAGTTGTAGCCCACTGTCTGAGTGTCATATGGAAGCTTATTAGGTTACAGAGAAAAAAAAAATATGGACACATTGGAAAAAAAGCGCAAATTGTCAACATTAATCTCGAAATTTCCATTTTAATCACGTAGTTTATTTTGTCATTAAAGTAGATCATCATAAATGTAATCCTAAAATCTTTTAATTTACTAATTTCTCAGATCTCATCGTAACTAAAGCATCATGTTAAATGCTTCGTATTCTGTGTGTTCGTCTATGTACTCTATGTGTGTGAATCACTACGTGCTGCTTAAACGGGCTTTCTCTTACGCTGACAGGACACAGAATACATTACATTCATAATATTACAGCTCTCTGATCAGTTTAAATACTAAGATGTATAATTGATGTCATTTTTAATGATGAAATGAATTAAAGCATGTATTAAACATGGGGCCACAGTCGCACACTGGTAGTGACGAGCTGGTGCCCCGTCCAGAGTTTGTTCCTGCCTTCTGCAAGATGCTTTCCACACCATGAGCGACCTTGGATGAAATAATTTATTGCAGTAGATCAGAGTATTACATTCATAGGTCTGATATACTGTATATATTGTCAGGTATGTGTGCTTAGTGGTCACCTTTAAGGCTCTAATTTGAACTGTAATACCACCCTCATACACAAAGTGGAGCTGTCAGTAATGTCTTTTCCTCTTTTGTCTTCAAACATGAAGATATCTGACTGAAAGACTGATGTCGCTTTTGCGTTCCAACCAGAAGTGCTGCCTTTTCTGCCCACGAAAAATATATAAGATTCTGTGATATCAGAAATCAGCATTTATTACTGGACTGAAAACTGTGAGCAACACACCTGTGAACAGAAGCCTTGACAGAAAAGTCAACAATGTTCTTGTTTTCTTTTACTTTTCATTTACTTTGGCCACATTGTTAAACAAGGAATGATGCCCTAAACTTTTATACTGACAATTTTTCTTTTATTACAATACTAGCTGTGCTACCCAAATCTAAATTATCAATGTAGACCTCAATTTTAAATGTGCAGTGCACCATTTAATGTGCCTCTGCTATATGCCATTTGCTATGGGATTTATAAAATCAGTGCTAAAGTTTGTGATGCGCGATCTATCAGAATGACAGACACAAAATAACCATATGGATACACAGACAGACACAGAGACACACTGACACCTATCCTTTTATTAAGATGGATACATAAATTTTAGATTGATTGTGATTGCTAAATTAGGTGTGGCCGTGTGCATGACGGTGTCGGACAATGAACTAGCATCCTACAGAAATCTGACTAACACCATGTGCTAAATGATGTTTGGAGAGACTTCAGTTATTAGCAGCTTTCTAATGGAATAACCATAGTAGGAAAGTAGATACCTTTGTCACTTAATTCATAATTTCTTTTCTGGTGTAGAGAATCAGTGTCTTCAGACCTTGTTTAGTAGTCAGTGTCTGTACTAGTATTTAGTAAAACACTTTTTTAGAAAACTGATTTGTTAAAGATTTCCACAAGCAAAATATCTATTCTTTCTGTAATTTTTTTTGTAAGACCAATCAATATTTTGTATGGAAAAGGGAAATGCTGAACACAGCCAGCACTGATCACAGCATGTTAAATTCTGGTGGGCAATTTCAAAGACACAACATACAAACATTATTTGATCAGGAAAATCACCATGATGTGGGGGGAATTTGTCTCCTTTCAGAATTGGGGTGTATATATTTTCAAATTAAAACAAGATCTCTGGCGGCTACAAAGGCAATGCGTTTTCAAACACATATGGCTACTTTTCAATTTTGTATTTATAATTCAAATTGGAAGCCATTAACAGATTTCCCTATTTATCAGATATTTAAGACTGTCCCTGATATGTGCACAGTTTACTGAGGCAAAATGCCAGGCTTATAGTGCTTGGTAAATTTTGTCACTTTTTATACCTTAGGTCCACAAAATATTCAGTGTTTATATTATGCATTCCTTGAGTTGCCATGTGATAGGCCGTATCACAGGGTTTAATTGTGTCAATGAATGCAACTTTTTATAGCTTTTCCTATTTAAATAGTTATAAGAAGGTTCACTTACCTTGGGCGTATAAGGGAGTGAAGAAGACTCCAGGATGAAATGGCGAGGCAGCAACACAAAGTCATGCTCCAGGAGAGAGTAAGGTTAACTGGTGTTACTATCGGTGTGAGGAGCCCGAGGAGGAGCTGAAGTGATAACATCCTGTTGTTTTTTGTGGCTGCTGAGGGAAGGATGTCCGATTAGTCTACATGTGTTGTGGAGGTTACTGGCAGTTAGAGTGCACCAAGGCAGTCATGCAAGGAACTGTAACAGAGTTAAGGTCCTGGAATGAATTCAGAAAGTTACCTGAAAGTGGAGACTACACAAAATTGCTTCCAGGCATCTTCACATGCTTCACTGTGAAGGATTCAAGTTATATAGTGCATCCACCTGCAGGAAAAGAGATGGAAGGTGGATTTTTCAAAGGCTACAGAGACTGGATGTGTTTGGCAGACATAAATTGGGATTGGTCAGTTAGTCTATGCCCAGTATATAAGACTGATGTGAGACCAGCAGGGATCATCTTTTGACTATCTGGAGTTGGAGAGAGTTGCAGAGCAAGTGTGGAGCAATCTTGGAAAACATTCCTATAAACAAGCACAGCTGATTTGTCCATATTTGTACAACAGTTGCAAATATAATTAAGAAGTGTAAGGTCCAAGGGACTGTAACCAACCACTCTAGACGTGGTCTAAAGAGGAATATCAACCCCGGAATAGGCAGAAGGATAACGAGAACAGCAGACAAAAAACCAAGGACAACTTCCAAAGAGATCCAAGTTGAACTCCAAGGTCAAGGTCCATCAGTGTCAGACTGCGCCATCAGTCACTTTGTGACGGACAGTGGGCCCAATAGAAGAAGACTCAGGAGGACTCTACTGCTGAAAGAAAAACCTAAAAAAGCAGACTGGAATTTGTTAAAATGTACATTTTCAAACCACAATGCTTCTGGAAGAATGTCCTTTGGACAGATGAGACAAAACTGGAGCTTTTTGGAAAGTTACATCAGCTGTATGTCCACAGACAAAAATGAAGCTTTCCAAGGAAAGAACACCATACCTACAGTGAAACATGGAGGAGGCTAAGTTATGTCCTAGGGCCACATTGCTTCATCTGGCACACGGTGAATTGAATCTGTGCAGGGAACAATGAAATCTTTCAAGAGTATCAGGATGTTCTGGAGTGAAACATACTACCCAGTGTCAGAAAGCTCTGTCTCAGTCGCAAGTCACAGATCTTCCAACAGGACAATGACCCAAAACACACAGCTAAAAGCACCTAAGAATGGCTAGAACAAAACATTTGACTATTCTGAAGTGGCCTTCTATGAGCCCTGATATGAACCTTATCAAACATCTATCAGAAGAACTGAAACCTGCAGTCTGGAGAAGCTTCCCTTCAAACTTAACACACTTGGAACAGTTTGCTCAGGAAGAGTGGGCCAAACTGTCTGTTGGCAGGTGCGGAAGTCTCATTGAGAGCTACGGGAATCGCTTGTTTGTAGTAATTGCCTGTAAAGGTTGTGCAACAAAATATTAGGTTAGGGGTCCCATTATTTTGGTCTGTGCTATTTTAATTTTTGTTATTATTTGAAATAATCACTTGAATCAAAACTCCAAAGCAAAGTCTGATTTTTGTTAAATATGGAATATACTTATTTCTGTTTCAAGTTATTTAAATGACAATTGTGGGTTGTTCTTTTTTTGTGGAGGCATACCAACAAATTTGTTCACATCTATATTTATAAATTCTGTGCATTTCAGAGGACAGCGTTTATTTTAGATTGCAAGACACTTGAATATTGTTTCTCACACTTGTGAATGAAGAAGAGTTTTTTTTTCTGAACATCCACTTTGGTCTGTCTTTCATTTTGTTCACCACTGATCCGCTCAGATACGACTCCAGATGCCTAGAGTCCAAGAGAGACTGTAAGGGTGCCAGTGCATGGGGCATCACATGCAATGTTTGCACCACTGTAGGTAAAAGACATCTTAACCCACCAGTATAGGAAGGTTCTATGCTTCTGACAATGCATACATTTAAACATTATTCAAAACAAAACAGAGCAAAACTGTGCAGATCATTTTTTACTACAAGTTAACTTGTTCACAACACTTTTTGACTTAACATTGTGCAGTCATATCTATATTGTATATTGTATGCATCATTGTGGAAAGGGCATCAACCCATCTTGGAGAAACTGTAAACTGAGTGATACATTTTAATTTAGTGTTTCTTGTAGCTCATTAAAACATAGTCTTGATTATCCTTTATTTGGCCATCATCATTTTCTGATTTCTCCCTCTGTTCTGTTATGGTTTACTGTATGTCTTATCTGTAATACTCTATGTGGCTATGCCTCCCCATAATGCTTTTCTTGTTTGCTATAGCTATAGCATACAGCAGCTCTCCCTGTGTTTTAATTGATTTCATTTCACAGTTCAAAGCCATGTTACCAGGTTGAATTTTCCAGGTATAAATGTGTGAACTTTATAGTAAACTTATGTAAATCCTTGCAGGTGCTCCAGCAGGATATAGTACTGTAAGTTACCCTAAAAAATAATTAATGGTTTAAAATCAAAAAGAAGCAGAATAATGTTGCTAAAATGTTTTGTTCAATAAAAGGATACAAAATTAATAATATTCTCTATCCTGCCTAATCTACTCTAATTCAAGGACATCCAGGGCTAAAGTCTCTGCTGGCAGGGCAGGATCCAACCATGGATAGGAAGTCTGTTCACTGCAGTGGCCACTCATGTTCATAAGACACCAATTTAAATTTTCCAGTTAACCCAAAAACACAATGCTTTAGAATATGTGAGAGAAAACCACAGTACAAAGACAAAAACTCACACAGATACAGGGAGAATGTACAAACTCCACATGGACAACAACCAGGCACAGGATTAAAACTGAGATTTCAAGTAAGACAAGCACATTCTGCCTCCTTGCCACTCATATTGTGAAAAAGTTCTATGTAAATTTATTTGAAATGTTAATTATTTATTATTCAAAAAGATTCTTATGGCAAAAATTCATATTTACAGGTCCTGTCATTTAAAGCACAGCGTATCACATGCCAGCATCTTAAACCTCTTTTTATCAGAAACTGCGAAGGGTAGGATAGGGGCAGGGGACCAGCACAACACTAATGGAGGCAAGACACAAGTGGTGCAGTTACGACACAAAGTGCTTTGATTGTGCGAAAACCCAACTTAAAAAGTCACGTGTCTAAAAGTGAATAAAAGGGAAAAAAATACAGAGAACAATAAACCCAAAAAAAAACTAATAAGGGACTTCAAACATTCTTGTTGCACCAATTTGAAAAAAAAAACTCCACGTTCAACAAAAATGTAAAACTCTACAAAAGCCTATGCTCATCAGTATCCTTTGCCCTCATCTTTCACATGAGAGAAAACATGGTACTCTGGCTAAAATAACTTTGAAGCCAAATTCGTGATCTTGCAATTCAGTTACCTTTACCTGTTACTACCAGCACCTAACCATCCCATCTATTTCACACAATAAAAAAAAAAAGTTGGCTTTTAAAACCTACGACATGCACATAAATTTAATCTGTCTGTTGCCACTCTCTTCTGTGTCACATGTATGTGCATACCTGAAAAAAGTCTAAGCATTTACAAATGCATGTCCACAATGTCAGGCATCTAAGCCACCAGTTATATGCCAAACAATCGACTCACAGGTAATTGCAACTAGCAGCTCACCTTTTCTCAGCAATAGTGTGACAAACGGAGAACAATCGTGAAGTCGATTGACACACCAAAGTTTGTAAGCCTCCAAATAAGATCCATGTGCTGATTTCGATCCATGCCAGCTACCTTGCTGTTAACCCTGGTGGTTCAAAGTCTCTTTTGTTAATTCTTGATTTTTTTATTTATGCTGTTTATGTGAATCATTCTCTATTTTTAAATTTTGTCTATGTAGGTATGGTGCTTTTATTATGTTCCATGTTTTTTGTAGGTCATTCCCCAAGAGGTGAAGCCACCTGCCAGTCATCTCCAGGAACTGCCCACCATTCTTTTTTTATACCAGAGAATTTCCCATAGTTCCTGGTGGTTAATTTCAAATGTGTTTAGGGGTGTTTGTGAGTTATTGTGATTTTTCTGTGATTAAGTTCTTTTAGGTATTTAAGAACCTGTGCTCTGTTGTCTGACTACATCTTGGATTCTTTATGGGACTTTGTTCACGTGTGTCGCAGGCAACATCTTGCCTTTTGTGCCCTTTGGAGCTTCACAATGTAACAAAGCTTTTTGTGAGAATAAACTTTTTATTGGATAAAGATCTTGCATTTGCCCTTATATCTGACCGGGTTTTGATGAGAACCCCCCACCCCCAATCAACATTTTTGGAATGTTATGTCCTAGTCATCACACTTGTGAGTGACACTACTTCCTTCAAAGCAAGCTGCATGCATGGTTGCTGTGGTTGTTAAGTTACAATTGGGGCTTTGGCCGATCTTATCTTTAACAGATGCAACTTAAAAACTACTTAACAAGGGTGTCTAAGTAATACACTAACACACTCCAATTATCCAGTTAGTATAATGTACATCATTGGGACAATGCCTAGTTTACCAGAATTCACCACCGGGTAATTAAGCTCCATCTTCCCTCCTACCTCTGCCAAAATGGCAGCAAGGAGGAAAATGTCCTAAAATGGACACTATATATAAAGACAGAAACCGTAGAGAATTTCCAAGCAAAACAGTCCCAAAAAGTCTCAAAAATGCCCAATAGAATGAGGAAAACTGACAAACACTGGCTAGTCACAACAATCTTTATAAATCTTTATAAATAAAAAGATATACATATTTCAAAAAGGCTCTATTTTTAGAAAATTAGGACAATTTAGATAAGAACAGGCCATTCAGCCCAACAAAGCTTGCCATTCTTATCCACTTAATTCTCCTAAAAAAAACATCAGTTCGAGTTTTGAGAGTCCCTAAAGTCTTACTGTCTACCACACTACTTGATAGCTTATTCCATATGTCTATGGTTCTCTGGACCTTTTCTAGTGCTGCTATGTCCTTTTTGTAGCCTGGAGACCAAAACTGCACACAGTACTCCAGATCAAGCCTCACCAGTACGTTATAAAGCTTGAGCATAACCTCCTTGGACTTGTACTCTACATATCAAGGCGCTATATAATCTAACATTCTGTTTGCCTTCTTAATGGATTCTGAACACTGTCTGGAAGTTGATAGCACAGAGTCAGCTATGACTCCTAAATCCTTCTCATAAGGTGTGCTCTCAATTTTCAGATCTACCATTGTGTATTCAAAGCTAACATTTTTACTTCCTATAAGTAATACTTTACATTTACTGACATTACATTTCATCTGCCATAAATCTGCCTAAGCCTGTATGCTGTTCAAATCCCTCTATAATGATTTAACAGATTCCAAATTATCTGCCAATTAACCGATCTTGTTATCATCTGACAACATAACCAGCTTGTTAATTATATTCCTATCTAAATCATTTATATATATTAAAAATAGTGGCGGCCCTAGCACTGACCCCTGTGGAACACTAATTCCGATGAGGTTCTTTGTGCCATCACCCTCTGTTTCCTGTGTCTGAGCAAATTCTGCACCCATCTACAATCATCACCCTGAGCTCCCACTTCTTTTATTAATTTGATGCCTGACCTCTCACCTTATCAAATACTTTCTGAAACTCCAGATAAGTAATATCATAGGCTCCACTTTGATCATACCCTTTTGTTGCTTCCTCAAAGTACAAAGTACTTGAAATAAGTAGGCTGAGAGGAAGCAAAGAAGAAGTTGCCTAAAATAGACAACCCCAAAGAAATAATGTCATAATACAAAAATCCAGAAGGTGAAGTCAAAAGCAAAGGATAAGCTCAAAAACAGAAAATACACAACAGGCACAGAACGATCAAAAATCAAAATTTCTCAAACTCACCAACACCAGCACATTCAATGAACCATAAGGGAACAGGAATTTTCCTCTGACTTTATAGGGTTGAACGCAGACCCTTGCAGTGATGGGCAGGAAGTCCTTCCACTTGAATGAACCACCCACAAAACACATGGTACAAAAGGGAAGATGCTTTGTCATGAAGAAACTAAATGAATGACAATGTTCATGTTATAAATGAACACAACAAATATAAAATAGACATCTGAACTCCAGGCAGAAAAGGGGACCCTGGCTGAAGCACACCACTATGTGATGAATCAAATTCATGATGTTCAAACTTTATGGCAGCAGCTCACATTTGCCCTATTTTAACATCATTCCACAGTGATGCCCCGACATTTACCCTTTGGTAAAACTACAATTTCTGCATTTTTCCTTTCCATCAACACATTTTTTTCATGTTGTTATACCAATAAACATATGAGAATTTAAACCGATGCCTACCATTCTTTTAGGTAATATCTTTATGAACCTGTTGCAGAATCTGATTTTTGCAAAGGAAATTAAGCCTTATATATTATGCATATGACAAGTTCCCAGTGAGCATTATTGATGTTTTATTGAGCATTAATGACAGAAGGATATTTCCTCACCTTTTCTGAATAATGAGTTTCAAATGAAGGGGTATTCAAAATGGTTACCTCTTATAATAAAAGTTATTAAGATGTCGACCACAATCTTTAATCTTATTACTTACCTTACATCTTGATAATTGGTAACAGATGTCTTTTTTAACAGTGCTGTAAGATGCTTACTTTCAAGCATCTGCATGAAAACAAACTTTGGAGGTGCAAATGAGAAGAAAATCAAAACAGGAAGCACAATGTAACAGAAATCAGGTTTCCAGCTGGAAATAAAGCTAATGAGTTCTCTCTTGAGTTTTTTGCCTCTCCAACACTAACTAGAACGTGGAACGAGTGCGTAAGTCATGAGAGCTCTTGCTGTAGCAGCCAGCTGCTGAACAATGAGGTTTACTGCCCAGTTTACAAAGTGTAGCCTTCTTCCAAATATTTATATGAGATGAATTTAAAAATATATTTTTAACAGTGTCCATATAGTAAATTGTTCTGTGGGATAACCCTACATTTTTAGACTACTTTCATACAGTAAATCCAAGCCATTCTTGAAACCATTTATTCCGATTTTTGGGGTGCAAGGGGCTAAAATTATCTCTGCAACATTGGAAGCTAGGGTGAAGACAGGCCCTGGACAGAATAACACACCATCACTAACTAATGCAAGGCCAGTTTAAAGTCACCAGTTATGATAACACATAGTTAAACATGCCATGTCACACACACAGAAGTAAATGGGGGTTAAACATCTATGCCAACTTCAAATTGTGGACCATGGTTCAATGTTGACTTTCAACGACTTGTATGTTTACTCAGAGGACAAGTGTGTGCAGTCTTAAGTTTTGACAATAGAAAGCAAAATCCCAAACCTTTTGAGGCAACAAGAGAAAGTCTTCTCTTTCAGTCACTTTTTTGAGATTCAGGCAGTATTCAGCTATGCAACCTGAAAGGCAGAAGTGGCTGTTGGAGTCCCAGGGATGTTTTTTATTATAATCTCAGAGGCATGGGTGAGTATACTGTGGAAGTATTGGCCAAGTGAGGGAAAATAGAGTTTTGTTGTCTTTTGAATAGTAGTGTCTAGAGACTCATAGTCAACACAGCTGAACATTCAAAAGTGACTTCAGTATAAAGGACAGCTGAGAAGTCCATACCAAGAACTGACAAGAAAAGCAGCAAAGTGGGAAAAGTAAAAGAGATTGCGGAAGAGGGGTTTTAAAAATATATAATTCTGCAATCTGTTAGCACAATTATCTTCCATCATTTTCCAGGCCTTCTGGTGCATTCCTTATCCTTAACAATATAGCAGATGGTTGATTTGACCACTTCTGCTGTTACTGCGATCTCTCTGAATGGGTTTGTTTTTTTTTTATTTCTCTGCCTAATGATGGCCTGTTTTTACTTGGATGGACAGCTCTTCGGACTTCATATTAAGAGTTCACAGTGACAGCTTCTAAATACAAATTTCACACATGGATTCGGCTCGAGACTTGCTTAATAGTTAGTGAAGTAATGAGGGACCTACTCATACCTGGCTATGGAACAGCTTGTCAATCTATTGTCCAAATGTTTTTGAGCCCCTGGAAATGGGGGACCTTGGATAAAATTGTCTGTCATTCCTAAATGGCTCATACTATGTTTCTGTTAAACCCTCTAAATTAAAGCTGAAAGTCTACACTTCAATCATGTAATTACCGTATATACTCGCATATAAGTTGGGTCTTGAAACCAAAAAATCGATCATAAAATCAGACCCCGACTTACATACCCATTCAAAAATGCGACCCTTAAATTTTTTGTTTTTTTAGATCTTCTTTCTTCTTCCAATCTTGCACCAGTTTCTCAGACGCATCATATTTGGTTGCAGCAGCACGGTTACCAATTTCTTTCGCTACCCGATGAGGGTGTGAGATACAAAAAACACAAAACAGTGCAAACGTTGCTTTATAATAGTTTGGGTATTACCGGGTGGTAATGTAGGCACAATACATGGAAAAAAAGGCAGTGTGCTCCGTGGTTACTCTCTCAGGTAAGCATAGCATATCATAATCTCTTGGACCAATAGTGTCAGTTTTCCGCTTTCGACTTATACAACCAACATCATTAAATACCAGAAATTATAAAGTAAAATCAAACCCCGACTTATTCTAGAACTTAAACTCAAGTATGTACTGTATTTCTTTGTTTCAAATCCACTGTGGTGTCATACAGAGCCAAAATTAAGAACATTGTGTCACTGTCCAAATACTTATGAACATAACTGTACAAATCTTTTCTTTTTTGATTACAAAAGGCTCTAACATCTATCTATCTATCTATCTATCTATCTATCTATCTATCTATCTATCTATCTATCTATCTATCTATC
>JANRMT010062861.1:47364323-47437781 GCA_026402145.1 Polypterus bichir lapradei | reverse complement strand
ATCTATCTATCTATCTATCTATCTATCTATCTATCTATCTATCTATCATTTCCTTCAGTCTACCAAACTAAACAAGAGATGCAATAATGGGGCAGTCTGCTTGTCCATCTCATTCTTCAAGAATACCTTCCCAGTCACCTTCAAAACTCCCTGTATTTTGGTCACACTTCCATAATGTCACCATTCTTATTTCTTCTGTCTGCTCATTTTCTACTTGATTTCAGTATTGCCTTTGATACTGTGGACCAATCCAGTGTGTAACCATGGAGTTTGTTTTCTTCTTTGGAGTGACATGATGAGGAGGTAGTGTTGCAGACATGACAGATTTACAGGAATGTGAGACATTGATTTTTCTCCTAACCTCTTATAATAAAATCCTATCCAAACTAAACTATGTTTTATGGATTACAAAGTTCAAGAAGCTCAGCCATTTCATATTTAAACTCAGTTCTGTCAAAATAAACCTATCACTGTCAATCACTAGCTTTTACTCAACAGCAATCTGAACTGCAGATATCATATCTTTGCTGCCATGAAAAGGTCTTTTATCATCTAACAAACATTTCAGTCCAACCAGACTTCTCCTTCTCCAAGATGGAATTAGTGGGTTGTGTTCTTACTGTATTACATCCAAGTGAAACCACTGCAATTCCCTTTCCAATTATCTTCCTCTTTGAAGTTTTAAAATATTACCTGAAGGCCACGATACTGTTATCCTAGACCTGACTTTGATTATAATGTAGTATATCCCTTAATCACTTCTTAGATATGATATCCTGTCCAGTGTCAAGTTTTCTACAAAAAGTAGCTTCTGATTTATTAACCTGAAAATTCCTTTATCTCAGGATGGCCATCATCAATTTTCATTTGTCTTCTCACAACTCAAAAGTCTTGTTATGTAACTTTTGTGAAACTCAGTTGGAGCTCCTACTCCTGAAGTTGTAAGTGTTGGTAGAGTCTGATAATTACATTTCCTTTATGATGTATAATGTAAAACATTTTAAAGAAGTTTGACTAAACTATACAAAACAGGAAGTGTTTGTACAGAAAAAGTAAAGAAGGCAAGCATACATAGAAGGCTTTCTGCAGAACACAGAGGGGCAGAGAGAGGCCTTTTAAAAACAAGCAGGATGGAGTAGCAAGGAAGGTCAAGCTCCAAACACAGTAAAATGGTAATTTCCTAAACTTCCCACATGCTTAAGATGCAAGACTTTTCAACCATTGAATAATTTTAATTCATAAACATGTACTGGTATGGTCTGTCAAAATGGCATTGGTCAGAAAAGGGCTAATGGCGTTTACCTTGGCCGTAACTCCCATGCTTCCCAGGGATTGAGGTCATTAGTGGTGTTTTTCAGGGGTGGTCTGCCTTTGAGTTGTTACTTTTTCTGATTTATACTGATGACACTGATTTTGGTATAGTTAGGAAACATGTGAAATTTGTAGATGGCATTGAAATTGGAGGTATAGCAGACACTGACGAGTCAGTTCGTGACTCGCTGCTGACAGTTCACCACAGAGGAAATCTTCAAGCTAAAAGAAATCTCTGTGCAGCATCGCTACTACACTGCAACCGTCCACAATGCACATCCCACTCTAGTTGCTAATTTCTTTCATTTCGACGATTTGCTCTGTGGTGAAATATCAACATTGAGCCGCAAGCCCACAATCTCCATCTCAGAGCCATGTGCCTGGTAGCATGAGTTGCATGGAAAGCTCCTTTGGTCAGATGCACAGAGTCCATCTCTGAACACTAGGAGCAGTGCACCTCCTATTGACGTCGGCTGATCCCTTTCTGTGCCAGTCCTCACCGTCTCACGCAGCATCCCTACTATGTCATTTAAATCCACTCAATATTTGAACTTTTTAATTCCCAATCTGTTCTAGCATACATCTAGTTTTCCTTATATTATTTCACTTGTGTCTGTCCATGATTGATATCAACAACGGTTGCCACAACTACTATATCCCTCCACAACAATAGTGAGGAATCCATGTTCCTGGCAGAGTTTTGGTCTTCAGCTTATCTTCAAGTCTTTAATTCTTCAATGTGACCAATTATTAACTGTGGTATTTGACGGTTTATTTGGTGCATACTTTGTTACTCACCGAAACTGCATTATGACACTACCATTTTACACCTCCTCTTTCCTTCACTTCAAGGTAAGCATCCCGCCTTTGTTTCTGACCGAAACTGTATTATGACACAGCCATTTTACACCTCCTTTTTCCTTCACTTCAACATAAGCCTCCCAATAAAATGAAAATGCACATATGGCCTAGTTGTGACCAAGAGAAACGGTCTTGCTGGCGTACATACTCACACCAACACACAGATGCAGAAACACCTATATCACGACAGACCAACCAGCACAGGCAAGATGCCTTAGAACAACAAAGACAACGTTTAACAAACCACAGTGCAACATTATCTGAAGATCAGTGGCAGCAAGTCTTGCACCTAGACAGTGAACGAAAAGCAAATTACACACAGAACCTTTCTGAAGAGCAGCGGCAAACTGCCAAACAACAAGAAACATTACGACGGAAAAATTACAGGGATTCCATAACACTGAAAACTCAAAACAAGATATTCCCTTTATATTATGGCGTAGGTAATTCCCCGTTCGTTTAGCATATTGTATGACTATCACGTCACAACAACAAATGTTTAATAACGTCAGAGTTTATTTGCCAGGCCCTGTTTTTACCCATAGCCAGTTGTACACTACATTTTTCCAGAGTTACATCGAAACCCGGGTTAAATGTACAGGTACTTGTGGGTTACACACAGGGTAATATTTTCGCTGACAATAACATTTATGCAACAAATTGTCTGCGGTGGGTTGGCACCCTGCCCAGGATTGGTTCCTGCCTTGTGCCCTGTGTTGGCTGGGATTGGCTCCAGCAGACCCCCGTGACCCTGTGTTTGGATTCAGCGGGTGGAAAAATGGATGGATGGATGGATGCAACAAATTGTGTTTTCTGGCAATTATTATAGACATCCGCTTACTACGTGATGGCCACACTTCACACATACTGACTTACATGTGCCCTGCATTTCCCTTCTTATCCAATATGTTCTGTTAATCTGTTCATGTTACACTTTGTATTGTAAATATTCATACTGTTGCAAGTGACTATAATAACATCCCATACTAATCCGGTGACTATTCTAATACTGAGTCCTCTCACAAGTCACTACTTATTAAAATCTCCTTTCTTACTGTAATGTGTGATGTTCTACTCTCCCTCATCATTATTTCATTAACGCTTTTATTCTTGTAAAATTTTTGCAAGCACGATTTGCTAGTGTGTTTTTTTAAAGTTTGTTCCTTTTCTAGGGTTTTTTCGCTTGTTTTATTTTTTATCATGCATTTGATTTACCTTGTATTGAAACCTGCTAAACGTTCCTTGGGGTTGCATTCCTGAATGCTTTGCAAATGGTGTGTACTTTACAACTGGCTACATAAAAAAATAGTTTATATATACTTTACATACTTTGGCGACTCGTCTTCCCACCAGGGAAACGTCCCCTTTAGATTTTTTGCAAGAAGCTGCCATTTATATCCATTTCCAGTCATCAATAATGAAATAAATCTAAGTTCACTATTGTGCACAAAGAGGCAATCACCTTTAGAAGTTTAGCAAAATCACATGACAACTGCATGTAAAGGGGGAAAAGAAGAACACATAATTTACAAGAAATACAGTCATTTTTTTAGAATACAGGCTTTAAAGGACTTATTGTGCAATCAAAGCATTTGTTCAGTTCTTGTTACATAGTTGGAAGTAACTAAAGCAGATGTCCTATAGGTAGATCCTGTTCTAAAGGGTCATTGGTGTTCTGTACGTTTTTGACCTTGTTACACTGGAGTAACTAACCAATAGATGCACCTACATGTTATGACCAATAAGAGGTATCATGGATCAGATAGCAAGAATGTGGATTACTGTGAAATTGGTCAACAAGACAATCATCAAAGCCAGTAACAAATTGTGGTTGAAGCACACAACAACAACAACATTTATTTATATAGCACATTTATATATAGGGCACAAAGCAAGAAATTCTAAAACTAAGCACTTTTTAGCTTCCATTAGCACTAATGTAAAGAGTTTTATAGTAATATAAAAATCATATGCTGGGCACAAAGGCCTAGGCATTACCATCTTTTAACTTTGTTTGACAATCCAATGCTTGGCAACAGGCGGTGATACCATAAACAACATGAAAAGCAGTCAAAATGGCCATGACATCAACAAAACACAAATTGCAACATAACAATGTGATAACCACCAGACTGATAAGAATAAGTAAGAAGAGCAGCAATAAGTTTAACTATCACCAGAACATTCAAAAACTCAGTCTCGCAACTCTAGGTAGCCTCTATTCTAATGTGTTGCCTGAATATTTTGTTTCGTATTTCTCAGCTGGGTTAGCCAGTATGTACACATTTTCCAGGCCTGATACTCATTATCTAAAGTTGTTAACCCCAGTGAAAAGAGGGGAAAACATATAAGAGCACAAGACTTGTACACATCTAAAATAAAGATATGCAACATAATTCCATTACTACTGCAGTGTATTTTTTGGGATTTAGGCATCATCTGACTGCATGCTGTGATGTGATTTATTAGTAACCAGACACCCAGGGCTCACCATCCACACAATTAAACAAAAGAACAGGGATTTGTTTTAAAACTAGACGAGACATGCTGGAGAATTCCTCGAGAATCACTCAGCATGCTGCACTTCGGTGTCATGTGCCAATCTGTTCCTTAGAATTACAGACACAGTGAGCCATCAAATGGATTCTTCTTGGATTTATAGAGAGTGACATTTTTCTAAGGCTCATTGAAGTGGTTCTCCTTGCCTGGATGAAACACTTCCAGCTGGATTCTCTGCGGTAGCTTCTGTGCTGAAGCCTCTCTTCCTCCTACAAATATAAGCAGGCATTCAAAGTAATGAGTCCCGCATCAAGGGGCAAAGTGTACAATGTGTTAAAATAAGATCAATTTTGCCATTGCTGAAGCATGAGGTGAAATGTTCAAGAGCTCACAGTAAGTGTCTCCAGGCCCAGCATGACCATCCGGCTTCAAACTCCATCACCCTGTCAGCATTTCTAAATGAAGAAACCTGAGCTATCCGCAACACAAGAATCTGTGCTTTGGCAAAAGCCTATTAATATGCCAGCAGATGTTAACAAAAACTGCAAATATGAGAAGTGCCAATTACTAGTATTCTGTATGATTTTGACTTTGATCATGGAGAGTGCCATGTGATGTAGGCAAGTACTGTGGGGCAATAGTGATAGTAAAAGGTGCTATACCATAAAACAGAGGCTGATATGCTTATTGATTGGTTGACTGAACACATTCACCCATCTTTCTCATGTTCAATGGTTGCCATTACCACAATTCTTTCATCATTTTTCTCTTCATCCTACTGCAAATTTAACTAACTTTTTAAAGGTCAGTGTCGCTGATTCACCTCACTTGATGCCAAATACCATTTCAGATATTGTTTGTGTGAGTTTACAATATCTCCCCGTACCTGTGAAGCTCCCAAAGGTTCCTTCCCACATTTCAGTGATACACAGCTCAGAAAGACAGACATTTTATAAATTATTAGTCTGCAATAAGTAAGTGGCCCTAGGATGGACCTGTAAAGGGTTAGGTCTTGCCTTGTACCAAGTTTTACTCCTGTATCCAGTATATTAAAATATTTTTGTTTAGTATTGTGTTGTTTCATTATTTCAGCCCTCAAGGGAAAAGAGCACAAGTATTTGTAACAAATAAGAAATTATTAATAGATTCAGACACAAACTTTGTTTGTATATGCAGACTAGCCCCATTATACAAATATATATATATATATATATATATATATATATATATATATATAGTTGCCTGCAAAGGGTGGTCCCGCCACCCAAACCCGACACAGACAGACACAGGACACAAGTTCAGCACACACGCTTTTATTTTTTTCTTTTACCCGTGGCAAACGCCTTCACCTGTTACCCACCTGTACAGCACAGTCACAAGAACAAGCACAGTCCAGCACTAAACACTCTTCATTCTCTCATTTTTTTCTCTCTCTTTTCCTCCACTCCTCCTGGCAAGCTTTATCTTCTCCCACTTGACTTTGGGTCCCCGAGTAGAGGCCGCTGGCTCCTTTTATAAGGCACCCGGAAGTGCTCCAGGTTCTCATTGACCTTCTTCCAGCAACACTTCTGAGTGTGGCGGAAGTGCTGCAACCAGGGGCTCAGCAGTAGCTGCCGCATCCCTAGGCGTCATCCATGGAACCCAGCAAGGCTGCACCAAACTCCATCTCCCATGGAGCCCTGCGATACCAACACAGTATTTGTTTTTCATTTGCTGTTATAACTTAAGTGGGTGTCAACATTGTGTTTCACATATATTTTTATTTAAAAAAGCATAATTTCAGAAGTGGTTTTCATTTTACATATTTTTTGCCCTCAGCACAATTCCTGATTTGTTATTTTCTGTTTTTTTTTCTATAGTCATGTGCATGGTAGTTGTGTTATGATTTTGGTGTATTAAGTAGGAGCAAGGAAAGCATGACATTCAACGGAAACTTAAATAAGCATTGATTTATAAAACAATAAGAAACCTAAGGGAATTCAAACAGAGGTTTGGGAAAATAATACAAAAATAATCCACAAAGGATTATAAAGCCAAGTAACGTAAAAAAAAATCTATAAGGAAAGGAGGGGCAGCTTTGGAGTGCATCTTGGAAGATTCCACCATCCAAGAGTGCTGCTGAATTGTTCACAATGATGCATGCTGCAGACTCCACACTGCATGCTCCATAAGCCAGGTTTCCTTCCCTGGCTTATTTTAGATTCTTTTTTGTCTTTTTGGTTTACTTGGTTCATTGTTTTCCAACATTATTATAATATTGATCTGTTTAGTCATTTTTTGTCTGTTAATTTTATTCTATTTAGTTTTTATTTAGTTTCTGTGTGCTTAGATTTGTTCACTGATGTTCCTTGAATTTTATGGGTGGTTTCCCCCAAAAGGTGGAGTCACCTGTCCATCACCATTGAAGGACCACAAGCATAACCATAAAGGTTTATGGGAAATGCAGTCCCTTGTCATTCATTGAATGTGCTTGGTGGTTTGGCGAGTTCTCGTTTTGTTTATTGATTCTTTGGAGTTACAAGTTTTTGGGAGTTGTACTTCTGTTTTAAGCATTTTTATTTTTCTAAGGACTGCCCTTTAATCAATTTCCATTTACCTCCTTTTTACATTTTGAGTATTTTCTTCTTCTTTTTTTTTGTTAAAAATCCTCAATTGTATAAAAATTCCTTGTGGATTTGTCACTACACCCAGCTGGTGTCCTTACAGGTCTCCCTCTGGAGATATATACTTCAAGCTTTTGCTTCTCTGTGCATTTTCTTTTGAAATTAAAAGCCTGACCTCCATTTTGAGTCCTAGTGAGGCCTTTAGCCTCCCATTTTCCAGGGGTCGGCCTTGCCTTCGGCAAAACCTGTTTTGTGGGCTATTTTTGAAGGCCTTACCCTTTGCTATTTTGTGCAGCCAGAATATTCTTAACATATAAGGGCTGGAAATACAAAATAATCCACTATGAAAAATTAGTCCAACTAATACATGCTAAATCTGTAAGGAAAATAAGGCCAAGAAATACAACAAAATATCTTTAAAACATACAAAAATATCTCCAGGAAAACTTATTAAAGTAACAGGCCATGTCATTCAAATACATTTCAACAAAATACAGTAAGACCTTGAAATGTCAATATTAAATGCATGAAGTAGCTAAAGTTATCAAAAAGGCCTACAACAAGGAAACACCCAAAAAGCAAATGGACTTAAACAAGTTTTAAATTCCAAGGGCAAAGATTAACAAAACCAAAAACACAAACTGGAAAAGGCAAACACCAACCTTATTAAAGAAGAGCAAGAGAGGAAATAATATAAAGGCAGCCCCCATTAGCTGTGCAGCTGAACTGCAGGCACGTCCCACCTCACTTGGCTCAATATAAAGGGGGAAAAGAAGAACAAACAAAATAAACATAAATAGATTAAAATATCATTACAAAATCACTGGTAAGAAAAACAACAAGAAAAATAATTAATGCTTAAAAGAAAAACAAAATGAAAACATTATCATTAGCAGAAATTGTTATGTTTCAGCAAGAGTTTTTTCCTTGGCTTATTTTTATTTTCCTTTTCATTGTTATTTCTGTTTGAAATTTTATTTCTGACTTGTTTTTGTAAATGTTTCTTTTTAATTAATATTGCTTTGTTTAAATATCATTCAGTACTAGGGGGCTTCGCCCCCTGCTCGCTTCACTCGCCAACCCCCCACGCCTGCGCTACTTGCATCTCTTTCACTCTCATATGTGGATTTCACTTTCACCAAACAACAAATCTTTTAATTCTCGCAGATACGCCTCTTCATTGGGAAGAAAAACTACTTTTCCCTGATGGCAACATGAATTAGATGATCTACAAGTCTCTGAGTTAAAGTTTAAAGCTGAACAATATCTAAATACTTCTGTCATATCACCTACGTCTATATATTAGATCTCTTTTCGCTTTTACCTTTTCATTAATATCGCATTGAATTTTGAATCCGTGTTTGGAATTACATCGTGACAACACAACGTATAACTGCCCATGAGCGAATAGCGTTTTTTCTCTCTACAAGAAATGTGTCTGACAATAGCATTCACACAAATGAGAAATGATTGAACCGTGTGCGTGGTTATGTGGGCAGGACTTTTCCAAATATCTTTGCATAACCACCAAACAACAAATCTTTTAATTCTTGCGGATACGCCTCTTCATTGGGAAGAAACACTACTTTTTTCTCTAGTGGCAACACAAATTAGACGATCTACAAGTCTCCAACTTAAAGTTTAAATCCAAACAATATATTCAATCTCTTTTGGCTGTTCTATTATTTCACCGAGTAATAATTTCCATTTGTTTGTGCTACTGCGATCTTTACTATCATTTTTTTGAGAATTTCGAATTTTCGTACTTCAATTATCTCTAACCTGCTCTGCATGTTTACTGCTCCAACGTTTTTCAATTCTTTACAACGTTCTGCTTTGTCATCTACTCTTTGTCTTATTTCTGGACCTGGGCGTCGTTAAATCTCTTGGCACAGACTCGTCTCACGGGATGTGAAAGTGTCTCTCTGAGAAGGATTTTTTTTTATAATAGAGAGATTTATGTATTGTGTATTTATATTTATTGCCTATTTTTTGTTTTCTGCTGGTAGAACAAAATAGGCAGCGGTACCATGTCATTACTGTAAAGGATAACCCCCCCATTAAACCCCCCCACAGGGATAATATTTAAGATGAGGAGAGGAGTATTTTTTCTGACATTCTGGATATGGTTGTTTTTGTTTAAGGTTTTTGTTTGTGAATGTAGGGGTTGGACTTGTTAACCTTTGATTGATTTTTCAGACAAACCCTTTTTTCTTTTTCCTTGTTTGATTACTCATCATTTAAAAAAAAAAAAATTAAACAATTCCTTAAATTGGAGTAGTATTTTCTTTTGACTCAAGCCTGAGGTTTATAGTCATCTTATCCCTGTAAGGACATTTTTGTGTATTTTGCGCATTTAGAGTATTGTATTTGGAATATTTTTAACTGTTAAAGCTTGAATCCCATTTTGAGTTGGTGCAGGCCTTGAAACCTGCCTTTGGAGACTGGAGTTGGGATGCCTAGAGTAAAGTATGTTTCTAAAGGCTGACCAGAAAAGTCTGGTCACAACACAAGTATTATAGCACTTTACAAAAATTTACAAAATAGGCAGGTAATTATTGGAAACACTGAAGTGGAACAATAGCTAAACCATGACTTCAAGTAGCGGAAGAGATGACACAATGAGTTTTTTGACAATCTGCTGAAAATAATGAATCAATTAACCAGGCAAATTACACAAAATTAAGATTTGGAAAGTGATGTCAAAATTAAAATTTGAGATGTTGCTGCTACCAAAACATGCAGCATATCTATAAGCCATAAACTTGATGCAATCATTTTCAGGTAAAAAATCTGGATATCTTCCCATTAACAAACATATTTTTAACTTGAAGACAATTTGGGATTGCCAATGCACCTAACCTGCATGTCTTTGAACTGTGGGAGGAAACCAGAGCACCTAGAGGAAACCCACACAGACACGGGGAGAACATGCAAACTCCATGCAGGGAGGACCCAGGAAGCGAACCCAGGCCTCCTAACTGTGAGGTAGCAGCACTACCACTGTACATTAGTATATCCTGCAAGAATAATTTCACAGAATGAAACCTAATTAAATTTGGATGTCTTCATTGTCCTGTTTAGGGCTTTAGGGTTAAACTAGCAATCAGCCAGCCTATCCAAACCACTGATACCCTTTGCCCACTCTCTAACTCACCTAAACAACCCACCTGCCTGTGTTTATATTGAGAAATCAAATCTAATGAGAATTTCTTAAATGTCACTTGCCTTCCTTTTGTGTGAAACTGAAGTCAATATCATAAGCATTCTTTTTTAATCAAATCATTAGATTACTGATCTTATTAAATTATTATCCCAGTGTCTTTATTAATTTATTGATAACTAGCTGATTACCCAGTGGCTTCGCTCACTGAGTGCAAGGGAAAAAAATAAAATGTAGTATTTATATTTATTTATGTAGTATTTTAATAAAAGAATATGAAGAACATATAAGAAGCATATAAATTATTAAACAGTAAAACATTTCCATATGAGAATTTGAATGATATATAAGAAGTGTATAAATTATTAAACAGTAAAACATTAACATTTAAGAAGTAAAGATACATTGAGTGCTACTGCAGTGGTTTCGGGTAAACTACCTACTTGACAACGTAAAATTATTCTGAGAAATGTGGCCATTGCCCTTTTGTGCTTAACGGGCAGAAGGTCCAAACAATTCCCAAGTCCAATACTTTACATGAAGAGGTCGGTACATATTCTTAGATGTAAACCCTCCATCTTCTTAAAAGAATTGATCACAAAAGCAATCTTGAATGTTGTGGAGTTTTAGTGACCCCAACTCACCTTAAGGGACAGTAAGTAGTCGTGCAGCGCAATTTACCAAGAGAGTCACGCTTTGATGGCGCCGATTACACTAATTCGTAAAGATTTCCACTCTCCCAGGAGCCGACGGGGCACTTGAAGTGTCACAAACAGTGCAAGAAGAGAGGACGCTGCCCGAAACTGCGAAGCTCTCGACCCGGCGGAGCAGCCCGACATTCTGCACCTCCCAGCGTCCACTTTGTTGTCACGACCCCTTGCCGCTGAAGGCGGTCTCGTCTTCACATTGTTTACAGCTCGGCACAGTTAAAAAGTAGAAAGATGCAAAGCTGTTTTCTTCATCTTTTCTACTATTAAGTACTGCCAATTAAAAAAAAAGTTAAAATGTGGCAGTTTCCGTTGCAGTCACTTAGACGAATAAATAAAACTTCTCTGTGAGAACGTGCCTGGCAGCAGACGAGAGAGGAGGGTGACGGGGGGCACACTTCTATGGGATAGATCGGCATGTTTGTGTTTACTTCTTTTCAATATCAGTAAAATAACTCTCACACAAATAATAACAATTCGTAAAGATGATATAAAAATGGTGTCCACAAACGAAGTGATTAGTTCCTGTATTATATGTTCTGTGATCATACGTAATTTCCGTTTCGCATGGTCATACGCAATTTCCGTTTCAAACACGAAAAGAATTTTATATATATAGATGTCAATTCCTGGAAAATCAACAAAGAAATTAAGAATGTGCATGTGCTGATCATTTTATTCCAGTTCAGTAGTACTAGGGTGTTGTACTGTGTTAGGTATAATTTTGCTTGACTTCTCACTACATTCATAATGGTCAACATGGTACAACACCTTAGTACTACAGACGTATAAGACACCGAAATGTACTACTACATGGAACTGAAGACCCGGTAGAATAAACTGGCACACATGGACAGCGACATATCTTCTTAACGAAATGCAAAAAGGAAGATCTTATCCCAAAAGGCATCATGATAAGGAATCCAACCATTCACACTTATAATACTCGGTTTGCAGAGCAACTTTGTTGTAGGACTTCTGCAAGGATAAGAAACCACTTAATCAAAATTTTCTATGACATTAAGAAGAACACGCAAGGAGAGATCCAAGACCTTACCCTACTCCTCAGAAATGATAGGCAGGAGATGGTAAAGGAGCTACATCTACAGTATAATACAAAAGAACCAGAAACTCTTCATTGTCAACAAAAAGACTGTGAAAGAAAGCTGGACACTTCATAGGAAAAAACAAAGAGCAACAGACCTGCATTGGTAATCTTTCATCATACACACCAAATGAAGCAGAGATTTCAGTACTTACAAAGGGACTCTTATGTCCTGCAAAGCCCACTGACAACATCAGACATTGCAGTGATATGGAAGAATTCTTCAGAAAACTCAGACTTAAAGAATTTTTCCACAAGAAAGAAAACAGTGACACACAGGAACCAACAACAAGCAGTTACAAGAACCCCACTAATAAATCCACATGGACACCAGCAGCTGGCAGAAACTCCACTTTTGTTAGTTAGCCAATAAAAGGTGTCATTCCAGTTCAGCTATATTATAATCTGTATGCTGCTTTAGCTATACAAGCCAGACTATTTTGAAGGTCGCTATGCCATAAATCTTTGAAAATTAGACCATGGAAGAGCACAGCATTTTACTTCTTACATAGTTCCCTTATTTTAAAGTTCAGCTCTATTACACAGTATATAGCACTTAGCTTTGCTGCTGCACAGATTGAGCGTCCTGGATTTTGAATCTCATAGCCAGCTCTAGTTTGTGAAGTTATAATTGTTCCTTCTGAGTTTTAATTTTTCCTTGTAACACCAGGTGCCCTGGATCTCTTGTCACATTCCCAAACACATGAAGGCTTGGATGACAAATCCAAATTGGCCCAGTGTCAGTGTGTTGTGTGCTTGAGCTGGCTCTGTGTCTTGTCCACTGCTGTTTCCTACCTTGTACCCAGTGCTGCCAGGACAGGTTTCAACTCCTCCACAACCCTGACTTGGATTAAGCAGATTTGTATATTATGTCTATAGCACGAATGGGGAGTGGTAAAAAAAAGTTAAGGAATATTTTGTGAACTTGGAAAATTTTATTCTAATTATTCTTCACTACTGTATTTAAGTTCTTAAAGGAAATTTCACAAACCTTCATGCAGTAAGGCTTTGTTGTACACAGAGTGACAGGTAGATTGATTCTTGTCTTTTTTAAAGGATGTTTAAATGTGCTTAAGGTTGTTCATCATTTATTTTAAGTGCACAGTGAAGGCACTCAAAATCTCCGCTATAGTTGCATGTGTGGCAAATATGGACTTTCTACTAATGTAAAAAGGGACAAGGAAAGTCAGAGAACCACATTTAATTGGTGAAATTTGAAATCACATTTATGGATTAAAGCAAATGAAAGCATTTACAATTTATTTAATCTCAGTTACATTTTGATACAGTCCATTGTGCTGCAAGAATCACTAACCAACTGTGATGCTAACCTGGGTGGATTAAATTTACCTAGAATTAAATGTATACCTACAGCATCTGTTCAGTTCTTGTCACTTGCATAACATCTTTATCACTAGCTGTCACTAGACCACCAGAGCACACATATGCACAATGTTGCACAGAACGCAGCAAGCAATATCTTTACAAAATATAGCTATAATTATTATTATTTTTTGGTAAGCTCCCATAAATATAATAGAAGCTATCATATAACACTGTGCATATGTGCTTATTGTAACGGACAGCTGGGACCTTGCCGAACCGGGACGCCTGGAGAATGGAAGGACCAGGAGAGAAACAATATCTTCCAGAGCTTGGAAGCTCAACCCGTTTGAGGCCCGTGGCCACTACCAGGGGGCAACTGGACAGTTTTTAAACCTTGGACTGCAGCACTTCCACCACACCAGGAAGTGCTACAGGAATGTCGTCAACGAGCACATGGAGCACATCCGGGTGCAACATAAAAGGAGCCACCTCATTCCGTTCTGGGAGCCAGAGTTGGGAGGCAGAGGACAGAGCTTGTGAGAGAGGAGTGGTGGCAGCAGAAAAGAGACAAAAAGAAAGGACAAAGAAGAAAAGATAAGGACTGTGAGCTTATTGTTGCTGGTTTGTGCACTGTGTGCTGGGAAAGGCAAAATAAAAGCATGTGGTTTTGGACTTGTGAGTCTGAGTCTCCGTCTGTGGCTGGGCTGATCTCCACATTATCAAATATGGAATTGTTGAATAACCTGCTTTACTTCTTCATAAACAGTCCAGAACTGTCCTCTAGACTCCCTTTGCTGCAGAGTAGGGTGAACCCAATATCTGTGCTCACAATGCTAATGACACCTCTTCTTCAGTACTGTGATCACCAGAATTAAAAGCTCCAAAGTTATAGAAGACATTCTGAAGACACAACAATCACATTGTACCACTAGAACATCTCACAGCCCACAAAATGATGACAGGCTAAACACATCATTGAAAACACTTGTAAAATGCAAGGGCGGCACAATGGCACAGTGGTAAGGAGTAAGGAGACCTGGGTTCGCTTCCTGGGTCCTCCCTGCGTGGAGTTTGCATGTTCTCCCTGTGTCTGCTTGGGTTTCCTCCCACAGTCCAAAGACATGCAGGTTAGGTCCATTGATGATCCTAAATTGTCCCTAGTGTGTGCTTGGTGTGTGGGTGTGTTTGTCCTTATGTGGGCTGGCGCCCTGCCAGGGACTTGTTCCTGCCTTGCGCCCTCTGTTGGCTGGCATTGGCTCCAGCAGACCCCCGTGAACCTGTGTTAGGATATAGCAGTTTGGATAATGGATGGATGGATGTAAAATGCAATTAAAAGGCCATACAAATACCTGAAATTTACACCACTGAAGTGTGAATGAGACCTTGGAGTATGGTGGGCAAAAAATGTTACTTTGGAAAGTGTGTGAGATAACTAATAAGTTTCAAAAGCTTTGACAGACATGCTTATCTAAAGTATCATAAATCCAAGGCAGCAATTTCATTAACAAATATTTAAAATTTCTAGTCTATTTTAACTGCTAGTATAAGGTGTGTGCTTTCTGCTTTTGTAAGACATTTTGAGGAAAGCGATTACTTTGTTCTTTTATTCATTTTCAGATCTATGTTTTTATAGTATAGGGAAAAGTATAAAATCTCAAATACTTAATCTTATTGTGTTAATTCACAAATAGATATTATATCTAAACACAGTATGGAAGGTGTTTGGATGTGAATTCAGTTGTGCTTTGGTTAACAGTTCACACTTAATCTCATTCCTTCTTTCTTACAGCAAAAAATATAGCAGAGATTTCCTTAATATTGTATTCATTTTCAGTTAAGTGAATAGTGTTTTTTTAACATAACTTTGTTAAAAACAACATGAAATAAACTGGGATGACAATGCATGCAAGTCAAAAGACAATAGTCATTTTTAATTTTTTTACCTACAGGATATATAAGTTCTGGAACATGGCACATTTAGTTTATTTTACAATAAGTTATTCAGTGAAAAAAATGTGACGAATGGCAATTTAAAAATTATGTAATGAACCATTTATACAAAATCATAAAGGAGACACATAGTGAGTGAATAAAATACAGTGGTGTGAAAAACTATTTGCCTCCTTCCTGATTTCTGATTCTTTTGCATGTTTGTCACACAAAATGTTTCTGATCATCAAACACATGTAACCATTAGTCAAATATAACACAAGTAAACACAAAATGCAGTTTTTAAATGATGGTTTTTATTATTTAGGGAGAAAAAAAAATCCAAACCTACATGGCCCTGTGTGAAAAAGTAATTGCCCCCTGAACCTAATAACTGGTTGGGCCACCCTTAGCAGCAATAACTGCAATCAAGCATTTGCGATAACTTGCAATGAGTCTTTTACAGCGCTCTGGAGGAATTTTGGCCCACTCATCTTTGCAGAATTGTTGTAATTCAGCTTTATTTGAGGGTTTTCTAGCATGAACCGCCTTTTTAAGGTCATGCCATAGCATCTCAATTGGATTCAGGTCAGGACTTTGACTAGGCCACTCCAAAGTCTTCATTTTGTTTTTCTTCAGCCATTCAGAGGTGGATTTGCTGGTGTGTTTTGGGTCATTGTCCTGTTGCAGCACCCAAGATCGCTTCAGCTTGAGTTGACGAACAGATGGCCGGACATTCTCCTTCAGGATTTTTTGGTAGACAGTAGAATTCATGGTTCCATCTATCACAGCAAGCCTTCCAGGTCCTGAAGCAGCAAAACAACCCCAGACCATCACACTACCACCACCATATTTTACTGTTGGTATGATGTTCTTTTTCTGAAATGCTGTGTTCCTTTTACGCCAGATGTAACGGGACATTTGCCTTCCAAAAAGTTCAACTTTTGTCTCATCAGTCCACAAGGTATTTTCCCAAAAGTCTTGGCAATCATTGAGATGTTTCTTAGCAAAATTGAGACGAGCCCTAATGTTCTTTTTGCTTAACAGTGGTTTGCGTCTTGGAAATCTGCCATGCAGGCCGTTTTTGCCCAGTCTCTTTCTTATGGTGGAGTCGTGAACACTGACCTTAATTGAGGCAAGTGAGGCCTGCAGTTCTTTAGACGTTGTCCTGGGGTCTTTTGTGACCTCTCGGATGAGTCGTCTCTGCGCTCTTGGGGTAATTTTGGTCGGCCAGCCACTCCTGGGAAGGTTTACCACTGTTCCATGTTTTTGCCATTTGTGGATAATGGCTCTCACTGTGGTTCGCTGGAGTCCCAAAGCTTTAGAAATGGCTTTATAACCTTTACCAGACTGATAGATCTCAATTACTTCTGTTCTCATTTGTTCCTGAATTTCTTTGGATCTTGGCATGATGTCTAGCTTTTGAGGTGCTTTTGGTCTACTTCTCTGTGTCAGGCAGCTCCTATTTAAGTGATTTCTTGATTGAAACAGGTGTGGCAGTAATCAGGCCTGGGGGTGGCTACGGAAATTGAACTCAGGTGTGATACACCACAGTTAGGTTATGTTTTAACAAGGGGGCAATTACTTTTTCACACAGGGCCATGTAGGTTTGGATTTTTTTTCTCCCTAAATAATAAAAACCATCATTTAAAAACTGCATTTTGTGTTTACTTGTGTTATATTTGACTAATGGTTACATGTGTTTGATGATCAGAAACATTTTGTGTGACAAACATGCAAAAGAATCAGAAATCAGGAAGGGGGCAAATAGTTTTTCACACCACTGTATGTTGATGATTAATTGAAGCCATATTAAGTAATGTGGAGTAAGTTAAAATAATCAAATGCCACTAAAAAACATCCAAAACCGAGTAGACATTCATGTTTAGTGGAATGCAGCGGGTGCTTACTTGTAGCCAAATGCCAAGTTCAGCTCAGTGTCATCAGTAATTAACAGTCAAGATTTTATAGAGATCAAATTCTCAAAGTGACTGTAAACCTGAATGTTGAAGTGTCCCCTGGAAAGACATCAGAAGCCAAAACAAAAGTGAAAACAAGATTACCTTTTTTCCTCACACATTACATTGTAGAGATGGATTTGCAATAGTGATAAATCCTTAGTCAATTAATGAGGTCCTCTTCAACTCTGAAATAAAAATTACCTTTATTGTCAATTCAAATGTGCTAGCTATTAGCTTGACATTTACACTACTGTTATGATCTACTGGGTTATCAAAATCTCAAAGAATGGGGTTTAGAGGCCACCTAACAAAAACTCTAGAAGCAGACCAAAAAGGTCAACAAAAAGGTTTTTACACCCTAAAACCCAGAATTAGGACAGATAAAACAATAAAAAATGAATCTTAAGAGTTCTCTTAAAATTTTAAAGATGTATTACAGGGACTTAAAAGACTAGAAAAGAAAAGAAACAGGAGCAATAAATAAATAAATAAATAAATAAATAAATAAATAAAAGAAAAACAAACAAAAATGTTAAAAGACAAACCTAGATGAAAGGTGAACAATTCCACAATCCTAAGAACAGTACATTTAAATGAGAGAAGGAATTCAATAACCAAATCCAAAACTGTCCAAAATCCACAAAAATGAATAATTCAGAAGGACAACAACATAACTCTTTCCCTCATCACTGATAGCCTGGCTTAGACAGGAATTTGGCTCCAGGTTCTCTGCAATAAAATAGAGCAAACATGCTGGCAGGAAAGCACAATTTAATAATCTTTGACCTGTAAGCAGTATTCAAATAGACAGTCCTGTAAACAGAAGCAAAATACAATGTGAACGCTATACAAGCAGGCCCTGCTAGATGTTTAGTTTTTCTTGGTGGCTTATTTCTTGCATGGCATGAAGTGTCAGCAGTAACTCAGAGCATTCTTGGTTTGACCTCCTCCCTCTTTCTTTGTTGTCTTCCCTTTCTTCTGCTTTTTCTGATTTTATAAAGTTACTTGCCTTTATCCAAAGTTCATACAACTAAAACAATGTTTTTAAATTAGCATTAGCATTGCTTCTCACTTCATAAATGGTAGCCAACAGCGCGGCAGGTTTCTATGATTTAGAAACAGCTTTTCAAACCATATGTGCATTATGTTAGCAGTTCTGCATTATACTTTTGATTTAAAATGGTCTCATATCCCATATTAGCAAAAACATGTATAGCCAAACAACATTTTTGACCAGTGATTTTCAACTGGTGTGGCGTGAGAGGTCCACAGGTATGCTACAAGATTTTTTTAGAACAAATTAATTAAAGACTTCTTTAAAGAAATACAATGCAAAAGAAGTATGTGATGCAAATTTTATACCATGTTATATGATTTATATATCATTTTAATAATATACATATACTATATGTGAAATATAAAGCAATAAATGTATAATTTCATGCATATATAACCAGTTTACATGTCCCAACTTGTTAAAAATGTATATGCTAAAAATAATTTTGTATAATCAATTCATGTGAACATTTATTTCAATAATATACACGTTATGTTTATGATGCATGCGTATCGTGCTGTGTAATTATTCCAATGCGTCTTATTGTTGAGCACATCTAGTGTCACTATTTATCGCCCATGATCGCACATAAACACCTATAATACTAATAATAATAATAATTCTTTACATTTATATAGAGCTTTTCTCACTAATCAAAGTGCTGTGCAAACAGCACACATGGTGGACACAAACCTGTCATTGCCTTACTGCAAGGCAGCAGCACTACCACTGCACCACTTGCTCATAATACAATTAAAGGCACTGGATAGTTTTGAAGATTATTTTTTTTTTATTATAAGGTATCATAACTAAATAGTTTAAAAGAATTTTTTAAAAGCCACTTTGAAGCAAAAAGAGTATTGTAAGAGCCATTTGTTAGTTATTTACGTTATATTAAGTTGATAGAAGTATTTTCTTAGTTATGTTAAATGTTTGCCTATGTATTGTTGCATAGAATATGGGAGGTCCTATTACAACCTCCACAAGCTGAACTGAAATAGAATATTCTATTTCTTGTCCCTCTGACTACAGAGTAGTCTCAGTTAGTGATTTGCCTTGGATGGAGGGCACACAGTTTCAAACCGTGCTCCGTTGTACGTAACGTAACATACTCAATTGAACATGCAGTGCCATACATATGGAACGTACTGAATGTAGAGAAGTAACTCATCTTTAAGTATAGAAAACAACTGAAGTTTAACAAGAAAAAGCTAAGTTTAAAGAAGAAGCATTTTTCCCTTTTTTGCCTTTTTATTCTGCATGTTTAACAACTTTTTTCTCTATTCTTTGGTGAGCTGTTTGCTTTAAATTTTCACTAAACCTTTTTTAAAACAAACATTTTTAGACTGAGGAATTTCTTTTGGTACCCGTTTAACTCGTGCTTGATCCTGCCTTACCTACTTAGCAGCTACAGGTAGGTAATTATTATGATTTTTTTTTTTTTGTAAAACAATTAAAATTATATCTTTTTTGTCTAATTGGCAAATATCTTTGTATATAATATGCTACCATGGCTGTTCATTTGTCTTTCCAGGATTTTAAATCACGTGTAGCTCGCAAACAGTTTGAACTATTGACCTAAAATTTGGTACACATACAGTATACTACGTGACGTCTACTATTCACTTTCAGGGTGATTATTGACCTCCAATGTTATTCCTCTTTTTATATTTATTTTATTGTAGAATCAACTCTTGGCAGCGGCCTGCAGGCATACCAGCGCCATTCTCATTCCTACCACCTTCGTCGTCACTTTCTCTACCTCTTCATATCTTAAATTATTCTTGAGACAGATTGAAGACTTAAATGCCAGCTTAAGTGAAAAATTAAGGAAAACGTACTAAGTAATTGCAACACAAACAATGACTTAATCAGGTTTAACGCGAAAAGATGCTAACGAATGAAGAGAAGAAGCAGGCTGCTAGGGTGGAGAAAAGAAGAGCTGCTCAGGAAGCAGCAAGCGCATCAACCTCTGAGGAAACGAATGCTAAACGTATAGAGAAAGAGTATGAATGTTCAAGTCAAGTGTATTCACTGCATGTTATTGTGCAGTGCGCCGTTACTGGTTGTAGTATACTTTTTGGTGTGCCACAGAATTTTAGTAATTAGTTTATGTGTGCCATGGGATGAAAAACGTTGAAAATTGCTGCCTTAAACTTACAATGTCGCAAAACCTATTACACTTTCTGCTTAAACTGAATATCAAAATATTCAGGTAATTCTTAAGCAAACACAAAAATATTAATGGACAAAGTACAGCTTTCAGTAGCCAAGTAACAAGCTGTTTTAACATAGAGAAAATGAATAAAGTGTCTTTGTAAAAGTCCACCTGTTAAATTTTACAAGAAAAATTCTGCTGCATTATCCAACACCAATGTTTTTGCAGCTCACAAACAAGATGAATAAATAACGATCTTATTTTAAAAAATTGCTATGTCACTAACAGTGGGCAAAATTAAGAAGTGACCTTAATGAATTTTATATTCCAAAAATGATGCTTTTTTTCTGCAATTAAAAATCCTCACCATTTTATAAAGAATCTTCATTTGTATCATACAAGTAGATGAGGGGGTGACTGTAAGAACACTCAGAAAAGGTTTATCTGCTGCACAATAATGCATTCAGTAAAGGATATATCTGTACTGGGACAGCATCCAAAAATGGTGAAGTGTCAGCCTCAATTTACTTATGAAACAGAGTCATAAATCATCATTTTGGGTTTGGAGATATTTTATCTTCTTTTTCAGCATGCTATGACAAAGGCTATTATTGTGTAGTATTCTTGACATTATTGATTAATGCACTTGTTCCCGTCCCTTGAAATCTAGAGTTCTGTTAAATTTATTCCTCTTCTAACTTGTTGGTTGCTGAGTTCTAAGAGATACACTGCACTTTTTTCAGGCAGGGTCTGGCTGACATGACTTCCATTACATCTAACAATGGTCACTGGATTCTTTTTGCATTCTTCTTCCAACCTATGTCTTTTAACTTTGTTCATTCTTGAATTTTGGAGAAGGCTCTTCTTTATCATTTTATCTACCTGATTGCAAACACTCATGAAAACAAGTGTACTGTCTGGAGATGGACACTTACATAGCACACAGAAGCTGGCAGATTAGCTAATTGTCGGGCTTCTTCAGGTATTGTTTGTACCTTAATTAGCTCTAATAGAACAGAGGAGTTAAATACTTCATTCAGCACATTTCTATTTTACTTCATTCTATGTATCTGTACACTTTCTTACCTTTGTTTTTGTTTTGAACTGTGTAGAGTATCAATGGATATTTAAAGATAAGATTTTGGACAGAATCTAGCCATCCAGGTATTTTCTAAACACACTTATTTCAGCACAGAGTTGCAGAAATTTGTAGTCTATTAAAGAAGCAATGTGTGGAAGATAGGAAACAACTGCAGATGGGATGTCAGTCCACAGCAAGACATGTTCACACTTGTGACAAACGTGCTAGTACAACCCTAACGTTTAATCAAACATGAAACACTTTAGGATATGGGAACTTGAGATCATATAGAAAACCTACAAACACCTGGGCAGAATGGACATACTGTATGGTCAGTGACTTGGTGAAGCAAACCTAAGGCACCATGCTGCCCTGAAAGAAAAAATCGGGAGTGGTCTCCCCTAGACTTTCTTGTATACTCAGATATGGTGATGGATATCTGAGGAGTAAACCACAAGAAAATGACTATATTTTTATATTATGAAAATTTAACAACCATCAACAACAAATCAAATCAATAATATATTGAACAATTATTATAAAAGTAAAGTTAAATACATTGGACTCTGCAGCTGCAGGAATAAAAAAGTACCACTTCTGGTTAGCAGAAGTAGCTCAAAAGTTGATAGAAATCTACGTTTTGTACCTAATTTTTGTATGCAAAATTTGGTTGAGACCTAAGCGTACTCAAGTTATCATGTTTACATACACACACACACACAGACATAATTCCACAAATGGTATTTTCGGACTCAGGGAGGTATAAAACGTTAAGATTCATCAAAATCTCGAAATCAAATTTTTGGACGATTAAAATACTTTCCCTACGAGAAAGTAATTCGGATTCAGGGAGGTCTAAAATGTCAAGATTCATAAAAATCTCGGGGTCATATTTTTGGACGATTACAATACTTTCCCTATACTTCATATACGAGAAAGTAAAAACAAAAAAAAGAGAAAATCGTGAGTGGGTCCGAGTTATCAATTATTGCATCCATCCTTTATTTTTTTCTTTGTACTTGCCTGCAATAAAACAGATGTTACCAGCTATTTTCTCGCACAGAGCTTAGATTGTACAGGTGTTCGTTCTGTCTGATGTGTTAGAAAATATTCAAGCAGAATTTAATAGAATTTTAAATTCAGATCTAGATGGTCCTCTGATTGCATTAAATTCAGAAGGTATTCAGACCATATTACTTTCTATACACTTTATTGTGTCATTGATTTAATTTTAATAATTAAATTTGCCATTTTTGACCATTACTCAATAACTCATAATGACAAAATGAAAGCATTTTTTCAGAAAGGCTTGACAATTTATTAAAAATCAAAAACTGCAATCTCCCTTTTATGCAACTATTCAGACCCTTTGCTGTGGACCAGATTGTGGCCAAGTTCATCCTGTGTGATCTAATTCACCTTGAAATGATTCTGGAACTTGACTGGAGTCCACATGTGGTAAACTGAACGTAGTAGACATTGTTTAGAATGGCACACACCTGTATATAGGATGTCTCACAGAAGTCTAAATATGTCTCTGTCGACCTCTGCGATAAAATTGTGGTGAGGCATAGATCATTTCTGAAGCTTAAAGCGTTCCCAGGAGCAAAATGGCCTCGAAAATTCTGAAATGGAAGAAGTTTACGACCATCCGGCCAAACTAAGTAACTGGGCAAGAAGGGTCTTGGTCAGAGTGGTCAGCAAGAATCCAGTGGTCACTCTAAGATAGCTTCAGTAGTCCTCTGCTGAGATGGGAGAAGCCATCTAAAGGATGACCACCTTAGTATGCAGTACAGCAACCAGGTGTATTTGTTAGAGTGGCTAGACACAAGCTACTCTTGAGTAAAATGCACATGACAGTTTAAAGTAGAGCATGAGGAAAAAAAACTCTGGTATGATGAGGTTAAAATGTAACTCCTTTTGGGCAGAACTCCAAGCACTCTGGTGAAGACAAGGCTCTACTCATCACCTGCCTAACAACATCCTTACAGGGTTGCTTCTCAGCAGCAGGGACAGAGAAAGTGGTCATAACTGAGAGAAGAATGAATGCACCCAAATAGCAAGAGGCCTTTGAACAAAACCTGCGCGAAGTGGACACCACCTCAGGCTGAGGGAGAGTTCATCGTTCAGCACAACAATGACCCAAAACATACAGCACTAGAATGGCCTGGGAAATAGTGTCTGACTGTCCTTGAGTGGCCCAGAAAAAGCCCAGAGTTAAACTCCAGAGAACATTGGTGGAGAGAGCTGAAGATGGCATCCTTTTTAATGGAGCTTGAGAGGATCTGCAAAGAAAAATGGGATAAACTGGCCAAATGCAGGTATGCAAAGCTTGTAGAGACTTATCCAAGAATACTGGAAGCTGTAATTGCGGCCAAAGGAGCTTCTACAAAGTACTGAACTAAGGATGTAAATACTTACATGAATGAGAGTTTTCAGTTTTTCATTTTTAATAAATTTACACACTTTTCTGAAAATATGTTTTCATTTTGTTATTGTAGGTTATTAAGTGTAGACAGATAGGCATAAATGGCAAATGTATTCATTTAAATTTAAATATACAACACAATAAAGTGTGGAAAAAGTAAAGGGGCCTGAATACTTTCTGAATCCACTGTATGTCTAATGTTAGAAGTAATTAAATGTAAACATTGTTTTGATTACATTTTTTGCACTTGGTGTGACATGTTCGACAGATTAAATCAATCAGATAATAACATTGCATTTAATTTACGCAAACACTTGACACAATGTGCATGTTAACGACTCTTGTTTCTTCATTATCCTTATTTGACTAATCTATTCAGGGTCGGAGAGAGCTGGAGCCCACCCAGAGAGCCAAGAAAGCAATAAAAAACATTCTTTTATCAGTGATTATGGGGGTTAAAGCCAAATATTCTCTGTTCTATTCTACACTCTGTGAATTTCAAAACCACTAACCTAAAAGACCAGTCCTTATGCTGAGAGGTTTCTACAAAATGCACACTGTCTTGACACTTTTTTTTATTGCTCGGGAGCTGCATTTTCCTTTTTACATATTTAGCACCTAAAATTAATATGATTAGAAAAAAAATTCTATGCAATGCCAATGGCAAACTCAGATGTGAAGATTATCAAAGGCAAAGATTCTGATGTGTTACACAAAGGAACTGTGTCTTAAACCATATAATTTTTATTTCTGTAATTGTTTTACTAGTGCGGATTTTGGTATAGCATATAATACATGTTTTAGCTTGGATTTTGACACAGATCCTATAATTATCACTAGTTATTTTTAGTACATTTTAATGAGTCTTGAAAGACAAAAATGGAATTACTGGTTTTAATTGTGCACATTCTTTTTGCTAGAGGAGCTGAAGATGTAGGGTTCTGATATCTAGCAAAGTCCCCAATGATGATAATGTACATTATTATATTGCTCCCAAAATATGGACTTATGAACAGCAAACAAAAAACATTTTTATTGCTCAATTTAAAATGTTTCAAATGTTGCTCATGCTTACTCTTCACTGCAGCATCAACATACTGCATTTATTTATTTG
Source organism: Polypterus bichir lapradei (assembly GCA_026402145.1). Lineage (NCBI taxonomy): Eukaryota > Metazoa > Chordata > Cladistia > Polypteriformes > Polypteridae > Polypterus > Polypterus bichir. The sequence goes on along the minus strand of JANRMT010062861.1, from coordinate 47,412,478 downwards.
TCTATTCATTTATCTTTATTCTACTAGGCAAGAAGTTGCAGAAATGTACGTGTAAGAAGTTACATTTCAAGCTTTGGGGACATGGCAAGTAATTTCAGCTGCATCACCCTGTTCCCCCAAAACACTTCACACAGCCTGATCTGAAATCCCAACAAGATAAACAGAAAAAGCCGAAAGTACACAATTAAGAGGTATAGCCCTGTTGTAGTATGGGTACCAAGTAGAGCCCGAGAACAAAGCAGTCCAAAGTAATTAACCTGTTATTTTCGATTAGCATTGGATTGTTTTAAAGGTGATATTACTTGGGCATTTTTATGTGCCTTCTTGATTTATGTTAATTAAAATTAATATTTTGTGGAGTTCAGGTGAACCCATTTTATAACTGGTAGCATCAGGTTAAAACATCTTCTTTTTGCTGAATCCTTATTGCTCAAATTAATAATTCATATAAAATTCATTAAGCAGATTTTCGTCATACTATGCACAAAGAAGTAACCTGCAAATGATGGGATACACACTGACATTACCTTCATGAAACATGCGTCCGTTGTGATGATTTATATAGTGTTGGCAAACACCTCTGGCATATGGATGGAATGGTCTATTGGTTTTGGTGCATTGCTTACAGAGCTTTTAACTCAACAGCTGAATTGTTCATTTCACTGGAGCTCCTGCAGTGGAGATATTGTTGTACGAATCTGTCAGTTTCAAGAAGTATGTGCAAATGTATTGTACAAGCAAATAATTGATTTTCTGTTTGTGCGTGTGTGTCTTATATTACTGTCACTATTCTCAGGAGACAACCAAGTAACACCTCAGGAGATGATCACAGATTTCAGGAAACTGTCACCTGCTCACCTATCACTTGCTATAAATGGCTCAGGAGTTGGAATGACAGAGTCATTTAAGTTTCTGTGGTGTGCTGTGCTGTCGCATAACCTTAAGTGGGACAATAACATCACAAGCATTATTAAGAAAGGCCATCAGAGAATGTTCTTTTTGCATCAGCTAAGGAAATGAAATCTCCCTCAAGCAATATCAGTCCAGTTCTAGAAACAACCCTACAAGCTGATCCTCCAACTTGTAAGGTAAAATTTGGGGTTAGTGGCAGGATTGTCACTTCCACCACCGTAAAAAAAAACTCACATTGTTCCAGTGTGGTGCAGAGGTGTCACCCTATGCATTTGGGTCCCAATCCAGGTTGCTCATTGTGTGGCGGGTACAGCAACGTGTTATCAGTGCATGTTCCCAACCTCTACACAGCCATCATCTGACCTCATCTGTAACTGTCTGGTTTGGTGCTGCCTCTGTACAGGCTAAGGCCAATCTGCAATGCATCATTAAAGCATGTGAAAGGATCATTTGCTGTAATTTACCATACACTGATGTTCTGTATGAGTCCAGGGTAAGGAACTGGGTTGAAAAGACCATTGGTTATTCTGATTCGACTCATCCAGGGCATCATCTGTTCCAAAGACCTCCCTCCAACAAATACGTGAACGTGGACAATAAAGTGAATTCTGATTCTGATTCTGAAGTAGGAACACTAATATGCTATGTATTCATGACAATAAACTTGAACTTAACAAACAGAGTTTCAATAATTTAGAATTTTTTATTTCTGTTATGTAGATAAATTATGCAGATTATTGTCAGACAGTTCTAGCTGCTTTCAGAGCCCACAACCTGATCACTGCTGCCTTTTTCTTTTCTTTTTTTTTTTTATCAAAGCCAATGTCATATTATATGACTTCTACTAGAAGAAGATGTCCAAATTGATGACAGCTTTGCTTATCTGGTCACATGAGTATGTCATATTACCATATATACTCACGTATAAGTCGAGTCTTAAAACCTGAAAAATTGATCATAAAATCAGACCCGACTTATACGCCAGTTCAAAAATGCGACACTTAATTAATTTTTTTCTGCATCTTCTTGCTTCCTCCAATCTGTCACCAGTTTCTCAGACACATCGAATTTTGTTGCAGCAGCGCAGTTACCAATTTCTTTCACCACTTCAACGACTTTTAATTTAAAACCAGCTGCATATTTTCTTCTGATCGAACGCTCCATCGTAGATAAGGGATGCTCTTACAATAAAGGTGTATAAGGGTGTAAGATACAAAAAATACAAATCAGTGCAAACGTCGCTTCGGAATAGTTTGGGTATTACCGCGTGGTCACATAGGCACAATACATAGAAAAAAAAGGCAGCATGCTCCGTGGTTACTCTCTCAGGTGGGCATTAGCATATAATACTCTCTTGGACCAATAGCATGAGCTTTCCACATTCGACTTATACGAGTGACATTATAAAATACTGGAAATTGTACAGTAAAATCAAGCCCTGACTTATCTACAGGAGAACTTAAACGCGAGTATATACGGTACAAGATATTGATAACGACAGATTGCATGACAAGATTACAGCATGTCCAATTAGATGACTTTTCAGCACAGTTTTACATTTCCAAAATATCATGAGCTCACACCTTTTCTAACATTTTAGAAAATGCTATCTGATGGAACCAGTGTCCATGCAAAACCTTTACAATTATGGCGAGTTCAGTCACAACCGCAACTTTATTTTTCTTTATTTACACTCAATTATGATAAGTAAAGCACCCAACATCAGACAGACAAGCTTCTCTTGTGTTTGTTCCTTACACCTCATAGCTGTATTATATACATTGTTCTTCCAGGTGAGTGCTCATTGGTTCTCATCTCTCACATACATAAGCCCGCCCCTACGACTTAAGACAGAAACAAACCTGTTTGATTTTGGTGGAGTGTGTCACAGACTTGTTAGACTAAGTTGCTAGGAATGTCAAATTACACAAATGGTTTTTCACTCGAGGGTGTTGCAACTAACACTAACTCACAAAGATTATATAAAAACCCAATAGTAGTAGGAATGTGTCTTAGGTATCTGAGAATTCCTGTTTAGTTGGATAGATTTGATTTTTCTGTGAAATAAAAATGAAAATAGCATTTTGACTAATGCATGGGGTTGTCTCCAAAGTTCAGTCTGTCATACCTTAGCTTCCTGGAAAAAAACACATGTACAAGAAAAAGTTAAATGTGGGAATTTTTATTCAATAAAAACAAGTCAGATGTAAAATCTGAAATCCTACACTGTTGAATCACAAGTCATCAAAACCAACAAGTCACCTGAAGGCCCACATCCAAATCTGAGTAGGAATTACAGTGATGTGAATCATCTTCATGAGACAATGCCTCTCATCACAAAGAAAACAATGTGCTGCATGTCAAGGTAAACAGAATTTGCATTTATAAAACCTTCATAAAAAAATGTTACCTTTACTGAAATGTATTTAGTGTAGCAATAATCTATCTACTGTATAATAACTAGGGGACTTTACCCCCTGCTTGCTTCGCTTACCAACACCCGGGCCTTCGCTACATGCTAGCCTCTTTGCGGTTTTGCCGCTCGCATATGGGGATGTGGATGTACAATTTAAACAGATTGCTATTTTCTTGAAAATTGTTACATATGCATAAGAGAACTAAATATTTTACATTACAGTGAATAATTAATCATATTAAAAAATAGTAAAACGTAATAATTTGAAAGTAAATTATGTTTCATGTTGCGTTAGTGGTATTGGTTGTGTAATACGATTTTGTTCTGTTCGGCTTTGAAATTAACACACAAATACTTTTTAAACTTACACTTTTACTGTAAAACTTCAGTTAAAACAATTTTTTGAATTAAATATTCGTCAATATCATATTGAATTTTGATTCCGTGTTTGGACTTTCATCATGACAGCACAATGTATAATTGCCCATGTTTGGATTTCATTTCTTTCTCTCTATTAAATAAAACGACTTTTTCGAATGTTTGGCTCTGAGATTTGTTAATTGTCTTTGCAAAAGCTATTCTAATGGGAAACTGTAAACGTTTTAATACGAATGGCATATCAAAAACTCCTTTGTTGTCTAATGCTATCCCCTGAAGATGTACTATATTACCTTTCTTGTATACATCCTTCTTTCTACAGTAATTCATGCGGAGGAAGACCGGACGGTGTTAACGGTTGTAGATATTCTTCGGGATATTGTAAGTTGATGTTTTCATCTTTCACACAATCACCATCAACTGTGTCAGTATAGTCTATTGATACGCATTTAACCAATTTTCCGTGTAACCAATCAATATTTTTGGCATTAATTTGTTTGACTTCATCATTTCTTGGTGCTGGGATTGCTGATGAAATTCTTCAATAAGATTTGGACATAATACGTCTACTTTAATTGGGAACTTAAAGTAAGGAAAACATTAAAATTTATAAAAGCTGAGAGAGCAGGAACTGTGTATGTGAAAGGCATTCACATGAATGAGAGTTGAGAGTACCATGAGAGTACCATGTGCGTGACTTGAAAAAATCTCATGGCCAAAGTCTCGTCTCATGGGACTTGAAAAACTCTCATCTTGTCCCAGGATTTTTTTAAATAAAAGAGAGAAATGGTAAATTTTGTGTGAGTGTCCAGTCCCTCTGAGCAATCTATTCAGTCAGTTTGGCTTTGGTGACTTGATCAAAAGAGAAATTGCGAGAGTTAGACCCATGGGGAGGAAAAACAGCTTAGGAGGCATGCTGAGAGTCGCCTTCAAAGACGGGAATGAAAAAGTCAACATGAGGCTAGCAAGGAGACACGAAATAACTGAGTCTGAGACAAAGGCTTTACAGGAATACAGCCAAGAGAGGGAGCACCAGTCAAGAGAGGTTGAAGGTACATGTTAGGCAAAAAATGGCAAATATTGTAAAATTTACTCTATTACCTGTCTTCAACATATAACATAGCTAGATTACAGTATATATTAAAATACAATTTGAATAAGTATGACTGTGTGAGTGAAGGGACTTTGAAATTGAACTGTGTACTCTGCTGTGCTGGTCTATGCTATTGGTATAACTTTCAGCTTCATGAGGTAAAGCAAAGTCAGATGATTAATGTGTGAATAAATACCTTCAACCATTTTCTTATGGTTAATAAAAGTCTGGACTGGCACTTGAATGAAGGATGGATGGATTGGCAGATAAGCCCAAAGTGCTTTGATTTTATGTCACATTTCGTCCCTGCTATGTGGACGTCATGAAATGCAATTAGAACAACACACTAAAGAACTCCTTTCCATTATTCCTCTCTCCTGTCTTCTGTTGTAATTTGTCTATGTGTCTCACACAAAATCTGCTGACACTGTCTGCACTTTCTGTAACTCCTACTTCCTTCTTTCCAAGGCTTTCATATTTCTATCAGTCCTTGTACTGAAAACAAGGAGCTTTTGTATGTGCCATATCATTCAATTTATTTCCCCCAATATTATCTCTTGGTGTCAGGCATCTGGAAAGTCTATTGTAGGGTTAGAGATGGTGCCCCAGACTTAACATGATGAAGTTTACTTCTTTTCTATCAACACAAAAAAATGTTTATTCAAGTCAGTCTTTTCCTCCATATTTAGTGAGCCAAATGTGTAACCATGTGATCCTACTTTCTACTGTCAGCACTGCTTCCATTTGAAAAATGTTTTGAATGTAAAGAAATAACTCCTGTGCTACATTTCAAAGAGAATTTCAATCAAATAAAGTAAAATGTAATTTTTATTATATGTTTAAAAGTGTGAAGTTGAATTGAGTTCTGAAGAAAGGACCATACATTCAGGATGAGTATCATTGATGGACAGAACTTTGCACCTGTGATCAACCAAGAAGATGGACTTATGTGCACCCAAGACTCCAATGACACAACCTCTGTTCCTCCCTACAACACTCTTATAATACCCTAACTAATTGCTAATCTCTCGCTACAGCTTGACCTGTCCAGAATTTGGCTGGCCTTAGCCAGAACCCATGGGTTTATAGGGTGTGGCCGCAGCAGATGTCGAAGCAATAACTTTACTCCAGTGGGCAACCATGCTGAACTGAAACGGTAGAATCAGTATTGGAGTTTGGACAAGGTTGCTATTAGTCCAACCTTGCTGAGGGACAGACAGAGAAGGCCAAGAGAATGTATGTAAACCACATCTTGCTAATGACAGTCACTGAGTGATCACCATTTGACTTAGCAGGTGTACCTTTGCTAGCATCTGAGGACACTTTGTGTGAAACCCTCAAAGAAAAGACTGCAATACCACCAGAAGGTTCATCATAGACAAAGAAGGAGATTTCCTGAACAAGGAAAAGAAAGCACACTGAAAAATCTTACTGCATGTTTGGAGAAAACAGACCAGGAAAGGAACCAAGCATCACTCATCTCAAATAATAAGTATACTTTGATTCCAAGAACTATTAACTGCAATTTAATCGATTTGAGAAAGAGAGCTAATGTGAAGGATAAGTTTCTCATCCTAAACTCAAAAAGAAAGGGCAAAGCAGCACCTCACACATGCACTCACTCACACACTGAGACAGAGAACTTGATGTGGCGAGGGTTGGTCCATGAACCTGGGCAAAAGCTACCTGTTGTGAGCAAATAAATGGCAGCAGTAGAAACTTATTAGCCAGCCAGAGAACTTATTCATCTTAACCTAATGAACTGAAAATTCAGGCTTCATAAGCCGTGTGCCTTTTCCTATAAGAGGAAAATTCTATCAAAGCCAAGACATAGAACTGATAAGTTACAAGCTTTTTTTCTACAGGAGAGAAAAAGTTAAACTAAGCTTTCATTATTTTATGTTTTATGTTGTTTCTTTATATATATATCTATTATATAAAAAAATCTTGGGACGAAACGAGACTTTCTCAGAAAGACACTTTCACGTCCGGCGAGATGAGACTTTGTGCCAAGAGATTTAACCACGCTCAGGGCCGGAAAAAGACAAAGAGTAGATGACAAAGTAGAACATCACAAAGAATTCAAACATGTTGGCGCGATACACGTGCAGAGCAAGTTAGAGATAATGGAAGTAGGAAAATTTGAAAGTCTCAAAAAAATTATAGTAAAGATTGCATTAGCGCAAACAAACAGAAATTATTACTTGGTGAAATAATGAAACAATGAAAAGAGATTGAATATATTCAAGTCAAGTTAGGGAGCATGCACTGGTACAGTGCGTTGCCGCACCCACTACACAACAAAACAACTTGGGATCCCGATTTGCAACCCCCCAGGCAGACACACGGTCCAGTCCCACCCTCCGGAAATGACCCTCTATCTGTCGCAGCCAGGTGTTACGTGGGCGACCCCTTGGCCTGGTCCAGCCACTCGGGTCCCCAACAATGAGGATCTTACAAGCCGGATCACCCTCGGGGAAACGCGCCACATGGCTGTAGTGCTGTAACTGACGCTCCCTCACAATGCAGGTAATGTGCCTCATTTGGGACTCCATGAGCAACTGCTCATTCGACACAAAGTCAAACCAACGGTACCCAAGGATTCTCCGAAGAGACACAGTACCAAAGGAGTCCAGTCTTCATCTCAGGTGACAGGATAGCGTCCATGTCTCGCAACCATATAGCAAGACAGGAAGCACAAGAACTCTAAAGACTTGGACCTTCGTCCTTTTGCATAGATATCCAAAGTGCCACACGCCCCTTTCCAGCAACCTCATGACCCCCCATGCTCTCCCAATCCATTTACTGACTTCATATTAAGAGTCACCAGAGACATGAATGTTACTGCCAAGGTAAGTAAACCTCTCAACAAGGTCAAAACTCTCTCTGCAAACAGACACACTGCTGATGGCTGTGCCCAAGATGTCATTAAAGGCCTGGATCTGATTTTTATCCAGGACACTCGCAAGCCCCGACACTCACTCCTCACTCAGTCTCTCGAGCACCCCGATCAGAGCCTCCATTGACTCCACAAAGATCACAGCATCATCAGCAAAGTCAAGATCTATGAATCTTTCTTCACCAGCAGATGCACCACAGCCGCTGGACCCCACGACCTTTCTCAATACCCAGTCCATACAAGCATTGAACAGAGTAGGAGCAAGAACACACCCCTGACGAACCCCAGAATCAATTGGGAAAAACGCAGAGGTCCTGCCTCCACTCTGCACAGCACTCACAGCACCAGTGTACAGGCTGGCCATAATATCCAGCAACCTCAAGGGGATCCCGCGAACCCTCAGGATGTCCCACAGGGCAGCTCGATCAATGGAGTCAAATGCTTTGTGAAAATCGACAAAGGCTACAAAGAAACTTTGCCGATATTCGTGTTTGCGCTCCATGAGAACCCTCAGTGCCAGGATGCGGTCGATGGTAGACTTCTTAGGCGTAAAACCAGACTGTTCCGGTCGCTGGTAGGTGAGCAAGTGATCATGGATCCTATTGAGGACGACCCTAGCAAGGACCTTACCTGACACCAAGAGCAGTGTTATCCCCATGTAGTGGCTGCAATCCAGGTGATCACCCTTCCCTTTCCAGATAGGGACAACAAGTCCCATTTTCCAGTCAGTTGGGATGATGCCAGTCTCCCAAACAGAAGAAAAGATTTCTTGCAATGCCAGGAGGACAGCCTTACCACCAGCCAGGAGAAGTTCATCCCGGATACCACAGATACCTGCAGCTTTTCCTCCCCTCAGCTGGTTCACCACCTGTGCAATCTCAGTGAGATTAGGTGGTTCACAGCTAATTGGAGGATCAGCCTCAAGGACCGTGAACCCAGAGATATGCAACATCCTAGCTGGAGGATCAGGTTTGAACAACTGCTCAAAGTAGCCAGCGCAGCGGGTCACAACTACAGTGTCATCCGTAAGGACCGTTCCATCAGCCGTCCTGATTGCGATTCTGCGAGGAACAGATTTAGATGTGTGTAATGCTTTGGTTCCACTGTAAGCAAGACGTGGGTTGCTAGACCACAGATGGTGTGTCACTTGCTCACAGATTCCTCTAACAAATGCCTCCTTATCTGCCCTCAGAGCCCTCGCAGCCATCCTTCTCAGTTGCCGGTACAGAGCAGAGTTGCCATTGAGCCGTGCGCTGCGACTCCTCTCGATTATATCCAGGGTGCCCTGAGAGATGAAACACCTCCTTCTGGGAACACTGGTAACACCAACACAACCCTCATCAACCTTCGGGGTCTTGTCACGGAAGGTCTACCACATCACATTAGGATCGGCAGTCATACCCAAATCTGCAAGTTCCTCACACACACTGCGTGCAAACTCATTAGAAACAGCCTGATCTTGGAGTTTGGCCAAGTCCAGGCTCATTTTCCTAGTAGATGGTACCCTACTAGACCTAAGCTGGATGCTAAGAGTAGCAAAAACAAGTCTTTGGTCGGAATTCACAAACTGGGCACTTCTGTAAACCCTGCAGTTTTGCAAAAGCCTCCAGCATCTGTCCACGAGGATGTGATCAATCTCCTTCGCCGCACCACCAGTATTGGAGTACCAAGTCCAACGATGCTGGCACATCGGGCCAATGGGTGCTGGAACTAGGTTCCAGGGATTCACAGCCCCTGACCTTTTGCAAAGTCAAGGAACATGGAGCCACTTTCACCACGGTCACCAGACCCATGGGGACCGAAGCAATCTTCATAGCCAGCCCTGTCAGTGCCAGTGGCTACATTGAAGTCACTCATGACCAGAGGAGTGTCACCTCGTGGACACCCATCAACCACCGAGCAAAGCTGCGAATAAAATGTCTCCCTCACCGAGACATCACTCACCGCAGTCGGAGCATACACTGTCTGTTGTCTCAGTGTATGCTCCAACCACTGTGAATATATTGTTCGGATTTAAACTTTAAGTCTGAGACTTGTAGATCATCTAATTCGTGTTGCCTGGAGGGGACAGTTCTGTCTCTCAATTAAAAGAATAGAAAATCTTCCTCTTCATAGGGGCACACCTCAGGAGCGGGACCCCCAACAGGAGCAGAGAATGTCTGGGGGAGAAGAGAGACAAAGAAGTGAGACAAAAGGACAGCTGCTGTACAGACTTTTAAATGTTCGAAGCGCCGCATGAAATGCAGATCAGCATGGCAGCAGCAGCAAGCCAGCAGCTGATCAAGCAAAGAGGAGGTAAAAAAAAAAAAAAAACTGTATTTGTTTCCCATTGTATTACCGTTTAAGATGGGATTTCGAAGGAGCAACCGTGTCTCCTTGGGGTGCGTTCAGCCCCCCTCTTCACAACGCAATTGGCCGAGACCCCAAGTAGTTGGCGTGTAGCCCCTTCCCGGGGGGTTGGGGGGTTGCAAGCAAAGTGAGCAGGGGGAAAAAAACCCTAGTATATATATATTTGCATATATCCATCTTCTATTATCCTCATGTTAAAAATAAATTGTATTATTTTGCTTAGTTTAACAAGTGTATCTGGGTTGTTTGTGAAAGCAAGTCTTTCACCATATTTTGAATTCCAAAACTGAAAATGAAAATGTTAATGTAGATGTTCACTGATTAATGAATCTTGTTCGTAAATTGTACAGATCTCTTCATTTTTCAAGCATCTCCGCCAGAACGTGAAACACACATCATATACCCCATTCATTGCATTAATTTGCTGTCACAGCGTGGGTGTCTTATTGATTATTAATCAATCAAAATTCAAAATCCTACAGAATGAAGCAGTGAAAATCATAGCTCGTAGGTATAAATAGATAGGATACTTATATGAAAGAGAAATTTAAGTTTTTGATTTTTAATACATTTGCAAACCTTTCTGAAAATGTTTTTTTATTTTGTCATTAAAGGTTATTGAGTGTAAATTGATAGGCAGAGACGGGAAATTTATCCATTTAAAATTACAATTACAAGACAATAAAATGCAGAAAGTGAAGGGATCTGAATCCACAGTATACTGTACTGTATACTGTATACTGTATTTCTGTTTCTTATTGTTTGAGACCTCACAACCCTGAAGCCCAGGTCTGCTGGAGCTGAGCTTCTGATGTGCTTTACCCTAGGACTTTTGAATTGAGACCCTCTTCATTCTTCCTAACTTCTGAATGCTCAAATACCATCTAGGAAAGATAATGGCGGCAGCACTGAGAGCACCTCAGCACTGCAGTATTTATCTCTAGTGCCTTTTATTGTGGGTCTTTTGGCATGGTAAGGGAGTGATTTTTTTTTTTTTTTGTCATGAGTAATTTCTGTTGTTGTTGTGATCATTTAGTCACTACAGTTGCTTTGAGGTAGCAGTGGAAGAGGAATGTTGTTTCCACAGTACAATTCCCAGCACTGCAACTTTTAAATGATTACTTTTTTGCTTCTGTCTGCTGAACTGCTCTGCATGTGATGTTAAAAAGGCAACACTGGCACAGTAACTTCAGACAGCATTTAAATTTCATAATAATTTTTTGGTCAGTTTAATATGGGCGGCACGGTGGTGCAGTGGGTAGCACTGCTGCCTCGCAGTTAGGAGATCTGGATTAACTTCCTGGATCCTCCCTGCGTGGAATTTGCATGTTCTCCCCATGTCTGCATGGGTTTCCTCCAGGTGCTCCGGTTTCCTCCCACAGTCCAAAGACATGCAGGTTAGGTGCATTGGTGATTCTAAATTGCCCCTAGTGTGTGTGTGTATGTGCCCTGCAGTGGGCTGGCACCCTGCCCGGGGTTTGTTTCCTGCCTTGCGCCCTGTGTTGGCTGGGATTGGCTCCAGCAGACCCCTGTGACCCTGTAGTTAGGATATAGCGGGTTGGATAATGAATGGATAGTTTAATATGCTTTTTATTCTTCGTTTGTACCTCATGTTGTTTTCTTGTAATTATCCAATATCTAAGCATTCCTCAATGACAATGCAATGTGCAGAAGGCCAAAGGAAAAGAATAACAAGTTCAAGCACAATTGTTGTATTGTTTTCTATTTTCTTGTTTTGCTAATATGTTCACCTTGGGCCAGTTCTTATTGCGACTAGTGGCTATTGTTGCGGATTTCTGTTTTGACGACAGAGAATAGTCTCTTTCTGTCATGTTTTAATAAATTAAAATGCAAAAAACAATCAACAGCCTTGAAAAGCCTCTTCATCGTTATAAAATTACAAGCGATGTAAAAGGCAAGGGTAGGTGGAGACAGATGGTCAGCTGTGGCGACCCCTAAATGGGAGCAGCCAAAAGATGAAGAATAATACAGCAGTATGAAAACTTAAAAAGATAAAATGTTTCAGGAATGCATGGGCATTGTGATCAATGTACTTAACACTCTCAAACCTATTTCATTCAATTACGGGCTGCAAGGTGCCAGGGCCTGGCAGCATTGGGTGCCAAGTAGGAACCAAAGCAGGAACTCTCAAACACACACAGGACCAATTTAGAATCACAGATTCACCTAATACACACATCTTCATGATATGAGAGAAAAAAAATGAAGTAACAAGGGAAAAATCTACAATGGTAAGGGAAAAATGTGGAGCTTTCACATTAGCATTGATTAACCCAGGATGCTGGATCCACAAGGCTCTATGCCAAGGAAAACAGTAAATGATATACATGATGTATGTCTTTTTTGAATAATACATTTATAATCCTGCTAAGTAAAAAGGATTGGCATGCCATACTTGCTTCATTTTCTTTGTAAACTTAAACATTTCTTTTAAAGGTGTTGTTAAAAGTGTATTGTCACAAGGCCAGCTCTCAAATCAAAACAAGAATAATTATTAAAAAAAAACACATAAACCAGATATATAAAAAGGGTATTTTTCCAAAGTGCCTTCTTGAAAAAAATAAAATAAATGCCATTGCTTCCATTTTATTTTTACTTACTTAATTGCCCTCTGTGTGCAATATTTTTTGTGCTCTTTTTTTAATCACCACCATGTTCATTTGTGCGCATGTCTCTTAGTTGCAAGTGTATTGCAAATATACCCCACATGATGGTCAATTTCTCCTTGGAAGACCTTCTGCACAACTTTCTCTCTGTTATCCAGGTTATCCGGCTGAGCAAGATAATTAGTTTCTTGGAGTGTTAGATTAAGGGACTGTATAGTGTGTGTTTACTGTATGGGTCAACCAACATAATTCTGACAGGACAATATTCTGCTCAGATTATTGGTATCTTGCTAAGAACCCTTTCTCAACAATAAGGTCAATATGTCTTATAATACTACTATAAACAGTAAGAAAGTTGTATTTTAGGAAAAAGATTTTAGGAGAACTAAATGTCTGAAGAGTGGATTTCTTTAGACTGCATACTTGTTAAACAAGTTTCACTAGCATGCAATGGGGGTAAAATACTGCTATCTGAAGAAGTCCATACACTCTAAAATGATTGTTTCTGAAGCATCACAAGTTATTTTAATGCCTTTGCAGTAACAGACACTGGCAATCATGCTAGTGAAAGGCTTATTTTATTAGGTATGTGTTTAAGTTATGGGTGGCATGGTGGTGCAGTGGGTAGCGCTGCTGCCTCACAGTTAGGAGACCCGGGTTCGCTTCCCGTGTCCACCCTGCATAGAGTTTGCATGTTCTCCCCATGTCTGTGTGTGTTTCCTCCGGGTGCTCCGGTTTCCTCCCACAGTACAAAGACATGCAGGTTAGGTGCATTGGCGATTCTAAATTTTCCCAAGTGTGTGCTTGGTGTGTCTGTGTACCCTGCAGTGGGTTGGCGCCCTGCCCATGGTTTGTTTCCTGCCTTGCGCCCTGCGTTGGCTGGGATTGGCTCCAGCAGACCCCCGTGACCCTGTAGTTAGGATATAGCAGGTTGGATAATGGATGGATGGATGTGTGTAAGTTGCTGTGGCATATTGTGTGCTGGGGTGCCAATGGAGTATGGGTCCTGAAGTGATAAGGTCCACACACTCAATTGATTTTTCAGGACACAGTCTGCCTAGGACAACAAACTCAAATTGAATCAGGTAGAATAATAAAAATGAATAAATAGATGGATGGAAATTTGGGGGTGATTGTACTCAAAAACAGAAGATCAGTTTGTTATGAATCTAACTTCTTAAGTACATGAACATAGGAGAAATAGAAATCATTTTAGACAGGAACTAGAATTTGTCAGCATGACTCTCAAATAGGTCAGAGTTTAATGTGGTCCCTGGGTGACATTTAAAGTTAAGATACAACTGGAAATGTTAAACAATTAGTAACCGTATTAAAGAAAATGAAAATAAACCAAAGCTCTAATTAGATTTCTTTGCCTAAACTGAGAATGGAGGAAGAGTCATATTTTTGGATTCTTTCACTGAGATCATTATTGTTATGATCATTGATATTGTCACAAAGTCCTTTTTACTGAAACAAGCTAAGTAAAAAGCAAGGCTCCGTTGTGCCCGATTTTGCTTTTATGTTTTTTGGCCAGAAGAAATGATGTCCGAATTATGCAGAAGTCCAAGATTGTTTTAGAGATTTTACATTAATGACATTGTGACTCGATTTGTGAAATATTCTTTTCTAATATGATTTTACAGGTCAAAATCTTTACCATAAAGCATTAATTTAAAAACAACCCTGGATGGAGATACCAGTCTGACACATGTTGAAAATATGCAGTGTTCTCATTTGGGGAGCTCATCTAATGATTTGACACATTGCCACTAGTTTGTTTGTTCCAGGACACAGACATCTAACCAGGCTCTGGAAGATGAAAGCAAATCCCACAAAAAAGTAATTTCATTACAATTAAAGTAAAAGAAAAAAGAATAGTTATGAAGGACCCACAATGTTATTTTAAAAGTTGTAGTTCTTGCATTTCAGTGAAAGGCTGTTTTCCAGTCATTTCTGAGAATTTGTACTTCTTCTGCTGCTTTTCCATCATTTTGTTTTGAGTAGTTTTCAGCAGCTTCTGTCTCACATCAATGTATGAAAGACAGCATTAAAGATTGCTTAAGAGAATTTGGTAAAGTGATCAATGATTTTCTCAGCCTTCTGGACTGTGCTGTAGTTCCTGAAGGAAGTGAGCTACAGTGAAAGCCAAACCATTGCTACTTCCCCAATTTCAATCTCAAGATCACCTCATCCTTCATTCATAAATATTACCTGTAGGTACTTAAAATTCCACCATTTAAGGCAGCCTCTACAAGTTATCTTTATCATTACTCGCATATGTTAATGTCTCCCAGAAAGATTACAGGGTCAGTTGGAAGCCCTTTTTAAACCACAAATCCACTGTTAACGGAAAGGCCAAATACACACATTAACTACTGAGTGACACTGATGGTACCCTCTCATCCATAAAACCATATAGCCAGGCGTGGTGGAGGATCTTGTGTACCCTAGTGCTCGATGAACAATGTGGTTGTGGGCTTTCTGTTATTTAATGATCACCCTTTGAAAAATTGGTCTAAGGTGAGGACCAGAAAGAGAAGAATCAAAAAATGTACCTCTTATGATTCTGTGAAAACAAATAGAAATGGAGCATGGGTAATGGTAGTCACCCTTTGGCCAAATTGTGAGATTAGTGTTCAGTGACAAGTGCCTGTGGGCTAGATGACCCTGGAAAAGTGGTTGGGCCATATAATGTTGATCTATCTAGTCTCAATTCAAGGTTGTGGAGCTGTGTGAGTAAAGCAAGAACCAACTCAAAACACTGTTTGCTAGTCTATGACAGGGCACACTACTGGAGTCATATTTGGACAGTTATCCAAATACGGGACAAGTCCAATTATAGCAAATACCAAAGTAACACAATTTTCAGAATGACAAATATTTTTTGATGGCCACGAGAAGCATTCATACAATATTATGTTTAACTGATTTCATTTTAATGAAATCTAAGTTTCAGTGTAACCCAGTGTAACTGGCCACCAAGGATAATAATGCGATGCCAAAGATACTTAATGATCTACCTACACTTTCGCCGAGTCTCGGGAACCCTGTCTCCTTCTTCACAGACCAAAAGAAAGTGACAGTCTGTTGTAAAATTTCTAGTCTCAGACTGTGTTGACAAAGCTCGGCAAGAGTGTAGGTGTAACGTCATGAACACAGCCGAATTCAGTCTGGTCCATGCTCCACTGAACAACCATATGGGTAATTCATGTGTGGATACTGGACTGTTCAAGTTTCATAGCACTTTTTAAAGTTTTCTTTGCATTGAACAAAAAAGGTGAGAAACGGCATCAGTTTACACTGAAAGAAAAATTAACAATCCTGTAAAATGTTTATTCCAGAATCAGGAAAAATGACGTGGCAAAAGCATTTTGCAGCCCAATTTTGCATAATCAATGCTTGGAGTTTGTCAGTTTTTGTTTTTCTTGAGGTTTGACCACAAGCTCTCAATGGGATTAAGGTATGGGAAGTTTCCTGGCCATGGACCCAAAATTTTGATGCTTTGTTCCCCAAGCCACTTAGTTATCACTTTTGCCATATGGCATGGTGCTCCATCATGCTGGAAAAGGCATTGTTCATCACCAAACTGTTCTTTGATGGTTGGGAGAAGTTGCTCTTGGAGGATGTTTTGGTACCATTCTTTATTCATGGCTGTGTTCTTAGACAAAGTTGTAAGTGAGCCCACACCCTTGGCTGAGAAGCAAACAAACCCATGAATGGTCTCAGGATGCTTTACTGTTGGTATGACACAGAACTGCTGGAGTACTCACCTTTTCTCCTCCGGACAGTCTTTTTTTCTGGATGCCTCAAACAATCGGAAAGGGGATTCATCAGAGAAAATTACTTTACCGCAGTCCTCAGCTGTCTAATCCCCAAACCTTTTGCAGAATATCAGTCTTTCTCTGATGTTTTTTTTAGAAAAAAGTGGCTTCTTTGCTGCCCTTCCTGACACCAGGCCATCTTCTAAAAGTCTTTGTGTCACTATGTGTGCAGATGCACTCACACCTGCCTGCTGCCATTCCTGAGCAAGCTCTGCACTGGTGGTGCCCCGATCCCACAGCTGAATCAACTTTAGGAGACGGTCCTGGCACTTCCTGAACTTTCTTGGGCACCCTGAAGCCATCTTCATAACAATTGAACCTCTCTGTTCTGACTCAACCAACACGACAGAGTGATCTCCATCCTTGTCCTCGTCAACACTCTCACCAGTGTTAAAGAGAGGATCACTGAAATGATGTCAGCAGGTCCTTTTGTGGCAGGGCTGAAATGCTGTGGGAATGAGTTTTTTGGAATTAAGTTCATTTTCGTGGCAAAGAGGGACTTTGCAATTAAGTGCAATTCATCTGATCATTCTTCATAACATTCTGGAGTATATGCAAATTGCCATCATAAAAGTTGAGGCAGCAAACTTTGTGAAAATTAATATATGTGTCAGTCTCAAAACTTTTGGCCACGGCTGTATGTTTGTATGCAGTGTATCCTAAACGGAGTATATGGCAACAAAATGATATTGGCATTCTTAATGATATCATTGCCAAGAAGTGTCTTACTTTTTGGGCCATGTAGACACATTGCCTGTATCGCATTTTAGAGTTTCACCTGTTTTGTAAAGGATGCCACAGTAAAAGTAAAAATGGCTTAATTTTACTATGTATTCTAAACAAGAACATTTAAAGAAAACAATACAAGTGTAGTTCTGTCACATATTATCACCCCTTGTGCGACTATCATTTGAATTTCACACAGAAATGGTATGTGTAAAACTAGGAAGGAAATCTCACTTTGGTTTCTGAAGGAAATTAGTCTAATTAAAAATATTAAGCAAAATTTTCTCCCTTGTCAGCTCCAATGAGGAACATTACTTTTTTCAACAAATAATCCTCCTTAATATTTTTGCATATATATATTTTTTATAATTAACAGCAGCTATCTCCTTATAAACAAATAATCAGAACATCTGGCTCAGAGTTTTTATTCCAGCTGAATGCTGGACAAGAAGGGTAATTTTTTTTTCTCTTATGAAGTAATTGGTACTAAGAAGACAGATTTGAATGGAGTGAGTCAGCCAGCAACAGGCGAAAAAATAATGTGACAGAGATCAAGAAATTCTCCAGATTCATGAAGAAAAGTAGTAAACCCATTTGCTTCCTTTCAGAGGAAAAACGACATGTCTCTCACAATGCACAGTAGCATTTATGACCTTAAAAGCTGCTTGAGTGAGTGCCTGCAGAGACAGGAAAGCAAAGAAAATGAAGCCCAGCTGTTGTTTTCAAAGCACTTTGCTTTTTTTACTTTCTGAAAAGTAATGGACAACAAACTAATAATATGGAAAAAGAAAAGGAAAAAAAAAGATTTCTCACTCTGCCAAATAGCACGGCTTTTCTTTCATGTCTTTAACGGGTGTTTTTAACTTCTATAAAAGCAGTGCACCCATAAGTACGGTGCATAGGGAAAAGAGGACATGTATCTGCTTAAATGAGCCTTACTACTTAATGTACATTAAAGTGTCTAAGAGGGCAGGATTTCATTTAATTACTTTGTAGATTTTTTTTTTTGGTCAGAACAGCAAAATCTCTATATCAACATATAAAGTAAATACATGTAAGCTTCTTGCTCTGCCATTACATCACTAACTGATCTGTTGTTGCCCAAAGGACTCAGCTACCTCCTTTCTGTCAACTGGTTACCAGAGGTATAGGTGCCTCCATCACAGTGTTGTTTCCACTGAACACTATGAGGACTTTACCCTTCATTGTAGTAGTGAGCAGTGGTACTGTCTTCCTGTTTAATATCAAGTTGTACCCAAGTCTCTACTGGTGGATTAGCTGTTTATTCCACTAGAATACTTGTTCATGCCTCTCAAACCATAACAGTTAAGATTTTATGACAAGGGATTTCCTACTACTTCAAAAACCTGGTAAGCAATGCTTTTTACAACTTGATGCCTAGGCTCTGTAACTCAATTTATAGATCTAATCATACATTATGAGGCTTTATTTCTCTTGATGTTCAACTCCAGAATGAAGACTCTCCAGTTACCTTTGGCTCTTTATTTGGTATTTTTTTCTTTTAAGAATTTCTACAGTCCCTGCTATCTGTTAATCAGAATCAGAATCAGAATACCTTTATTGTCATTGTAACAAATACAACAAAATAAGTTGCAGTCCCTGCAGTGTCAAAAAAAAAAATATATATCTATACATAAATAAATATAATTACAAAAGGATAGGAAAGGATAAGATAAGAAATGAGGTAGAACACAAACATTCAACATAAAGCCTTATTGCACATGAAACACGATTACACAAGATGTCATCTATTGCACCCTAATCAACAAGTTGCATTGGAGGTGATTAGGTGGCATTCAGTGCCCTGTTTTGATGCTCCTATATCTTTTGCCTGATGGCAACAGTTGGAACATGTCATGAGTGGGGTGTGAGGAGTCTTGTAAGATGTTTATTAACTCCATACTGTCACTCTATACTGTATACCACACTATATACTCCAATAACTGAGGCAGCCCAAAATTTACCAGTTTATGTTTTTGTATTACTTCCCCCTGGACATTCCATAGTACATGAATAAGCCACCATTAACAGTATACTCTTGTGGAGCTCTCTTCATCTTCCTAGCAATTCAGGTGTCTGCATCATACTTAGGCCAGAGGGTAATGTTGCATGGTGCCACCGCAGAGTGAGTAGCAGAAAAAAACTAAACATGCAAAAGTAGTGATTAGGGACTAGTAATTTAATTGTAAAGGCTTTAGCCCACAACCCAGATTTGGATTTGCTTATGTATGCCATACAGTCGGATGTTGAGATGTATTAGACCCACATGTCAATAATATTCTGTGTTGAGTTTGCCCCCCTTCAGAGCTTAGCAGGTATGGATATAATGCAATTACTGAAGATGGGCTTAAAAACTGCTCTGATAAGAAGAGAAAATGCAGGAGAAAATGGAGCTCTATGCTTTTTTATTAGGCTTTGTCACCAGTGTGGTGTCAGGTTTATTAGAAATGATCTACTGCTTTAACTCTTATAAATGTGTCCTGCCTTACCTCTGAGACTACTGGGATCCACTCTAGCTTCCTGCTACTCTGTAATAGGATGGCTGGATAATAATTTAAAGAAAGAACTTAAAAAAGTACTTTATTGTGTTATAATGTTTATTTTTTTATTGTGTCTTTTATTTTTCTATTCATTTTGTAAAGCACTTTGAGCTACATTTTTTGTATGAAAATGTGCTATATAAATAAATGTTGATTGATTGATTGTATTCTGCAAAATCAGACTTTACACTTAAACTATCAAGTTTTTTATTCGCAAACAGTGCATACTTCATTTAATCTTTTAAACCAGTTCAGAAGCTAGGAAACAATCTTATTTTTTACACAATGAACACAAATGCTGACAACAGCAGGAAGGTTTCAAGGAAAAACTGCCATTTTATTTGATGCCATTAGTAACACTACAGTAAATCCAGCCACATGGCCTGATTCTTACAGAACCAAATAAATTGAAATGTTTTCTGTCATGTATTTAACTTGGAATTGCACAAGTTTCATATGAGGAATAAGAAGCAGGATAATGGAATTTCTTTGAGACAAAGTTATTTCTTAAACATTGCTACAGTTTTCAATGGGATTCCCTGAACGTGACATAGCAGTGGTGCTCGCTCCTTAAGGACCTCTTTGTCAGATTTCAATCTAATCCATTTGTCCGTAATTGGATATATGCAAATTATGCAAAGTAGTAAAATGAAATATTAATATAACCATGCCAAACTGTCACAATTAAGTTCCCCAATTAAAAATTGAAATGAATATTAATGCAGGCTTGTTTAATGGCACCCTGGGATTCTAGTGTCTGCTCTTTGGTGTACAAAACATAAAAAGTAAATAGATTCAAAACACCGAAGGCTACATTTTTTTCTTCTGTTACATTTCGTGACTTTGAATATTAAGGAGTCATTTGAGAGAGATTTAGCTGAAATATCTCTGTGCCTAATGGAGATGATAAGGTTGGCCAGGGTGAAGCTGGTGAGATTTCATATCTGTGAAGTAACTTGGATTTTGTGCAGGTCAAGCCCCGCCCAATCCCGCCTCCACCAACGGAGCATTCCTATTGGGTATGATGGACAGAACTGATATTTGAGACACCATCATTTAAAATCATTTTACTTTACTTGAAATGGAAAAATAAGACATTTTCTTTGATGATTGTTAAACCTGCTCTAATAGAATAATTACATGCAGCAGGATTTAAGGAGATGTTACTTCGAGGCATCTTAAAAAGCAAAATACAAGAACATGTAAAAGATGGCCATTAGCTGTAGTCTACTTGTTTTTGAATGTTGACATCACTTGAGCAAACTGCTCATTACAGGATTTATTAGATTAGGTCTTAAGCATCCTAAAAGCCCAGAATGAATCATTTTAAGGTATAAGATAAAAGCTTACAGAACACAAATTGATTTTTTTACTTTCTTTAATGTATATTAAGGTGGCTGATACAAAATGAAATGATGCAAGAGATAATAATGGTAAAGTGAGGAGAAGATGAAATGATCTCCAGAGTGACGTATACAGTACTGTATAGGAAAGTTAATTTTAGCTGCAGAGAATAAGAAATTTAAATTTTGGAACCCTAGGGCCTCATTTATAAAACTTTGCATAGATTGGAGTGTGAAAATATGAGCATGGCAAAAAAACACAAAAATGTGCATGGAAAAAAAAACGGATTTATAAAACCTGTTGTATGCTATTTAATCTTTATAAATTACAACACCTTGTAAATACGTGTACGTTAGTGCACCTCCAACGCCACCCTGAAACATCCATATATAGAACATGCTAATCAGCCTCATACATACATATGCAGTCAGAATACTGCAGAACATCAATGGCTGGTAGAGGAGCTCACTCCTGATGCTTTGAGACATAGAAGAGTATCTGGCTGTTTTGCACAGCTGAGAACACAAGATCATGCACAACATTATAGTGCCTCGCCTCTGCGCTCTGGTGTAAGGCTCTAGCATTGAAGTGAGTAGCTGCTATTACCTGACACATGATGTGTTTGCTGTAACGATAAATAGAATAGACCATATGAAACACTGACGGTTTAGCCAGTTAACTTACCACCGAGCCAGCCACCTCATACAGCGTACAGGTGTAACATAAATTTAATATGTCACTGTCCTCTGTACAAAAACATTTTATAAACCTACTTTTCTTTCTACTCACATGCCCAGTGGACACAGATTTAGCACAAGGACTCATCATTTAGACCTGCTAGGCAAGCATTAGAAGACAAGACAGGGACAACTGCAAAATAGGCATTGTATACTATTTCTGTGTGTCAAACTCAGCATGAAACTGTATCCTCTCTTTGCCTTGTTTGGAATGGCATGATTCACCTAAGTGGGGGCCTGCACATGAAGAAAGAGTATAAAACCTTGGAACATTGTCTGGCACACCTTTGAAGCCGACTGACAGATTGGGAGATAACATCATCCGATGCCGTATAATCCGTCATTAAAGAAAGCTAAGTTATTTCTCCTATGTGATTCCTGACTAAGGGAGGGATATTGCCTTTTTATATTATATCTATATAGTTTCAAGTTATGCAACAAGCTGCAATTAAAAAAGAACTCATTCCAACAAGGGAGCTAGCGCCCCCTGCTGGATACAACAGGTTGACCCAGGCAGCTGAGACACAATGTTTACCAGTAACTTCTTGGATGACTTGTGCATTAACAGAATGTTGCTGCTTAGGTTAACAAAAGCAGCCTTATTGCCCTTATTGCAATAGAAGTGCAGTAAAACACTCTGATTTTATTAGGAGAACTGGACACTGCTGCAAATTGCCATTTTATGCAAGCAAAAAAAATGTTTCTTCTTTATGTATGTACACCCACACCATTCAAAAACTGGATGTACAGTATGTACATCATATTCATCACTTCTGAAATGTAATATATTTGTCACATCAACACACATAATAATAATGGATCAGTGATATTACTTATGCCCTGCGGTGGGCTGGCACCCTGCCTGGGGTTTGTTTCCTGCCGTGCTCCCTGTGTTGGCTGGGATTGGCTCCAGCAGATCCCCATGACCCTGTAGTTAGGATATAGCGGGTTGGATAATGGATGGATGGATGATATTAATTATTATGCATGCAAGTCATCATTTAGCTGGTTTGGCTGCAGTTTTCTGCTTGACGAAGGGTGTTGTCATTTCCCAGTTTCTCCAAAATGTTATGTACGCATGGGTCGGAGTTGCCAAAAATCGTACACACAAACTTTCATGTCAAGTTTTCTTTTATAAATCCTGATGTTTGCATTGAAAGTTGGGTATGCACATTTCAAGCCAACAACCCAGCCACCTCAGACACGATGTTTACCAGTCACATCTTGGATGACTTGTGCATTAATGGAATGTAGTTGCTTTGGTTAACAAAAGCAGCCTGATTCTCACTAGGTGCCCTTATTGCAATAGAAGTGCAGACAGTGCTCTGATTTTTTTAGGAGAACCAGACACTGCTGCAAATTGCCATTTTATACTGGCAAAAAAATGTTTCTTTTAATGTATGTACACCCACACCATACAAAAAGTGGACATAGTGCCTTACTGATCAGTTTTTGCTTCCAGCACAGCAGGCATAATAGAGTTAAGATTTGTGGAGATATTCCTAACCTTTTGGCCAATTCCCTGAAAAGTGAAAACAGGGAGTCAATATAACTGACCAAAAATAAAAAATGTACGTATCATTGGCCTTCTTAAAATAGAACTAAAATACAGTCTGCACATCACATTTATCAGTTTTGAAGTGTAATATATTTGTCAACGCACATTATAATAACGGCTCAGTGATATGAATTATTATGCATGCAAGTCGTCATTCAGTTGGTTTGACTGCAGTTCAAGGCTGTTGTCATTTCTCAGTTTCTCCAAAATGTTACGTACGCATGGGTCAGAGTTGCCACAAATCGTATATACAAACTTTCATGTGAAGTGTTCTTTTATAAATCTTGACGTTTGCATGGAAAGTTGGATATGCACATTTCAAGCCTTTTTTTGTATGTATGCAAGCTTTATAAATGAGGCCCCTGCTACATTATTTGCTGGAGACCTAATGCTGAAGCCATTCATCTACTGCAAATGAATGAAACTTAAAGTGTGAGGATGAGCCAAGTTGTTTAGTTTTTGTAACATTAGCTGAGGAACATTTGACTTGCTTTGATGTCTTATAGGCAGCTGAAATGTGGTAAGCACATTTGTTCCAGTATATTCTAATGTGCTGAATTTGTATTGTTAATATTAATAACTGTTTTACTACCCAATAAGAAAGAGCTGTTATATAAAAAAGAATCTGAAGAAGTTGAAGATGGCATTGTAAACCATGTGCAATTTGTGCCAAGAAACAGTGACGTGAAGTGGTTCATGTAGCATTTGTCTAGCTAAGTAGTTGCCTTGTTTGGGAGGAACAGCTAGCTAGCTAAACTCCAAAGAATCAGAAAGCAAGGTGTAGACTCAACACGTAGTGTGTGAGAATGTCAAATTACCACTTTTGAGGATAAGTGGCTTGCAGGCATCTTTACCGTTAACCAAAGACACAGCTGAGGCACTGCAGAAAGTGATTTAAAACCACAGTTACAACAAGTCTTCACTTGAAGCAGAACTTTGCAAAGAGACATGCTGACCCTGATGGCAGTGAGATCGTCCCACTTTTACCACTGGTAAAACTTTAAAACTTCCACACAAGGATGCTGTGAATATATTGGAAAATGACTTACACATGCATTGTTAAAATGACAAATCTTTCCTGACACTAGCAGGTTTTAAAAAGTTTGATAAAGAGAGACAGATGTTGAAAAAGAAATGCCTTTGTGATTAAATTGTGCTCTGTTTAAAGTAAAATATAAATACAAATGGGGTTTATATACAAATCTGTTATTGTGTATGGTTGCCTTTTGACTTAAGGTTAAATACATTTTTATTAAGAACATTGGGTGAACATTGGGATTGTTACATTGTTTTGTAGTGGTAGTGCAGCTGCTGGGTTGGATTAAGACTTTTAGAGGCCCTAAACACTTAAAAGATTTTGGTAACCCCTCATACAGTTTATATAATTCAAAATCTAAACAATAAACCGTAAAATAAAAAGGTATTTTTCAAACTGAAACAAAACTTACACTAAGATGGAAAATAATGCTTATTTTACAGTTTTGCACCATATGGTCTATGATAAATCTGGCAATGAAAAATTTTGGTGTTGCCCCACTTCTCTTGATGGCCTAAGCACGTGCTTATTTTGCTTAATGTTTATTCCAACTCTGTGTGGCTTCCTTAAATTAAATTAATTAAAGGAGGGAAGTATTTATCTCATGAAAGGAACAGGCATGGTTGATGGGCTTCAGGGTGTGGACCATAGCTGAGCACAGGCTACATACTTACATATCAGTGAAGCCTCTGGCATGAATAAACTGTACTCATTCAAGAGTCATATATTGCAGAGGTGTCCAGTAATTTCAAATACCACAGGCAGGGGATGTGGATCTGAATGGGTGGAGGTGTTGTGCTGGAAAAACTGTTTCTACTTTCTGAATATATTGCAGTGTGATTGCTACTGACTGACTGTTTTCAGCTGCATTCACTGTCATCAACTTAACTTAATTATTCCACACTGACTTTGACTTCAATGAACGCACATGTACAGGGAGATTCAGTCGAAAGAGGCCCCAGATATTCTGTAATAACTCTCGCTAGGACAAAGCAATCTGAACGAAACAATGTGCAATGTGCTTCTCAATATATGGAGCTTCAAACAGGCCGGGATGCCCCTGCGTCGGAGCGATGTGGTAGACGCCGGATAGCCATTGTGACGTTTAACCTCCATTTACAACTTCTGGGTACATACCGCCTGTACCCATTCACTCAGTCACTCGACTTCTCATCAGGATGGTGATGTACAGTATTGAGCAGCGCATCTTATAATAATAATAATAATAAAACATTTTACGGTTACTTCCAGCAAGATGGAGCAACGTGTCACACATTAGCAAGGAGCATGGCAGAAATTGAGTCCTTCTTCAGCAACAGCGTAATTTCAAAGTGGCTTTGGCCACCATGGTTGCCGGATCTGACACCACCAGACTTCCTTTGGGGCATGCTCAAAGGAAAAGTCTTTCAGAACAAGCCTCTCACTGTGGAAGATTTGAAGGAAAACATCCATTGTGAAATTGCTGCTATTCCTCCTGAGACACTTGCCGATATGTTCAGGAACATGGAGCGCCGTGTCGAAATGTATCTGGTATAAAACGGAAACCACTTCCAGCATCACACATAATGCAATCGATTACATATACATCAAGGTATATAGTGTATTTTTTTGGTTCAGATTGCTTCAACTTAACGGGAGTTACAACAGAATATTTCTTGGCATCATTTGAGTGAATCTCCCTGTATAATGTGATCGCTTGTATAGAGATTGCGGTGTATGAAAACATATTCCCAGACTGGCTGTGAGCTTCAAATCTTGACAAATGAAACAGAAACAATAGGGGTGAAAAAAGCACATATTTTATGCTTGCAGTTCAAGCCCATGCTTGTGTATATTTTTTCAGCCGTGGTGAACTCTGTGTTTTCCACTGCACACTTTGCCGTTTTGTTTTTGGGCTGTACTGGAAACCTGTAATAACCCTGATAAACATATGTTCATTTGCAAAAAGATCAGTGGCAGCTTGAAACTCACACAGTTTCTGTTCATCTATCAAGATTTGAGGCAAATGGGCGTCAATACACGGCCATTCCCGGAAATTGAATTGTACTGCTTTGTACACTACCAGTCAAAAGTTTGAACAAAAAGAAATTGTCATGCTTTTGATATAAATTGACATACTACCAGTGTAAAAAAAATAAGATGCAATATGAAATGTGAATAGCGCACACCAAGCAGTAGTAAGCTAACACATAAAAAGTATGTAGTATCTGACTGATATGGAGGTACCAGACATACATAAAACTCTGGTATAAAGGAATATGGCAGGTTTTTCTTTTCATTTACTTTTTACTCACAAGCAGTGAATTTGAGTTTGGCTCAATAGCAACACAACTGGTGTATGTAGTGTTCTGATTGATACGAGAGGTGCAGAAGTTCGAAGTCAGAATGTCTTGAAAAATAGATTCCATTCTAAAGCAGGAGGAACTCCTCTCAAGGAAGAACCTTAGCCCTTCACTGTGCAGTTATTGAGAAGTAGGTTATAAAATGAAGCACCAGCCTTGAATAATTATTTGCTTTAAACTTGAATAGCCAAGACAGGAGCTCATGTTAAGCATAAGAGAAACATACTGTAATAAATAAATAAATAAATAAAATTGAATTGAATAATCACACAGATCACAAATTAGTCTCACAAAGTACATGGTAGAACTATACCATTTAATATCTTAGTGTGGAGAGGTGAGAAATATTAAGTCTCGTCTGCTCTCATAGATCCCTTGTGCTTATTTCGTTCATGCTGTCAAATTGTACACTCCGTCACATGTTTATTATGTACTCACTCAACCGTCATCTAAATAAGAGTTCTCTTAAAATTTTTAATGTTTGATCTTTCTGTTAACTAAAGGCCATTATTAGTACATCAAATCACCAGATATTGTAGAAAAGCAATTGCATTTCTTTAGTTTTCAATTTCTTTTCCTTCACCAAATAGGCCTAAGTGTTTATTTAGAGTGTGTGCTAGCATATGAAGAACTGGTCTTTCCTAAATTAAGGTTATGCATCATTTCCTCATCAATCTATATTTTACATATAAGGTTACATTGCAAATTCTAAATTGAATAGTCCCAGTCCAGCTTGTTTGCAACTTTTTAATTACAGCTCGAGATGTAAGATGGGTTTGTACCTTAATAAAAACAGCTAAAAAAAGTAATCCTAATGAAATTCATGTTAGGCGTGAAAATGTTGGGCAAGTTCTCAGAATCAGAGTTGTAATCAATGGTGCAGTAATAAATTGTAGGGCTAATGTAAAAAGATAATGGAAACTTTACACCTCACAGCACTCAATGCACTGTACATAATCTGTAAGGAAGACAAAAGCAGACTAACTAAAGGAAACACACTTACAATGACCTTTTATAAATTTGTAATTTAACATGAGTACCAAGATGGAAGGACTGAAGTACACTCTGAATAAAAGTTAAATTTTTTGTCTATTTAACCAGAAAAAATAGCAATACCATTGTTGTTTTAAGAAATTCTTGTTTATCATGGTGCTGGACTTTGGCAACCTGTTGAATGCTGACTGGACACACAAGTAAGAAATTCATTAAACTCTCTACATGTGACACTACTACTGCTGTGTGTTTGTCCTGCAATTTGGAAGTCTGAGCCTGAACATTACGTTTATAAATTCTAAGCACGAAGTGATCTTTTATATTTTATTGACAACAACCATACTGATTGCCTGAATATAAAGTGAATTCAAAAAGTATTCAGATCCCTGTACTTTGTTGTAAATTTAATTTAAATGAATACATTTTCTACCCATTCGATCTACTTTTAATAACCTGTAATAACAAAGTGAAAATGAGTTTTCAGAATGGTTGGCAAATGCATTAAAATCAAAAACTGAAATCTCTCATTCATATAAGTATGCAGACCCTTAATTCAGTACGTTCTAAAAGCCCTTTTGGAAGCAATTATAGCTTTGAATTTTCTTGGGTAAGTCCCTACAAGCTTTGCAAACCTGGATTTGGGCAGTTTATTTTATTCTTCCTGGCAGATCCTGTGAGCTCTGTTAGTGCTTTGCGTAAAGAAGTGCTTTCAAGTGTCAGACCCCCTGTTGTGTAATTATAGCTAGTATTTTTATTCATATGCAAAATATACTTACATTAAACCTTACATTTATTTACATTAAACTTCATCTCTCACCCATCTGCCCAACTTCCAATTCTGTCCAGATTCACATGAATGATTTTGCTGATAATAGGGTATTCATCATGTCATTTAGTCCAGTGTCATTTGCAAACCTTACTGCCCTTTTAGTGAAAATACTATCGACATCAATTAAAAATTGAAGTGTCTTCAAAACTGATCCCTGAAGGTCCCCATTTTAACATCACCTAAATTGGAAAAACGTCCTTGTAACAGGTTTTAAGCCCAATTTGAGCCATCTGCACACTAACCCTTGAATTCTTGCTTCTTTGAGTGCAATCTGTAGCTTCTTATAAGGTAACATACTTTTATTGCCATAGAATAAAATCCCAAGCCAACAATATGCAAAGTCAGGAAATCATGCAGTCCAAAAACTTTCTGCTTTTAGTTTAGACGGTAATTAAAGATAAACAGCCGTACTCTGTTTGCAGAGATACCACAGTTGCTGAGCAGAAAGACATTTTTATACATAGCTGAACGTAGATAAGGAACTTTGATACACCTGTTATGCTAATGGGAAACACCTTATGACATTTTGGCACCTTTGTTCAGTCACCCTTCGGTCACGCCCACTTTATTAGGTTATGCACCTTCATGTTTATTATTCATTATGCTGATAGCCAACACCTGTGTGGCATTTTGCCATCTTTGTCCACTATGCTTTTCAGCCATACCTCCTTATTGCTAATTCTCTGCCCAATCATTAGCATTGGCTTTCAGGGTGTCATTTTACATTGGGGAGTCATATAGGCATATCGGCGCATTCCAGTGTTTTGACTATCTAAGGCTCAGTTGAACTCAATGCTTAAACCATATTGGTGATATTACAATATACTTTAATAACATCTTATAAGGTACAGAATCAAATAGTAAAATAAGTGCTTAATCATTTTATACATTGTGGCAGACGACCAGGTTCCATGCCCGACCGGGAGGCCCCTGCTGCATATGTTCCGAAGGGAGCAACCATGGGCGACTCAGTACCTTCCCCCAGGAGGCTTGGTGGCAGCCTCCCTGGCCGGCGGTGATGCCTCAGCCTCCTGCAGGGCTCCATGGGAGATGGAGTCCTCAACAACCCGAGGTTGGGAGCTGGGGTGGCCGTCAGAGGGTGCTGCATGGATTCCACAGCCCACCTGGACAACTCTTCAGCCCCACCCGGAAGTGCAATTGGAACCAGGTGGTCAAGCACCGGGTGGTCTATTAAAAGGACCGGCAACCACCACTCAGGGCCAGAATCAGGAGGAAGAGGACGAGGTTGCCTGGGAGGAGTGGTGGTGCCAGAAGAAGGGTTGTTTGTGTTGAGTTAAGTGATTTTGGGACTGTGTATTGCCTGTGGGGTTCACGGGGAAAACATGCCCCAAAGATGAAGAAAAATAAAAGTCTTGTGTGTTTTACACGTGCCTCTGAGTGAGTCTGTGCCGGGTTGGGCGCTATACAGCGTCCTTTTCACAACATTCTAATTTCTGTGTATACTGTATTCTAATTATCAAGTATGTGATTTTATCTAAAACTAGCTGTCCCCCATGGCTCCGCCCACATAGTAGTGAAACAGGACAAACTTTAAAAATGTAATTTGTATTGAGAAGAATTTATATTGATAGCTTTCACATTTGAGGGCCTCTTGATAGACAATATTTTTGGTTTTGCTATCGGGGCGAGGACATATAGATTTCTTGGGGAACTAACCTGGGAGAAAGCGATGTAAAGCTGACCATGCGAAAAGCATGGTGAGCTAATATCAACCCCTGCCAACTTGAGTTTCTGTCACTGGGTCTTGTTCATTGACATTGCAAAGCAAAACTTCATCGGGAACTGTAATCTCGTGAATTGAAAGAGCATTTCCATCGTGATAAGAGGAATGCGTGGGATTAAAAACCTCTCACTGCCACATCAGACAAACTCAAACGGAGGCTGACGCATGACTGAGGAGGGCCCTGCCGCTCTCCCCTCAGCCCCCAGCACCTCTCTCGGATTCATGCAAGTAAATCAGGACCGCAAGCAAACTACGATACTTGGCGTGGTGAGAGAAGTCACAAAATCAACTGGAATGTTTAAGCAAATTATAGAAAAAAACCTGATCTAAATCCATTGTTCTCTCGTGAAAACCAGACAGACATACATACAGACA
This sequence comes from Polypterus bichir lapradei, assembly GCA_026402145.1. Classification (NCBI taxonomy): domain Eukaryota; kingdom Metazoa; phylum Chordata; class Cladistia; order Polypteriformes; family Polypteridae; genus Polypterus; species Polypterus bichir. The sequence continues at coordinate 47,381,735 of JANRMT010062861.1, read as the reverse complement.
GAGAGATGTTGGATTTTATATATATATAGATACTAAGTAAATATTCATGTAGATACTGTATATTTCCATATTATCAATAGTGTTTTTAAAATTAAGATAATTAGTATTGTATGCACCCATGAGATCAAATGTTTTAGTTGATTCCTCATAAAAGATCTAACACATTTATGAAACACAATCGACCCTTTCTCCCATATGGGTATCACCTCTACTTGACACATGATGCACAGTCTTGGTTTTAAACTTCTAAACTCCCTTATGTCCTTCATCATTTTATTTCCTTTGGCTGGCTATAAAATCAATTGATCTAAATCTGCTCTTCTCCATCTAAATCACCTTTTCCAACATGCTTGTCATTCATCCAAATAGCAGCCTCTTTAACACTAGAATTACCACAGTCTACGAAAAAACTCGTAGATCCGGCCCACCTTAAAACCGTTTGCACCTCTCCGCCTGCGTCTTTGCCCTGTAAACGTGCCGATAAAGACAAGCTGCAAGCAGCCAGCTATTCCATCCCCCCACCGACTTAGAACGTGCACGAACTTCTCCCAGCTTCTTTTTTTTCTTTTAGTACATGTGCGTTGTGCAGCAGGATCAACGCGCATGTTGATCTTTTTTTTCTTTCAGTACATGTGCCTTCCCTGTTTATTTATATATCTAGTGACTTCTCTGCCTGTCTGTCTCTCTATTACGCAGTGCTCTGTCTGTCTGTCTGTTATGGCTCTTAAAAATAACAGTTATAAGGACACTTGTTCATGTTAATTGCAGTCTCAATTGTTAAAAAATATTTTAAAAGGAGCATCCCACATGAAAATATAACGATCTGATTAACTGACAGTGCATACCAATTTATAAATTTTATGTCTGTTCGAGGTTAAAAAGAAAAAAAAAAATATCTCTTTCTCCCCAGCGGGGAATCAAACTCGGGTCTCTGAGGAACGGCAAGCTTGTTGGGCTCAGAGTCAGCAAATCTTACCACTAAACCAAGGAAACTGTTGTATTGTTCTTGAACCTTTTGTGAAAGTGTTCATTTGATGTTTGGACTTCATGCTTCACACATTCTATAATTTATGCCTACATTTTGTAACATTTATTACTAAAATATGAAAAAGTTTCTGCTGTAACAATGTGTTTACACAGATTTCAGTAGAAACGGAACACACATGAAATGCGTGTGTTCCAAATAACGATCTATTATTTCCACTCTAAAACTCCAATTCACTCCCAGATAATCAATCAAGGCATGAGCTGGGAGAGGTTCATGCACGTTCTAAGTCGGTGGGGGGATGGAATAGCCGGCTGCTTGCAACTTGTCTTTATCGGCACATTTACAGGACAAAGGACGATGGTGGAGAGGTGTGATTGGATTTAAGGTGGGCCGGATCTACAAGTTTTTTCATAGGCTCTGGTAATTCTAGTGTTAATATGTCTATGCAAGACATTGTTTTGTCCAGTCACCATCAAGTTCTTAGTTTAAAGATTCCCTCAAATCCTGGTCCTCTCATGCTCTGTCATTACTTTCTCATTTTGGAATCATTAAAATGAATACTGTTTCCTGCTTTAATTTTGTTAGTCCTATGCTCCCTCCTTTCCCCATCCTCTCAAATTTTGAACAGAAGCTCTTTCTCACTTTTTCAGAAAGACTTTCCATTAAACATTGTACATCAGCTTATAACAGGACTGAAGTAGAGGCATCTTTGCCTGATGCAGAACTGTGTCACTGGGCATTTACTCCTTATCTGAGTAAATGCCCAGAGGAATTGACTCAAATGAGTAAAACCCAACTAAGCCATGTCTAACCCAATGACTTACCATCCAGCCTACTCTAGCCTTCCATTGCTAACATTCTAATTTTGATTTTTCCTCCCTAGAAGTTAAGGCCCACATCTATAAGTTCAGCTCTGTGCATTTCAGATGTGGGATATTCAAAGACACTTAGGTTCTTGTTAATCCTTACAATCCCACAAATCCGATTTTTCACAATGAGGTCTTTAGAATTGGTGGACACTCTATTTCTTTTGTTTGTAGGCACATCAGGATATCAACCCACTTGGTGACATCTGGGCTCTTAACATTAAAAACCAAATCAAAACAGGTTATGTATCTTTTATTTCCAGCTGACATCTATCCTTAAAATGTATACAGTTTTATTGTCTTCCCTTCTTCCTTTCCACCTTTCCTCTCCAATATGTGATTGTCTTTATTTCTGGTAATAAGGCATTTGCTTCACTAATTTATATTTTACAGATCCTATTACCACCTTCAATGCATTTGCTTTGGAATAATATCTGTGCTGCCCGAAGGACCCAGCATCCACAGTTTGAATTCTGTGCCCAGTTGTTTTAAATTGTCTCCATGCCTTTGTGTGTCTTCCCCTGGGTAGTCCTGTTTCCCTTCCATAAACCCAATAACATGCTGGATTAATTGGTGATTCCAAATTGGCCTTGTGTGAAGGCTGAGATGGATTATGAGGATTCGGCTCTGGTAGTGGGGTTAGTTTAAATCCATTTAAAATATTTTAGCAAAACCAACCTTTCTGCATTATTTGGTGCTTGGTTATTAGAATTAAAATATTATCACAAAAAGAACATCTTATCTTTTAATTATCCCATTAAAAACACTAAGCTAACTATCCTATGGATATTAAGATCAGCCCAATTACCATAGTCATAAACTTGGAAAAGGTTTAATAGCTTCCTTTCTTTAGGCATTTCCTTAGAATGCATGACATACGGTATGAAAAATAAGAGTGAATAGCTAAAAAATATGATCATTACATTCCTTTGAGCACAATGGAGTATCTGGTCCTGCTGGCTTATTTGATTTCATTCATCCTTTCTATAGTAGCACTTTTCTCGCTGTAATCTCTAAAGCATTTACTATTTCATCAATATTACCAGTAGTTACTGGGAAGATTTCTAACATCTCCACAGGAGAAGACTTCAGAAAAAAATATGAGTTGAAAGCTCCTGCTATTTATTTCTCTATGTACTGTATTTTATTTCATCTTACCATTTTTAATACACTTTACTTCTTCATCGACTGCTCAATGCTAATGGACCCTAAAATTAAGCTTTAGGGTTGACTTTTGCTTTTACACCAGTATTCCTTTCCAAATGCCTTTTGGCATTTCTAATTTTCCTTTTCAGCATTGCTCAAACTGTGCTCTTAAGCCCTCTAGTTAGCATTAGAGTTGTTAGACTTTTACACATTATAAAGCCATTTTTTCTTCTGTAATCTTTTTTTAGTTCCTTCCTCATGAACATTGTATGAAGTATATGACCCCACCTCTGCTCAAGGATCTCAATATGTCAGATTTCTTCCCAGTTTCTTTCTTTAACACTAGAATTACCAGAGCCTACGAAAAAACTCGTAAATCCGTCCCACCTTAATTCGCTTCTTAAATCCCTTCACACCACTTTGCCAGCGTCCTTTGTCCTTTAAATTTGCTGATAAAGAGAAGCTAGAAGCAGCTGGCTATTCCATCCCCCCACCAATTTAGAACGTGCACGAACTTCTCCCAGCTCATGCCTTGATTGAGTATCTGGGAGTGAAGTGGAGTTTTAGAGTGGAAATAATCGTTATTTGGAACGCACACATTTCATGTGTGTTCCGTTTCTACAGTAATCTGTGTAAACACATTGTTAAAAGAGAAACGTTTTTTATATTCTAGTAGTAGATGACAAAATGTAGGCATAAACTATATAATGTATGAAGCCTGAAGTCCAAATATCAAAGAAACATTTTCACAAAAGGTACAAATATAACACACCAATTGCGCTTTTATTCAAAAATATAACTGCAGAAACAAAAAGCCACCTTAACATGCGACATTCACACCCATTTATTATAACTGTCTCCGTGGCGCAATAGAATCAGCTGCAGACTGGGAATCAAAAGGTTGCAAGTTTGAACCTACACCACTCCGTTTTGAGAAGTAAACTGCTCTTAGTCTTACTATTTTAGAATAAAAGCATACATTTGATTTCAGTCTGTAACAGCCGGTGTAATTTATGATCCTTGTAAAGGTTAGCTTTGTTTTTTTTTTTTTTAAATTCACTTTTCATTCTCTCAGTCGAGTTCAGAATCAATCCATACAACCCCATCTGACACGGCTGTTTTCACATAAAGACGCGCTATAGCTCTGCAGTGTACTTGTGACTGCATTCTCGTACCAATGTTTGTGAAATGAAGTGTCTGCATGCACTTTTCATGGCATTACACGTGTATTTTTTGAGCATGCCCATTTAAGCATGCTCAAACACAGGAACATATGTTGGTGTAAAAGTATAACAAAACAAGTGCACTTTTATTCAAGACTACCTGTATAACCGAAGAAAAAAGAAAGCAAGTTACAGTAGGCGATTGATACGACAGCTTGCATGGTGCAATGCTAAGTGCTGATTTTCATTCCGTGCTATATAAAATCATCACATTCAAATATTAACAGTTCCCACACACCCAAGGACCGTCCTTCCTACATTTACGACACGTGTACTTGTTGCAGTGTACACACCTCTTTGTGCTATGGTTCCTATTACACTGAATTGAGCGACACGGGCAGATGGGGAGTGTCTGATGATTGCATATAGTGCCGAAGTTACTGCTCTTTACCATTCTCTCCTCTGCATGTCCTGGAGTGCAAAAGAAACAGCATACAACAACATGCAGGGACTGGCAGGAACACTCAATAAAACGGAATAAAAAGAAAATCAAGTGACGGTGAGATATGAAGAAGGCAGCTTCGCCAGTGTTTGTGTGTCAGAACCCTTTGGGATTGGGGGGCGTTAGTATGCATCGTGGTACACTGCAGAGCTATAGCGCGTCTTTATGTGAAAACAGCCATGTCAGATGGGGTTGTATGGATTGATTCTGAACGCGACTGAGAGAATGAAAAGTGAATAATAAAAAAAAAAAACAAAGCTAACCTTTATAAGGATCATAAATTACTCAGGCTGTTACAGACTTAAATCAAATGTATGCTTTTATTCTAAAACAGTAAGACTAAGAGCAGTTTACTTCTCAAAACGGAGTGGTGTAGGTTCGAACTCGCGACCTTTTGATTCCCAGTCAGCAGCTGATTCTATTGCGCCACTGAGACAGTTATAATAAACAGGTGTGAATGTCGCATGTTAAGGCGGCTTTTTGTTTCTGCAGTTATATTTTTGAATAAAAGCGCAATTGGTGTGTTATATTTGTACCTTTTGTGAAAATGTTTCTTTGATATTTGGACTTCAGGCTTCATACATTATATAGTTTATGCCTATATTTCGTCATCTACTACTAGATTATAAAAAACGTTTCTGTTTTAACAATGTGTTTACACAGATTACTGTAGAAACGGAACACACATGAAATGCATGTGTTCCAAATAACAATCTATTATTTCCACTCTAAAACTCCACTTCACTCCCAGATACTCAATCAAGGCATGAGCTGAGAGAAGTTTGTGCACGTTCTAAATTGGTGGGGGGATGGAATAGCCGACTGCTTCTAGCTTCTCTTTATCAGCACATTTAGAGGACAAAGGACGCTGGCGGAGAGGTGTGAAGGGATTTAGGAAGCGATTTAAGGTGGGACGGATTTACGAGTTTTTTCGTAGGCTCTGGTAATTCTAGTGTTAAAACTGATACATTGAGTCAAAATTAGATCACTAAAATAAAACTTCACAGTTTCAGTTTTGCATGTGCCTCCATGCCACAGCTCTATGAAACATATTATTTCATGACTATTAAACCCTAAAGCAGTGGCTTTCTTCAGGCCTGGGCCTCTCACTGTGGCTGAAGATTTTCGTCCCAGCCAGTTTATCAATCAGCAGGTCACTTTACCTATTATTGATCTCACTGTTTAATTAAGTGTTTCTTATTTTCTTACTCTACATTTACAAAAGAGCATTTGTTTGAGATTTACTTTCTGAAAACATTTAAAAATATGCATATCTTTTGCCATAGATTTAAGATTTTAGCTCTCATTTGTGATTTTGCTATTAGTTAACCCTTTGCTGTGGAGTTTGCCTCCATAATTGTTCCTAATAATGGAAATTAATGACAAAAAAAGTAATGGTACAAACTAACGAAAGGTGTGATACCAGAAATTTCACCCGAAAGTTTAAAATTGGGCTTGCAGATTTTTTTTTTGAAACTTAACAGGCATTTATATGTTTTCAATTACATTCATTGGTTGTTTTTCTATCTTGGTTTTTAAGATTTTTTATTATTATCATCATTATGATTTTTATTTTCCATTACCAGATGTTCTACTTAATTAGGCCATTATTTACCAACAGGCTCTCCAGTGGGCCTTAAACTGAAGAAGCTGCAACATTTCAGCATTCAGTTTCATTGGCCCTGGTGTGCTTTCACTGTTAATTGCTATTTATAGGATACAATATACTGTGAGTTGGAGTTTCAAACGTCCAAAATGACTATAATGCAGGCCAGATGTCTTTTCTGACAAGCCTAGAAGAGGCTTACTTCAGACCCACGTGACCCTGACGCCCTCACTGACTGACTGACTCATCACTAATTCTCCAACTTCCCGTGTAGGTAGAAGGCTGAGATTTGGCAGGGTCATTCCTTACAGCTTACTTACAAAAGTTAAGCAGGTTTCATTTCGAAATTCTACGCGTAACGGTCATAACTGAATCCTACTTACGTACATATATACGGCCATAGCCTGCAGCTCGGTCGCCATGTGAGGCGGAGTTGCGCCACCCATCACCACGCCTCCCACGTAGTTGGCTGCCTGCCTATATTGTGTCCCCCATATCCACGCCTCCCACGTAATTGGCTGCCTGCTGATATAAGGCTGTCCGTCGCTCTAGTCTCTTCATTCCCTTCCTTGCTTCGCCACGGTATTCATGTCTCCCTGCTGATAACTGTAGCCTTTTTATTTCATCCACGGCTTCTCCGCTGTTTTATTGTGCTGATAACTGCAGCCTTTTTTTTTAATCCATGGCTTCTCCACTTTTTTATTGTTCGTTTATTACGCTTATAGTTATTGTGTAGGTATTTTAGACTTAGTTTACATTGTTCAGGTACCCATTTCTTTTACCGTTCCAACTGTACCCCCATTAACATGACTATTGAGGTGATCACCATCGATCAAAGAACTGTCACTTACCGAGTGGTTTCCATGCCCGGAGATCCCGCCTGCCTTTTCCATTTTCTATGTTACATATTGCACGGCCATATCAGACTCACTCTTGATATCCGGAGGAATATTGTGTCTTATGTGTTGAATGACTGGGACAGGTTCAAGGTGTGGACTGATGACGGTACAGGAGATAATTATACTACACAGGAGCATTAAAAGAGTGAAATGCTTAAGCCCTTCACCTATGCTTCTGCATGTGAGTGGATGGCTGCCGCTGAATTATTCGGTTGTCGCTTTCAAGTGTACCGAAATGGCCAAATATTTTACACCTTTGGAGAACTGCCAATGCCGCTTAAACATCTTAGATTCACAAGTGACAATTTGAGTAGTGACTTTTGATGTTTATGAATGTTTCAACTCTCAAAAGCTGGATGCGAAGTTATTGATGAAGCCAGTTGTATGCTTATAACGCTTGACAGATGCTGAATGTCACTTCAACACAAGTCCTGCAAATACTAACGTAATTGAAACAAACCATGAAACTCAAACCGATTATGACAGCAGCAATCCAAGCTGTGAGAAAACAGTAAAAAGGAGGTGTGTCGGACGTCGTGATACATTTTCTGATGCAGCTAGACGGAAACAACTTTGTGACGCTGTCGCCAAATACTCGCAGAAAAATCCACAAGTTAATAGACACGCTGTCGCTAAATACTCACAGGCAAATCCACAAGTTTATAGAGATACTGTCGCTAAATACTCGCAGGCAAATCCACAGGTTCATAGAGACGCTGCCGCTAAATATTCGCAGGCAAATCCACAAGTTAATACCGGGAATGCCTGTTAAACATCTTAGATTCACGAGTAGCAATTTGGGTAGTGAACACTTTGATGAATGAAACCTGTTATCTTTACAACGGTTGACAAACACGGAATGTAACTTGAACACAACACGTCCTTGCTGCACAGGGAATGCACAGGCAGAGACTGAACACGTGTGGAAATCATCAGTGCGTACGAACCGGAAGGGAAACTGGCTTGTTCGGCATCCGAGTGTGTGCTCGTGAACAAACTTTCAAGCACAACTATACAGTACTCATGTTTTGCCATTGTTTTAAGAAATTAAATAACATTGGCTGTTTTAAAATTGATTTTCCTTTTTCTGTAGTATTCTTTCTATAATTGTGTTAATACAATACTTGAGCATTGGAACAATCTAGATGAGAACAGCCATTCAGCCCAACAAAGCTCACCAGTCCTATCCACTTATTCTTCTAAAATAACATTAAGTCTAGTTTATAAAGTCTCTAAAATCCTACCACATTACTTGTTAATTTATTCTGTGTCTGTGGTTCTCTGTGTGAAGAAAAACTCCCTAATGCTTGTGTGAAATTTACCCTTAACAAGTTTCCAACTTTGTCCCCATGTTTTTGATGAACTCATTTTAAAATAACATTCTCGATCAACTGTATTAATTCCTGTCATATTTTTAAGCAGTTTAGTTATGTCTATTCTTAATGTTGTTTTTCTTAAACTGATGTCATATATCAATGTATGTAAATGTATTTTATTGTGATTTTTATTGTTCTGAAGTACCTTTGCATTTTATTTTTACATATTTTATGTTATGTTCATTACTGTGTAATATCTTTATAGACGTGCCTAGGTTTGTTTGTTCTTTGTGGGTGCTTCCCTAAGAGGCAGGTCCACCATCATGTCACAGCTTCTGGGCCCCTCCTTACTGGCTTTATATTCCACCCAAAAGCAAGATTCAGCAGTTGAGCCTTTTGTTTTTTGTGAGTATTGCTTTTTCTGTTTTAATTTATTGATTGTCTGAGAATTTCTTGCCTATTGTTAGGGATTTTGATTGTTGAACTGTGTACAGTGGAACCTCAGGTCATGAACGTCTCGGACCACATACAAATCGGGTTACGACCAAAAAGTTCGCCAAACCTTTGCTTAAATATGTAATATTCAATAATTTTCCTCAATAAATAAATGACCAAGTATAATATTTTTGTCTCATTTGTTTAACTGGTTTCTCTTTATCTACTTTTAGGACTTGAGTGAAAATCTGATGATCTTTTAGGTCATATTTATGCAGAAATATAGAAAATTCTACAGGGTTAACAAACTTTCAAGCACAACTGTATATTATATGTTCCAATGAATTTAAATCTCACACATCCACCAACTCTTTTATAAATGCAGAATAAGAGAAAAGAATGAAATAATAGAATCAATTACATGAAAAATTACTCACTGATTATGAAACCGTCTGGAACAAAAACTTGAAGCCATAGGGATCCCCCAGGACTGTATAGCACAAAAGCGTCAACTAAATCACCCAGCACCTTCAGTTTTGCTTAGTTAATTTGCATCCAAAAAAAATTGTCATTCTTTATCACTGGTTATACAACTCGATTAACCAATAACCCCTAATTTTCACAAAAGTGACACATCAACACAAAGCAGGAAGAGCTCATCTGTTTAATTCAAACTGACTCTGGCTCTATTCTGTATTTAAACTAAAAATAGTGACTAAAACAGCAGCTTTCTACATTTTTTAACGATATAGCAATTTATCAATGTTTGTTTATCGGTTACAGCGTGAAGTGAACTACTGGTGATTTTTGTTTTGAGTCTAACTTCAATAGTTAGGCACATTCCACATATAGCATGTCTGTCTTACATTAATATTATCAATTGCAGGGGGCACATGGGGAGCTCAGATGTAAGTGTAGACTGTGTTATTGGTAGGTGAACGGGACAGTCAACACTCTTCAGCAGAATGACAGCAAGCTAAAGGCATACCTGGGGGGTATTTTCCGTACATTGCTTAAATCATCCGAGATCAGATGCCTCATCTTGGATGAGTTAATGCCAGTGAAACTCATCCGGGATAAGTCAGTTTTTCAAACGCAGCCGTGTAGTAGATTAGGCTAGCTGGATCTTATCATCTGAGATGATTGCGCATGCCCGCGCTGATTGAAAAGACCATATATATTGAGTCTAGAAAACATGATCAGCAAGTCTTTGATAGGCTGCAACAAAATGATGAAAGAACAGGCGCATTTTTTCACACAAGCAGAGCAGGACCTTTTACTCGAAGAATATGAAGAATTTCAAGATTTCATATGCAGAAGGGGCAACAATGCTAAAGCAGCCCAAACCAGAAAAGATGGCTGGCAAAAAGTTACCGACAAATTAAAATGCGTAAGTAGTGTGCATTGTACTTACTGAATGCAGCGTTTCATTTTCTATGTGTCAGATTAATTATTATTTAATATGTCATAATTCCAGATCAAACATGAGCACAAGGAGAACATGGGAACAGGTTAAAGTGAAGTACAAGAATATACTTCAAACTGGTAAATATTGGTATATAACTATTTAAAGAATGGTTGACATAAAGAATCATATATAACATAAAAAAAACATTCATTTTAAAGCTAATAAGAAGGAAAACAAGCAAAAAACAGGTGGAAGCCTACGCGGTCCAGACCTAACCCCTGCAGAAGAGTTGGCTCTCCAGCAAAATGCCCATCGCTTTTTTGTTAATAACCTGCTTTGTAAGATGAGGCCGACTACTTGTGTACTGGACCCCATCCCCAGCACACTACTTAATTCCTACCTTCATGCCATAATCCCGACTGCTACAACAATAATAATCTCATCTCTTGACACTGACTCTGTGCCGCTCACTGTTAAAATCGCTTCGGTAACTCCAATGTTAAAAGAGTCTGGTCTTGATGCTGACAATCTTAACAATTTCTGGCCTATTTCCCATTTACCTTTCCTGTCAAAAGTTCTTGAGCGTGTTGTAGTCTCCCAGCTCACCTATTACTTAACCACTAATAACTTGATGGAACCCTTTCAATCTGGTTTCAGGGCGCGGCACAGCTGTGAAACTGCTCTGCTACGCAAACCAGCATATTAAATCTGTTAGACCTCAGTGCTGCATTTGACACTGTCAGACATGATATTCTACTGTCCAGAATGGAGAACATGCTGGGTATCTCTGGCACTGCCCTCCAGTGGTTCAAGTCCTATCTGACTGATAGGCAAGAATTTGTTAGTCTTGGCAACAGCAGATCCAGCTCTGTGCCAGTCACACAAGGAGTTCCTCAGGGCTCTGTCCTCGGCCCTCATCTCTTCTGTATTCATATGCTTCCCTTTGGCCATATTATCTGTAGCTATGAACTGGGTTATCATTTTTATGCAGATGATACTCAACTCTACTTCAATGTTAAAAGTGGAACTTCATCAGAGCTTTCTCAGCTCACAACCTGCCTTAGTGAAGTTAAAACCTGGATGGAGCAGAACTCTTTAAAATTAAATTGCAACAAAACTGAACTCCTACAAATTAGGACTAAAATGAGCTCCTTCCCAGTCCATCTTGGCGGTGATCTCATCAGACCTGCCTCTACTGCAAAGAATCTTGGTGTCATTTTTGATTCCTCCCTCTCTTATTCCGCCCACATAAATCACATTAAGAAATTTTCTTACTTTCACCTCCATAACATATCCCATGTTCGCTCCTTCCTCTCCTTTTCTAATGCTGAGAAACTTGTCCATGCTTTTATCGCATCCCGCATCGATTATTGTAACTCAGTGCTGGCAGGTGCCCCTTCTAATCTTATATCACAGCTCCAGCTTATTCAAAACTCAGCTGCAAAAGTCCTCACTCGAACCAGCAGCAGCGAGCACATAACACCCATCCTGCTCCGTCTTCACTGGCTCCCTGTGTCTTACAGAATCAAATATAAAATCCTACTAATAACCTACAAAGCCTTAAATAACCTCGCGCCAAACTACATCAGCGACCTCCTCCATCACTATGTGCCTGTCCGCCCTTAAGGTCTTCTGATTCTGGCAATCTTGCTGTGCCCCACACTAATCTACACTCCATGGGTGACAGGGCCTTCAGCTGTATAGCGCCGAGACTCTGGAATGACCTACCGAAATTAATGAGATTAGCTGACTCCATGAATTCTTTTAAAAAACAACTCAAAACTCATCTGTTCAGGAAGGCTTTTAGCTCTACTTGACTTTATTACTCTTCTCTAAGTTTACCTCTCTGTCGAGATGCTCATGTAACCTGTATGTGTGTGTGCTAGACAATCAATTATGTTGTCTGTTATGCTTCTTTTCTTCTTTTTTTCTCTGAATTCACTGTCGTAATCTTTTTTATTTATTTATTTGGTATGTACAATGCTATATACTTTATACCCTGCCATTCTTTCTTATATTCTGTAAATGCCTTGAGCATGGGAAAGGCGCTATATAAATAAAATGTATTATTATCATTATTATCGCTCTGTTTCTGAGGGCATTCCAGGGGGAAGCTCCTCCTCAGAACCAGTGGCAGGATGCAGTGGTTACTTCATTTCAGGTAAAAGATGGTCATTGCATATATTTGTCCTCAATGTGTGCCATAGGTATGTTCCATATAGCCCTCTTTTTTGTTGGGTCAGTTGCAGGGAATGTCATATCCCTAGAACCTGTGTCTGACCAACGAGATATTGACGAAGGTCAAATATTTGATGAAGACACTGTGTCTGATTATTCATCAGGAGGACAGGTAAATTTTCCAAGTAATGTTTGATCAAACTCCACTCTGATCAGTCCCATGTGCCCCAATCACATTTGGAAATCCTGGGTAATGAGAATGTTAGGCTGATTGTGAGATTTTTTATGGAACTATGGGTGTTTTTGCCTGTGTATTGCCTACGTGCAATGGCATGAAATGCCTCTTTTATTGTCTGCACACGCAGGTGTCCAGGAAACACTATGAAAACCCAAAGGAAATATTTCAGAGCCAAAAAGACTTTAAGAATTGCCTGTCAAACTGCACTTTTAGATTTTCCACATCACCTACAGTATATAAAAAAAAGTGCTAGTTGCAAAAAACCTCAAAGCAATGCATACTGTCTGTCTGTGTGGTTGTGAAAGCCCGACTTTGCCTAGTTTGACTTCGAATATAAGGTGCTAATAAATCTTTGAGGTACAATATCCCCCCAGCTAAAGCGGTATCTTTCGAAAAGAATTTCCTCCGGGAGCAATAAAGGATCTTGCCGATCGCGCACAACACTCTCTATATGAAATTCTCTTCTTATAATTTGTGCACCGATATTAATTAGTTGCTCATTCATTAATGGTGAAGCCATGACATAGAACATAGAACATTTACATAGAAAAAACCTGCTCCGAGCAGGTTTGAGGATTTGGATGTGCTGCTATGACAACACATCCAGCAAGAGTTTCAAAAAACCGACAGATCCAGGATCATGCCAAATCGTCAACAATTACATCCAGCTAAATGAGTAATCAACATACCAAAAATACGTCCCTGGAGTAATACGTGCAAAGACACACGTAAACACTCAAAAATTGAGTTAGTATAAAATGATATAAGTGGGCTAGAAGAAACAATATTGGTGTTTGGGACCTCGATGTGCTACAGGTGAAATATAACAACATTAGGAGGTCATAAGGATCAACTATAATTCTACACATGCGGAACAAAATAATAGTAGATATTCTGTAAAAATATAGACATACACACTAGCCCCTTATTTAAAATATTATACTGAAAGTAGCACTAAAGTATAAAATTAAAAAAAAAAACCTTAAAGTGAAAACAAATGTTAAAATACATACAATCATAAAGGTCACAATGTCCACCGGTATACAATGAACATGCATTATTATAAATGGTACAGAAAAGTGAGAGACAGGCAGGATTGATCTACTCCAAGCTCTGGGATAATGAGGAATTGAATTTGAGAAAAATGGAATATTAACAATTTTCTATAGTATGATGTGAGAGAGAGATGCAATGAGAAAAAGGCAAAAGAAAAAGTAAGATCAATGTTCTTATTTTGCAAAATGGACTGTCAAATAAACATGAAACTGTTTCTAGCAAATTCATTCATATATAATGTACTTTGCATTAGACTGTTTTATATCAAGGAACATATATTCAAATATAATACATTTAAAATAAAATTAAAATCATTGCAAATAAATGAACCCAATGAACTGTTATAGGAAAATGCTATTAACTTTAGAAACAGTAACACACCAAGAATAATTTCACTTAGTATAATATTCCTGGATGCAGCTCACATCAAACTGCAGCAGATCCAGTGAAGTCAGTTAGGGTTCATGATCCTCTTCTTATCTTCTTACCTCTTTCATTTTCTTCTTTCTCTTTAGTAAAAAAATCTTTGCATGCCTATTAGAGAGCCTTGGTGTCAAAATTACTCCTAACCCATTAACAGCTCTGTTTGGTGTAATCCCAGATGGACTTAAAGTAGAGAAGGACAAACAAACTTTAATTGCCTTTACCTCACTACTAGCACATAGACTCCTCTTGCTCAACTGGAAGAATCCCACCCCACCTCTTCTAAGTCAGTGGGCAACTGATGTTCTATACTATTTGAAATTGGAAAAAAAATTAAATTCTCACTTAAAGGATCTGCTCAAAACTGTTACAGACTCAAATCAAATGGATGTTTTTATTATATAATAGTAATAATAATAGCAGCTCACTACTCGAAATAGTAAATGCGAGGAGAAAACAACCTTATGATTATGAGACAGCAGTTCTTACCTCTGCACCAGCCAAGTCCACTTTCTGTTGATTGATATTTGGGCTTCAGTTTTTGCACATTGATAGCAACATGTAAGTTGAATTATTTCTTTTACTTCGGTTATATTCTTGAATGAAAGCACACTTGTTTTGTTATACTTTTGAGAAAGTGTTTATTTGATATTTGGATTTCACTCATTATACACTTCATGTCAGCATGTTGTCCACATTACTATAACATTAACATTTTTTTTGTGTTCAACATTTCTTACCTCACATTTCCTGTCATCCTACATTTACACAGATCATTGTAGACATGGAACACACATGAAATGTATGTAGTCCAAATAACAATATATTATTTACCCCATACAATTTCCAGTATTTACCCTATACTAACTCCCAGATAAAGAGAATTTTGTGTCTGACTTGAGCTGCGGCAGTGGGGGGGATGCGATTGCAGGCTGCTTGCTGTTTTTGCTGATTGACACATTTGCAAAATAAAGACGGTGATGAAAATGTGCGAGGGAATTTAAGGTAGTCTGGCATTACAAATATTTTTGTAGGCTTCAGAGATTCTACTGCTAACCAATAACATTTTAGAATAAGCATCTTTATCGAGGGAAAGGATACTCTTCCTTCGTAGCTGCTTTTAAAGATTCGCTCTGGTTGTTGACTCTCATCTCTTTCTCTTGGGTGGGGGTTGAATTTTGGTTTGTTAAATTTGACAGGATTGTATGGAATGTTATTTGCTTCAAATAAAATCAATAAAAATAAAATAAATAAAATGATGCTGCTGAAGAAGCAGTGTAGGGACAGAAGGGTATGTCAAGGCTGGTCAAAAAGAATAAGTCGATGAGGCACTTAAAAAAGCAGACTGGCAAAGGCCATTAGGCCAGAGGTATTTGGTAGGTAGGTGAACAAGACTGATATTTTAGACCTGAATGAAAACGATTCAGGGATACTAGTGGAGGAGTGAATATGAGAAAATCCTGAAACCTAATGAACAGATTTTTCAGTAAAATAAATAGTAGTGAAATATAAACCAAAATAGTCATTGCTACTACATGGGAGGGACAGTAAGCTTTTCAAAAAATAAACTTTTTTCTCTTTAAGGTACCCTTTGTGCAAAATTTACTCCATACTAAAACCAAATCACATTTTAGAATACTTGCAACTGTTAAAATTCGTTTGCATGTAATAATCCTTTATACATTCGAGGGCTCATGTCTATAAAGGTTTTGTGCCTGACAGTTTTTGGGCTGTTGATGGTGGAATAAATTACCTTTACCTTAGAATAATTTGTTTTTTGTCAATAATCTAGGGCAGGAGGAAGCTTAATCATGCATCTTTATTTTTCTTCATGAAGAGGGAGCACCCCGTCACAGCAAGCTGCTTAAGGGATACTCCCTGATAAAGATGCAGCAAGCATTTTTGTAGGCTGCAGGTGGTAACACAGCAATGGCTGACTCACTCTCCCTAACTGGCAGCTACACCACCAAGACCCGTGGCCTGGCAAGCTGAGGACGTTAGATCCAACAAGCCATACTTCTTCCAAATAAACTTCCCCAAATGGCGATCAAAGATAAGCCAAAAGACAAATAATATGTTAAATAATAAAGTGAGTATATATTAATAAAAAAAGAAATGAAGCAAACTGCAAACAATATATATTATATATACTGTATATCACACCCCAACCAGCCCCGACATAACACTCAACCCCAAAAGTGACCAGCGGAATGTAATAATAAAAAGGTGCAGCAAAAACGTTAATGTACAACACAAACCTTCCCCTGGCCCAACACTAAACATGAAATAAATGGGATACACAGAAAACATGAAACGCATACAAACAACAAGAAACAGTTTCACTGTGTTTATCCTCGGTACGTCGGCGTAGTCCAGAACCCCTGGGTTTTCCGTTACAAAGGTGAAGTTGTCAGGCTTTGAAAGTGGCAAGTAGAAAAAGGTGTAATGATCTTGAGCACTGCTTTCTCCTGACTCTACAATGAATGGACGGTATAGTAGAACGAGAGTTCTTTTTTTTTTCTTTTTGACCTCCTGTTTAAATAGTGAATGTCCCAAATGCAGGTGATGGGATTGACAAGACAAATTATCATGAGGGACCACAGTTCCATGGTGTTATCCTTCCCCCTTTGTTTTCCAGGGCAGCATATTTACATAGACACAAAGACCATGTAAACAGGACAACGCTACAAAAGACGTGACTCAGCATAAAATACACTTGATGACGACGTTAATCGTGTAGCACTGCTACAACACAACATTTCCACAAACATCAGACATTTAACTTGATTGGTGCAAAATGCTCTTGCATCAGTTACTAGCCTGTTTTGCAGACATTTTGAATCCATGTTTCACTCCTTCTATGGCTATATCTATGTCTGTATATCCCTAGAATACTTCTTTAAACATGTACATTCTTTAGTCTCAAGGAATGCCAAGTTCCTCTTTGCAAAGTCTTCACAATAATTTTTAGCTACCTCAAAGTGTCTGCCTGCTTGATTTCATAAGCTCTGCTTCAGCAACTGTTTACACTCAGCAAGTGCAAACTTCAGCCTTTAGCTAAGTTCCTTATATTGCATTTTACTTAGTCTTTGTTAATGCTACAGAGATACATTTATTTGATTTATACTTAAAATGTTTGCACTACTTGATATCTTAAATTATTTTTCCACATGATCAAGATCAGAATG
>JANRMT010062861.1:47333820-47364313 GCA_026402145.1 Polypterus bichir lapradei | reverse complement strand
CTACTTGATATCTTAAATTATTTTTCCACATGATCAAGATCAGAATGTCACTGAAAGCCTTGCGGAAACAAAAGCTTTTTTTATTAACAGTGTGTAAAAGTACTAAAGAAATGATGTCAACTTTCACTGTTTTTTAGAAGACTGCTAACATCAATAGAAATAATTAAAATGCTACGTCTCATATCATCAGGTTTCTGTTGTTCCAGGAACCATATAGACAAAGTTGTTGTTCCAGGATATGTGAATCACATTAATGTGAATGTTTCCCATCTTTTAATAATGAATTATTAACAAAATTGCTTACTTTTTAATTTAAATGATAACAGTCTTTTTTTCCCTTTAAGCTCAGAAGATTTTTGTAAATGGGAAAACGTTTTTTTCCCTCAAACTGAGGATTTTTATGCATGTCCTGCTTTGTGATGTCAGTGGCTAAATTTAACATGAAAGATGAAAGATGACTTTACAAGCTGATTAATCAAATCTTAGTTGCTATCCTTGTCCCAAACCACAAAAAAATTGACAACTTCAAATCTATCAAAATAAGCATTGTTTATATCCGTATCTCTAAGTTTGTAAAAGACTGACAAATTTTAGTTCCATATTCTGTTTCTATTCTTAGCATCCTCTTGTGGCAATTGATGCCACTATTCTACAGCCAAGATGTTTGCATTTCATGGAAAATTATCTCAGATAAAGGAGCATTGGAATTACGGTTTAGAAGGGTCCTTTCATCAGATGGCTGGCCCAACTCTGACTCGGCTATAGAATGACCAGTAGGGGGAGAGGCGGCTAGTTGGCTGAGGTCTCCAGGACACTAACTGTGTCTGGCTTTTCTCACTCCTTTTCTACTATCTGGCTGTGGTTCTACAATTAAATGATGGACAGATATTGTTGGTTTTGATTTAATTAGTTCCTACTTTGTTTTTGATGTATTTTAGCAGATCTTTATCCTCATATTTGATAGTTCTTTATTTAGTGAATGGTATAGTCTATTCTTTAATTTTGTCATTTGAGTGCTGTGCAAGAACAAAGTATTGCATACTACCGTATTGTATTTCTTAGGTGGCAATGATAGATTGGCCCTCTGACTCTGTGAAGAGGATTACTTGTGTTCCGCTTTGTGCATTGTATTTACTTCATCTTTTGACACCTATTGCACACACAACCTACTTCAAAGGGGGTCTCTCTCTGAATTACCTTTCCCAAGACATCTTCCATTTTTTCCCCTACAATTTATTTTTTTAGGTGTGATGGGCAGATTTTTTCTTGTCTTCCCAGAAAGTAAAAATTGGGGGCTGTCAAAATCAGGTCCTGTTAAAGCCCATTGAGTTATTCCCTGTGTGATTCTGGACTATAGAAGAAATACATTTTTATTATTGATTACATTATGCAAACAAGCTGGCTAGGGGACTTCATCCAGTTGAGAGCTAGTTTGTGGCCTAGTCATTAAGGTTTAGAACCACAAGTTCCCTGGTTCAGCCTTCACCTTATACCTGCAGTGTGCACTTTAGAATGAAAAAAAAAATACATACACTTGAAAAAATAGTGACAGAATTAACCAGAAGGTGAACCGAATTAAAATCAATAGGCAAAAATCCTAGTTAAAAGTCAGGCTGAATTCAAAAACAAGATAACAAACTATCTAATGACCAAAACAAAATCAGTAGTCAAAGGATTGTGCTGAAGACAAAAAACAAAACTGAGAAGAATCGTTTCCTTAATAAAAATCAAAGTTTGATATACGTTACAATGTTTTTAGTATCTTAAAGTCTGAATGAAAATTAACAATGACTGTAGTCATCCGAGTCATAAACTGGTCACTTTATTACCTTCAGGCAGATGATATCTTAGCCTCAGGTCACAACAGGCTCCGAAACAACTTCTCCATTAAGCTATTAAGGTGCGGAACTCTGCATGGCGACTGGTAATAAACCTTACGAACACCCCACACTGAAAAAAAGTTTGGTAATGATTCACACTTAATGTTTTCAATCTGAACCAATATAATTCTTTTTAGCTTATTGATCCCACATTTTTTAAGTTGAGGGAAACATTTAGAGAGATTGGGTGTAATTCACTTGTTTTATACTGAAGTTAATCTATTTTTAAGTTGTTCTTTTTTGGCAGTTGGAAAGCCATCATGCTGGAAAGTTCAATCGGAAGAATATACAAACGGCCCCTCAAACACAGCACATGAACAACCTAAAATATTAGGTTAACTGAAATAGGATTTTTACGTTTATTCCCTCCACCATTGGTAAACATTTTTTTTTTTACTTTGATTAAGATCTGAAACCAAATATTTCAAGCTACAACACTTAATGACTAATCTTAAGTTGCTGGAAAGTAAAAATTTACTTTGAATGAACAACATCAATGTTATACTTTTTTCAGTGCACCACTTTCCCACATTCATGCAGTTGTTCCTTTATATCTACATTACATTGCACTAAACCTATTGTGTTATTAATATGAACTGTATAGTTTATTATTGTTTTGATATACTTTATTAATCTGCAGGAGGAAATTGTATTGGGGGTCAGAGTGCAGGGTAAGCCATTGTATAGATGACATTACTTGACTTCTAAGTCACATGACAGACAATCAGCCTAGCAAAAATACACAGCATGTAAGGGTTGGCACAAAATAGCAGTAACCCAATCAAAGCCAAAAAACAAAATGGCTTGGCTAGAATAACAAAAAGTTTAAACCACCTGAAAAACAAATGTTGCTAATGAGTTAACAAAGCCCAATTTCATTTCAGTATCCATTGAGTGGCTGTTAATCTGCCTGTACTTCTCTTATAAAAGAAAATGTAGACCACTGTTAAGTATTCTAATCATATAAATATTCTTGGGTAGATGTGCTGGCAAAATATCTAATACTATTAAATTGAATCCACAAAGTAAGGTGATATACTTTCACAATTAATTACTTACCAGCATGTTTGTAGGTGGTTTTAAATGTGAACTTGTCTTTTATTTCTTAATTTTCAGATCTACTGCTAGACTGTAAATTGCTGCTCCCTTTTGTTGGTGTTGTTCTCTAACAGGAGTATAAGCTCAAGGCTTTGGGTTTTGTAAAGACATAAGAAATAGAAAATAAACATATGAAAATCTGACTCATCTCCATTCATGTTTTATGAATTAATTTACTCTATTTCTTCTCTATTTAATCTTGATGTAGCCTTGACTTGAAGTGGTTATCACTGCCCTTATCTTTTGCTGTTTCCTATACTGTTGTTCTCCGACACAGCAATGAGGAAACTGATCCTTTTTGAAGAAATCCCAACCATATAAATATAGGAATTGCCATTTCCACTTGAATATTATACAGCTTAACTGAATAGAATCCCACCAGAGTGACAGCAAAGCAGCCTTGTTTGACAGAGAATAATGGATATACGTACATTTTCAAAGACTTGGGTTTCTCTCCAGGTCATGGAACCAATTTAGTATACTAAATCTCTCATTTTCTAATTTTATTTTTTATCTATTTACCATAGTCTTGTATAACTAATACTGATTTGATGGACAATTACTCCAGATTAACATATTTCTTTTAAACTGGGGTGTCCAATTTCAATCCTGGAGGGCTACAGTTGTTGCAGGTTTTCATTGTAATGATTTTCTTAATTATTGACCAGTTTTTTGCTGAGTTTTTGGTTCCTTTTCCTTAATTTAAATTACCTTGGTATTTAAGACTTAGGCCCCTTAATTAGCATCCAAAAACTAATGAGATATGAGTCAAAACATTCTTTTAAAAATCACATTTATTCTGACTATATTCAGGTCCATTAAACCACAACACCTCCATAAGTTATCTGCCCTGGTCGAATGCCTGAATGAAAAAAATAAATGGCTAGCTGTTCATTTTTTACAGGTCAGTTTTAAAAAAGCTAAGGTTTTAATTATTGCCTCGTTAAATTTGCATGTCGAGATCAGTGTCAGGTTATTGGCAGTTTCACCCACCTTTAAATCTTGTGTCCTGAACGTGGCTGTTTGACCAGTCTTAAAACTTTCATGCTCATGTTAGGTCCTAATCTTGCTCTTGTTTTTATCATATGAGGATTACATCAAAGTTAAGAACAATAGTATCAATGGCTCAAATAGAGATGTTAATGCATGCTTTTATTTTTTCTACGTTTTGATTGGTGTAATTCTTTATTTACATATTTAAATAAGACATTGCTGCTGAGTCTTCAGTCTATTCAGAATACCGATGCTATGTTGTTAACCAGCTGCAGTAAGTGATTTCACAATTCTCCAATTTTATCTTTGCTTTATTGGCTTCCTGTGGAATTTCAAATCCATTTTAAAATTTTAGTAATCACCTATAGATCTCTGCATGGTCAAACAACACAATATATTTTCAGGTTTTTACCAAATTATACTACCGTTTGTAAACTTAGGTTGTCTAACAAGGCCTTCTTATTATTTTATGTACTTGCCTAAAGACTTGTGGGGATCGGACTTTCAGTCCGTTGCACTGAAATGGTGGAATAGCCTTCCTTCTGCTGTATGGGTTGCTGATGCAATTGATACATTTAAAAAACAATTGAAGAGACAGCTTTTTAGGTTAGCATATGGGCAGCCGTTTTTGGCTCTTCCCTTTTACGTTCATTTGTTGAAATGTTGGCTTAATTTTATTTTTTATTGTTAGTAACTGTGTGTGTTAATTGTTTTCTATGGTATACAGCACTTTGTGACTCTGTCTCCGAATTGTGCTTTATAAATAAAATAAAGAAATGACCATCTAAACTTGTGTCTATTATTCAATATCTAAAATTAAAGATGGGTTGACCTTCTCAGGTCCACAAAACATTTTGGGTGAGTTGCTGTGTACCTGATATACCATAATCCTGTACTAGCAAGAGATCAAGACCAAACTACATAGTATGCTTTTAAGAAGAGATGATCCTCTGGTCTTAAGTGTTATTGCAGTGAAGAGTGCAACAAGGTTAATACCAAGTTTAACTAATCATCAGCTAGTCTTATTTTCGTTTTACATTTCTGCTCAGTTGGTTTAGCTGACCATCTGATTGCTAGTTAATATACAATCTGCCATTCTATTGATGTAAAGAGGCAAAACACAGGAAAATAGTACATCCTTGTGTAAACTTAATAAAAGTTATTGCAATCATTAAACTAAATTAGATCAGATTAGATATTGTAAACATTATTCAATTTGAGTAGGCCTAGAAATCCCTATAACAACAAGAGGCACACATCAGTAGTATTATATTTGAAGCATAATTGTCTCTCTGTAGCTCATGGACAAAGCTACCATCAGGGAGACCTGGGTGATACATGCCCAGGGTTCCTTGTCACCAAGAGAGCTTTGCATTTACAAGAAAAAAGTAATGCCGGCATTTTAATGTTTCTGTTTTTACCTGAACTGTGGGAAACTCTCGGCCATTACAGGGCTGAGGGCAGTCCTTTACAGTAGTCGGATTCTCTTGGGGAATCACCCACAAAATGTAAGCCCCATACCAAAGCCTTAAAGACAAAATTAAAAACATAAAATAATGAAAATAAATAACACAGGGAACATTAACATAAATAAAATAACCAAAAATGAACAAAACAGACATAAAAAAGTATCTGAACTTCAGCCGGGGAGGAAATCGTGACTGAAATATAACATTTTGTCTTACCAGAGCATTTATTTGATTATGAAGAAAAAGAAATCAACATACAAATGTGCTACAAAAGATCTGTAAAGGTTAACATGGACAGCATCATTAAGCCATCACATACCAATCTGTCTGCCTTTGCAGCTTGCTTACTTCATTTGACCCAATGTGTTTTGCTTCAAATTACATATTTAAGCTGCTCATTTGATTCAATTTCTAGTTTATTTTACTGTATGTTTATTTGTGTATATAATAAATATCATATAAGTTAATGTCCTTGATTCTATTTTATCATACAGTACTGTCAGTTGTATTGTATTATAAAATCTTCTGTTAAATGATTTCCCGCAGTGTTCCTAAAGTGTAATTTTCATTGAAGTACAGTATGAATGAGTCCATACTAACTTTTTTAGACTTAAAGATGGATTTGTTTTTGAGGATCCTCTTTCTTGCTTCTTTAACACTGATCAAATTAATATGGAATACAAATCTTCCTTAAATCTCCTAGTAGGAATTTCTCCTGTTGCCTTTTAGGATCTCCCTTACTCCATATCAACATTTCCTTACATTACCAGCATCCTTGTCATTAGTCCTTTTGCTCCTTCTACATAGAGCTCTGGATAGCCCACACTTGCTGGATTATACAATTAAAATCTGTCCATTTCTATTTCATTTATGGTCTTTTCGTTTGATCATTATCACAAAGCAATTAACGGCATTACAGTGCTGTGCATCAGCAGCCCCAATTTGCAGCATCTGAATTACTGTAATTAAAATGAGGACAATGAATGATAATGTCACACATGACTATTGTGCAAAGCCGCAGAAGTGTGCTGAACTGGCAAGCTTTCCATTTTGAGCCATGAAGTATTTTCCTGTTTAAAGATATATGCTTCACTGAACTACATAAACTGTTATAATTTGTGTTGTTGACATACTTTTATAAAAGTAGAGGCAAAGAAATGTATTGTGATTGCCATTTAAAAACTCTGATTTATTTTAAAGGATTCTTAATGAAGCTTCATAGCACATAAGGCAGGAAGAGCTCTGCCACAGCTGCACCTGCTAAGGTTAAACACTTTCAAGAGTTTATTTTTGTGCTTAATAACTCTTAAAGTGAAATAATTTATGAATCTATTCAATGAAGCATCAGGACCTATCTGTCAAATGAGGATCTGATAATCCCCCTGTAATCTTGGTAATGAGTTAGCTAATCATGCATGTTGTTGGACTTGATGGAGAGAATCAGAGAAGGGGGACAAAGCCCACTCAGACTTGTCTAAGATGTGTCCTTTTATACATGACGCAATTTAGCCAAGGGTCACTTGACAGTCAAAAACAGAAAGGCATAATGAGTCATATTCAGCCATGCATCTGCAAATGCTTTCAACTTAATCCCTCCCTGTCAGCACCATTTTTGGAAGCTTAGTGTTCCATGTGTGCATTTCCTATGTGTCCATGTTTTTACTAACCCAATCTATTAATACATTAGCACTATCCAGATGTCGGAGCATCATGGATCTAAATTTCTGACTCAACATAAAATTCTTGGCTGCATTTTTTGTGTCTCTTAATGCAGTAGGAAGTCAGTCAATATGAAGCAGCAGAAATGGAAATCGCATACTCCCACTAATGGTCTAACTAACACTAAGTAAATACATTAGACTCAAAATACACGGATTATATGACTAGAACATTGGCAGGAATTATCCTACAAAGGTTGATATATAATGTATCATATCTACATAATTATATACTGCATACAAAATGCAAAGTTCACTCACTCATTAACACCAGAATCCCTGAAGCCTACGAAAAAATCAAGAGCATGGAGAGTTGCTCCCATACTAAAGTGACTATAACTACAGGTGGAAGTCTCATTTTACTTATGATGTCAAGCAGAGTTGTGCTGCAGTGCAGCAGTCTATTAGCCAGCTAAAGTGCTGTGAAGAAGCTGTCTGTTGTTACGGTTCTGCCTTTGTCCAGACACAGCTCCATAGGCTTTATGACCACAGACTCAGAAAGACTTTGCCCTGGGTTGTAACTCAAAACACAGTTCTCAACAAAATGTTGCCAGATGTCCAAAATCACAGCAAATGGTTTTTTTTTTATATGTTCTGCACAGTGTCTATGTTGTCAAAGTGCAAATGCCACATGATAGTCTGATAGCAGTGACGGGACATCATATCTTTGATTACCGGTATAACAAATAGTTCTGAGCAGGCATCAACCACAGCACCAGCTGTGGTCATCACTACTCTTGTGAAAAGAATGGAGATAAATGTCATCAACTCAGAGAGGGAAAGGCAAGTTCGTTGTACCACGTCAACGTCACTGACAGAATAAAACTGTCATTCTCCAACCCACTATATCCTAACACAGGGTGACGGGGGTCTGCTGGAGCCAATCCCAGCCAGCACAGGGCGCAAGGCAAGAACAAACCCCGTGCAGGGCGCCAGCCCACCGCAGGGCAGAATAAAATTGAATAACAAGAAAACGAGCTAACTTTTACAAGTAGCCAAATTTACACCAGGGGTTACAGACTAATCAAATGTATGTTTTTATTATGTATGTTTTTATTGTTATCTTCTTATATAATACATTACCGTTGCTGTCCGTTTGTCTGTCCACGATTTTAAATCACCTGTAGCTCGCAAACCGTTTGAGCTATTGAACTGAAACTTGATACACATTTACTATGTGATGTCTACTATTCGCTTTCGTGGTGATGATTGACTTCCAAGGTTATTCCACCTTTTATTTTTTTTTATTTGATTTTATTGTAGAATCAACTCTCGGCAGCAAGGCAGATGTGCGGTGCATGTGTACGAGCCCCATTCACATTCCTACAACCTTCGCCATCACTTCCCCTGTCTCTTCATATCTTAAATCATTCTTGAGACAAATTGAAGACTTAAGTGCCAGCTTAAGTGAAAACTTAAAGAAAACATACTAATTAATTTAAACACAAACAATGATTTAATCAGTTTTAATGCGAAAAGATGCAGACGAAATAAAAAAGAAGTGGGCCACTAGGGTGGAAGAAGGAAGAGCTACTCAGGGGGCAGCAATTGCATCAACCTCTGAGCAAACGAATCCTAAATTTACAGAGAAAGAGTATGAACACTATGAATGCTCAAGTCAAGTGTATTCACTGCACATTATCATGCAGTGCGCCATTACTGGTAGTAATAATAATAGCAGCTCACTACTCAAAACACGGAGTGCCCGGACTGGAATCCAGAACCTTTTGGTTATAAGGCAGCAGTTCTTACCTTTGGACCATCCAAGATCACATATCAACTTTCTGTCCATTAACATTTGAGCTTGGATTTTTAACTCCTTGACAGCAATATGTAAATTGAATGATCTTTTTTTCTTTGATTGTATTCTTGAATAAAAGTGCACGTGTTTATTTGATATTTGGACTAAAGTCTTTACACATTATACACTTCATGTCATTATTAGTATAACATGGAAAAAGTTTCTGTTTTAGGTATGTGTTCAGGTTTTTTTGCCTTGCATTTTCTGTCAATCTACACTTACACAGACCGTTGTAGACATGGAACACATGAAATATATGTATTCCAAATAACAATATATTATTTATCCTATGCAACTCCTGGCACCTCACACCCAGATAAACACACTTGAGCTCTGACAATTTTGCGACTGACTTCAACTCTGTCGGTGGGTTATGGGATAGCAGGCTACTTCCTGCTTGTACTGATTGACACATTTGCAAAACAAAAGACGCCGATGAGGAAAGGTGCAAAGGAATTTAAGGTTACCTGGGATTACAAGTTTTTTCGTAGGCTTTAGGGATTCTAGTGTTAACAAAAATACTACTTCCCATTAAGTGAAAAAGCTGAAATTCAGCAGGATTTAACATTTAGAGCAGTAGGTATCCACTAAGAAAGGGCATTTCAATGTATCAATTTACGGGTAAAAACAACCCCTACAATAGAAAAAACTAAATATCCAATATCTAAAGTAATACTTCATTTGATATAGATTTGGTTATATTATAGAAAAAAGGTTATACTAATGCGCCTCATTCTTTTTTAAATTTAGCACTGAGACGAAGCTGGGACAGGCATAGTGCCATTCATTTGTTTTGGGTTATCTGGTGTCACATACGAGTCCATCCCTCCTCTGCAGATAATCAGAAGGAAAGCCTGAAGTTTACGATGTTCTGTTTTAATGACAAAATAAACAACAAGATTAAAGTTGAAATTTCTAGATCAAAGTCGACATTTTGACTTTAATCTTGACAAAGACATTTTTTCTTATCATCGTGTCTCTATTTTTTTCTTCTCTGTGGCCTTAATATGCTTCTGTATGACAGTCAGACTGTGGGTGGCGACTCATCTTTTCACATCGACTTTAATATGTGACCACTTCTTTTTTATTTCAGGCACTGTGTGACTTTCTGAACTTGAACTTTAGAGTGCCTATGCCATGCTGTAACACTCCATCAATTTCCTTTAATTGCTTATACCACTGCTTAAGCCGCCAAATAGTACATTTTTGATTCCCTCCACTTCACTGAGCAGGACCTTCATTTCGTATTTGCTGAAATTCTTCTGTTTTACATGTACTTTTGCCGTTGTCTTTTAACAAAACACTGAATGGAAGGGCCTATTTATGTTCATTTGCATATTAAAATAGGCACACTTGTGGAAGGAGTCAGGGTCGGGCTGTAGGTGCATGCATGTGTGTTAAATTCATGTTAATTGGGATTTATAATGGGAAAGTGCGTAGAACTTTGTTTATGCACAGTTTTATGCATGTGCATTAGCTTGTGCATACACACATTTCTACTGTAGTTTTGTCCTTACACCATGTTTTAGTGTGAATTCTACGCAAGGTGTTATACATGAGGCCCCAGGTCTTTTTCTCTCACAGTAATAGCTGTAATTTAAGAAGTGTCTTTATCGATAACAGAATCAGTATCATATAAATTTATTAGTATAATACTTATTGCCAGTAAAAACATAATAGTGATGAATGGCTTTAAGAGAAAATGGTATGTGGTGTTCAGGCACAGCACTGCTCAGTCATCACATCATTCTGGCTTTTGGACACATAAAATGTTTTCATAGGATCATAGGGTCAATGTTGTGAAAGGTGCAGAGTAACTTTCTACAGGCCTACTTCTTAATCAATTTCCTAATCAGCACACAACATGTTTTTCTTTTTATAACTCTCCACTCCGCGGACTGGACAGTTAATTTGTTGCAGTCTGCTGCATTAGTTTTACCAAAGAATTCCAGCCACACATAAGGGATTTTTTTACTTGAATTATTTCAGTATTGTTTTCTCATTTCTGTTAATGTAGAAAATAAAATAAAATTGGAGGCTGTCTAGCATATGTAATCTCGTGCTGTCACGATAGCTCTACAAATAATTAAGGTGGCAATCATAAACAATTGCATGTTAAATAAATGAATGAACCTTACCTTGCATCCTTCCTAGCACAACAAAATAACTGCAAAGGAGATTTCTAATTGCGGATGTCTGTCAGCCTGAAAACAAACAAATAAATGAATAAATAAATAAATAGGCCATACTTATTAATCATCTCACAGCTTTTCTGTGTGTAAATGATTCACTTAGCATTTGTGTTACAAATGCATTTTGCAACTCCAATTAAAATTTAAATATTACAAGTTTAGTATTTCTCCTTTGCTAAGTGATGCTGAAATGTTTCCCATGCAGATGCTACAAATTACAGTACATGAAAATGTGAAAATAACATAAATTTGATTGATTGATTCATTCATTCATTATCCCAACTAACTTTTCCAGAGGAAAGTCATGGGTACATTTCATGTCATTGCTGGGTGTCAGACAGAGACCAGGCATGGAACGAGCACCGGTCCATTGCAAGTTAGTTCAGTTCACTTGACAGCAGCAGCCAATGTGAAAGTACACAAAAAATCAGCACCTAAAACAAAACAATATAGTGAAGCTACATAATGGTAAATAAATTTCAAGTCTTTACAAAGACCTTCTAGGACAAAATAAATGTTAACTTCAAATTCATTCAGATGCTTTAAAATAACTTTTAAAATTATTATTAAAGGTAAAAGCAAAGTACTTTCCATGCATTTACTTTATATGGTTATTGAAACCTTTATCATTCCTACTCAATTAGTCTTTCAGGTCTTTCAGACCCAAAAGTGTCTTTTGGTTACCAGCCCATTTCTAAATTTTGAATAAGTCTCATTTCCTGGACTTTATTTCTTTTTTTGGGGAAACCATTAAGGCTTTGTCTGACAAACTGATGCCTTAGACGTGGTCAGGCAATATTAAATGGAATCAGACAGTATTCAGACCTTGATCGTCACTGAAATGTTTCTACTCCATGTTTGGAGTCCTTGTTTGTGGTCAAATTAATTGATCTGGTGTGATTAGGAATGGCACACACTTGTCTGTAGGAGGTCCCACAGTTGACAATGTGCATCAAAGCATACACCAAGTAACGAGGTAGAAGAAATTACCTGAAGAGCTTTGAGACAAGACTGGATGGAGGCACAGATGTGGGGAAGGCTTCAAAAAACTCCTGTAGCCCTGAAGATTCCTAATCATGACTCGTCATAGAGAGTGCCACCTAGCCAAACTGAGCAGTAGGGGAAGATGGGCCATGGTAGTAGAGGTGACCAAGAACGTGATGGTCACTGTGGCTCATCCAGAGGACCTGTGTGGAGATAGGAGGTATTGCCACAAGAATAATGTACACAGCAACACTCCTCTGATCTGGGCTTTATAACAAATTTTGCAGACAGAAAGTTCTCCTCAATAAAAGACACATGAAAGCCCTGCTTGGAGTTTGCAAAAATGCACCTTAACGACAATCAGACAGTGAAAAATAAGGTTCTCTGGTCTGATAAAACCAAGATTAGTGTCATGTTTGGAGTAAACCAGGCACCACTCATCACTTGTGCAATACCATTCCTACAAGAGAAGCATGGTGATGGATGCAGCATCATGCTGTGGGTCTGTATTCCAGCAGTAGGACCTGGGAGACTAGACAGGGTTAGAGAAATGCATATCAAAGTACAGATATATCCTTATTGGAAACCTTCTAAAGAGCACTCCGGAACTCAGACTGAGCCAAAGGTTCACCTTCAAATAGGACAATCACCCAAAGCATTAAGCAAAGAAAGGACAGGTGTGGCTTAGAGACAACTCTAGGAATGTCCTTGAGTGGTTGAGCCAGAGCCCCGGCTTGAATCCAATCCAAAATCACTGAAGAGAGCTGAAAATAGATGTCCACTGATAGTCTCCAACTAACATGACAGAGCTTGAAAGGATCTGGAGAGAACAATGGCAGAAAATCTGGATCTGCAAAGATTGTTGCATCCTGCCCAAGAAGACTTCAGGCTGTAATCACTGCCAAAGATGGTTCAGCTAGTAAGTAAAGGGTCTGAATACCTGTATCAATGTGTTATTTTTAATACCTTTGCAAAAATGTCTAAAAATGAATCGAAATGATTTTACCATAAGGCTGCAACACAGAAAAAAGTGAAGAAGTCTCAATATTTTTTAATTCAGTTTATATATGCAGCTTAGTTTTGTTAGTATTTGTGGACATTCCATTAGAAATGTCTGTAGAACAATCTGTTGCTGGAAAGGCTTATAACACTCTTGAAGTGCAACTCAATTTTGTGCCAACATATCAAGGTACTGTGCATTTAAAGTATGTTAGTCTTATTCTGAGAAGTAAACATACCTCAGTCTATCTAAAGCATATAAAATTACTAACACATAATAATGTTAAGCCAACCATGTGCGCTATTTTCTGTTTACCTCAGGGTTTGCTTGGGAGCTGTTTTCACTTTCCTATTGTGCAATAGTACAAAGAATATGTATTTTGTTGACACTTTTCAGCCCACCTTCACTTTTTCTTCATCGTCCAAGAATACATTAACTAAGTCCAATGATTCTAGTAATGTTTTGTTATGTTTCATAATTATGTACTCACACTAAATCCATACCAGCTTCTTTTTAATGCTGCAGATATACGTGCTGCATGCTTAACTGCCAACATTCTTAGAATGGTCAATACTAAACTACATTTAAAATAGACGGTGCCAGGGTAATAAATAGAAATAAATGTCAAAATTGGTAATTTAAAGATTTAATTATGGGGATGGACAATGAAAAGACCCTGAAGTGCCTTATCAAAGTGGCATTAAACAGTGAAAGAATCGCTAATTAATCTTCCCAGCACTTTTCAAATGTTAAAATACCACGTGTGTTAATTGGCAACCTTTGAAAGATACAGTATATTGCTGTCATGTGTTAAATTAACTATTAGGTAAACTGGTAGCCAGTACTCCAGCTATTCTGTATGAGACTTTAATATTTCTTATTAAATATCCTAAACACTATAAAACCAGCTAATTTCAATGTGTAAATTGTACATGTTAAACTAAAACCAGGTAAAGAAAGCACAACTAAAGTCCATACACAGTGGAACCTCGGTTCACGAACGTCTCGGTTCACGTACCAAAAAGTTCACCAAACTTTTGCCTCGGTTCACGACCACACACTCGGTATACGAACAAAGCCAGTTTCCCTTTCGGTTTGTGAGCGCCGATGATTTCCGCACGTGTTGCATTGTTCTCAGTCAAACGTGCCTGTCTGCTGCTGAGAGAGAGAGAGAGATAGAGCTAGCTGCCTGCCTGCTGCTGAGGGGGAGGTTGCTGCACGTGCTTGCCTGCCTGCCTGCCTGCTACTGACGGGGGGGAGGGGAGGTTTGCGTGCATGTACGTGCCTGCCTACGTGCCTGCCTACCTGCCTGCTACTGACAGGTGGGAGAGGGGTACAGCAGAGAGAGAGCGAGCCGCGTGCCTGCCTGGCTGGTTCATTTAAGCAGCGCCGCTCCCTGTTCATTGTTCTCAGTCAGACGTGCGTGCTTTACTTGCGCTCTCTTTGTGCTCTACAGTATTTCGTGTGCTTTTGCAGTTAACTATGGCTTCTAAGCAAGTGAAGAGTGGTGAGAAGAAAGTTTTGAATAAAATTGAAATCGATGTAAAGAAAGAAATTATTGAAAAGTTTGAGCGTGCTGTTCATGTTACTGATCTTGCCGCCGAGTGCAAGAAGTCAAAATCTATGATTTCGAGTATTCTAAAGCAGAAAGAATCTATTAAAGCAGCTGATATTGCAAAAGGAGTTACAGCGTTAACCAGGCAGAGGCTTCAAGTGCTGGAAGAGGTGGAAAAACTGTTTACCAGTTTACTCATTTACCAATTTGAGAACCCTCGTGCTTTCAAACAGCACAATGTAAACAAAGCCAGACTGCCAGTAATGTGGAGGGCAAACACGAAGGGTTGGGTCACAAGGACTTTGTTTTTGGAATGGCTGCATGAGGCTTTCGCTCCCACCAGCTAAACAGCTAAAAACTCCAGAAACCCAAGAAATCACAAGAGAGAAAACACCTGAAAGAAAACATCCCTCCATTGTGGAGCCAGACTCTTCCTCCTCACTTCATGCCAGAACTCGACTCATGCAAGGTTAGTTTTCTTGGTGGTTTTTGTATTACGGATTTTTCAAAAGTTAATTTTTCAGTTCGTAGCGTGAATTGTTGCAATGTTACTTTTCTCTCTTTTCAAATGTTTGCTTTTTTCCCTGTGCTTAAAACTCATGAAAGTGTTTACAGATGGATTTGTTCATAGCGTGATTAGTTGCAATGTTACTTTTCTCTTTTTTCAAATGTTCCTTTTTTTCCGCTGTGCTTAAAACTCATTTTAAAAAAAGTGTTTACAGCGATCGGGCTGTAAGGCTTAAATAGCGTGATCTTGTTACTTTTTTGGTTGCTTGTGGTTGGTTTTTAAATAAATTTCGGATTTGTTCTAATGTTCCTTTTTTCTGCTGTGCTTAAAACTCATTTTAAAAACAGTGTTTACAGCGATCAGGCTGTAAGGCTGAAATAGCGTGATCTTGTTACTTTTTTGGTTGCTTGTGGTTGGTTTTTAAATTAAAGATCGGATTTGTTCAAATGTTCCTCTCTGTTCAGAGAGAGAGAGCGAGCGCAGAGATAGAGCTAGTGCGTGCTGCTGACAGAGGGGGGGTGTGGGGGGGCGAGGGGGGGGATGTGCTACAGAGAGAGAGAGAGCGTGAGCGAGCCTGCTCGTTTAGCTGAGCAGGGAGCCTGGGTGTTTTGTGTCAGTGTTATTCAATGTTTTTACATTAGTTTACTATTACACTGTGCATTCTATGGTGTAATTAACTATATTTGTGCTTAATCTTTACATATATTTACATATTTACATACAGTTCGTACAGTCTGGAATGGATTAATTGTATTTACATACAATCCTATGGGGGAAATTGCTTCGGTTCACGACCAACTCAGTTTACGACCAGAGTTTTGGAACGAATTATGGTCGTGAACCGAGGTTCCACTGTACATTGAAATAGTCAACTTTTTTCCCCATCTCCTTTCTGGGTACAACAGGTAGGTCATAATTATTGATAAATCATAATCAATCAGTGGCACCCCCTCTATAGTTTGAACACAAAAGAAGACAGTGTGTTTTGGAAACACTGACCACTTGCCACAGTTCTTTCTTTCTGGAAAGTATCAAAAAGTGACATCCTATTCTTATTCATCTTAGCAAACACATTCTGGAAGTCTTTTACTCAAAAAAGGTGTTATCATTCTGTACCTATTGCACCATTTTAAACATTTAGTTTTTCTTCAGCAGAAGACCACAATGCATTTTCAAAACAGCTGGCCCACCATTCTCCAGTTTTACTAATACAACGTACTACAAAAATGTTATTGCACCGTATACAAATTGTAGAGGAAAACTGTACATTTAATTGTAAAAATCTAATTAGACACAATGTTTCAATGTATTCAGTTGAGTTTACTTTCATTGAGTGCAGGCTCAGAGTAACATATGAAGTTCACAAAATACAATTACAAACTTTACAAATTTCATAATACACACACATAAAGATATAGTTTTATTTAAACACACACCAAAATAGAACAATTCAAACTGAATTACACAAGTGAATCCTAACAATATATGTCCATTAATATTATCACTGAGATATGGCCAGCACTGGAGGTTGTCATGCACGTGCGTTTGGGAGACAGATTAAGGGCTCTGGGGATGGTAGTTACCTGCTGAACCAGGTAATGGCAGTTTTTGATAATGCCTTCTCTCTTCCTCCCTCTGCAGAACGAAACACTGACAGCAATTACACCTCTGACGTCATTCCATTAGCTGCCCTACTAGATCTACCTCTTCCTGCCTGAAAGCCATAGCTATCTTGGAGTTAGCTCAGCTTAGAATTATTGTCCAAAAAGATGTTTCTGAAACGTATTGCATGTTTTTTTATTTTGTACCTTTATTTATACAATGTCATCAGTGCGTCATCATACGGTGCCCTAACACTTTTATGTTGGTGTGTCTCCTTTTGCAAGAGGAAAACAAAAAATCCAATCAGCATCAGCATCCCTGGAGAAAGGTCAGATACAGCCTTACTCGAGGAAACCTCAGCCAACTGGCTGCCCCTGGGCATTCTATAGAGTGAGTTTGTGCTTAACAGTCAAATAAGAGACAAAATCTTTTCACAATTTGATTCTACAATGCCTGTGCTATCTTTCCCAAGGGCAGGTAAACAATCTAGAAGCAGAGCTGTGGCACCAAGTGCCTCAGCTAGATATTAGGAAGAGAAATGGTATAGAGGAAGGTTAGTAACAATTCTTACTTATAGTAAGTTTTATATATCTTGTATAAATTACTAACCAAGATATACAGAAGTGATACTATGTTATTTATTTGGATTTAGTTACTTACTTCCTACAGCCTAAAGTCACAAGTACACTGCAGAGCTTCCTGTGTTTGAGCAACACGGGCATGCTCAAAAAATACATGTGTAATGCCATGAAAAGTGCACGCAGACATTTCAGTTCGCAAGCATTGGTACGAGAATGTAGTCAGACTTCTTTTTAGGGCACATACACCATCCAGATGTAAACACTAGCATGGAGAATCGCTTGCGAACTGAAGAGTCTATAGCTGCGGGTGGAAGCTGCTGTAGCTGTACTTTGTATATAAGAGCCAGATCGAATGTTATTTACTTGTTTACCTTGGTTTATTTACTTACTTCCTACAGCGTAAAGTCACAAGTTGAGTGCAGCGCGTCTTTATGTGAAAACAGCAGTGTCAGATGGGGTGGGGGGAGGGTAGGATTGTGAACGTGACTGAGAGAATGAAACTAAATAAAAAAAAAAAAAAAAGCTAACCTTTATAAGTATCATACATTTACACCAGCTGCTACAGACTGAAATCAAATGTGTGTTTTTATTCTAAAATAGTAAGGATAAAAGCAGCTCACTTCTCAAAACGGACTCGTCAGGGATCGAACCCATAAAGTTTTAATTACCAGTTACCAGATACCGTTGCGCCACCGAAGCAGTCGTAGTAAATGCATGTCAATGTCGCACTCTAACACATGTTCTTTTTCCGCAGTTATATTTTTGAATAAAAGTACACTTGTTCTGTTATATTTGTAACTTTTGTGAAAGTGTTTCTTTGATATTTGGACTTCAGGCTTCACACATTATAAACTTCATGTCTACATTTTGTCAATTATTGCTAAAATTGTTTACATAGATACTCCAAGCAACTGACACGCAGGTAAACAGACATGAGCTGAGAAAACTGTGTGCCGGTGGGGGATGTGATAGCAGACTGCTTGCTGCTTTCTGCTTATCAACACATTTAAAGGAC
Source organism: Polypterus bichir lapradei (assembly GCA_026402145.1). NCBI lineage: Eukaryota > Metazoa > Chordata > Cladistia > Polypteriformes > Polypteridae > Polypterus > Polypterus bichir. The sequence goes on along the minus strand of JANRMT010062861.1, from coordinate 47,345,917 downwards.
AAAAGATGCTGACGGAGAGGTGAGAAGCGATTTAAGGTGGGACAGATCTACGAGTTTTTTTGTAGGCTCTGGTAATTCTAGTGTTAAGGCATCAGTGCCCTGCCATGTCCCGTTAGCAACTGGATATAACCAATCATGTTAAAGGTTTTCTGATTATGTAATGAATTCCTTGGAATTGTGATCTAACCAAAGAAGTGTATAAATAGAACCCAACAGACGCCCCTCTTTGTAACACTTGCTAGTAAGGTGTTTGCGCTTCTGTAAGCGTTAATTCTTGCAAGAGTTAGATAAAAAAGAAGTTTGATTGACGCTTTCTCTTGCCTGTGTTTTATTGACTCCATTACTTGGAGAGAACAGGACACCTTGTGGGGGTGCCGCTAAATTTCTTCCACAGTGTCTGCAACAACTGGTTTGTGAACCAGTACACACTCTCGACTGGTTTACCCACTATGTTCTGCAGGATCAAGGGACTGAAAATGTTTCATGTCTTCTGTAACGCTGCCAGTGACAGTGACAAACAAATGCTTAACTCTGCCAACACTGCTTAGCTGTATTCTACACAAGACTGTCATCAACAAATCATAAAGTGTCCAGATAATCATTCTCAACAGACATCTCTAGATGCGGGTTACCTGTAAATGGGCAATGAGGAAGTGCAGGATTGTCAACAGCAGTATTAAGATGACACTAAACATTACTGAAACTTGGCACGTCGACTTCATCAAACGGGTGTCAATTTCACTGTTCATGTCCATATCTGATGATCAATTCACATCATCTTCACTATTGCTCAGTTAGAGCAATAGTTTAATTTCAGTTTGCTCTAAAACTGGCTATACAGCTTTTCATTAGCAATTGTGTTTTTTGTTGAGGTTTCCACCCCACTCATGAGTATTGATGAGTTACCGTAGAGTTATCATAAGGTGGCTTAATGCATACAATATTAATGATTTTTTGCAACATGATATTATTTCATCCACTAGATGGCAGCAGAATACTATCCCTTGAGTCATTTGGTCCTAATACTGTAAAGCAGATCGTTACACATAATTCAGGCTTTACCATATTTACATGGGATTCCCAGCCCAATTCACACTTAGTGTTATTGCCAAGGTGATTAATGCTCTGCTTTGCATATAATAAGTTCAGATGCTTCTGAATGGGTCTCATTGTGTAATTCCTTTTTCATCCATACTTGTTAAATATATTTAAAAACCAGAATCTCTTTATTTGCGGCAGCACATTTGTACAGTGAATAACACTTTATTTCAAAAAGCTTCAGATTCCTGGCTTTTAATTCCAATCTAGTACATGACAGTGTGGAATTTTCATATGCTGCCCAAATCTGTGTGAGTTTTTCACTGGGTACTACAGTTTTCCTACTATATCTCCAAGATATGGTTTTAAATTAATTGGTGACTCTAAATCAGGGTGGCCAGCTCCAATCCTGGAAAGCTGCAGTGGCTACAGGATTTTATTCCAACCCAGTTGATAATTAGAAGCCAGTCCTCACCAATTACAGATCTTACTTAGTTTCATAGCTTGTTAATGTTTTAACTCTGCCTTGTCAGTTCATTTTAAAATTATAGATTTTTTTTCCTTTCTAATGATACATGTATCATCCAAGTCATTAGAAGCCTAAAACAAATGAGTAATTTTCAGTTCTTCACTTTCTCTTCAGTTTCCTTCTGTGTACTTAAACCAAATAGTGAATGATAAATACACACGGGTAGAAATGGAGATAAGCTAGATGTAGAATTGCTGTTTCCTTTGTCATTTGCAACTCATTGCAAATAAGGAGCAACTCATTGCTAATAAGGAGCAGTTAAAACAGTGACTACAGCTGTTTAAGACAAAAATAAGCAATTAAGGGTTCAAAATCTTAACAAGCAAGACAACTAAAATGAACCAGAAAAATGTCACTTGAGCAATAAGTGCTTCTTCATCAGTAATGAATGATTTCTCATAAAGCAATTGGGTTCAAACAAAAACCTGAAGCCACTGCGGCCCTCCAGGACCAATGTTGCTCAGCCTTGATTTAAAGGGTCTGAGTCTTAAATAGCAAATAAATTAAATGAAGTTAATTAGTAGCAAAAACTAGTCACTAATTAAGAAAAAAGAAAGAAAACTTGTAGTCTCTGTGGGCCTCCAGGATCGGAAGTGGCCACTTCTGCTCTAAATTATTAATTTCTGAATGAGATAGACTAGTGCCCCATCCAGGGTTAATTCTTGCCCCATCATCATTATTGGCTTGCTTGCTTCTCTAACACCTGAATGGTATTATTCAAGGTAGATACTTTATGGATGGGTGGTTCTTCTCTTGAACCATACCGATCAAACCTCCAGTAGTTACTGTACATTGTCAAAGGAGGAGCATCACTAATAGCTCCTCAGTCAGCGCTTTGTTAGTGATTGGCTAATATGTAGGGCTTTTGTGAGATGATGAAAGTAGGATAGAATGGTAGAAGATGCAGGAGAAAATATGGATTGTCTGAGTTTATTTTGTTTATGATTGGAACATGATCAGCAGCCTTAACTTTTGTGGTAATGAATTACAGATCAAGCATCTTTAGGGAATATTTTATTGATTCACAACTACTAACATGTGAGGTGTCTTTATAAGATGTGTTTTGTTAATCCTGATTTGACAGGGTGCTAATTCTACATTAAAGAATACTGCTAAATACGTGTTAAATGCTTAATATCTTTTTAAAGCAGCTGTAATGAAAATGTACAAAAGCAGTTTGAGGAGACCCTAGTGACCTGTATAGTTATTTATTTTTTATGCAGCCTTTGATTGTCAGTGTGATTAAAAAAATATATTGCTGATGCTGAGAGCTTTTATGTGTAGCTAACCAGGTTTATTTTAGGCAGGCAATGTGGTATAGCAGCTTTTAAGGCCATTAAGATTCAGGTTCAGTTCTTGTGTGAGCCCTAGTTGATGAGCCACTTTAAAAAACAGAGCAAAAAATGCAGAAATACCATCAGCTTTCATTCTGATTTAATCTTCCTCCTGTCTCTAACAAGGTCTTAAAGTAATCAGGATGAGAAATATAAAAGGGTTCATTCTTTGTATATGTGCTTTTATACTAAAATACTATTATAAAGGTCCCTAGTTTCAGACAAGGGTTTTTAATTAGTATTGGTGTGCTGCACAGAGTTGACAGTTAGTAGGCCTGTATTAATATATTAATAAATTAAATGTAGCTGAGCAGGTATGTATTAAAAAGTCAATGTTGTGTAATGGATAAGGATCTGTCTTTAATACCACAAGGCTACATGTTCAGTTCCTACCTATGGCATTAAATGAGCCTGCCTGGGTTCATCTATATATTGAAGAATACTAATATTCAGTTGATTGATACAGTTTAAATGATATTTTCAGAATCTCTTAATGTTTTGGCATCATCCATCCATCCATTATCCCACCCACTATATCCTAACTACAGGGTCATGAGGGTCTGCTGGAGCCAATCCCAGCCAACTAAGGGCACAAGGCAAGAAACAAATCCCGGGCAGGGTGCCAGTCCACTGCAGGACACACACACACACCAAGCACAAACTAGGGACAATTTAGGATCACCAATGCACCTAACCTGCATGTCTTTGGACTGTGGGAGGAAACTGGAGTACCCAGAGGAAACCCATGCAGACACGGGGAGAACATGCAAACTCCACGCAGGAAGGACCTGGGAAGCGAACCCGGGTTTCCTAACTGCAAGGCAGCAGCGCTACCACTGCGTCACTGTGCCGCCCCTGTTTTGGCATCATATATGCAAATTAATACTCATAGAAAATGCAAGAACTTGTCTATGTGCTCTACAAAAAATGTGGTACTTAGGACAGGCAAGTTATTTTCCATCTGAAATGTCCTAAGAGCTAATCTTAGACAGGGTGTGTGATTTAACATGTAGGCTAATGCATGAAAATAAATAATTTGTGCTTCTGCCAAACTCAAATGATGCCAAGATGCCAAAAGAATATAAAAAGTTTGCCTGTCGTACAAAACAGAGGAAAACAACAAAAATATAAATATGGTCAAATATGGCCTAACTCCACATCTGTGTGGATTAGCTATTTGGTAGGGTGTAAGGTAAACGTGCCTACTACTTTGTACTTTTTAAAGGTTTCCACTGCTCACATGTTCCATGTTTCTCTCAGAATTCTTCTTCTCCTCATAGTCTATTTCTTGCCTCTCACTCTAGAGTTATCATTTGAGTAAGTACATGGGACTTCAACACCCTAGCTAGGAGCTGTTTAAGCAAGCAAGATGATATGAATGTCCCTGGACCAGGCTAGTCTCAGGAACTTGTCTCGTTGAGGTCATTATTCCAAAGATCTCCCTAGCAGTCTCAAATATTCCTATTGCTTTGAGTCCCATCTTCTAACTAAAGAGTCATGGAAAACCCAAGTTATTATAATTGGTAAGAAGGAGCTACATATAGTAAAATGAGTCTCACTTCTGCCACCTATCATCCGTCATCACCATTACCTAGTATCTCTCCTTCTTTCAGAAGTTTCTTTTGTTATACAATTAGCAGGTATAGTCCATGATACATCGTGGATTATTGGTCTGCCACTTAACTCTGAGAACAGAAACACCTTGTAATTAAAATTAATTAAACAGAGTGTACATTTGACGTCACTTGCAACACACTCACTTAATGATGCCATTCTTGACATGCACATTCCAAGGTGTTTGTTATGTGTTCTAATTAAAATACAGTGCATTTTTCAATTCAAAAGATGGTGTATACAGTCAACAATATAATATAATGAAGGAAATTTGAAACAGAAAAGAATATAGGAAATAAAAGTGACCTACAGGGAAAATACTAATCCCATTAGAGCCCATTGACTGTTATACAAAGGGCAGCAGTTGATGGTATGATGGCAGCATTTTAAGATGGAGAAGCTTTTATCTGTGGCACCTCTGCAAGAGAACCACCTCTTTCAACCTTCGCAAACATATGCAGTTTTTAATATTTGTAAAAAATTTGGGATTAACTTGCTTAGAGATCTTTACATAGACAACGTCTTTGCATCCTATGAACAATTACATTTCAAATTTAACATTCCAGCTACACATTTCTTTCACTATCTTCAAATTAGGAACTTTGTTAAACAGAACCTTCCCGATTTTCCTCCTCTTGCACCCTCATCCATGCTGGAAAAAATATTGCTCAATTTCAAGGACTCAGACACCATCTCTGCAATATATAAAATTATTTTACAGTCCTTCCCTTTCAAAGATCAAAGAGGACATTGGGAAAAAGATCTCTCAATTAATATATCAGAAAAGGAGTGGAAAATAGCAATGCAGAGAATTCACTCGTGCTCCATATGCACAAAGCATACAATTATTCAACTCAAAATTATATATCGAGCACATCTGTCTCGCCTAAAACTCTCCAAAATGTCTCCAGGGCAAGATCCAACCTGTGAATGCTGCCATCAAGTCTTAGCGTCACTGGGTCAGATGTTTTGGGCCTGCACCAAATTAACATCATTCTAGACCAAAATTTTTAATTATCTTTCAGACAGCCTTGGTCTCACAATCCCTCCTAACCCATTAACAGCTGTGTTTGGGGTTCTTCCAGATGGGTTTAAAGTGGAGAAGGACAAACAAACTGTGATTGCATTCACTACACTTTTGGCACACAGACATATTTTGCTAAACTGGAAGAATCCTAACTCTCCTCTTTTAAGTCAGTGGGAAACCGATGTTTTATACTATTTGAAATTGGAAAAAGTCAAATACTCAGTTAAAGGATCTGTACAGATTTTTTTCAAAACATGGCAGGATCTAATCAGTAATATTTTAGAATAAGCTCCTAAAGCACAGAGGAAGCAATTATTTTTGTATTTTGTTTTCTTCTCCATTCATCTTTATTGGTTTATCAAACTTATCAATTTAGGTATGTTTACAAGCCTTAAGTTTTACTCCGTTGGCCTCGCTCTCTCTCTCAGGGGTGGGGGCCGACTTGTTCTCAATCCTACTTGTTGTAAAAATTGATTGATTTGTATGGAATGAATGCAATAAAATTAATAAAATTTCAAAAAGAAAAAATAAATAAATAAAAACTAAAGAATACAAGCCCTGACATTTCTTTAGTCTGAAATGTGAAGGTTTTGCCCTCACAATACTAGCCACATGGCTTAAACAACTAATTTCTTAAGTGGTGATCTCTCTCCTACACATTTCACATTGCACTATCATCCTAATCATTCTAAACCTCCAAAACAACAAATAACTCTTGTACCCTTTTCTCTATCATATATGAAGTAAATGATACAATCAGCATTGAGCGGCTTGTTAAGTAGCCCTAGAGCCCCCAATCTATTGTCTCCTTTGGTGACATTTGCCTCCTATTCCTGATGAAGGGAGTACTTTAGATACCTCTCATTGCCTGCCCAATTAAATCAGAAATTGTAATTCTGGAACTCAGAAGATGGAAGGGGTTGCAACTATTCTCGTGTTAACCTCCCCTCCTGTTCTATTTAAAGTGACTTACTGACCTCTAATAGCAGTATGTGAAATGTTTTGCTTATTTGTTAGGTGTTCCTTCAACTGATGTCGGTCTTCCTTAACTAAAACTCCAAGGGAGCCCTATTCTTGTTTTGTACCTGATTGCTTGTCTCTTTTCTCTTGTCATCCTTTTTTCTAGTAAAAAGTAATTTCAATGTGTATTGTCATTAAAACTGAAGCTAGAAGACTCTTTATCAAATTCATCACAAATAGGCTATAGCCAGATAGAAAGAAATGATGATGATCCACACCAAGAATGTTTTAAAAATGTGTTCTTCAGTCATTGAAGCAAATGGAAGTATTTTATAGGGAAAGTTGTTGGTCTTTAGGTGGGTGCAGAAGACCATTTTTCCAACTAAACCTCACCAACCCACATAATAGATATACATTAAGGAGCTAAAAATCTGACAAAGGGTTGATAATGCATGTGGTGCTGGTGCTGATCATCTTCAAAATAAGTATTGTTTTTAATTTGGTGATGATTTACATTTTGGATAAAATATTATTTTTTTACAAACTATTTGAACGTTTCTGGCAGGACAATCTTGGACCATTTGTCATGAAATGAAGATCTAAGTATCCACTATTGTTGTCACCTGAAAATACCTTGTAATGTCAGTCCTTTTCCTGGTTTCCAATACAGAATGTATAGGCCATTCTGAGATGTGCCTCAGGACACTAATTGGTTCCCATATGACCCCACATCATAGCCTGCTTGTATTGCCCTCCAAAGGGCCTTTAACTTGGCATTAGCAACCACCATGTTTATCCCAGTCCAGCTCAAGAAATCTGTGGGTTTTTTTTTTTTTTTTTTTTTTTTTTTTTGCTCTGAATTTGGACCCATTTCTTATACTGCATGTGCTTTATCTGTTTTGGTGTGCTGATTTTCATCCAAACTGAATTGTTGATTCTGGTTGAAACTGTATATATATATTTTAAACAAGTAGCCATTTAGAATGTATCTTAATGATTTTGAAAACATGATTCCCATAAGACATAAATTCACAACACACATAGCAGCTAAGAGTGTAAGTAAATTTCATGTTGTTGTGGTTTAAGATATTAATAGACACACACAGTTATTTTCAGGAGGCATCAAATGAGAGGCTTAAAATGCGCCTTTAATAAAATACTTGCAAAGTAACGGAATAAAATAAAAAAGAAATCTTTAACTTATGTACCTTGCACAGCAACTCCTCTGCCAAGCCCCCAAATCAATAGTAGTGGAATTAGAAAGCAGTGAAGCGAATGATTTTAATCTGGGACTAAATATCCAACTCTGGATTAGTCTTGGGCACTTTAACACCTTGAGAGTGAGTCATGAAATATGGATAGGGGAAGAGGGGATTATCTAGAAAGCACAAGATAAAGCAAATGTTCTTCTGATTATGGTCAACTATTACAATGCCAATATTTCCACATTCTGAGCATAAAATAGTGTTGATGAATTAAGAAAGGCTAAGAGAGCAAGGACATGTTCTCTTTTGGAAATTACATTTTATAAGTGTGTGTACAAGAGATAATAAAAATAAATGAACACATTGATCATTTACACACCTGATTGTGTCCTTTACATTCAGTGCCATATAGTGTCCTACTTGAAATGAACTTTGATTCCAGCATCCCCAATGATCAGACTGCATCTAAAAGGCAATCTTATGGTATACAGCCTGTGAGGCATAGGTACTATAAAAGCTGTAGCCAACAGTGGGCATCACTGAGCTATGTTTTCAAGGAAGTATCAGGCGTGCTAATTGATAATATTCTTGACATAGTAAATTCGTCATTAAATACGGGGGTCTTCCCAGACTCTCTTAAGACTGCTGTAGTTAAACCCCTACTCAAGAAAAATAATCTTGACCCCTCTACTTTTGAAAATTTTAGACCCATCTCTACCCTGCCCTTCTTAAGTAAAATTCTAGAGAAGGCAGTCATTATGCAGTTAAATGACCACCTCAATAAACATGCTATTCTTAATAAATTTCAGTCAGGTTTTAGAACAAATCACAGCACAGAAACTGCACTCGTTAAAGTAGTAAATGACTTGCGGGTAAATGCAGACAGAGGCTATTTATCTGTTCTCATCCTCCTCGATCTGAGTGCCACATTTGACACCATTGATCACAATATTCTTAGAAATCGCCTTAGTCAATGGGTGGGCCTCTCTGGCAGTGTCTTAAATTGGTTTGAATCCTACCTGGCAGGGAGAAAATTCTTTGTGAGTTGTGGTAATCACAACTCAAAGACACATGATATTCTATATGGTGTTCCACAAGGCTCTATCCTGGGTCCGCTGCTCTTCTCAATCTACATGCTTCCGTTAGGTCAGATTATCTCAGGTTACAACGTGAGCTACCACAGCTATGCTGATGACACACAGCTGTACTTATCAATAGCATCTGATGACACTGACTCTCTCGATTCACTAACACAATGTCTTACTGGTATTTCTGAATGGATGAATAGTAATTTTCTCAAGCTAAATAAAGAGAAAACTGAAATTTTAGTGATTGGCAATAATGGATTCAATGAGGTTATCAGAAATAAACTTTATGCATTAGGATTAAAAGTTAAGACGGAAGTAAAAAACTTACGGGTAACTGTTGACTGTAACCTGAATTTTAAATCGCAAATTCATCAGACCACTAGGACAGCATTTTTTCACTTAAGAAACATAGCAAAGTTAGACCTCTTATATCATTGAAAGATGCTAAGAAATTAATTCACGCTTTTGTTTTCAGTCGCCTAGATTACTGTAATGCACTCCTCTCAGGACTACCCAAAAAAGACATAAATCGTTTGCAACAAGTGCAGAATGCAGCTGCTAGAATTAGGAACTAGGAAAAGAAAATCCGAACACATTTCTCCAGTTTTGATGTCACTACACTGGTTACCCGTGTCTTTCAGAATTGACTTTAAAATTCTGCTTATGGTTTATGAAGCCTTAAATAATCTCGCTCCATCTTATATATCGGAATGTCTGACACCCTATATTCCAAATCGTAACCTTAGATCCTCAAATGAGTGTCTCTTTACAATTCCAAGAACTAAACTTAAAACAAGCGGTGAGGTGGCCTTTTGCTGTTATGCACCTAAAATCTGGAATATCCTGCCAATAGGAATTTGCCAGACTAATACAGTAGAGCACTTTAAAACACTGCTGAAAACACATTACTTTAACATGGCCTTCTCATAACTTCACTTTAACTTAATCCTGATACTCTGTATGTTCAATTCATCATAATAACTATTCATAGTGGCTCCAAAATCTGTACTGACCCCTACTCTCTCTTCTGTTTCTTTTTCCGGTTTCTCTGTGGTGGCGGCCTACGCCACCACCACCTACTCAAAGCATCATGATGCTCCAACATTGATGGACTAAAAGCCAGAAGTCTACGTGACCATCATCATCAAGTCCTTCCGTGAGAATTCTAAATACAAAGAGGACTGTTTCATTTATGTTAGGTAGATTGCCCAGAGGGGACTGGGCGGTCTCATGGTCTGGAATCTCTGCAGATTTTATTTTTTTCTCCAGCCTTCTGGAGTTTTTTTTTGTTTTTTCTGTCCACCCTGGCCAATCGACCTTACTCTTATTCTATGTTAATTAATGTTGACTTATTTTATTTTCTTACTGTGTGTTTTATTTTTCTATTCTTCATTATGCACTTTGAGCTAAATTTTTTGTATGAAAATGTGCTATATAAATAAATGTTATTGTTGTTGCTGGAGTTTATAGCTTGGATTCTTCTGGTATTGGTCATTGGAATATCATTTGTGTATTTATTTGTTTTTTGTTTGTTTATTCATCCAGACATCACTCTAAACTTGAGTGTTGCAGAGCATTAGAACCTTTTCCAACAGCATAGCCAGCAGCTCTGGAGGGATGTCAATGACCCAGGTTATTTGTTTATTTATCCCAGATTAAGACCCACTTGATTCCCTAAGCACAGCCTAACAATGGTGCCCCAACCATTGCATAAATGAAAAGACATTAAGATTAAGACTCAGTAAAGCGCAGAAGGTGAAATAAGGTGGTTGTGGTGTAGTGGGTCCACAGCTCAGATCAAAGGCCACTTTTTAAATAAATATTCACCGCACTTGCGGCTTAGAGAGGGGGCTTGGTAGTGTGGCCGGAGTGGTTCCCAGGTGTTTTGTGATGCGGACGGTCCTCGCTTAAGTGCACAGGTGAGGAGTCGTCTGCATCCATAATTGTTGCTGGGAGCTGCTAATTACCACACCTGATTCACATCCCCGTGATATTTAATAGAAGAGCGAGGCAGATGAGAAAGAGAGGAGAGAAGAAAAAGAGAACGGGAGCAAGAAGGAGAAAGCCGGTGGATGAGCGATTGAGAGCGCGAGCAAGAACAGGCTCTTAAGGTGGAACACAGCTGGTAGGAGAGCCCCGAGGAGTGTTTGGCCAACTCTAAGAGGGGGGCTGTTAGAAGTGGTCGCTTCAGCTGAGCAATTTAGAGGAGCTGAAGTGACCGGCAGAGGAAACGACTCAGCGCAGAAGGTAGCGGGAGTCGTGGAGGCTTTTGCATGTTGAGCCCCAGCGTGAGCACCCTAGCCGCTGGGGAAGGAGCCTAAGTCTTGGTTTGGCTGGAGCCCAATGTAGCCGGGGATTAGAGGGCTACCGGGTCAGAAAAGAAGGAGCTGCATTTTCTGGTAGGGCGACTCCCCTGTTGCGGGGCCCAAATGGGAGAAGCAGGGGAGCCGCCAGTAGAAGAACGAACTTGGCTTTAGTTTCAAAGAAAGACTGCTTCCAGTTATTAATTTAACCTCGGTTTTTAAAGGATTTTTTTTCAATTGTGTTTTAACCTCCATAGTTCACTTGTTTTTATGGATTATTTATTTATTAACTTTGAGAGACACCGCACTTATCTATTTGGACACTTTGATTTTGGTTTTGTTTTTTAATAAAAGCACTTTGCACTTTTTCCACCATCCCCTTGCTTCATGGTTGATGTCTTCACTGCCTAGCTTATCCATGACATTACCGACGGTGTCAGATTTGAGGGCACCCAGAAGTAAGATGGTAGCATGGAGAAGAACCCGCATAGTCACATGGGTAACAAATTGTGCTTGTTTATCTGAAAAAAACCAAAGAGATTAAGGGTCTGTTGCACAAAATAGTTGTTGAGTTAAATACTATTCAGCCTTGTTTACACTTGACAGAAGTGAAACCCTTGTCTCATGAGACAGAAACAAATTATGTAATCTGACAACACCTTCAAACTAAACTTTAGTCACTCACTATCCCAATGAAAACAATGTAACAATGCAGGTTAAATTTGAACACACCAGATAAGGACAATTACAGAGAAGGCCATCATAGCTACACAAACAAACTCTCTGGTTACCCTTAATGTCTTAACCACACGCTTATTGTGCTTAATGGTTAGTCCAGGTCTGAATTATCTATCAATCCACCTGTCTCCTGAACAAGATCACAGGCATCTAAACCCAATCATGACAGCATAGAAACTACTCAAGGATGGAATGCCTATCTATCTATCTATCTATCTATCTATCTATCTATCTATCTATCTATCTATCTATCTATCTATC
>JANRMT010062861.1:47175937-47285413 GCA_026402145.1 Polypterus bichir lapradei | reverse complement strand
TTTTTGTTTTCTTGCTGGCATTTCAATAAAAATTTGTTTTCTTTTAAATATTTTTGGTGCTATGCCTCCAAATACACCACTGATCCATTTTGGTCTCATCTGTTACAGGAGATGGACCTCTGAAGTGGAACTCCATTAGCAGCATCATTTTTTTCTCGGTTTTTATCATCCCAAGGTATCCTGTATTTATTCAACCCGAGGAGTCTCAATTACAGTATCTGCAAGCATATATTAACATGACCGGCAGGAAAGGGGTTCAGAAAAAAACGGAAAAGACAGCTAAAGCTTCATCCAAGCTTAGACAGGCTTCAAGTCCAAGTTCAAGGTATGGCCTTTCAGAAACTGACCTGGAACAGATAGGTGAAAGCACAGATTTACTGGGACCAGATGCTATTGTATTGTCTCCAATTGAAAGTGGAAGCGATTGTACAAGCAAATTGGGCCAGGATAGCTTGCTGATTTCAGAAGATTCATTGAAGCTGAAAATGGCCTTACCTTCCGTGTTGTCAGCTGCTCCTAGCAAGCCGGAACTGTCAACTTCAACTGGGCTTGCCATGTCATCTGCGGAGCACGAAGAGGATCGAAACAAGCTGAAGGTAATGATCGCCGCAATGGCCCAAGACATAAAGGAGCTCAAGAATGATATGAAGAAAGAAATAAAGGACATACACAAGACAAATGAGGAGCTGCTTCAGGATATTAAACACCAAGAGAAATGTTTAAATAATTGCTTTGAGGCAGCCTTTAAAGGTATGCTAGAAAAAATTGTGGAACAAATAAATGAAAAATACATCTAAGTTTGATAATAAATCTAAAGCACTTGGATCTCAGTTGGAAGACATTCAGCAAACGTTCATGACTCGTATTGAAACAGCTGAACAACTGCCATCTACCACTGACAAAAACAATGGCTGCAAATTCCGAATGCAATGCACTTGGAAACAGACTAGTTGCATTGGAAGATGAATGCAGATGGAATAATATTAGAATCTAAGGTCTCCCTGAGAATTGTGAAAGTCCAAATCTAGTGAAATTCATAGCTGAACTATTCTGTAAAATAATTGGAGAGGGATTCAAATCAGACACCGAGATAGCAGCAACTAACCGCATACGGGGATTACATCATCTAAATCTAGGACTCTCATTGTGCGTTTTGAAAAATTACAGTTTAAACTACATTTAATGTTACTTCTCAGACAGAAACATGAGATTATATTTGAAAATAACCACATTTGTATTTATAGCCTCTTGTATCCTGCCAAACTGAAAGTGGACATTCAAGGCAATCTCTACTTTTTAACTTCTATGGAGGAAGCAGAAAAAGAGCTAAAAAAAACTGATCCTGACACTTTTTTGAAACACGATCGTGGGCCACATTCTGTCCTGGCATGGCAAAGAAGATCTTACTGGGTGTTTGATCTACCTGCAATGATTCTGGTACTGTAATTATACATCCTATTTACTTCTCAGACACTTTTTGTTTATGTTTTATGCTTTAATTACAATTATATGCGTATATCTATGTATGTATATGTATGCATGTATACAACTTTGTTTCTTTTAAGGATGATGTTTAACATCATATCCTTGGTTTATTAATTTGGGGCTTACTATACTTATCCAGGACTACTGTTTAATATCATTCCCTGGGTTTACTCTCTCAAAACTGTTTAAGATTATATTTTACTAGACATTAAGCCCGTTAAAATAACGGGCGCTAGAACAGTAGTGCATAAACATTTGTATGAACAGTCTATATTAAATGGCAAGGGACCTTGTATGTGGCTGTAATATGTGTCACTGTATTGTGTGCCTTTAATTTTCTCTCTCAGTAATACTGGTTTGTATTTCCGTGAAATGCCTGTAATTTTGTCTGACTGTAATACAGTGGAACCTCGGTTCACGACCACAATTCGTTCCAAAACTCTGGTTGTAACCCAATTTGGTCGTGAACCGAAGTAATTTCCCCCATAGGATTGTATGTAAATACAATTAATCCGTTCCAGACCGTATGAACTGTATGTAAATATATATATTTTTAAGTTTTTAAGCACAAATATAGTTAACTATACCATAGAAAGCACAGCGTAATAGTAAACTAAATGTAAAAACATTGAATAACACTAAGAAAACCTTGAACAACAGAGAAAACTAACACTGCAAGAATTTGCGCTATAGCCTTATGACCCGCTCGCTAAAAACTCTTTTTTTTAATGAGTTTTAAGCACAGGGGAAAAAATGAACATTTGAAAAATCTGTAATTTAATAAACAACCAAGAAAAGAAACATTGCAACAATGCACGTGTGCACCTGTGTGTGTGTCTCTCTCTTGCGCGCCTTTGTGTGTGTTTCTCGCGTGTGTGTCTCTTAAGCGCACGCCTCTGTGTCTGTGTGTGTGTCTGTCTGTCTCTCGCCTGTGTGTGTGTGTGTGTGTGACTCGCGCATGCCTGTGTGTGAGCGTGACTCGCGCGCGCCTGTGTGTGTATCTGTCTCTCTCTCTGCACAGGGAATGCACAGGAAGAGACTGAACACGTGCTGTGTGGCCCCGCGCATGCACACTTCACCAGAAGACACACACACACGGACACTGGACGCACACAAGGGTTTTATTAAAGAGGATGTTTATGCTTAAAGTATTTGGACTTTATTGTCAATAGATATCTCTATTTTGATCCTTATACTTCGTTGCTGGGGAGTTTATTTTGTTTTGGATGTTCTCTGTCTCTAGGTATCTCAGAGGAATGGGACTTTGTGAACTGTGGTCTAGCCTCACATGGGGAGGCAAAATGGGAGGGGGCAGGAGAGTATGAGGGGAGAGAATGAGAGAAAGCTATTTATAATCTATCCTTTTAATCCTTATAAGTGCCAATGTAATATTAAGCTTCATGGCAATACCTCCTGGGAAACCTGGAAATTAAGTTCAAAGCTGTCTTATTTTAAGACTACGAAATGGCAGCAAAAGTTCAGAAGCAATATCTTCATAATCAATCAGTTAACTTTGTGAGATATTTTGGTGCTATGCCTCCAAATACACAATTGATCCATTCAGTTACATTTCAAATGCCCAGAACACAAGCATGTGCAGAGGTGCCAGTGCCAGTACATCACTATTGCTGGATTCAATTAATGGTTCAGTTTCAGTTTGTTCTAAAACTGCATTTACAGCTCCTCATTTACACATAATTGTGTTTTGGTTGAAGGCTCCTCCCCACTCATGAATATTGATGAGTTACATAATTGCAGGCTACAATACTTATGAGATCAATACTGTCCTTAGAGTTATTTGGGCTTAACACCATAAATGGGATAATTACACTTCACCTCAAATCTCCCTCTGGCTTAACTGTAATAACTATTAACTATGTCACTGAATGCATTTAATAAATAATAATTGAAAAATGGTTTGTAAAAATATTTTTTCATTGCCTCATCTAGGAAAGGTCCCTGCCTTTTGGTGTTGGGATAGACTCTGGCCCCCATCCCTGAATTAAATTAGGCAAACTTTAAAAATGCTTTGAGTACCAGGGCACATAAATGTTAAATATGTGTTACTCTTACTGGCTGTTAAATTCTAATAAATGCAACTCTTGTGCAATATTGTTAAAGGAAGAAATGATTGACATACTGTAATTCATTGCAACAAAATGAAATAGGTCCCTTTTTTCCTAGTTTTAAATTATTTTTCCTCTTTTACATTTGATTGTTAGCTTCAGGCAAGCTTGTTAAAATTAATTTATTTAGCCAAGTCCCATTTGGTAGGACGAGTGGGACTTTCATGTTCTGAAGTATGCACAGTATGCTGCTCCATGCTGGCACACGTGGCAAGCCATTTCCAAGCAAATTCAAAGAGTGTTTATTAGACAAATCCTCCAGGACTTACCCAGCAAAGACTAACAAATGCAAGAAGGAAGTGTTTGCAAACATTTGTGCACACAAGGTAATTGTAACAAAGTAAAGCCGAATCTACATTCCTGGCTCCAAAAGGTTGTTTCAAGCTAAGTGGATGGATAGAAGAAAATTTAAAACAAAGAAAAATGGATCAACATATTCCATCAATGTTTAAGCTTGTTAATCAATCTTTATTTTATACATTATCTATGCAAGTCATTTCCAAGTGATACAATTGCATTAACTACAGTTAATCTTTAAGAAACAGAAGTGATTTATTAATATCTGTGTTATAGCAAAAAGACATGGTAACAGTATTGTAATGTCAGTCATCTTAAAATCTACACCATTAGTCTAGAGTCTACCCATATCTCACCATACAATACAATAGAATATAGTTTCTTTTTCTATAGCCCAAAATCACACAAGAAGTGCCGCAATGGGCTTTAACAGGCTCTGCCTCTTGACAGCCCCCCAGCCTTGACTCTCTAAGAAGACAAGGAAAAACTCCCAAAAAAACCCTTGTAGGGAAAAAATGGAAGAAACCTTGGGAAAAGCAGTTCAAAAACAGACCCCTTTCCAGTTAGGGGTCAATACAATACACAGAACAGAACAAATCCTCAATATAGTATAAAAATAAAAATATTACAAGTACGGAGCAGAATTTAACAGTAGATGATTTCACATAGTATGATTTTGATTTGTTAAGAGTCCTGGAGACCTCAGCCATCAAGCTGCCTCCCCCATTTGGCCATTCCACAGCTGAGACAGGGCTGGGGTAGCCAATCCAATAAAAGGACCCCTCTACCCGACAATTCCTGTGATCCTCCATCAGGGATGACTTTGCAGGCAAAACAACTTGGCAGGTGGGCAGTGGCACCAAATGCCACATTTGAGTACCGAGAAGAGAAACAGAATAGGTGAGGGATAGTAACAAATTATAACCATCATGTTACTTATGTTTTAGTGCTAATGACTGACAACAGAGTGCAGTCTGTACAGTTAATCAGCAGCTCTAGTCAGGATATGCTAAACTGAAGTAGTGAGTCTTCAGCCGGGATTTAAAAGCTGAGACCGAAGGGGCATCTCTTATAGTAGCAGGCAGACCATTCCACAGTTTAGGGGCCCTGTAACTAAAAGCTGAACCTCCCACTGTTATTTTATTAATCCTTGGAATTATAAGCAGACCGGCATCTTGAGATCTTAATGTGTGCTCTGGTTTGTAAGTCATGATAAGTTCAGACAAGTAAGCCGGACCTTTGCCATTTAAGGCTTTATATGTTAAAAGGAGAATTTTGAAATCTGCCCTAAACTTAATTTAATAAATCTTGCAGCAGCATTTTGGATTAACTGGAGACTGTATAAAGAACAATTTGAACATCCAGTGAACACTGCATTGCAGTAATCAATCCTACTAGAAATAAATGCATGAATTAATTTCTCAGAATCCTGTTTATTTAGAAAGCGCCTTAATTTCCCAACATTTTTAAGATGGAAGAAACATGATTTGGACAACTTTGTAATGTGCGCTTTAAATGACATGCTAGAGTCAAAGATAACTCCTAGATTGTGGGCTGATTCAGTAAAATTAATGGTGATTCCAACCGAGTTAAATGATGACAAAATATTGTTGTGATCAGCGTCATTCCCTCCAATAATTAACATCTCTGTTTTATCTGTGTTTAAAGATAGGTAGTTCTCATCCATCCACTACTTTAATTCACTAACTCAACTAATTAAAGACAACATTGGAGAAACTTAATTTGATCTAAATGAAAGGTATAACTGGGTGTCTTCTGCATATGAGTGAAAATTAACATTATGTTTCCTAATGATAGATCCCAGTGGAAGCATGTAAAGTGAAAACAATAAAGGTCCCAGTACTGAGCCCTGCGGGACACCACATCTCAGTTCTGTGTATAATGATGTAATCCTTTTAGCACATTTCTGTACGTATTGGAATCGATTTGATAAATAAGAACTAAACCAAGCGAGCATAGTGCCTATAAGCCCAACATTATTTTCTAGCATGTGCAGTAAAATAGAATGGTTGGTGGTGTCAAATGCTGTGCTTAAATCTAACAACATAATTACAGTGGAATTTCCTTCATCAGAGGATATCAAAATGTCGTTTACAACCCATGTTAGCGCCGTTTCTGTACTATGACCAGTGCAGAAACCAGACTGGATAAGTTGTAATGCGTAAGGTGTGCCTACAGGGCAGCTCCAAGATAAGCACCAGTAATTTCAAAGATGATTTACAGCAACTACAGTTTTGTTTTTGAGATCATTTGGGCATTTCTAGTTCTGACACACAAAGTTTCTTTACAGTTCTTTGATTTTCCCATTGGCTGTTTATCTTGTGGTAATTGCTCTAATGTTTATTAATCTCATACCATAATAACAGTCACGCTTGGGTCACAAAGATGCACAGGTCCACTCAGGGGTTTCTAGAGACAGAAATGTTATTCGAATACTGGCAGAGCAAACACAAGCCTCTTTCAGGTGCGGTCCGGGCTCACTGTCAAACCGGTTGCCACAGATCCATCTCTCGATCAAAAGAACACAAAATCTTCCTCCTCAAAGGGGCACGGAGGCTCGGAAGCCCCGACTGGAGCAGAGGATGTCTGGGCCAAGAGAGACAAAGCAGTGAGACAAAAGGACAGCAGCTGATCTGGCGAAGAGGAGATGAAAAGCTGTGTTTGTTTCCCATTGAATCACTGTTTAAGAGGGCGTTACGGAGGAGCAGTGACGTCCCCTTGGGGCTGTGTTCACCGTGTTCACACAATGTTCTTAGTTTACACTGACCTTGCATTTGTGACTATCTAAAGCCCATATCAAATTAAGAACCCTAATTCTGCCATACTGCCCCTTTGGGTGATTTAGTCCTGTGTACCTCAAGGCAATACCCACCATAAGCGGATGTGTTTATATTGCGGTAAAAGCTGTGATACCCATCATTCCACGCTACCATTATTATTCCAACAGATAGTGCATCACAAACATTTGAAGCAGTAAAATGCATTACTACAGATGTTTGTGATGCACCATCTGTTGGAATGACAGACATAGCAACTGGACAGGACACACAGATGCACAGACACACACTCTTATTTTATTAAGATGGATGTTTCACATTCACAAAGTGTTAAAACCATTATAGGCAATATTTAATTGTTAAACAGTAGATTCTTTATAATTTAAGTTTTGGTTTTTGTAAAAGTAACTTCTCCGCAGAAACAGGAAATGTCTAACAGATAGATGGTATTAGAAGTTAAAAGCAAAAACAAAACTAAAGAAAAAAAAACAGTCTGGCAAGATAAAAGGTCAGAATCTTAAATGGTAGAAAAATAAAGCCCTTGAACCAATGTTTATCTTTGTGTATACACACCTCACCAGTGTGTACTGATATGGTCTGTCAAATGACTCTGGAGAGAGAGGGGCCAAGGGTGTTCACCTCAGACCTGTCAAGCTTTTAAAGTCAGCAGCTCACAGAAAGAAAAAGACAAAAAAAGAGCACCAGCAAGAACACACTCACCAAGAAGACCCGTGGCGTGAGACGCAACAATGTAACATTAATGGACTGAACACCATTAGCATTGGGTGTGTCAGCCAACAATGTCTATAACATTCCCTGAAGTACACAGGCTGTATTAGTTAGTTGCCACATTCATTTGCTTTTTCGTCTGCTTATTTACTTCCTCCTCTGCCTTAGGGACGTTAATGACTACAATGACTAAATAAAGTTTATTATCTGCTGCCCTTGTTTGTATTTAATATTTGCTAAATCCGATCACCTGGGGTATAAAGGAATAAAGAGCAGACGTCCTGTAGTAGGAAATGAGAAACATTGCGGCAGTCAATTCTGGGTGCAGAATAGAACAGTAGTCCCAGGAGCAGGTGTTTTGTGACTGCAAGCTGTCTCTCCTTCCATGCCATGTGAGTGCAAGGAAAAGAAAACAAGCATTGGAGTGTATGTGTAGGTTTATGCAACATAGAATCTGGTCCTGGAAAGGAAAGAATCTATGTTTTATGACAGGGCCACCCCAGAACCCTTCTACAGTTAAACAGCCACAGTTCATGTGGAAGTGTTTCTGTAATCAGCCTGAATTGTTCGCAATGGATTGAGATAAGCAAACAATCAAGTTTCGATTTGCATATAGTTTCAGAAAGTAAAATTAGTGTTATCAGTTTATTGATTACATAAATGCAAAACTCACTAAAAAGTTTTATATTTCAAAGGTGTTTTGGGTGAAAAACAAGGAATATTACGAAAACAACAAAAAAAAAAAACACTAACAGAGCATAAAGGGTTGGGGCACCAAATGGTAATCCCCATATACTGTAACTGAAGTTTGATGCAAAGATTTGACAAAATATGCTGTAGACATTTTTCTAGACAGGATTCCTTCTCAACACTGAAAACAAATGGTGGTGGCGGTTATTATATGCCCGGGTGGGTGAGAGGGGCAGGTTTAGGCGATGAAAAACCAGAAGTGATGTCAGACATCTTTGTGCTGTCAAACTTCTGGTGTGTAGACAATAAGAGATTCCACATTCCTACATTCACAAATTGACAATTTAGGTTCACCAATTGCCTGTTTCTTCTTTGAACTTTATGGGGTTGTCTATGGTCCTCACAGCTAACCCCACGATTAGAGTGAAGGGATATTTTTTCTTAATTTTTTGTGTGAAATGTTTTGCTTTAAAATTTACAAAAACTTTTAAAATGAAGATATTTTGTCTGTGGAATTATTTGATCACGCGTCACACTGGTGCTTGAACCATCCTATGAAGCAAACTAAAAGCTGCAGAACTTTGGTAATTTTGGATAAACGCAGCTACAGTAGTATTTTAAAGTCTGAAAAAAGCAGGTAACCAATGTAATGACTGTAAAACTGGTAAGATGTGCTCAAAGTTTCCTTTTCTAGTTAAAATTCTGGCAGCTGCACTCTGCACTAATTTCAACCAATTGATGTCTTCCTTATGTAGTCCTGTTAGGAGTGCATCACAGTCATCTAGATGACTGAAAACAAAAGCGTGAAATATTTTTTCAGTGTCTTGTAAAGTTATAAGAGGTCTAACTTTTGCTGTATTCCTTAAGTGACAAAATGCAGTCCTCGTAATCTTGTTAATATGCAATTTATAGTTTAAGTGGACTCTTAATGTCAGAACATCTCATTTTCTGCTTGTACTAGCTCTTATCACTACTTAACCTCGTACATACCAGCTGCAGTTTAAAACAACTCAGAATGGGTCACAGATCAAAAGGCTCTAATTAAAAAGAGTGCCAAGAGTAAAAGCTAATAGTAAAAATGTCATAGTAATCAATATAATAATTATAATTAGTAAAAATCGTGTTTCATAAGTCCTTATTAGTTCAAAACTTTTTCCATTTCACAATTATTGAAACCACCATCATCCTGGAACATTAAGGCTTTAGAAATAGTTTTATACTGTGATGGACAGCTGGCAGCTCCACCCAGCCGGGATGTGCCTGGAATGGAAGGGTGGGGGAAGGCAGCTACTTACCAATACTGAATCACCCAAAACACTAGATGGCAGCTCCCCTGGAGTGTAGCTGTGCCCCGGATTCCCACAGGGCATCCTGGGACTTGGACTTCGCCTTCTCAGCACTGTTGGGTGCTATGGGTAACGCCAGGGGCAGCTGTCGAAGGACCTGGGGACTCATCCTTTTCTTATAGCCCGAGGTATGAGGTAGTCACAAGGACGGAAGCCCCGGAGTACTTTCGGCCCGAAGAAAATGTCAGTTCTTCATTAGACCTGGAAGTGCCAGCCAGTCACGTGGTCGGAAGGACAGAAGCACTTCTGGGCCAAGGACTATTTAAAGGACTGATGGGAACCCAGCAAGCGAGCTGAAGTTGGGAGGTAGATGACAGAGCTTGCTGGGAATTGTGGAGGAGAGATTTTAAGAGTTAATTATTGTGTTTATTTGTTTATTGTGGCTGTGGTACTCGAGGAGCATTGTACAAATAAAAGAAGAAATTAAAACAAGTTCTTGGTGCTTTTAACACGTGTTGTCAGTGTCTGTGTGTTGGGTTAGAGGAGCAACTGTGCCCTCTAGTGTTACAATACCGTTGTCCTGCTCTATGTCTCATCACAATTTTGTCACGGACATCTTCAGAGAGCTCCTTGGACTTCATGGCTTGGCTTTTGTCCTGACATGCAGTGTGAATTGTGAGATCTCATATACACAAGTGTGTGCCTTTCTAAACAATGTCCCATCAATTAAATTTGATTAAATTTGCCCCTTGCCCTGGACTCCAATCAAGTTCTAGAGACATCTCAAGGATAATTAAAGCAGACCGTATGCACCTGACCACAATTTGGAGTGCCACAACAAAGGATCTGAATGCTTATAGAAATTAGACATTTGTGTTTTTGATTTGTAATAAATGTGCATACCTTCCTGACAACATTTTTGTACTTTGTCATTACGAGTTATCGAGTGTATATTGAAGGGCAAAAATGGCAAATGTATCGATTTAAAATTAAATGTACAACACAATAAACTGTGCATAAAGTGAAGGGTTCTGAATGCTTCCTAAAACCACTGTATAAGCACACCATTAATTCCTACTAGAAAACAACTGGTAAAGGGTATTTCCATATGTAAATGTATATTCATAATATGTTTAATATGTAATATGAGCCTTCATCACGTTAGAGTGGAATTAGAAAAGACTAAAGAAAAATGAGACGTACTAAAAAAAACCTCAAGACTATATTTTACACAATAGAACTACTTGGCTTTTTGCTCTCCATGGTATGTTTTCAAATTAAAGTGGCGACACATTTACCATACTGCTTGTTTTAATATCCCCCGTTACTTGTAATGTCACTGATAGTTCTGTATTTATGCTGGCACTTTTTAGCACATTCATTCTACTTATTGACTCTTGGCTATCACTCAAAGCATCTAGCTTTTGGACTCTTAACTATTGTTTTTCAATTATAACAAATATTAATCTTTTTAATGTTACGTGAATTTATGAAAACAATATGTCTCTACTCAAAATGAAAGGACATGCATGGCATACCTTGAAATGTACAGCAGACAGTATCTCCTGCTGAAATTTTAAAGAAGGCTAGTAGCTGTGCAAATCTTTTTTCTTTTAGTGAACAGCTTTTTTAAAGTGTACTGTAAATACCATGGCAGGAAAGTAGCAGGAAAAGTAACATCCTTTAAATATCACAGCGCACGAGTCATGGAGGACTATTTGTGCCTACCTGAAAGCACATAATAAAATAGGTGGCAAAGAGTAAATGGCATGCTTTTCAATAATTTCTTTGACGATTATCTTTTATCAGGATAGCTTCTAACAGAATGGCTTCCCTATTTATGAAGTTTTCATATGACAAGAAGTAAGGACGTGAATGTTGCTGACAGCCATATGTTTAAATCTGTTAAATTATATCAAAACATTTGATTTTTATATGTCCCTTTAAAACACACACTCTATAACCCTCAAGAATATGTGTTGTTCTTCACCAATTCCAAATTAAATATGGCAGTGACAAAAGTACTGTGAAAATACATTAGCACATGTCTGGTACAAAGTAACAGCATATCACCAAATGAAACTGGTGCTATAGTTTGCACATATAAATCTTTATTTCTCCATATGCACTTAAAATAAAATGTAGCATATATAAACATAAAGTATTTACTGTTTAAATGGTTATGTACATACAAACATTTTGGATATTGTGAGAGAATATGTTTTTAGCTAGGAGTTGCTGGGGAAGAAGAAGGAAAATACGGTGAAAACACAACAGTAGATGGGCTGAGTGGCGTCTCTGCTTTATAAGGGGAGCTGCAGCAGGGAATTAGGGAGCCTCTGTGTCACAAGACCACCTCTAGAAGCAGGTGCACTGCTAGTAGTCCAGGCTGACCAGGATTAGAGTTGATCAAGACAAAAAGACTTTGCAAAGATGTAAGATGAAAATTAAAAGATGATGCTGTTTTATTTAAAAAATTCTCTAGAGCAGTTTTGTTCCAGTGCAGCAATATATATACAGAATAAAAATGTGCAACAAAAGAAAAATAACAATAATCCCAAAATCAAGACAAAATCTTCACAAGCTACCAAAAGCCAAAAGTGAAAAAGGAAGAAAATCAATAAAACGATAATAAGGGCATCGTCCCAGCTAAAAAAAAGTGCAAAAGCTATTTGCAGCCTTCAAAAGTAAACTTTAAGGATCTGAAGGCTACCTTATGTCTGAAGCAACTGGAAACATAAAAGACACTAAGAAAATAAAAGTCGGGTTACTAAATACTCCTGTAATCAGCTACTTGCGCTATGATAGTGAGCACAAGACTGTAAGTGTGGAATACTATGTTTATTGGAGTTAGATGAGGGTACCACTGGTCGAAATCTTGGTAAAGTAAAGCAATCTGCAAGAGCAATAAAGAGACCTATGAAAAGCCAAGCATTTATCTTGCTAAAAATGGAAGTCGACTGATCACCAACAACCCAGCAAACATAAACTTTATATAACAAAAGAGGACCACTGTGTGTGAAATTTCAAAAATGAAAAACAAACTGCAGATCAGCCTGCAACCAGAAGATGCAACCAAGGTAAAGAAAGAGAAGAGCTCCTGATCAAAGAAAAAAGTACACTAAACATTTTCCCATGTGTGCCAGAGAAAGCCAAACCAGAAAGATTAGAATAAAGCATCACCTACTCTTGGAGTCAACAGGAACCAAACCCTAAGTGCACCTACTTTGGTTCCAAGTACTATTAATTGTAGCTTAGTAGGTAGGGTAAAAGCATGTAATGTACTCTTGTTATTGATATTACTATAATTGAAGAGTAACAACCTTTGTGAAGGATACGTTTTTAGTGGTTATACGTTTCTCTTTCTAAATTCAATATGAAAGTTTACAGCAGCTTCACACACAGAGGAGCTATGTGTGCGTTTGTTTGGGTGGGGTTGTTAAACCAGTGTAGACTAGCTGTGAGAAAATTAATGGCACCATCACTGTGCAGACCTTAGAAAATTAATAACTATCTAATAAACATATTCATCTTGACCACATTAACTGAAACATCAGAATTCATAACTTATGTGCTTTTTTGCTATAGGAGAGAAAAAGTTTAATTAAGCTAGTGTAAATCTATGTTTTATGTTGTTATTATCCTTTGTCTATTTACCTATTTACATACTGTGGTTTAGTAAAAGAACAGAAAAACCCAGAAATAAATATTGGGTCGCCACACTAGTCATCCCCATTTAATCCAACTAAGGAAAAATAAAGAAAAATGGTCATTATGGACATAAACATAACTGAAAAGTCCAAAACAAACAGAAAAGCTGTCAGGCTAGGTATTTTATTCTGTTTTGGTTACCAGATATATAACAGACTATTATGTTCAATATGGGACTCCACCTTTGAATGGTTTAAGGAATTTATAGGTAGGGGGCTGGAAGAGGCAGGGGACAATTGCCTTCATTGGATGTCTTCTATATACTGTGGAAGAAAAAGAAGAGGAGAGGTTTAGTGCCAGCATCCCTTTTCAACCTGGGGTGGTAGTACATACCTAAGATGAGCCTGAAAAGTGATCCACAGACCCACATGCATGACAATATACATGTATATCTATATATAATTGCTTATATCCATTACTATTTACCTTTTGTTTTTAATAAATTATTATTTGGTTAATTGCAGCAACATTTTTGGGTTATTTATAAATAGTCTATTACCACTACTGGACCACAAACAGAGATAGTGAAAGTTATTCAATGTAGACTTTTGCTGTTTGTAAATAATTTAGATCTCTTCATAGTTCTGGCGTCTCTCCTGGAAGGTGAAACAGAGATCAGTTGCACACTCCTACACATCTGAGAACTCCATTTGCTCTCTCTCCTTATCCCTCGGTTATATTTCTCCACTCCACACACCTAGAAGTGAGCCACTGATTTGTCACTGGAACCTTAAGAGACATTCATCCATGCTGTGTGAGCCCCCATCATCAAAGTCTGTAGATAAAAAGCTGAGGCAAAACAATGGAGTGTGGAGAGATATCCCAAAAACTATAGCAGGTAGCGAGGGCTAAAACAGATATATAGATCAGGATGAGTAGGTAGAACACAAACCATGACAAAAGGCAAAAAACAATACACCTTATTACAAATAAAGTCAGTGATCCAAAAAGAAGTTTCAAATAAATATTCAAGGAAGGAAAGGCACAAGCAGAAGAATCCCCAGGGAAAAAAAAAAACTTATTAAGGCAAGTACTGTAGAATGTCAGACCACTGAACACACAGACCAAATCCTCAACTTGAAAGCGCTGAATAGATGCTTCCTCAATTGCTGATGCTAAAACTTTGAACAGGCACTCTCTTTTATTTCCCTGTGGCACTGCATGATCTACACTATATTTGTGGTGTGGGCTTATCTTCCTGATTCTGACATATCTGCTACAAAACAGGTATAAATGACTTCTGCAAGGTAAATGGAGGATAATCTCTTGCCTAGATAGGAAGCCAGGATGGAAGGACAGATGAGCTGGCAGGCTGGATACAGAAACAACTTTGTGTCTAGCCAGAATAATACAATTGTCAGACCATTGAAAGCTGGAAGCTGGGAGCAGTTCCATTCCCCAGAGGGTAGGTGGTAGTCCTATTATGGCATCCCAGTTTGAGACACCTGCAGTGGTGCTTGGATGTTGGATTCCGGAAGTGTAACCCTGTCAGGATCCCTGGCTGCTGATAGAGGGTGATATCAAGGCAGGACCTCCCTGCTCTCCATATGACCCTGCAGTGCTTCCAAGAAGACATGCTGTGGCACCGGAAGCATTACCAGGTCCGGCTTGAAAAAGAGCCCTTCACCTCACGTCATAAAGTCAGATTCGGGAGGCAGCAGACAACACTCTTGTAGGATGGAAGGTGGGCAAATTTGTTCTGGATAGTGTATTCTTTATTATTATTTTTATGGGTGATTATTGTGAGAGTGCTTTGTGTAAATAAATATTTTTTATTTTATCCCAGTATTACATTGAGTATTATAGTCTCTGAGGTTTTGGGCTCAGTGGAGTTAACTTTCTTTTCTATATTCTGTAAGTCTTAGAGATACAGTGGAAATATGACATCAACAACAACATTTATTTATATAGCACATTTTCATACAAACAATGTAGCTCAAATTGCTTTACATGTTAAATAATTAAAATTAGGGAACACTAATTAAAATAGAATAAAAGTAAGGTCTGATGGCCAGGGAGGACAGAAAAAACAAAAAAACTCCAGACAGCTGGAGAAAAAAAAATCTGCAGGGGTTCCAGGCTACGAGACCGCCCAGCGGTTATTAGAAGAATTAGTACACAGTAAAAAAACACACTTTAATGTAAATTAATGGACAAGTAATTCTTCGTCCAAGCACTGTTTCACCTCATTAAAATAGTCATTACCATGTTTTATAGAACTGTATAGAACTTAATTTGTCCTCAGTGGGAAATTTGACTTTTTATAGGAGCTCTTTAAATAAATAAATACATAAATATGTAGATAAGTAAGTAAAAGTGTAATGTGGCTTTACTAATAAATGCAACTGAATGTCATCAACATCTCATCACAAAATCTACTTAATCTAATTCTGGGTCATGAAGGCAGAAGCCTACCACAGCACCACTTGACATAATGTTGTAAAGAACCTTGCATGTGGCACCAGTCCATCAGACAGCCCACACAGTCAATCTGGAATCTTTGGGGATGTGGAGGAAAACAGAGTGTTTGGAGAAAAATCCATGAAGAAACATTTGGACAACATCCATCCATCCATCCATTATCCAACTCGCTATTTCCTAACAGTGGGTCACGGGGGTCTGCTGGAGCCAATCCCAGTCAACACAGGACGCAAGGCAGGAACAAACCCTGGGCAGGGCGCCAGCCCACTGCAGGGCACACACACACACACCCACACACCAAGCACACACTAGGGACAATTTAGGATTGCCAATGCACCTAACCTGCATGTCTTTGGACTGTGGGAGGAAACCAGAGAACTTGGAGGAAACCCACGCAGACACGGTGAGAACATGCAAACTCCACGCAGGGAGGACCCGGGAAGCGAACCCAGGTCTCCTTACTGCGAGGCAGCAGCGACAACATACATTAAAATACTAAAGTTTATTATGGAAAGAGATTTCTTGAAGTAGCTGTAATGTTGAAAAGCATCTAAATTAATATCTGTCAAAACCAAAATCATCATTTCAATAATACGCACAAATGTTATATGCGAGAGTACCTGTTTAAATCGTCATCTATAGTAATAACAGAATCGTTATTTATGAATACTGAATGGCAGCCGTTGGCCTTTTAGGAGTGTATTTTCCGGATGCGTAGTCACACTCACAGTTTTAGTGTAACAAAGCGTTTCTAGCCTTTTCTAAAGGTAATGAGACAAGTATCCTTAGAGTTCACTTTTCACAGCCAGTTGCTAACTGGTAAGTAATGACAAGCTGTTCCATTCTCCTCTGACTACCTAATCATCAACATGAAGCTAATTATCAAACATAAAGGAGACAGGCAATGCTCACCAATGCTCATCCTTTCATCAGGCAAAGATGGCACACACTTTCAGCTTGCATCTCTTTAACAGCCTACTTGCAATTTTACATATTTGAACAGTTTAGAGGAAAATTTAGTTTTAAATAAAGATTGTAATATATTTGTGCCTTTTCTTTTGCCCCTTCCTTACTCTTTTAGGCTTCATTTGCCACTTATGGCCTTATTATGTGTCACTATTAGACTAGAGAAATATGCTGAAAGACAAGGTGTATGTGTCATTTTTTCATATGGCATGGTAACATACACCTGTAGAAGAAAAATGGAGGGATGCGGATCATCATTAGGCCAATGATAACAATATTTTTATAAATGCATGTAGAATACTCCAAATCTTATTCCTCTCTATCTTGTTATGCTATTACAGTGGAAGTAAGTGCAAGACTGAACTTGTAAAATGCTCTAAAAACTATTAATATATTCAACCTTTGTTTTTTGAATAGATAGACTAGAGGCGTTATGTGAGTATATTGCCATTGGTATAAGAAGTCCCAGTAGTGTTTCTTGACACACTTCTGCTGAATAATTCATTGGCTGAAAGTCTTCAGTGTTAGTGTGTCAGAGAGAGAGTATTTGCAGCATTATTCATAATGGCACTCCATTTTGTTTTAATTCTCTCCTTTGCTGTTACCTCCAGGGGGTCCAGACTGCATCTGAAAACTGAGTCTACCTTTTTAAATCATCTTGTTGATTTGGTGGGCTTCTCTTAAAATGATGTTACGAGTCCAGCATTCCAAAGTGTAGAAAACTGCACTGGCCATCAGTTGTAGAAGATTTGAAGGATGTCATTACTCACATTAAAGGAACACAGTCTCCTAAGAAAAAAAAAGTCTGCTCAGCCCTTTCTTATGTAGTTTGTCAGTGTTATGAGACCATTCCAACCTGTCATTTAAGTTTTCATTTCATCCACTCCTTGAATAGTGACTGGACATAAAGGCTGTTTGGTGTGGCGAAAGTCAATAACCAGTTCCTTGGTTTTGCTGATGTTAAGTTGAAGACATGTCTGCCTGAACCAAGAAGGAAAGTTTTTCACCTGACCCCTATACTCTTTCTCATCTAAGAATTTTTGCAAGTGACATGACCTGCTGTTATATTTGTGGTTGAAGGTGTACAAAATGTAGAGAAAAAGGAGACATGACTGTTCTTGTGGTGGTCCAGTGTTGCTCACATCCATATCAGAAACACAGTCCTTGAATCTCACAAACTATGGTCTACCCAACATATAGTCCATTATCCAGGATACAACAGGCTCACCCACCTGCATATCTCTGAACTTACTGGTTAACATGGATGGCTGGATGGTATTGAAGGTGTTGGAGAAATAAAAAAAAAACATAATCATCACATTGCTGGCAGCTTTGTGCCAGTGAGAATACATTTTGTGGGACAAACAAATAATTGCATCCTCCACTCTAGTCTTTGTCCAATTGGCAAAATGCACTGGGTCCAGGTGGACTATTATGGGATAATTCATGTAGTTCCCATACATAGCCAAAAGTGTCCATCCATCCATCCATCCATTATCCAACCCGCTATATCCTAACTACAGGGTCATGGGGGTCTGCTGGAGCCAAAAGTGTGCAGTATGTAATACCATTTGTGGCAAAAGAAAAGAAATAAAATATCCTCAGGGTATGTGAAAACAAGCATCATGTGTCACCTATGTAATAAATACATCTGCAAGACACATGCCATCATCACCACACACAGGCAAATAATAGCAGATGAAAAAAGTTGTTGTGCTTCTGTGCCTTTTACACTTCATTGGATTATTGTAGAGAATACATTTTGTTTTCTTCAGGAGTTGTGAATGGTGTATTTAGGGTTTTCCTTCCATGTGGTTTCTGTCTTGGCTAGACAGAAAGAAGGCAAACAGGGAAGCTGCAATGTTAATACCTCAGTATACCCTAGTGCAGGGGTGGTGAACTCCAGGTGTGGAGTGCCGCAGTGGCTACAAGTTTTCATTCTAACCCTTTTCCTAATCAGTGACCAGTTTTCACTGCCAATTAACTTTTCCCCCATCACCTTAATAGCCCTGTTAGAAGAGTTCAGCCCTCTGAATTGATTTCTTTCTTCATTAAATGACAGCCAAGCAGAAATGAGATGTGAAACGAGCTAACAGATGACCAGCTAAACTGGAGCTTCAGACTCCAACCAATTTCACTCCAATCACTTTCTTAATGCGAAGCCAATTCTTGCTGTTAATTAAACCCTTTCTTTAATTCCATGGCTTGTTGCTGCTCTCATTCTGCCACAGCACACATTTTGAAAAACTATTGTTTCCCTGTTCTTTGTAAGAGCACCTTCAAAATGTTTTGGTGACCTGAGAGATAAACCTTACCAAGACCATCACCTCTCTTTAATTTCAGATATTGTGTGATGGGCACAGGGGAGCTGGTCATGTGGTGGCTTGTTTTGTGTCTCATTATTGTTTGGCTGCTAATTAAATAATAAGAAACAACTATGGGGCCCGAGTCAAGTTAATTAAAAGACGTAATAAGCAGCAAAAATTGGTCACTAATTAAGAAGATGGTAAGAATGAAAACCTATAGCCACTGCGGCACTCGAGGCATGGAGTTCGCCACCCCTGCCCTAGTGTGATAAATATAACAACACAATATCATAAAGTGTCAAACAATTTCAAACATTAAATTAATGTATACAGTAATCCCTCGCTATATCGCGCTTCGACTTTCGCGGCTTCACTCTATCGCGGATTTTATATGAAAGCATAACTAAATATATAACGCGGATTTTTCGCTGCTTCACGGGTTCTGCGGACAATGTGTCTTTTTACTTCCTGTATATGCTTCCTCAGTTGGTTTGCCCAGTTGATTTCATACAAGGGACGCTATTGGCGGATGGCTGAGAAGCTAACCAATCAGAGCACGCAGTTAAGTTCTCCTGACTGAGAAGCTAACCAATCAGAGCACGCAGGAGCTATGCAGTGTTAACCAGGAAGTCTCATCTCGCTCATTCAGCATCAACGTGCTTCGCTGTGTAAAGAGTTGTGCTCTTTAGTGTTTATCTTTGTGCATAGTCAAGCCCTTCATTATGGCTCCAAAACAATCTGCTACTGCTTCAGGTGCCGTGCCCAAGCGCAAGAAGAAGATGTTAACGATTGCCGAAAAGGTAAACGTTTTGGATTTGTTGAAGGCTATGATTCTTTTTATTTAAAAAGTAGGAAAGGAATATAAGATCTACGGCTGCAGCGTCCTTTTAACCAGGGTGCAAAACGAGTTGTAAGTGGATGTAATAAGGCAGTAGTCTGGATGGAATCTGCTTTAGGGATTTGGATTGAAGACTGCCAGAAGAAGAACAATGGCAGTGCTACACAATCGCCTGAAGTGGCTCCTTTAGTAGAGCTGTAACTCTCTCCTTTGTTGTGCAGTAAAATTAAACTCATTGTTATCGGACAAGTCATCGTGTCATTGTTGGTGAGTAACCATAATTAATTTTCTTCTTACAGTGCTTAGTACATGTACGTATGTTTAGTGTCACTGTACACACATTTACTGTATACTATTTTTCTTGCATTGTACGTATTTATTGCTGGTGGCCTGTCTATCGTAATGGCTGTAACATATGTGATATCGGAGACACTCAATATCTTTAAAATAATATTTAGGTTTTACTGTATATAAACAGTGTGTGTTTATATACATAATTTCAATGAATCTTACCTAATATCTAAGAGAATACAAAGGGATTATGCTGTATAACGCTGCGGGGAATATTTATAAACAGTGCGGGAGAGTTTATAAGGGCTTAAAATATATAAAAATAACCATACAAACATATGGTTTCTACTTCGCGGATTTTCACCTATCGCGGGGGGGTCTGGAACGCAACCCCCGCGATGGAGGAGGGATTACTGTATATGAGAAGGGGATGGTGGCTGCTGTAAAATTAAATAAAGGTCATGTAATTTTTATGAAGCACATAATAATCATTTTATTATTTTATTTAACAATATTTAATATTATTTATTTTAGGATTTATTTAAAAATGGTTAGATTTTAAAGACTTTTTCCAAATGGCTCTTTTAACGTCAGTTATTTCTTTCAGAATGCCTCTTTTCATGACGGTTTCATCACTTGTCAGTCAAGACAACAACCAACAAGCTAACATTTTCCTATTTAATCCTTTGCTGTTGATTACTTTTGATTGTAGGTGGTAGGCTACTAAAGATCTTTAGCACTTCTTGCATTCCAGCTGGAAAAGACATGAAGGCACTGAAGAATTGGATTTTGGCAGACAAAATAGAAAGAGATTGTTTAGCATATGATGTGATTTTTAGACAAATTGAAGATATATTAAAATATGTATTTTAAAAAGTCATTAGTCATCTAAGACGGATTCATCACCGTGTCCACACAGAAGGCACCCATGAAGAAGTCACTTAGGCACATATTAATGTTGAATCTCTACAGATGGAAATTCCAGTTGACCTTGTGGACTTGACAGACAGGGTGCTCAATCATTCTTAAACTACTGTCAACATCTTCATCAACATGAAAATTTGGAAAAGCACTTATCCACCTAAGCATTCTCAGTATATCATCAATTTGTCTTAAAACAGCATCATATTCTGGCCACTCTATGACTGCTTTTCAGATAGGTAGAACAAAATGCTTGAGTGACAGTGACCTGTTAGACGTGGCAGGGAGCCCCTGCATTCCACATGCCTCAAGAACACTCAGGAGCACAGATGAAGAGAAATAGGATTATTATATACCTCATGCAGAAGTTGTGAGTTACTCTTAGTGGATCTTGTCATGTGTCTGTGAGAGACAGAAAGAGACAGAGACAGTAAAAAGCGATGATTGGAGATAGCGGCTGTATTACATTAGAAGGGGGAACAATGTACTATAATATAGACAGCTTCCTGTCCTTATGGTTTGTTTGTTGTAAGAGTGGCAAAGTGCAAGTCATTCAATAGGCTTTTAAAAGTACAGTTTATTATCAATTAATAAACATGTCCAATGATCAGTATGAATGCAAAATGTTAACATTTTTTGTATATATTTTGATTCAAAAGTTATCACACTCTTACTGCTTTGAGGTTTTTTCCAGTTTAAGTACAACAAAAGCAGGACTAAAGATCTTTGGTAGCATGCCACCTACATTCAGGCAAAAGTTCTAAACCAATAGGAATAGGTTCAGTCCGTTGGTCTTGATTGAAAAGTGATGAAACCATCATGAATTAAATAGCACTAACATTAAAACCACCTTTCATAAAAGTGCAGTATCAAAAAGACCGGATGTTAATTATACACAGTTTTTAAAAATTAGTACTTTTTGAAACAGAACCTGCAATAAATACATTTAGGGTAAGTACATTATTGAACTAAAACAAAATCAAATCACATTTTACTTGTCACATACACAGAAGGAAGAAGGAGATTGGAGACTGCAAATGGGTGACAGGGGAAGGTGTAGTTAGGCAGCATAGGATGGTGGTCTGTAGGATGAGGCTGGAGATCAAAAAGAGAAGAAGAGTGATAGCAGCGCCAAGGATCAAATGTTGGAAGTTGAAACAGAAAGACTGTAAGGTAGAGTTCATGGAGGAGGTGAAACAATTAGTAGATGGCAGTGAAGAGATACCAGATAGCTGGGAAACTACATCAGAAGAGGTAAGAGAGACAGCTAGAAGGGTGCTTGGTGTGACATCTGGACAGAGAAAGGAGGACAAAAAAATTGGTCATGGAATGGGGAAGTACAGGAGAGTAAACATAGGAAGAGATCGGTGAAAAAGAAGTGAGATAGTCAGAAAGATGAAGAAAGCAGACTGGAGTACAAGGAGATAAGGTGTAAGCTGAAGAGAGAGATAGTGAAGGCTAAATAACAGGTGTATGATGAGTTAAAAGAGAGGTTGGACAATAAGGAGGGAGAAAAGGACCTGCACCGATTGTCTAGGCAGAGGGACTAATCTGGAAAAGATGAACAGCAGGTTAAAGTGATAAAGGATAATGATGGAAGCATACTCACAACTGTGGAGAGTATGTTGAGCAGACGGAAAGTTCTTTGAGAGGCTGATGAATGAAGAGAATAAGAGAGAGAAGGTTGGATGATAAGGAGATAGTGAACCAGGAAGTGCAATTCATTAGCAAGGAGAGAGTAAGGACAGCTATGAAGAGGATGAAGAATGGAAAGAATTTTGGTCCAGATGACATACCTGTGGAGGCATGGAGGTGTTTAAGAGAGATGGCAGTGGAGTTTTTAACCAGATTGTTTAATGCAATCTTAGAAAGAGAGAGGATGCCTGAAGAGTGGAGAAGAAGTGTGCTGGTACCTATTTTTAAGAATAAGAGTGATGTGCAGAGCTTAAGTAACTACATGGGGATAAAATTGATGAGGCACAGCATGACGTTATGAAAGAGAGTAGTGGATGCTAGGTTTAGAAGGGTGGTGATGATTAGTGAGCAGCAGTATGGTTTCATGCCAGGAAAGACCACAACAGATGCGATGTTTGCTCTAAGGGTGTTGAAAAAGAAGTATAGAGAAGGCCTGAAGGAGTTGCATTTTGTCTTTGTGGACCTAGAAAAAGCATATGACAGGGTGTCTAGAGAGGAGTTTTAGTATTGTATGAGGATGTTAGGAGTGGCAGAGAAGTATGTAAGAGTGGTACAGGATATGTATGAGGGAAGCGTGACAGTGGTGAAGTCTGTAGTAGGAGTGATGGACACATTCAAGGTGGAGGTGGGATTACACCAAGGATCGGTTCTTAGACCTTTCTTATTTTCCAATGGTGATGGACAGGTTTACAGAGGAGATTAGACTGGAGTCCCCATGGACTATGATGTACTGTATGTGCATGACATTGTGATCTGTAATAAGACAATAGAGCAGGTTGAGGAGACCCTGGAGAGGTGGAGATACAGTATGCTCTAGAGAGGAAAAGAATGGTGGTCAGTAGGTCCAAAGCAGAATACATGTACTTGAATGAGAGGGAGGACAGAGAAAATGTTGAGAATGTAGGGAGTAGAGTTGGTGAAGGTGGATGAGTTTAAATACTTGAAATCAAAAGTACAGAGTAACGGGGAGTGCGGAAGAGAAGTTAAA
Organism: Polypterus bichir lapradei; assembly: GCA_026402145.1. Classification (NCBI taxonomy): domain Eukaryota; kingdom Metazoa; phylum Chordata; class Cladistia; order Polypteriformes; family Polypteridae; genus Polypterus; species Polypterus bichir. The sequence goes on along the minus strand of JANRMT010062861.1, from coordinate 47,261,865 downwards.
AAGCAAGTGCAGGTAGGGTGGAGTGGGTGGAGAAGAGTGTCAGGAGTGATTTGTGACAGATAGGCACCAGCAAGTGTGAAAGGGAAGGTCTACAAGATGGTAGTGAGGCTAGCTATGTTATATGGGTTGGAGATGGTGGCACTGATAAAAAGACAGGAGTCAGAGCTGGAGGTGGCACAGTTAAAGATGCCTGGATTTGCATTGGGTGTGACGAGGATGGACAGGATTAGGAAAGAGTATATTAGAGGGTCAGCTCAGGCTGGATAATTTGGAGACAAAGCCAGAGAGACAAGATTGTGTTGGTTTGGACATTTGCAGAGGAGAGATGCTGGGAATATTGGCAGAAGAATGCTAGTGATGGAACTGCCAGGCAAGAGGAAGGCCTAAGAGGAGGTTTATGGATGTGGTGACAGAGAACATGCAGGTGGTAGATGTGACAGAGCAAGATGCAGAGGACAGGAAGATATGGAAATAGATGACCTGCTGTGGCAACCCCTAACAGGAGAAGCTGAAAGAAGAATTATACACAGTGCAATATGTAGTGAAATGTTTAATTCATAAACTCCAAGACTGTGCATTAGAAGAATATAAAAGACAATAAACAGTAAATACTCAGATACATAATATCAATATATACAATGACAGCATTATTGTAATGTTATAAAAATAAATTATAACGTAATACAGAAAAATTAACAACCTAGGCACTGTACTCATTTAGGATGCAGATGCACTGTGGGAAGAAGGTGCTCCTTAATCTCTCTGAACTGGTTTTCAGGCAGTGATAGTTTTTCCCTGAACACAGATCAGAGAAGAAGTCATTGTTGGGATGGCTGGTATCTCTTATAACTGTATTTGCTCAGGTCGGACAACACTTGGTATACTGTAGGTGTCCTTGAAATTAGAGAGTGTACACCAAAAGATACATTAGGTCTGACTAGACTCTCTACAGAGCCTTGTGGCCCTACTACATCCTGCTTCCAAACCAGGCAATAATACTTCCTCTCACAATACTTTTGGTGGAGGATTTATAGAAATTCTTTAGTATCAGGGAGTGAAACCTCAAATCCCTGAGGCATCTGAGGAGGTAAAGATGTTGTGCCTTCTTAAACAAGGTGTCAATGTGCTTGGACCAGGTCAGTCCGTCTGTGATGTAGACACCAAAGTATCTGAAACTGTCTACCCTCTCCACATGAGTGCCGTTTATATTGAGAGGTTCATAGTACGTCTGCTGTTTTCTCCCAAAGTCCACAATCAGCTCCTTTGTCTTGCTAATTTATGAAATCGTACATTGTCCTAGCACCAATGGGACAGACTCTGCACTTCATCAACGTAAACCTGCTCATTGTCATTAGATATTGGGCCTACCTCAGCTATGTCATCAGCAAACTTGACAATGATGTTAGAGTCATGCGCGACCATGCAGTCTTATGTAGAGAATGAGGACTCAGAACACAGCCTTATGGATCCCCCTGTGTTGACAGTGAGTGATGATGAAGTGTGGTTACTCAACTCGAACTACCTGAACTCTGCCTATTTAGAAGTTTACAACCCAGCTGCAGGGTGAAGTGTTCAGAAGAAGATCTCTGAGCTTGGTGATGAACATAGAGTGGTTTATTGTGTTAAATGCAAAACTATAGTTTATAGAAATCATTCATACATAATTCTATCTTTTGTTGTCCAGATGGGCCAGTACTGTATGAAGGATCAAGGTGACGGCATCAACCATTGATCTGCTAGAGAAATATGCGAACTATAATAAGCTAATTCTTTTGGCAGAGAAGAACATATGCAGTTCTTGACTAACCTCTTGAAACACTTCATTCCTATAGGTGTTAGTGTGATGGTCAATCATCATTCAGGCAGGTTGGATGTGACTTTTTTGGTACGGCAACAATGATGGATCTTTTAAATCATATCGGTATGAGAGACTGGGTTAAGGAGAGATTAGATATTACTGTGAAAACTGGTGCAAGCTGAAAAGCAAATAATGAAACTGTGTTTCATAATAAGTAGATGACTTTCATTTTTCTTCATAATTTAGTAAGCCACTCATATATATATATCTCACAAGATTTTTTATGTGATTATTTATTTCATAATTGATATTCTGTTTAATTCTTTTTGGCACAAATGGTATTCCGCAGTGTCAGTTAACTAGTATTTCTAAACAGACCCTGTGTGGGTCATTCAATGCACTGGCACCCTGACAAAGAATGATTTCTGCCTTGCATTAAATGCTGGCAGGACGCCCCCATGACTCTGAACTAGAGTAAGAGGCTTTGAGAAGTTTATTTTATGTATATTGTCTAGACATTGTGGTAAATAATTAAGTCTTGACACAACAAAAGTGTTTGGGGCAGCCTCCCGTATACCTGAAAGATGGCTGCAGATGCAAAAAGTTTGAGGAAATGGTCTTTATAGACAAGATACCAAAACAGAACTGAAACAATAGTACAGGCAAGGTGGTTTTAAAGTTGAGGGGGGAAGTGATGCCATTCAGGTGGAACCAGAATTGACATCTTCTGGGGCAGAACCGGAACTGATGTCTTGTGGGAACCAGACCAAATTTCCCGCATTTGGTCTGCAGGAAGATAAGAGAAAGGATTAGTACACTCTGCCACCCCCTGGCCTACCCAGGAATTACCTTCTTTTGAGCCCTTTAGCTGCCTCCCATGTGCACATGTGTGACAACATATAATACTACTTAATGTGTATGCTGTATCTTTAGAGTTAAGTTTTAAAATAGCAAAGAAAAGGATCTCTGCAGCAATTCCCCCATATTTCTGTGTTTTTTAGGTCTAATAAAGTTAATTAATTAACCTCATAGATCTTCAAAGATTAAAGTACAGGATGTGTAGTGTAGGTATATTATCTTGTTATGAAGTGCAGAATGTGATACTTCCAGCTATTAAAATGTCTTTTGCATTAATGAAATTTAAATATAGTGGCAGCCACTGGGAGAGCAACACCAGTCTCGGAGCTTCATTGTGATCTCTATATGTCCCATTCTAGTTAATAAAATATTAATTTATCATACTTGTTCTTTATTTTATCTAGCCCTTCAGAGCTGTGACATCTCACCTTGATTATAAATCTGTTGCAGTTGCCTATTTATAATTAAACACTAACTGCGAATTCCTCACAGGATTTGTTTTCTCTCTCTCCCTCTCTAGTTCACTGTCTCTTTCCCTTACTCACTTTCTATTTTCTTTACAGCTGCATTTTTTTATTTTTTGTGCTTTCCACATTAGAATCTTTCCTTGAACAGTTTCTATCCAACTGTGGTTTCAGCTCTCACCTCCTGCTGACGAGATTCTAAATATTTCAAGACTGTAATATTCAGGCAAGCTAGATCTTTATTATTGCTTGCATAAATCAGTATGGTGAGGGTTGAGCTAGCAGAATGACTTGTCTTTCTCATTTTTTTCCACCTGAAAATCACAACTATGGGACTATTTTGTGCAATGCTGTCATCTCACAGAACCTAGCTCAGAGTACATCAAATAAAAACGCATTTTATTTAGACTTGTCTTTATAATTTGATGAATTCTATAAGCATTTTCTGTAGCATTGCACTTGACAGCCCAACAACTGACAGCTTCAAGTGGGAAAGAGTGTTAATTATCATGTTTCACTAAAAAATAGGCTAAGACCCCCCAACTGGATCTCAAAACATAGTTTGTCAGGAGGCAAGATCAGAACAACAAGACGAGGAATCTGTCTCTTTATTTTCCCACTGACTCGGCATGAAAACACACTGTAAAGTCACACAGTGTGCTCCATGTAGAGAACATGTTACTGATGCTGTCCAAATATCTCTGTTAGAATTCTAAAGGCATTATTACAGTCTTGCCCTTGCAAGATATGAAAATGAATGTATTTGTGTTGAGCAGTTTGTAATGTATGCTCGATTTCCTTAATGCCACCACTGTATTGTGTCATAATTTCTGTTATAATATAGTTAATAATTGATGCAAAACTATGATGTGCAAGAATATTTATTTATTTTTATATACTGTGGTAAAACACACACAGGTTGTTCAATAAAAATTAAATTAGATCTGCACAAATATTATAGGAGGGCATAGTGGAAGACTTCTGTAAAACCGTGTCTTGAACAAACTATGTTAATTAAACTTGAGGTCATAAATGTAACATGAAATTACAGTGTGAGTTAAATGAAACTGGACATTTGACCAACTGCAAGAAGGCATGTATATTAGTTCAGGTTAATAACGTTATGATTAGTATCCTTTATTAATATTTTACAACCCATAGGAAATAAAAATCAAAAATCGTTTTGGTTTCTCCTAGATGACAATGAGATCAGAAAGAAATAAAATGGAGACATTTCCTTTTGTCTCCTGCTTCTAAGATATTTCTCCTGAGACACCTCGGTAATTTCACATGTGTCTCCACTTGAGTTTCCCCAGAGATCTTAGGAGAGTCACAAAAAGGGCTCAGAATTTCTCAGCAGTGTCTTGACTTTTTTTTTTTTGCATTTTTGGGAGCATTTGCATTGTGTGCTCAGTAATATATGGTGAAATGTATGGACAGTTGTTTGTCGTATTAAAACACCATACTATGATTACAAAACTATAGTCCTTGCTTCTGAATAATACTATTAGTTAATCTAATTTATATTGCTGTGCTCCAATTAGATCATATTTATTCTAAAACAAAAGGAAGGCATGTGTGGCATAGAGGTTAAGAAGTTGGACCTCAGCCCTGAGGTTATGGGTTCAGATCCCACTTCTGACAATATGTGACCATAAGCAAGTCACTTGAGCTGTATGTGCTCCAATTGGAATAACAAAAGAAATGTAACCAATCTTCTCTCAAATGCTGTAAGTCACCTTGGATAAAGTAAAATAAACAACATGAAGTTTTGAAAGAGATTAAAACAAGACTTGAATGTGATCTCAAAAAACATAAAATGCTTTTCAAACCAAATTCTCAAGTCTGATTCCTTTTACCTCAGTTGTATGTTATGTCTCCTTTCTGTCTAAAGTTATTTCTCCTAATGTATTTTAAAGGAAACATCTGTGACAATGTTGATTCTTAAAGGAAACCTAAATGAGAATGACTTCTAAGTCTCATGAGCAATCAAAGACAAATCTTTGAAGCTGTAAAAATTTCCTGTGAGGAGTTCTTTTGGGCCTATTTTATTGTTCGTTCTATGTGATGATAAGTTTTCAACTCACAGAATTTATTTTTGATGTTGTTTCTTTCTAAATTTTTTTTTTTCATTTACTTAAAGGTTTCCTTTCAACAGCATCTTATTTTTCATGTCCCATTGGCCTATGAGGTTGCATTGACTCAATTAGTGAAAAGATTAATTGTGAGCATCTTTGTTTATCTGAATTTGGGGGTACATCATAGAAATCTCTGCACATATGTTGTTGTACTCTTTATTAGTGTGTTTGGCTTCAAGTTTGATTTTTTAGAATGGTTTTGACAATAGATAGGATGGATTTTCAGTAACAATCTTTTGACTAATCTTATCAATATTCTGGTCACATCCATTATTCTCAGTTTGTTCTTTATACTGGCAAACTATAAGAAATAATACATCTTTATGAACATGTCTGCTTATTTGATTGATTTGATAAAAATACTGTATATTGCAGAAAACTATACAAAAGTAATGACACCAAAAATGCTGGAAGTCCACCATTTTAAAGAAATCTGAACATACACCCTGCCTGCATCACAGCATCTGATCATTGTTAAATTCGTCTAAAGAAAACAGAGACTTGAAAACTTTGGTGTTGCCATTATTTTTTGAATGGCTTCTTTTGCCTGTCCTTGCTGAGAAATTGTAAGTGGTCAGCATTAAAAACTACAAAGCTAAGTTCATTTCTTTGTTTGCTCATATTGGAGTTTTATATTCGCTTAATCAAGGTAAACACAAAAGACAGACTGAAGCATTCTTTGTTATTAGCATAAAACAGACAACAGTCATTTTCTAAAAAAGAAATAATTAAGGAGTGTTTTTTTCTAAATTGATGTATATTTCTTACATGTGTATCTGCTAAGTTGGTAAGGCAGGATCAAGCATGAGTCAAAAGTGTACCAAAAAAAAATTCTCAGTCCAATAAAGTTTTAAAAAAGGTTTAGTGAAAATTCAATGCAAACAATAGAGAAAAAAGTTGTTACACATACATAATAAAAGGCAAAAAGGAAAATATGGTTTCTTTTTTAAACTTAACTTCTTCTTGTTAAACTTCAGTTGTTTTCTAAACATAAAGATGAGTTATTTCTCAGTGCTTTACCTAACACATTCAGTACATTTTATATGTACGGCGCTGCACGTCCAATAGAGCACGTTACATTACACACAACAGGGCACAGTTCAAAACTGTGTGCCTTCCATGCTTTACCTACTGCAGCGAAGGTCACTGAGACGAATCTGTAGTCAGAGGGACTAGAAATGGTTAGAATATTTAATTTCGATTCAGCTTGTGGAGGTTATAATAGACCTTCCATAAACCATGCACTAATATATAGGCAAACATTTAACGTAACTAAAATACTTTTATCAAGTTTAAATAACCTAAATGACTAAAAATGGCTCTTACAACATGTGTATTAAATAAATGAAGCATGCTCATTTCTGGACAATTCTACATCCTTCTCCAACAACTCAGCAAATTCTGTGAAGCAATAAGATAAAATAATCAAAGTGACATTCTTAAAATAATAAAGATGATCTGAAAATGAATAGATGGATGGATGGATGGATTATATTAATTTTAAACCTCCCAAATCTATATTTAGTTAATATTTTGCTTTCTATTATGCTCTTATATGTTACTTGTCTTATACCATTTCATTAGAGAGAAATATAATCATGATTCTAAGCCATATGTGAATATGTACAGCAACAGAAGAATGCAAATACTTAATCTTTTTGCTAGTAAAGGAAATACAAAAATGAAGTGGTATGCCTGGTTTCAGCAAAATCTCTCTTTATGGCTGTGATTACAAGATTGTGATCACATTTTTATTTATAAGAACAAAGAAGGTACAACAAGTCATGTGTCATATATGTTGGTGACGCTTACAACACTGCCAGCATCTAAATAAAGATCTTATTTAATGTGGTCTGCTAAAACCTAAGTCTCATTAATGCAGGGGTCTTCCAAAGCTAAAGGATGAGTTATTTAATTTTATATTTAATATTTAATTTTAATTACATTTATCAGCAATTGTGCAGAAACAGATGAACAAATGTTGGTAGTAGACAGTAACGCCAGAGAGGTCTAGGAGAATTAAAAAAAAAAAAAAACTTGTTCTCAATCCTACTTTTGTAAAAATTGATTTGTATGGAATGATTGCAATAAAATTAATAACATTGCAAAAAAAAAAAAACAGTAAAAGGACAGTTTTAACAGTATTTTCAAAAAATGACAGAAGAAAAAGTCAAAACAGGAGAAAAAAGTAAACATATACGGAATAGGGTGCTGGGAATGATAAGGACGCAAGAATTTCAGTGAACATCAGGGGGCAAAGGTCCATGAAGTGAACATTGTATGGAGTAAGATAAGACCATATTCAAAATGAGTACACTGATGGAATACTATTCCTTCAGGAATCTCACAGTATTTTGAAGATGGTGTCCCATCCCCAGGCTATAGAGAGGTGAGGGAAGAGGTTTATAGGAGGGTAGGCATGACAAGGATCAAGTACAGGGTGTTTGCAAGAGAAAAATGAGAATGGCTGGGAATTGGTGATGAAAGACGGACCATGTAGGATCTTACTGATAAGCAAAATTGGAAATAGAAGAAAAGGTATGAGAAGGAAAAATCAAAATGAGACTGAAGAAGTTTGAAGAGATCCTTATACAGTCACATTTCTTGATAAAATCTTGTGATTAGCTTTTAAACCAGAGAAACAGATAGGAATTGAGCTATATACAATGAAAGATAACACAGATTTGAATGACTGAATATGTGTTGAAAAATATTATGAAAATTTGGCTTTAAGGTTTGGAGAAATTTGCATCATCAGGAGGATTCATGGTTAGAGGACAGGTTTGGAACAGGCTCAAGAGAAAGAAGAAGCCCTCACAATAACAACAACAACAATATTTATTTATATAGCACATTTTCATACAAATGATATAGCTCAAATTGCTTTACAGGATTAAAGAAAAAGAAAAAAGACAAAATATAAAAAATAAAATTAGGCAATGCTAATTAACATAGAATAAAAGTAAGGTCCGATGGCCAGGGAGGACAGAAAAAATAAAACAAAAAACTCCAGATGGCTGAAGAAAAAAAAAAAAAATCTGCAGGATTCAGAGGCCATGAGACTGCCTAGCCCCCTCTAGGCATTCTACCTAACATAAATGACCTCAATCAGTCCTCATGGTATTCAGGCTTCACTGGAAGAACTTGATGATGATGGTCATGTGGATTTCTGGCCTTTAATCTATCAATGTAGAGACATCACGGTGCTTTGATCAGGTGGTGGTGGCACAGATCACCACCACAGAAAACCGGAAAAAGAACAGCAGGGAAAGTAGGGGTTAGTATGGTTTTCAGAGCCACCATGAATGATAATGATAATTAAATGCATCTGGATTAAGCTAAAATGAAGCTATGAGAAAGCCAAGATAAAATAATGTGTTTTTAGCAGTTTTTTTAAAATGCTCCACTGTATTAGCCTGATGAATTTCTATTGGCAAGCTATTCCAGATTTTAGGTGCATAACAGCAGAAGGCTGCCTCACCACTTCTTTAGTTTAGCTCTTGGAATTATAAGCAGACACTCATTTGAAGATCTAAGGTTACAATTTGGAGAGTAAGGTGAAAGACATTCTGAAATATAGGATGGAGCGAGATTATTTAAGGTTTTGTAAACCAGAAGCAGTATTTTAAAGTCAATTCTAAATGACACAGATAACTAGTGTAGTGACATCAAAACTGGAGAGATGTGCTCAGATTTTCTTTTCGTAGTTGAGATTCTAGCAGCTGCATTCTACACTAATTGCAATCGATTGATGTCTTTTTTGGGTAGTCCTGAGAGAAGTGCTTTACAGTAATCTAGCCGACTGAAAACAAAAGCGTGAACTAATTTTTCTGCATCTTGCAATGTTTTAAGGGATCTAACTTTTGCTGTATTTCTAAAGTGAAAAAGTGCTGTTCTAGTAATCTGATTAATACATAATTTAAAAATTAGGTCAGAGTCAATTATCCTTAAATTCTTTACCTCCATCTTTTAATCCTAATAGATCAACTTGATTTCTAATACAGTACCCTCATTATATCCATTTTTGCCAATCACTAAAATTTCTGTTTTCTCCTTATTTATTTTGAGAAAAATACTACTCATCCATTCAGAAACACAAGTAAGACACTGGGTCTGTGAATCAAGAGAGTCATCAGGCACTATTGATAAATACAATTGTGTGTCATCAGCATAGCTGTAGAAGCTCACGTTATGCCCCGAAATAATCTGACCTAACTGAAGCATGTAAATCGAAAAGAACAGTGGACCCAAGATAGAGCCTTGTGGAACACCATATAGAATCTCATGTGACGAGTGTAATTACCACAACTAACAAAGAATTTTCTACCTGCCAGGTAGGACTCAAACCAATTTAAGACACTACCAGAGAGGCCCACCCATTGACTAAGGCGATTTCTAAGAATATTGTGATCAATGGTATCAAATGTGGCACTCAGATATAAGCATGTTTATTGAGGTGATCATTAAGCTGCATAATGACTGCCTTCTCTAGAATTTTACTTAAGAAAAGCAGGTTAGAAATAGGTCTAAAATTTTCAAAAGCAGAGGAGTCGAGATTATTTTTCTTGAGCAGGGATTTAACTACAGCAGTATTAAGACAGTCTGGGAAGACCCTTGGATCTAATGACTAGTTTACTATGTCAAGAATACTATCAGTCAGCAGGCCAGAATCTTTTTTGAAAAAACTTGTTGCTATTTGGTCAAGGATGCAGGTGGAGGGTCTCAGTTTAGAAATTATTTTATATAAATCATGTAAATCTATCCTGGTGAATGAATTTAATTTGTTTAAAATTGAGTATTGGGGTTTAAGAGGTTCTAATATAAGAGGTATCTAATATCATTAATTTTATGATTAAAAAATACAGCAAAAGCCTCACAGGTTTCACTGGAAGTTTTTTGGAGGCATTCCATTGAGTGACCTGGGTTTAGCAGACGGTCAATTGTAGAGAATAAGGCTCTGGGATTACTGGCATTGTTGTTTATAATTCTAGAGAAATAACAGTGCCTCTCAAGATGGACTATGTTGTTGTATTCTGGTATTTTAGCCTTCAGTATCTAATAGTGAATAATCTGTTTAGTTTTCCTCCATTTATGCTCAGCTCTCCAGCATGTTCTCTTTAGATCAGACACTCTTTGAGTCTTCCATGGTGTAATAGTGCTGGAGGACTTTTTAACTGTCTATGTCAACAGCAGCTCTCACCCTAGTATTAAAATTTTCCACCTTACTATTTACATTATCCTCGCTATTGTTGTAAACACTATAAACTGGTGGATCAAAATGTTTGTGAACTTTGAAGCTGCTGATGAATCAAAGAAGCGTTTTTTAACAATATTCTTCTTGTGAATTTTTTACATCATTATCTCTGTATTAAATAGTAAGAGAAAATGGTCTGATAAACCAGTATCAATGATCTGCTTCACATCAACTTTTACTCCTTTAGTAATTACTAGGTCCAACGTATGCCCTGCTTTGTGTGTTGGCTGACTAACATGCAGGCTCAAATCAAAAGAGTCCAGGAGGTTCATGAATTTTTTTACTTTCTGGTCACACTGATTATCGATATGAAAATTAAAGTCACCAACTATTAGAAACATGTCATAGTTGGTAATTACAATTGGCATCAAGTCTGAGAATTCCTTTATTACTTACTCAACCTGATCCACCGCTGATTCACAGTGTAAACTCTGGCCCTGCCATCAACCGATCACACTGTTTCAACATATCTATAGCAAACAGCTGTGTTAAAACTAAACAGACACTTTATTTAAAGGTTTCTGATATCAGATTGCATACAGCATACCAATGTGTTTGCTTCTTGACTTACACCCAGTGTTGCTGTGATAATAATAAAGCAGATATTTTTACTTCAATGAAATAAGTATTGTGTTTGGTAACTCGTAACTTTAAAAAGTAATCAACTATTTAAATCATGTTACTTTTAACATATTATCTTGCTGCTTCTGCATTTGAGCTGCTGAAGCTTAGCACTGTATGTTCAGATCTTTAGCATAAATTTAGTGATTTCTGAAATATTGAGATATATTTTTTCATCCAAGAGATAGAATAATGTGATTGCCAGAACATTTGCCTCAGGAAATTTATCCTCCCCCATTTTCTACACATGGCCCTTTGCTGGAAGTGTGTGCAAAGCAAAGTCCTGCTCAGACTACAAAATCCTTAAATGTAACCTGATTAAGGGTTTACGTGGTCAAATAATCATGCTAGTCGAGAAATCTGTGTTACCCTGGCTTCTCAGAGACAAATATTTCTCTAACCGGAATAAGTGTTTACATGGCATTTTAGAAAGTGAGTTTTTGTCAATAACTGGGTTATTAAAGTGCAAATAAACACTCTGACTGACAGAAAGGGTGCAGCTCTGCACGGGAAGGAAACTACCATCATGTGACCCTGCAAATGTAGTGTGTAATATAGAAGAAACTAATCTGAGGATACCAAAGAGAAGGTGTTTATTGAGAGGAGTGAACTGAGATCAGAAAACCTTGAAACTTACATGGAGAGATCCATGATGTCAGCCCTGACTAGGACAAAAAACATAAGGTGCTTGAAAGCTGTTTGAGGGAAATGGTTGTCCAGGGCTCACATAGAATTCATTAATGAGAATATCATAGATGTGATTACGGTTTTTGCCTGGAAGTGACACCACAATGGAGTTTAAAAGCATCTTGAGCCAGAGGAATGATTAGTTTGTAATTGGATGATAATGCTGAACAAAGGCTCAGTATGGGGAGGAAGAGATTTTAGGATCATGAAGGGACGCGTGTTTTGATGTGATACTTAAAGGGCGGTTAAATAGGCAAGTCCCCAGATAAGCAGAGGGCTGTCTAATAATGAAGAGCCAATGATGCACCAGTATTTTGTTTTTTTTTTTCATTTAATGTGATGCTCTGAACTATTTCTGTATGTATGTCACCCTAAAATGCTTTTAAAAAGAAATAACCCCCTATTTAAGGGATATTTTGTCACCTTAGTTGTATTCCAATATTCTCTTCTACAATAGCTACATTTAGCTGTCTATTCTATGATTTAGATTTGAACATATAAATAATTGCGTAGCTAGATTTATTATTCTAAATGAATAAGATTGCCTACAGTTAATACAGTATGTAATTATATAATTTGGAGCACTGTTTCTTAAAACTATGGGTTGCAGGATGTCTGAACTTGTGTTGCACTGAGTTGTGAAAAACTGAATAAGAAAAAGCTGTGAAAGGTTTGCAGAATGTTCTGTGATGGGTTACTGCTTACAAGAGGAAAACAATCGCCCCAGATGACAGCCGTTGGCAATTTTCCAAGAGGGACAGACAACGATTTGTGGCGAATCACCAAAGGAGACAGACAAAGTTTGTCAGCAGTTCCACAAGGGGGATGGATTCCCTGGATGACGCTCCATAATGATTGCAACTCACGAAGACCCACAAAATGCTAAATTGTGTTGCAAGAAAAAACTTTTTAAGTACCACTGGGTTAGAGACACAGTGCAAATAATGAGCGGGATAATACTGGATATAAAAAATGAAAAGTTATACTTGATCCATGCACAGAGATGACAGTAGTTAGTTACTACTATTGCAATCATGTTCAAGCAAATGATGGTTTTGTAAATGGATGGCTTTGAACATTTGGAGACTATATTGTAACATTATGGGAACTGTGATTACAACACAACCAATCAGGTGCCTTTGCATAAGTGGATTGGCAGCTGTCATCTGCTAACAAGAACCCAGAAGTATGCCTCCCATAAACTACAGAAACTTAGAAAAATTTTATCAACTCCTACTATTTTCGAATAAGCATACTATTCATAATATTCTTTTACAACACCCGATTAAATTCGTATTTGCTTCATATAAACAGCTGGTTTTTTATACTATTGTTAATTGCTAGTACTAGAAACACCTTTAAATGTTAGGCTGGATTAGGGTTAACCCATAAAATGATAACATTTTATGGCATAATGCAATATTTTGCACTCAAAAAATGACAACATGCGTCTCCATTGAAAATATGGCCAGTTAGTATAGTCTTATTTTGGGACCCTGAAACCCTTTATTTCTGTGTGTTATAAAATGAAAATCCGTGTCTCAGAATAATAAGACATAAACAGATGCAAATAAAAATTATGATTTTATACAAAAAAAAGAATATCATGCCCTGCTCTGCCATTTGGTTTGGTTTCGATACTTCTGTTTATTAGACTCCATCTCCTGGTTCTTTTAATTCTGTTATGGTTTTCCAGAGGCTCTGTCCTTTTTCTGGTATTATTTATTTTCCTTTTCTTTTTAAAACTGTTTTGCCCTTTTTAGGAATGTTCCTACTTAATTACTTTCTTTTGATATTTAATTATGTGTCATTTAGTATACTCCTTTTTGTTATTCATTTTTGTAATTTTCCTTTTGCATCTCATATATATTTTTTTTTTACTTGTCACCTTTATCTGTTTGTGTTGAGCCCACAGAATCTAATTTTGGCCATTATAGTTCTTCGTTTTCTAGTATTTCTTGGGTTGCTTAGCCTTTAAGTATTGCATGGACTTCTTTGATTTGCTAAAGTCAATTCAGTGCTCGTAATCAACTTGGTTTTCCTCCCACATCCCCAAAGATGTGCGAGTTTGGTTAACTGACGATTATAAATCGGCTCTGAGTGTCGATGTGTGCGAGTTAACCAAAAAGATGGATGGGCACCCTCTCCAGAGCTGTTTTCTTCCTTGTGCCTAGGGCTGGTGTGCCACCCCCAGGTAAGGACCCAGTTGTACAACTCCCGACTTGGGGTGTCAGTAGACGAGACCGAGCAGCCAGAGGATGGAGTAAGAGAGACTCAGACTAAAAAAAAAAGCTATTCAAAATCAGGAATGTGTTTTATTCCAGCAATGTTCATACTATTTTACAAAGAAATGTCTTGCAAAAAACAATATTTACAAAGTCCAATGCAAAGACACTTCCCAAAAGAAAAATCAGTGCAGGTGTTATAATATTTACAGTGGTTTCCAAATCAAAAGTGAAGAAAAGAACAAAACTGAAAAAAAAAACTCTTCTACCTCCTTCGTCCAGCTACAAAACGAATCACGAAGGATAGGCAAAAAAAAAAAAAAATCAAAACAAAATGAGGAAACTAAGCACCTACTATATACACAAAGAACAGTACGTATCTCCGCTACTCAATTAAATAAATCAGTATCACAGATCTACACAAAAGTTTGAAGACCTGGTCAAAAGACAACCTCTAGCGTTCAGACTCTGGTTTTATATCCTGAGCACTTTTGACCATCCAATCCGCCTTTACATTTCCCGCGGACTTCCAATAATCAGACACGTCAGGACGTGCACCGTTCCTTAGCACCTGCTCAGGCACAGACCACCCTATTTAAATGTTTTCTCTCTCTCTCACGTGCCCTTGTGCCCGTCTGTCATGGTGACTTACGGTTTCAGCCTCTGTTAAGTTAAGTATTATTTTACTTTCTCCCGCATTGACTCCTATACTGTGTCACACATGTGAATCACTTTTTTTGTCAGCTACTTTAAAACAAAGCTTTCAATCCTTCAGACGAGTTCCTCTGATTTTAAATATACTACTTTCACCCTCTCTCCTCCAGCGGTTACAGAAGCGCAACTCAGTCGGAAACTGTGAGCACGCTCAAAAAGTGGTCTCACACACATGCCTCAGCATTGGCAAGTTGGAGCCCACGGCTTGCTCTCTGGACACCTGTAGGCCTCCAGGCAGCCCTTTGAAAATTCCCGGGGCTGAAACCGCCGCTAAAACTTTCTACTGCTTGCGTGCTAATCTGTGTAGGGGCGCTAAAACAGGTAAATGAAAACTTTATTTCTTTTACATTTTTCTTTCCAAATATCCGTGATAAGCCGATCAGCTGACTCTTTACTTGCATTAATTATGGCCTCTGAACTTGGCTTATCACAGCTGGAATAGAATATATCCCCTCATGGTCCTCAAAAGTTTCCTGAATGCTATGTTTTTTTAAAAGTGCACACAAAGATGCATAAATGTCCTATTGATGACTTTGTGAGATTGTACTATATTCTCAATATTTTGATCACTGGACACAAACTGTTCTTACTAATGCAGTCATTTGAATTTCAAAAATGTGACTGCTTTATCTCATTGTCTCTGCTTGGACTTGGGGTAACTTCTCCTGAACCTCATGGTAAAGATCCATTCAGCAAATGAATCACTTTATTCTCACAATAAATATGGTGAAATCAGACTGATTTAGGAATTGAAATTCTGTTCATGTCACACCTAGAAAGAATGTCATCTTTAATTTTGGATTTGCATACATTTGTAACTGCAGGGTTTTACAAAATAAGCTCTTTTCTCTTACTTCGGTGACTAGTTTGTGATGTAATGGCATTTGCATTGTCACTGTAATTTCTTGCATTTCCTGAGCCTTAACACCACAATCTGATAAAGGGCTTGCAGGACAGGAGGGCTGCTGCAAGACAAGGGCAGGACTTAATAAGATTTTGACATGAGTAATCATGCACATGGTGGCAGTAGAGATACTAATCGTCAAGCTAGTACAAATGTATAGATTTTAAAAAATGACAAGCACTGAACTACTGTATATCCGCTCCTATCCCAAATCACAATGAATTTTACAGAGAAAAAAAAAATCAGCATAGTCTCCTTGACAAATTGCAGGTTGATTCTGTAAGTCAAATTTGCACAACTGATTCAAATCAAGTGATATAAAAAAGTATCCGCTGACTGTCCCAGGTAAACCAGGTTTCTTGTAACCCTTCCTTGACAGCTCTACTCATTTTGAATGCTGCTCTAATGACATGTATATTCAGAAGTTGAAAATACAGTGATTGCTCCTGCTCTGGCAGTTGCACTTTTTTTAATACAGGCAAAGAAGCAGCAGTGAGGTTATTATGCTCAAGTAGAGAGCAAACAAAGCAGACAGTGTATTTTAGTGAGAGTTAGATACTGCAATATGTAGTATGTGTGTTTACACTAAGACAAGAAAGTGTCAGAACCTCCTTGGATTCAGAATATATTTTATTATCATACATCGATCAGCCACAACTTCAAGACCACCTGCCTAATATTGTTAGGCGATATTAATATTGTCTCTGACCTGTTGAAGCATGTCTAGCCATCACAATTTGACACTTGCCAAAGTTGCCCATATCCTTACATTTGCACATTTTCCTGCTTACAACACACCACCTTCAAGAACTGTCTGCTCACTTGTTGCCTAATATATCCCACATCTTGAAGGGTACCATTGTAATGAGATAATCACTTCACCTGGATTTACCGTTGGTCCTGACTGGTGTATATAATAGCAGTTGATGTCAGTGAGCACTTTGCTGCTTTACCCATTATAAACATTGATGATGTTTGCTTTTTCTGCTTACAGGTACACAGAGTGTTATGTTCTTCAAAATTTTAGTTGTAATAAAAGAAAATAAAAGAACTAAGACTAGTTTTTAAAAAGTTGCATTTAAAGTGTAAGTGCTTGTACTCCTATAGTTTTCTGTCTCTTTGTTCCTACCGGCTTTGTCAATGTTAAGTGTCCAGGAACCCATGAGTACATTTTGTATTGTTTTAGTACTTTTCTTTTTTAATTGAGTAATTTATTCTGCATGTTCATATTCTAGTGACTTAGTGTAACTGCAGTCACTATTTCAAATGTGTTATGGTGGTGCACAAAAGGGTAACTCCAGTCCAGAGTATGTAGAATTGTTCAGCAAATGAATAATCAACATTTGAAAGTGTAGTCCTCCTTTATATAGTCCACTTATTTCTTGGCCTTTGCTGAATGGAGACTTTGATGAGAATACACATCCAGCACCCAAAGTGAAGAAAATTTGGGAGATATACCTGGCCATTGTAGTAAATTTTCAGAGTGTTTACATTCTGGACCATGCTGTCAGCATCGATGAAACTCTCATGGCTTATAAGGACAGACTGTCATGCATACAGTACATCACATCAAAATGAGCAAATTTTAGCATAAAGTTTTACGAGCTTTGTGCATCTAAAATGCAATACATTTGGAATTCAGTTCTGTACGCTGTGAAAAGGACAAAGTTCCGAAATACAATCAATACAGCGTTGCTACGTCATCAGTGCCGGCTTTTATAGATACTCTGCCCTACACTGATGGATTGAAGATTAGAGGTCCACATGACTGTCATCATCAAGTTCTTCCACATGAAGCCTGAAAACAATGAGAACTGATTGAGATCATTGATGTTAGGTAGAAAGCGTAGTGGGGGCTGGGCCTTGGAACCCCTGCAGATTTTTTTTTCTCCAGTCATCTGGAGTTTTGTTTTTTTTTGTTTCTTTTGTCCTCCTGGCCATCGGACCTTACCTTTATTCTATGTTAATTTGTATTGCCTAATTTTATATTTATGTTTTTTCTTTTTTCATCCTGTAAAGTAATTGAGCTACACCATTTGTATGAAAATGTGCTATATAAATAAACGTTGTTGTTGGATCAAGGTTACTGTGTAACCATGGACAATTTTTATACTTTTTATACTTCTTAGCACTGTACATAATGCAGATATGGTCACTGTGCAGGCAAAAGACAACAAGCAGGTTACAAAACCTTGTGCTGTGGTCGAGTACAATAGCACAACGGGTTGTGAAGATCATGTGGATCAAGAATTTACTTTCTATCCCGTTATGCGGAGGCAATAAAAGAAATACTACAAATAATATAAAAAGATATTTTGTTATCTGGTGGAACAGTGCATTTGAAATGTATTTGTGTTACGCAACCAACAAGCAGGCAAAATTGTATTTCATGCAAACTTTACATGCTAGCTTGTAGAACAAACCATTGCCATACATCCACCGTCTACACTACCATTAAAGCGACGCGGTAGACCCAGCACATCATGGATCAACCCTGAGTATATTATTGGTAGACATTTTATTGATTATATACCTCCAACAGAAAAAAACAGAATCCAACTCATACCTGTGCAGTTTGCTGTTCAAAAATGGATAAATTTGGAAAGAAAATCTGAATAGACACACGCTATTATTGTCCCGACTGTAATGTTAAATTGTTTCTTTCATCTTGCTTTAAGATTTACCACACAAAGGACTCATTTTGAGATTATATACTGTTTTGGCATCATTAATATTATTATTATTCCTGTTATTATTAATTTTTTTATTATTGTTCATTTCATATTATTATTTTTATTCACCATTAGTATTATTATTTGTATCGTTATTATACTTTTGAGATTTAATAAAAATGTAATTTTTCATGCCAAAGAAAAAAATGCAATGCTTTTTACATGTATTTTTGGAATAAAATGCAATGCTAAGGAGATTAAAGAAACTGTTTACTAAATTTATTGGACTTTAACATCCCTAGAGTTAATGTGGATGTGATCCCTTGCTGGGATTTAAAATCATCTTATGCTCATTGAATCAACAAGCATGTGGTCAGTAGGTTAGTCAGGGTAAAAACACGAAGAGGAGAGGCCTGAATTTTCAGAGAAGGAGACAGAAGTGATATTCTGTGGTGTTGAATTTTGGAAGTGTAAAATCACATTAATGAGTAGACATGAGAATGCATTTTTTTACTTTATTTGCTCCTTTCTATTTTGTCTAATGCTTCATTCTTATTATTTTATTCAATAAACATATTCTTTTTAGTGATTTTGACCTCCTAGACATTATTTTGCTTTTGGGGATGGTTAAAGAGTGCACCCTTTCTTAGAGAGTATAATTTTCTTGAAGAAGCAATTTCCAGGTCTATTTCAATTTTATTTAAGAGTGACAGCAAAGATTTGTGAATTGCCACAACTGTAATCCTTCTCCAGTCAATGTACATATGGAATTTCAGAAGTCCAAATATCACTGCTAGTCTCTCATTATCTGAGAGTCATTTCTGCTGGCATTAATGTACAAGACATAAAACCTATCAGTCTTTCCCTTTCAGCACCTTCCGCATTGACTGATGTATCAAATGAGAGGATAATGGTGTTTTCAGCATCATAATGAAGGAATCTTTTCTTTGACTGTGTGCTTCAATAACAGTTTACAGTATGTACTGGAGGTAAAACTACACATACATATATTTGGCCAATACTTATAATATCTATATTGTTATAAATATGTTTTAGCTTGTCATTTTAGAATGTATAATTGATTTTTGACTACTTTTGACTTTTCAATCCATTGGATTCAACCCTACGTATATTGTCACGTTTTTAAGTTAGGAATCTTATCTTAATTTGTGTTTGTCTTTTTTTGCCTTACTTTATTCAGTCTCTGACTAGCACTCTCCATTCTCTTCAGTACTTTTAATATTTTCTGTAAATGTCATCATTCAACAGAATTTAGTAAAGACAACTGAAATGTGGGTGCAATATCTTGCAAAAATCGTTCCATGATTCTTTGAAACAAATATAGGATTTGGTGACACTTTAAAATTGTCTATAAGACATTTTATAAATATTTAGAATGACATTTTTACATAATACATTCAAGTTTTTATCAACTTTAATCCACTTAAGAATTTTGTCTTTTTTTTGGATAGATAGATAGATAGATAGATAGATAGATAGATAGTGTAATGGATGGTCTGGTGTCCTGACCTGGTTAGACCATATTGTCTTACCCAGCTAGAAAGATCAGTATAATGTACAGTTCCAAATGATGGAGGAGCACCCTGATGATGCTTAGCGTACTCTTTTGTTTACAGGAGGCTGTCATGGAGGGTCAATATAATGGAACGGTATATAAGGACAGGCATGATGCTTTATTAATCAGCATTAGGGCATAATAAGGAATGGACAACAACATCAGTGATTGAGCATCCTGAGCAAAGTGGGTGTGCTTCCCTCCCCCAGTAGGTAGGTGGAAATAACAGATGGCCAGAAGGAGACTGCCTTCCAAGAATAGCTGCTAGGTAGCAGTGCTGCTCTGGTATGGATATCCACAGGGCTGCATTGCAATTTCAGTTCTACAGGGCAGGTCTGTTGGGTTCTGAGGGTGCTGTCGGGAGTGGACTCCCTTGTTTTGTGGCAGTTCTTCCTTTGTGCCGTGTTCTGGGACCGGAAGTACTCCAGGGTCTGACATAAAAACAGCTGCTCCACCTTACCCAGGAAAGTCAGAATCAGGAAAGGAGGAGGACAAAGCCCACCCAGGAGGCCCAGAGGAAAAAGAAAATAGAATTGTTTGTGATGGACTTCAGAAAAACTGTTTCAAAGGCATCATCTTTAATAAAGAGGGTATCTTAACCCAGGACTGTTCGTGTAGTTGTATCTGGGGTTTGGTGGTCTTAGTAGTCACATAGATAACCAACATACTTTGTTTCATTTTTGGCAACATCTTTAAACTGTTTTCTCTTTAACATCACTTATTTAGCTTAAAATGGACCTGTCTTCTCTTTCTTCCTGTTTTAGTGAACACTTGCCTAGCAGATTTGGTTCTTGTTTTTTCAGCATCATCTTAAATTTAGTTGTTTACAAGACCCCTTTCCTGTCTCTCCTACTTTATACATAACATCTCTACATTTGGTCTTATATACATATCTCTGGCTTTATACCATAATGGTGCTGTTTATTTACCTTGGAGTTTAGTTCCTATCACTACTCCCATCAAGCAAACAGAACTTTTTACAAACTGTACTTTCATATCTTTCACCATCATCCTTATAATAAAGGGTAGTACAGCTAATCTGAGAAATTTTTGCTATCCACTAGATATGTTAGCAACTGTATGACAATCTGCCTTAGCTGTTCTCAGCAGCATATTTCCATTAAAAATGCTATAGTTGGCTTTTTCAATATCTACTCCATTGACAAGATGGTAAAGAACGGCAAAAATCCTGTGCACGCTTTGCTTTGTTCATTTAAACTATTTCTCCAATTTTTTTCAAATCTTTTTTTTAACTAACTCTTACAATAAAAATAAGGAAACTGTGAATTTAATATTCATACATTCACTAAAAGGAGTAGAGGGGGAAGTGGTTGGTGCTAATCTCTGTTAGACTCGCGCTCTACAAGTATTTCTTATTTTGTCTCTGAAGGGGTTTTGTTTTCTTGGAATTAATTTTTGTTTAAGGTTTATTGTATTTTTTATTATGTTCATAATGACTTAAAATTATCTTGCTAAGAAAGTTTGTGGATGTATATAGGGGTGTGCTCTTCAATGGAGATACCATCCAGGTTTGGTACATGCCTTGTGTCCAGTGTTCCTGGAATAAGTTTAGAGATCCCGCACTACTAATACTGGATTAAATAGTTTCCCACAGTGAAGTGAACAGATTGATACATTTTGCTCTACTTTCAGAATGGTGAGATTTTGCAGGGGAAATGTGTGCCTGAATGTAATTTTCCAGTACTTGGTGTCTGCTAATTAATTTAAATCTATTTTGATCAATATGGAGTTTTCTGATGAAACAAATCAAGTGTAAGCAGATTCTACTCTATATACTTAGCAATTTCTTCTCAATGATTACCAAACAAGTGTGTCATTTTTTCAACCACCTAATTGGGTGCTATTCTAGGTCAGTAACAGTTGTGTTTAATAAACCAAACATTGCTGTTTGGTTTATGCTATGGCCTGTGTGACTCTAACTGTAAATAAAAGTAAAATAAACTTCTCTGTAGTTTAGAGGTGATTTAAGAATCAGGTGTTGACAAGTCATCCACAGAAAATGCTCATTGCATCCACTTAACTGGCTGCTTTGGAGATTTGAAGGTAGTGGTTCTCCATTACTGGTTCAGTAATCCAAATTTATTTTTTCATTCATGAAATAATATTCAAAGAACTAATGTGCATTCTGTCTGAGGCAGTGTGGTGTAGTGTTTAAGGAGTTGGACTTCAAACCCTAAGGTTGTGGGTTCAGGTCCCGACACTGAGTAATGCTGAGCCAATCCCTTTACCCACTTGTGATCTAACTGGAAAAAGAAATGTAATCAATTGTATCTCAAATGTTGTAAATTGCTTTGGGTAAAAGTTGTCAGCTGAATAAATGAATCTGTAACAATCTCTTTTTTGTATGCCAGATTTGTTTTGCTACTTAAACAATGCCATTGTGAAAACTTTAGACTTCTGCACATTTTCATTTTTGCTTAATGTGCTAACATTCCTAATACAAACACATATTTGGAAAGAGGTTCCTCTGGTTTTCTGTCTCTGGAGTTAAATTTTAAACAGTGAACAATTTTGCTGGAGTTGGGTTGAAGTGTCCTTTGAACAAAGTTGCTGCCTTTATGAACGTCTGGTCTGTCCATGTTTAAGGCCTAATCAAGAAAAAACAAGTGTCCTGTTTCTCCATATTTGTTATGCTGTCAGTCGTATCCATGTCGTTCGAAATATCACTGTCTTGTTTCTGGGATGTATCTGAGAATTAAAAATAAAATTTACTTCATACCATGCTCAATATCTTCACTTAATTCTTCCTTGACATCAGATGCAATACTTCCTTCATTTTCACTTTACAAGTATGTCTTTGTTATCACTTTTTAAAACAATCTACATATTTAATTATGCAGTATCCTTGCACTGTGACACCTTTGCAAAAAAGCCTTCTCTCTATTAAACTCCAAGACTACACATTGTCAATAGCGCTGGCATGTCTCTGTTTCTTGCATGGACTGACTGACATTCCTAATGCTTCCTGTACTTCTTTGTATATTTACCTAAAGATATTTTCCATGACTATACACTTATACATTTTGTTTACTGCTAGAACACACTAACTTAGTTTATTATGACAGCCTCTTGACAATTTATATCTTAAGTGTGCATAGGGCACAAAGAATAAAAGCTTGATTTCTTTTTTTTATTATATGAAGGTATCTCAGTTTAACACATTTGCTTAACCTTTATCTGTTATTTCTTCTAACTCTGATATATCTGAAGTTCCCCAGCTCATTAAGCAAAGCTATGACTGCAGAAGGTTCCTTTTAGGAAAATTAAAGACCAAATCAGAAAAGTTTCAAAAACAATTTCTTGTATAGCTAAAAAATCACACAAGAAGAGCCTCAATGGACTTTAACAGGACATTTTTTGACAGCCCCGGAGTCTTGACTCCCTAAGAAGAAGAAAAAAATTGTAGGAAAAAAAAATAGAAAAAATCTTGGAGAAGGCAATTCAGAGAGAGACCCACTTCCAGGTAGGCTGAGCATGCAATGGGTGTCAAAAACTGGAATAAATACAACACAAAAAACAGAACACAAGTAATCCTTCTCACAGAGATAGATGAACAATTTATCACTGCCACCTTAGACAGCACTGACACAATTTTCAAGGCAAAATGCAAGAATAGATTACCCCACTCACTAAATACAGAACTGTCACACATAAGGATACAGATTTGTTAAAATACATCAAAAAAAGTAGAAACTAATTAGCATAAATAAAAAAACAACAATATCTGTCCATCGGTTAATTGCAGAAATACAGCCACATTGTAGAGAAGGAGTCAGAGACAAGCCAGTCACAGTCAAAGTCCTGGAGACCTTGGCCAACAAGCTGCCTCTTTCTTTTGTCCAATCAACAGCTGAGTCACTGCTGGGCCAGCCAATCTGATAAAAGGACACTTCTACCCCATGTTTCCAGCGCTCTGTTATCTAAGATTACTTTTCCATTGGCAGGCAAACAATTTGGCAGTGGAGGAGTAACACCAACCAACACATGAGGATACTGAGATGAGAAACAAAATGGAAGGGAAGTAACAGTTTATAAATATCATATTACTTACATTTTAGTACGAATGTCTAATAATAGAGATACAGTAAACACAACTAATCAGCAGTTCTAGTCAGGGTATGCTGGGCTATAGTAATTAGTCTCCATTCTGGATTTAAAAGCTGAGACTGAAGAGACATTTCTTATAATAGCAGGCAAACTATTCCACAGCTTCAGGGCCCTGTAGATAAATAAGTAGGGCCTTGACCATTTAAGGCTTTATATGTTAAAAGGACAATTCTGAAATCCGCCCTAAACTTAGCTTGGAACTAGTGTAATGATTTAAGAACTGGAGTTATGTGTTCACAGTTTCTTGTTCTTGCAATAATTTTGAAATTAACTAAAAGCTGTATAAAGAACAGCCAGTGAACACTGCAGCGCAGTAGTCAATCCTACTAGAGATCAATGCATGAATTAATTTCTTAGTGTCCTGCATATTTAGAAAACACCTTAATCTACCAACATTTTTTAGATGGAAAGAACATGTTTTGGATATAGCTCTGGGTTTTATTACCTATTTAGCTATTAACTATTTCCTTTCTTGAATTAGTACCTGTTTATTTTTTGGTAAATTTTCAAATTATAATGCATCATTATTTTTTCTTTCGCTGCCATTCTTCTGGTGTTTTTAGTAGTTCCTGTTCTCAGTTATAGAACTATGCTCAGTTCTTCCTGTTATTCCCATGAGTGCAATCGGCAGCACTTTGCTGGCTCATTGATGTACTGGAAGCAACTCAAGTTTCTTCTCAAATTTCTTCTTTAATGTCTGAATTGCTCCTATGATGACTATTGGCCCTACCATTGTCTTAATTATTATTGTTATTATTATTATTATTATGTTTATGGAAATTATTTTTATGGAAAATGAAGAGATCAACTTTGACTCAGTTGCAATTCATTTATTCTTTTAATTTTTCTCCAATACAGAGCCTCAGGGAGCCAAAGTCTGTCCTGGCAGAACAAACCAGAATTCAATCATAATCATCATAAGACACATTCATGCACACCCACACTGGACTAATTTAGATTTTTAAAACTTACTAACCTGCCTGTCTTTGTGATAACAGGGGACATCCATGTGCCTGCAAAATCTCAATAGAAGTTAGCATTTTTATATAGCCTCCTTAGTATATATATATATAGCTTACTCTCTGAAAAACAAGTCAAAAATGATTTTTTTTTTCAACAAGAAAAAATGTTATCATTTACAACAAAAACATGCCAAAATGTCAACATCATAAGTAGAGAAGGATAGATATGTCCAGTGTTTCCTGCTGTACTGATGCAGATTTAGTTCATGTCTTTCATGTGAAAAATGTCAATAATGCACAGCCCAACATTGCAATTGGGATAGAGGAAGCATATTTTGCTTTTAATATTTTTTCTCTTGCTTATACTTAAAAGGAAAGAATGTAATGGCCTGATCACAGTTAACAAGCCATGTGTTAATATAGGCTACCACAGTGCAAGACATCAACAACAACATTTATTTACATAGCACATTTTCATACAAAAAATGTAGCTCAAAGTGCTTTACATAATGAAGAATAGAAAAACAAAAGACACAGTAAGAAAATAAAATAAGTCAACATTAATTAACATAGAATAAGAGTAAGGTCCGATGGCAAGGGAGGAAAGAAAAAACAAAAAAAAACTCCAGACGGCTGGAGAAAAAAATAAAATCTGCAGGGATTCCAGACCATAAGACCGCCCAGTCCCCTCTGGGCAATCTACCTCACATAAATAAAACAGTCCTCTTTGCATTTTGGGTTCTGACGGAAGGACTTGATGATGATGGTCATGTAAACTTCTAGCTTTTAGTCCATCAATGTTGGAGCATCATGATGCTTTGAGTAGGTGGTGGTGGCAAAGAAACCGGAAAAAGAAACAGAAGAGAGAGTAGGGGTTAGTACGGAATTTAGAGCCACCATAAATAGTTATTATAATGAATTGAACATACAGAGTATCAGGATTAAATTAAAGTGAGGTTATGAAAAGGCCATGTTAAAGTAATGTGTTTTCAGCAGTGTTTTAAAGTGTTCCATTGTATTGGCCTGGCAAATTCCTATTGGCAGGCTATTCCAGATTTTAGGTGCATAACAGCAGAAGGCCGCCTCACCACTTCTTATAAGTTTTGCTTTTGGAATTCTAAGGAGACACTCATTTGAGGATCTAAGGTTACGATTTGGAATATAGGGTATCAGACATTCCGATATATAAGATGAAGCGAGATTATTTAAGGCTTTATAAACCATAAGCAGAATTTTAAAGTCAATCCTGAATGACACAGGTAACCAGTGTAGTGACATCAAAACTGGAGAAATGTGTTCGGATTTTCTTTTCCTAGTTAGGATTATAGCAACTGCATTCTGCACTTGTTGCAAACGATTTATGTCTTTCTTGGGTAGTCCTGAGAGGAGTGTGTTACAGTAATCTAGTCGACTGAAAACAAAAGCGTGAATTAATTTCTCAGCATCTTTCAATGATATAATAGGTCTAACTTTTGCTGTGTTTCTTAAGTGAAAAAATGCTGTCCTAGTGGTCTGATGAAATTCAGGTTACAGTCAACAGTTACCCCTAAGTTTTTTACTTCCGTCTTGACTTTTAATCCTAATGCATCAAGTTTATTTCTGATAACCTCATTGAATCCATTACTGCCAATCACTAAAATTTCAGTTTTCTCTTTATTTAGCTTGAGAAAATTACTATTCATCCATTCAGAAATACAACTAAGACATTGTGTTAGTGAATCGAGAGAGTCGGTGTCAATAGGTGCTATTAATAAGTACAGCTGTGTGTCATAAGCATAGCTGTGGTAGCTCATATTCTGCCCTGAGATAATCTGACCTAACTTATTCTTAGGGCTCATTTATACTTCACGCTCAGAACGCGTACGCGCCCGCATCATGGCTGCCACGCGTCCCCAGCGTTCATTTCATGCGTCTTCTGAGCAGGTCCTCAGAAATTAACGCGACGCGTGCGCGAGTTGCAGTACCAGCAAAAAGTCGGGGGGCGCAGTGTGCTAAAAGTCGGAATGTGACGTCAGAGTCTCTGTTTACTATCCACATGTGACAGAAAGCCTCTATGCAGATCCTACGGGGATCGATGTGCGTGCTTTGCTGTTTGGTGAATGGTTCGATGTGATGAAGCAAAATGCTGACATACAGATGCATTCGTGGTGATTTTATATTCAAGCGTCGCATATTCCCGATTGTAATGACACGATGCATTTTAAAAGTCTCACATAACATCTTTGTGCCGTGTTTTGTTTTTTTTTTTTTTGCAACTTAACAACAGCAACATAATGTATATCGCTGTATTTGAGCCACTGAGAAAAAAATAAATGACACGGTGAAAACGTGTATTTTGTGATTAAAGTGGAAATTTCGGCTTTAATCTCAAATTGCCCACTTTAACCTCGTAGTTTACTTTATCATTAAAGCAGACGGTTGTAAACGTCATCCCAGTTTTTAATCGCTGCGAGCTTCTTGGACCTGACAGCTGCGGCAAGCAGCAATATATCACCACACAGAAAAATTAAATGTATGATATTTCAACTCTCTGCACATTTAGAATCTTTAGATTTGTACTTGATATCACTTTCATGATTAAATGCATTAAAGTGTATATGTTACATTTTACATATAATTTTGTTTAAATAATGAATACTGTTAATAATTACACACATGGGGGAAATAATTACACACATGGGGGTGACACGGCGGCGGAGCGATAGCACTGCTGTCTCGCAGGGAGTTATGTTGCTGGTATATCCTGCTTGTATTCCACACTGTGCTCCGGTTTCCTTCCAAAGATATGCAGATTTGGGGATTTGGTGCCGCTAAAATGACGCTAGTGTATGCGAGTGCTTGTATTCACCTTGCGATGAGCGGAGACCTTGTCCAGGGATTGTTTCTCAGTTATGCCCAATGCTTGCTGGAATGGACACATCCCTGGATTTATGGATTTAATCAATAAATATCCTTTTCAGAGATATTGCGGTAAGGTGTTATCAGAATTTAATAGGTGTTTTAGGCAATTCACAACACAGAGAAGCCGAACATGTTCTCACCGTGATAATATCTCGCACTGCCACTTGGTGGATTCCTCCAGATTTACGTAAAGTACGTGCACAAGTATGAACACTACAACGCTTGCGTAGCAGGAGCGTCCGCTGCAGCATGCGTCGCGTCGCGTGAAGTATAACTCCGGCCTTATTCATTATTCCAAGTGTCTATCGTTCTTTATGTAAAGAAAAACTTCCTAATGTTTGTGCAAAATTTACCCTTAACAAGTTTCTAACAGTGTCCCCGTGTTCTTGATGAACTTATTTTAAAATACAAGTCTCTATCCACTGTACTAATTCCCTTCATAATTTTAAACAATTCAATCATGTCACCTCTTAATCTTCTTTTGCTTAAACTATAAAGGCTCAGCTCTTTTAATCTTTCCTCATAATTCAACCCCTGTAGCCCTGGAATCAGCCTAGTTGCTCTTCTTTGAACCTTTTCTAGTGCTGCTGTGTCCTTTTTGTAGCCTGGAGACCAAAACTGCACACAGTACTCAAGATGAGGCCTCACCAGTGCATTATAAAGGTTGAGCATAACCTCCTTGGACTTGTACTCCACACATCGTGCTATATATCCTAACATTCTGTTAGCCTTCTTAATGACTTCTGAACACTGTCGGGAAGTTGATAGCTTAGAGTCCACTATGACTCCTAAATCCTTCTCATAAGGTGTACTCTCGATTTTCCTGACCGCCCATTGTGTATTCAAACCTAATATTTTTACTTCCTGTGTGTAATACTTTACATTTACTGACATTAAATTTCATCTGCCGCAAATCTGCCCAAGCCTGTATGCTATCCAAGTCCTTCTGTAATGATATAACAGATTACAGATTATCTGCTAATCCACCTATCTTGGCATTATCTGCAAACTTAACCAGCTTGTAACTTATATTCCTATCTAAATCATTTATATATATTAAAAATAGCAGCGGCCCTAGCACTGACCCTAGCACTGACCCCTGTGGAACACCACTCTTAAAATCGGCCAGTTCTGATGAGGTTCCTCGCACCATCACCCTCTGCTTCCTTTGTCTGAGCCAATTCTGCACCCATCTAAAAACATCACCCTGAACTCCCACTTCTTTTAACTTGATGCCCAACCTCTCATGTGGCACCTTATCATATGCTTTCTGAAAGTCCAGATAAATAATATCATAAGCTCCACTTTGATCGTATCCTTTTGTTGCCTCCTCACAGAATTCCAGCATGTTAGTAAAACACGATCTCCCTCTTCTGAACCTATGCTAACTGTTCAGAATAACTCCTGTCCTTGCCATGTATTGCTCAATCTTATCCTTAATAATTCCTTCCATTAATTTTCCTGTGATGCATGTTAGGCTTACTGGCCTTTAAATGCTTGGATCTGCCCTGTCACCCTTTTTATATAATGGGATGATATTTGCCATTTTCCAGTCCTTCGGAATCTTTCCAGTGCGCAGTGACTTCCTAAAAATATGTGTCAAGGGTTTATATATGTACTCACTAGCCTCCTTAAGAACATGAGGATAAATATTATCTGGGCCTGGTGATTTGTTTGATTTCATCTTATTTAATCTGAGCAGCACTTCTCCCTCTACAATTTCCAAATCCCTCAGTACCTCCTTAGTGATCGCGTTTACCTCTGGGAGGTTGTCCACTTGCTCACTTGTAAACACCTCAGAAAAATGTAAGTTTAGGGCAGCTGCTATTTCATTGTCTGTATCTTTTAATTCCCCTTTACTATTCCTGATGAACTTGACCTCCTCCTTAACTGTTCTTTTACTACTAAAATACTGAAAGAATCTGTTGGGGTCTTCTTTCGCCTTATCTGCTATATTCCTCTCCAACTGTCTTTTAGCCTCCCTGATATCCTTCTTAATTGTTGCCCTCATGTTGTCATACGCTCTACGATTCACTTTGCAGTCATTAGTCTTATATGCCTAATACAGTTTTTTCCTTTGCAACTTCTTTTTTAAATCTTTATTAATCCACCATGGAGTTTTTTTTAGTTTCCTATTAATTCCAAATTTAGGTATGTATCTGTCCTGCATTACATGTAAAACATTTTTAAACCTGTTCCACTGCTCCTCAACTGTCTCCACATTTAAAAGCTTATCCCAGTCTATCCTACTTAGACTTTGTCGCATCTGCTCAAAATTAGCCCTACCAAAGTTCAACTTAACAATTTTAGTCTTTGCATCTGTACTCTTACAAAATACTGAGAATTGTATTATATTATGGTCACTTGACCCTAGTGGTTCAATCACCTCTACACCCTCAATTCTATCCTGATTATTACAGAATACTAAATCCAGACAGGCTTCACCCTTCAACGGAAGCATATAGATTGAGAAGAGAAGCGGATCCAGGATAGAGCCTTGTGGAACACCGTATAGAATATCATGCGTCTTTGAGTTATAATTACCACAACTAACAAAGAATTTTCTATCTGCCATGTAGGATTCAAACCAATTAAGGACCCTGCCAGAGAGGCCCACCCATTGACTAAGGCGATTTCTAAGAATATTGTGATCAATGGTGTCAAATGCGGCACTCAGATCTAGGAAGATGAGAACAGATAAATGGCCTCTGTCTGCATTTACCCGCAAGTCATTTACTACTTTAATGAGTGCAGTTTCTGTTATGTGATTTGTTCTAAAACCTGACTGAAATTTATCAAGAATAGCATGTTTATTGAGGTGGTCATTTAACTGCACAATGACTGCCTTCTCTAGAATTTTACTTAAGAAGGGAAGGTTAGAGATGGGTCTAAGAGATAGTGACTTCCAAATTTTTCCTAGCACAAACATTGACAGTTGCTGCATTGTGAGCAGTGTTTAGGGGGCAAACGTCTTTCTTGTAATTCCACTTCATTGCAGTGCTGAAGAGTCATGCAACTGAGTTCAGTAGGCATATTATGGCAGTTTGGTTGGGAACAGTTATCTTAGACTTCAATTATCTTGGGGTGCCCAAACTTTTGCATGGTGCTCCTTTCCTTTTTTACCTGTACAATTGTACAAAACAAAAACAATACACTAATCTTGCATAAAATGCCAAAAAGAAATGTGTCATCTTTAACTTTACGCTTTTTGGTGATCAGTTCATCTTCTGCTCACTTAACTATTCACAGTTACAGACATTTTAAGAAAGGGTGCTCAAACTTTTGCATGCCACTGTATGTGTCAACATCTGAAGACCAATTTGCATGGTCAGCACTATCGCTTGATTCAACTAATGGTTCAGTTTCAGTTTGTTCTAAAACTGGCTTTACTGCTCCTTGTTCACATGCCATTGTGTTTTGTTTAAAATTCCCACTGAATTTTTTGCAGCATGATGTTATTTCATTCACAAGATGACAGCAGAATACAAGTCCTAAGTGTTATTCATGGCAAGCACGCTTGGTATCTGGAAGGTTGTCAGTTCAAATCCCGCTACTGCCAGAAGGGATTGTATGCCATTGGGCCCTTGAGCAAGGCTCTTAAGCTGAAAATTGCCCCAGGGGTGCTGTACAATGGTTGACCCTGTGCTCAGGCCCCCAAAAGTCATGCAAAAAGACAGTTGCCTCTTGGGGATTAATACAGTGCACCAAATACCAATAATAAAGGAAAAAAAATGCACAGAGTTTATCATTTTTACGCAGAATTTTGAACCTGAGAGACACTCAGGTCTAATTAGTAGAAATAACTACTAAGGAAAAGATTAAGTTACACATGACAAGAACAGGAGTTGTACTGAACAGTCAGCATGGGTTCAGATGAGGGAGGTTGTGTTTTACTAACATGTTAGAATTCTATAAGGGAGAAACAAAAGGATGTGGATCAAAGTGGAGCATGTGATAGGAGGGGGATCATCACAGACACTCTTGGACCATTACTCTTTTTTTTTTTGATCTGTATTAATGACATCAATCCTGATGTAGATAGTAAAGTTGAGAAATTTGCAGATGATACTAAAATCTGATGAATGGCAGATATTGAGGAGGCAGAAAAAACACATCAAAAAGACTTGGACAAGCTTCAGAAGTTTGCAAACAATTGGGGAATGTAATGAAATGTGGAAAAGAGCAAAATGAACATCAGTTATAAATAATAGATGGAAGACATTGTTCAAAAGGAAGAAACCTTTGGAATGGATTTAGGGTTTTTGTTAACACAACATTTTCATGATGTAACTAATGTGCAGAGGCTATTAGAAAAGTCAATAAAATGTCAGATTATAACTCAAAGACTGTTTAATATAAATCAAAGGATGTTATCCTCAGACTATATACTGTAATTCACTTGTGAGGTTGTAGCACTGTCACATAAATGTAATTTCTTTTTTTTCTTTTGTCACTGTATTGTGTTATTACCAATGTGAACCCTGTCTCTCTCTGAGCACATATAGAAAACAGTGTAAGGCCTAAGATGGGTGTATTGGATAGACATCAATAGGGAGGACCTTTGTGAGGTATGGGACTGTTGTAGTGATTTCCAGGAGGGTACCATGGAAAAGGATGTTAAAAAAGTGCATGAAAAGGCAAGAAAAGAAGAGAAAAAACAGACCCCAAGCTTTAAGGCGGAGGTGACAGATATGAGCTACTTAAAACCAGTAAAGAGATTATCTTATTGGAGCACTGAAGTCCTACACAGTTTGGAAGTGGTCACCTCAAAGAGATTCCGGTATATCAAAAGAAGTGGACGGGACAGTTAAGAGGATCGAGTGAACAAATAATAATTTTCTATTCTGGGATAGCATGTCTGAAGACTTGGAAATGTTGTGGGATTTTTTATTTTATGAAGAGACAAAACTGTGTGGACATTGTGGGATATTTTGGATTCATGATTTTTTGTGTTATTTGTATACACTATGTATTGGGAAAGGGGGTGTGCAGTTACAGCATCTGAACATTGTTGAGTTTGTGTGATTTGTATATAGTTGATTTATTACATTTGATTATCCACACCATTTCTCTGGGTCATTTTTTGTATAAATTATTTTGAGTTTTTGATGTAATCAATTTGTGCCACAGGAAGGAATCTGACGTCACTTTTGATCTGCAACACATTGCTAAAAACATGGTGAATCATAGTGGTTACGACCACTATAAGATTGCAGTTCTCATCACCATGCTACACGAAAGAAATAGCAGCCCTTGAAGCTGTGAAGAAGAGAGCAACCAGCTTCATCACAGAACTTAAGGACATGTCGTACTTTGATAGACTCAGAGAATTAAACCTGTTTGGTCTTACGCAGTGCAGACTACGTGGGGACCTAATTCAGGTCTTCAAAATTCTCAAAGGCATCAATAAAGTAGACCCATCACAATTATTTTAACTATAGGGTGAATCAAATGCTCAAGGAAATAAATGGAAAATAAGAGGAAATGCATTTAGGGCTGAAGGCAGGAAGTACTTCTTTATGCAAAGAGTTGTGGGACCTTAGAACAAACTACCAAGACATGTAGTTAAATTAGAAACCTTGACCACCTTTAAGAAATATGTGAATGAGATATTGAGACAGTATAGCTATTAGCTAAACAAACAAGCTTGATGATCTGAATGGTCTCCTCTCATTTGTAAAATTTCTCATGTTTTAATGTTCTAACCTCCTGCCAGTGAGAAGTCATTCACTTTATGTTAGCCGTGAGTTTAGTAAAGATCTAAAGGTCATTTACTCTATACCCTTACCCGCCTGTACCAAGCAACACAGATATGAATGTTATTCTGTCCATTTTCAAGTAGATGGTTGTCACTGGTGTGAAATCTCTCTACCTACTGTTCCTTATCCTCACCTGGAGAGGCTGGCCATAACCCAAGGGCCTCTGAAGCAGATGTTTATCTAGTTAAGCTAAAAGGAACTCTACCTGCCCAACTGAGTAAGCAATTTTCTATCTTCTAGTGCAACTTTAAAAGTATCATATTACAGTCTCTCTCTCAGTCTCGCTTCCCCTCATTACGGCTAGAAGCTGACATTTGAAAGGGTCTGTACTATAACTGCTCTGACTGGCCACTAAAATTTGCTAGATCTACAGACTAGACTGCTTTGTCTAGGATTAAGTGAGATTCAAACATCATCTTGCAAAACCCAAATATTTGTGTATAGTCAGTGATTTCATCACTCACTTTTAGAAGTCGTTTCAAAGATACTGCTCACTTTGATCTAATCATAAGGTGTACATGTAAAATGTATACAGTACACAGCTAATCAGGCAAAATGCTTTGTGGCGGTAACACTTCATTCTGGCAAATTTCAAAACACACTAACTGCCTGGCTGTTAACTTATCAAACTCCTCTGTGTAGCCAGTTTTTTTAGTTTTAAATTTACTAATGACTGTAATCCATTCAGATTGAAATATATCTACTTCTACCAATCACAGACCAATCATTTAGTCAATAGATTAGGTTCATACGAAAAGGGTCAGCAGGGAGGAATGAAAAGTGAATAAGGGTTAAGGTTAGTAGTTTTCAGTTATTATGATTCTAAAGAAATGTGTAAGGCATTTAATTTGATACATAGTAGTGATGAGCAAACACCGCTGTAGCCACTTTGGCGAAATCACTGAAATATTTATGAACATTGCCAGATTCAATGAAATGCATTGAAATCAATGTGTAAGGAAAAACTGAACTACATTTGAGAGGATTATAATGGTTCAATGGTCTTTTAAGTATCTGTGATGGCTAGGGAAATGTCTGCCAAGTATCCTGGACCACTGTGCCTTTGTGCTTCCCTGAAATAAAATGAATACAAATAAAAGTTTCTTGCAGACAGGAAGCATGAATTCAGTAAGACCCCACATATATAATATTATATATTCATTTCTCTTGAGCCGAAAAGTACTACATTTTTGTTTTTCCCCCGACACTTTGATTCATTCACTACCGCTGGTACAAGATAAGCTAAAGGAAAATGGATTCTTCACTCCTTGCTGCTCGCATTGACTGCACAGAATTCTGGGTAATGTTGAAGTGGTAGGAACACAGGTCATGTACAACTGAAAGACACACATTTACAGACTCTTTTCCAGTTTTCTTCTTTGTGTGCATTTTCCTTTAAAATGTGTTCACAGGTTTTGAGCTAATTTTTAGCCCACTAATACGATCAATATTATATGCTTGGGGGGGAGGGCAGTAAATTGACTGTTACAGTTCTATGATGGCCCACTGATCTCACAAAGTACCATGGGGTGCTGAGAAAAAAAGTTTGTCTAAGCAGACCACATGGTGAATTTCCAAGATAATATTTGGCAAATAAGGTCACTGGTAAACACAGCCTATTTGCTGCAAAAAATGTTTTGGGGAATTTTGCTCTTCAACGTGAGTAAATAGGGCTGTAGAGCAACAGCAGGTTCATTGTTTTCTTCTGTTTATTTTATACTTTGACTTTTGTTTGTGTTTATCCCTCCTTAGTGTTGTCATTTTCTAAATGCACATCCATTTGCTTTTTTTGGGGGTATCTCACGAGTGCACTCCTGCTGCCACAAGTAGTTACTGATTACCTAGAATCTGAGGGATGTTAGACTGAGATCCTGGAGGCCTGCAGTGGCTGCAGGTTTTCATTCCAGCCACTTTCTTAATTAGTAGCCTGTTACTGCAGCTTTTTTTTTGTCTTAAATTATACTGACTTTTTAAGATTCGGAAACAATAATTCTTCTCGACTAACAGCCAAACAATATTCATATGTAAAACAAGCAAACTGATGATGAACTAACTTGATCCCATTTGCAGTTATATTCCATTATGCAATATCTGTTTCAATGCAATATTTAAATAGAAAAAAATGAAAGTCTGAGAGATTTTTTTTGGATGTTTCATTAAATTTATTAAAAGCATATAACATTCCATACAATCAAATAAAACTAAATTCAGGTCTGAAAAATTTTGATCTGGTGTGTTTCACATACTATTTTAAAGGTACCCTCTGTAAAAAGAATATTGTTTTTGAAATGCCTGGTGCGGTAGTATGAGGGAGCTAAGAAGCCACACAAATAACGGGTTTCATTAACAGTAAGAAATGGCTTCTAATTAATTAATCAGATGGAGTGAAAATGGCACCTTTCCTAAAGTTTGAGTTAGCCAGTTGGCTTGCTTTGTATAACACATTAAGAAACAGCTAAGGGATCTGAATCTTAAAACACAAGACAATCAAAAGTAAGGTAAAATATGTCTGCTCCAATTGCATAAGGAACTGGTCACAAATTAAATCAAAGGGCTGGAATGAAAATCTGCAGCAACTACAGCCCTCCAGGAGCCGAGTCTGATTCCCTGAATGCAAAGGTTTACTTTATCTAAGAATGCCATTAAGTGAGTTTTTGCTTTCAAGCCTCAACTACAAAATTACAGTTAAAAATCAAACAAAAACAATAAACAACAGGCCTATGATGAATTATCTTTAAGTTAAATTGGAGGTGCATTTCTGATTTCAAAGGTAATTCAGCTTCCTACTGATGCTTGTTATTTATTATTTGATTTTTAACTTTAACTTTGTCCATTTTAACTGGTCTGCAGTTGTGCAGCTGTTTATTTATGTCTGAGAGGGAACATTTGATTGGCTTTACTTGGCCAAATATTTTGTTAGCTGGAACCTCTTTTAGAATTATTTTGATTACATTCTAATCAAAGACATTGTCCACTGTATTATTGTTTATTTAACTAGAAATGTACAAAGTATGATTAAGTAGCTCACTGATGCCATATCTCGTACTATTACAGCTATCTGCTGATTTATGGCCAACCGATTTGTGGCCATTTGTGCTTAAGACCAATGTCCCCTGCACTTTTTTTTTACTGAAGAGTAGGTGTGAATAATCAATGCGCTGGTACTTTCTCTTTACACTATACAAGGTTCCCCTCATGAAGCATCAATCAATCAATTGCTGCAAAGCACCAGCAAATGAATAACAAGCTTTTCCCATGATGTAACTAACTTGTGAATGCTGAGCAGGAGGAAGGTTTTCCTCCATTAAATGTCAAAGGATTACTACAAGGCACCGACACGTGAATGACGGTCACGGTTCCCATTGGAGTTTCGGGAACACAGCTGTATGCACTTCCAAAGAGCTGCATGACAGGGGGGAGTGAGCGGCAGTTCAAAAGTGCTGAAAAAAGGCCACCGAGATTCCAATGTCGGTATGTGTATTGGTGACCCACAGAGCCTTAGATGCAATGATCTGTGTTTTACCAACCTGACATACAATCAGATGGCCAGTCCAAAATGGAGCTGTTAGTCGGTACATGATGCTACTTGTAAATCACTAGGAGTAATTTGGGCCTGTACTTGATGATGAGCACTATATTAAAATACACTGAATAGATGTTTGTAAAGAAAGCAAACACAGAGCTTCAAAAGCCTTTTAAAGTGCTAATCTCAGTGACTCAGTAAGTGTTTATTTGTACAGTTTCCTAAATGCACCTCCACAGGACCATCTGCCTGTTCAGGAGACATCACACTTACGTATCTATTAATTTTGTTTAGTGTATGGTGCAGTTGGCGGGCTCAAATGGGTGATCAGTTGCTCAGCATTTGAAAGTGCAAAGAGCCCTGATATAAAAGGATTGTTTTCTTTGCCCACTTTGGTCATTGCTATAGTAACCAAGGCCATGTTTAAGGTGCTTGAGTGAAAGTGCTCCTTAAATAGCAAACCATTTCTAAGACACATAGCAGGTTCACGTCACCATGGCTGGCTCTATGCTGGCATGTTTCTGGTTCTTTATTAATGCATCGTTCTCTAGTGGTCAGACTGGTACATTATATTATGGATTACTGCTGAAAGCTTCCATGTATTCCCAAGCTCATTATACAAAACAAAGTTTAACATAACGTTTAATCCACCAAACTATTATTTTTTTTTAGTTAAACAGTCTTTATACATATAAAATCTTCTGTTGTTCCCTGGATACACGTTTACTTTGCATCTATATTTTAAATTCTGAGGTTATTTATTATGAATCTGAGGATGAATTGAAATCTGCTTAAATAAAAAAAAGATTGTAGAGTTAGAAAAATATTATTAAAAGAGGGTGACTGTATGTGTTCAGACTCATGGCAACTTGCATTTCAATGATTTCTTCTTTTTTTTATAAATTGCATATGTAACACATCATACACATCCTCTGGGTGCATGATGCTGTGTGGCATTAAAAAAAAATGTTCCCTTCTTAGTAAAAGACATGTTTGGGTCAAAAAGGGGTGAAACTAATGCTTTCCATCAATAAGAAAGAGGTGGAAACTTTGTGTCCCAGCAGAACGAAGAGGTAGAGAGAAATTAGAGAAGCTGGCAAGTCTTTTGAAGTGTGCTTAGAAGGCAGATTGGAATTTAACATTGCTCACAAACACCTAAGCTCAGCTAATCCGTCACATTGATTGTATAAATCCACATCTTGCCAGGATAGGCCATGCTGTGTTTCATGAGCTTGTTTGCAGCTCATCATCTGAATGTTGCTTTGGTGCAGATTACGGATCAAATATGTCAATGGTGTACTGGAATTAAGTCTTTGAAGCTCTAACAGCTGTCAAGAAGGTAAACATTCTTTGTGTCTTTTCTCTACGTTTATTGTAGTATAGCTGATGGGCAACTAAGTCTAGTTTTGTGCATTTTCAGATGTTGTTATACTGTTCTCCCATGAACAGGTGGCTATAAAACATCAAATTATTCAAAAAGAAAAAAGTTGTTTGTTTTAAGTTACCGTGTATAAATCTTAGTTGAAACCTGAGTGAGTTTGTTTTAAGAGTATTTCTTAAGAGTCGTCCCTAGCTACCAATGTCAATTTGCTTCCTTATTAGAAATACTAGAATACTAAAGACTAAGCCAATTGGCTTGTGACACTGGTGCAAAGCTGATACACTTGTTTATTGCATTATTGTTTATGTTATGGTTATGGCAAAGACTGCTGGGTATGTTGGTGTGGTTTAGCCTTAAAACAAAAAGAGGCAGTAAAACAACACGGTGTGTGATGCAGATGCTGACTTAGTTAAAGACAGGATTGTTGTTACTACTGAATGTACAGCAGATGTGTATGCACATACTGTATAATAACCTTTATGTAATAGAGCTCTTCTAAAGAAGCTCCAGCAGTATCCTTCTGCTTCCTTCAGCTGCAAGACACAACAAATTGAGACAATAAGAAGCATCACATATCACTAATATACTTTGCACACAGATTTATTTTAAAAAAATCATTGGATGAAGACAAATGGCAGGCTATTAATCATGCATGTGCGATGACAGAGGCAAAAATATGGAAATCAAGCCTCCAAAATGTTCTGATGAAGTTTTCATTGTCTCCAACCTGACAACAAACATGAAATCCAATACTGAAAAGGAACAGGCATCACGGCCAGCAGGCAAATCCACAGTGGGTGAGGTTTTCTCATTTTTAGGATTTTTGATTTCTTCCACTAACATGCCAGTTTATTATTGACTAACTTATGGCATCTTAATAATTTGGTAATGGGGGCTTTGGGCAAACAGCACAGTCCGATGCTCCTACAATGAATGGCAATGAGAACCACAAAACAAAAGAAAGCTGGACAGCATTCCTCAACAGTGGTACCAACCTGAAAGTTATAGTATGGAGAGATTACTGACTAATAGCATTAAGTAAATTCCCTTAATTAACCACCCAATATACCATTTACCATTTTGAATATACCCTATTCATATGTTTGTTTAATGAATCTGTGATGCAACATTTTACTGTAAACAACACTGACAACAAAGAATCAAGAGACAGAAGAAGTCAAAGACTATCTCAGATATGAACCTGCTTTAAAAAATTGCTTTCCTGTATTGGTGAAACTGTTCAAAAAATATTTACGTATGTATTTCTCATGTACATCATTAAATCCAGTAGCCCTGTAATAAACATTGAATACATTGCAACAAGTTCCTATGTAGAAAACAAAAAGTTAAAATGTTATAAATGTATGGCTTGGTCCTGTAGTCAGATTTGGTTTCTGCCCTGTCCCCAGTGATGTCAGTTACTATAGTTCCCTTTCTGTGTCACATTTATTGTTATACTATTTTTAACTTTACGTGTTTGGTACCTCGATACCATTTTTTATGCCATTTATTTGGAAGTAGTAACAGGGCTGCCAGTATACTGTTTTGACAACAGCAGTCCTGTTGCTACAGAACATCACAGTGTTGTTGTGTGTGATGCCATGATGGTGTCACTTTTCATTTTTTTTATCCTATATTTGGATTGAAGAAACTTTCAAACACAAATTATTTTTGTAGCATAGTTAGGTGTAGGGTGCCCAAACCTCCTGAACCCAAAAAGAGGACACAAAAATGAAAGAATAAGAGCTGGGGGAGTTTGTGGGTATGTTTGTAATTACTTCCACAATATGCACCATTTGAGAACCACTGATCTGCGGCAAAGTATCAAAATTCATCTGATGTTTGCTAAGAATTATACGGTAGATACACCTTTGAAAAAGGACGTGAAATGAAAAAAGTAAATTTTGTAAAATCACCCAGATAGGCATGTGAAAAAGATGTCATTTCTGGAGAAAAACAGACGTATAGTAACCCTAGTTAGGGGAAAATACCAAGTCAGTGTTCATCCGGCCAGATCACTTTGGGTTTAGGCCTACCTATTGTTTCTTGACTTCTATTTTTATTTTATCCTTTGGTTTTATTGAATGTGATTGCCCTTCCCAGTCTTGACCCTCAACTGTTTACTCCTACTTTGCTCTGTTTAAACCTTTTGCTTTAATTTCCTATGCCAGTCAAAATTACTCAGAAACTTTGCTAAAGATGCATCATTTCCATAACATTGGGATAGGATCTGGTTCCCCACAAGCTTGCAGAAAAAGAATCAAGTTCAACAGGCTTATAGTCAAAAGTCTGGCACAAATAAGCATGGTAAGGAATTCAAATTATGATAATAGAAAAGGTCAAAAACACACACCAAACAAAAAAACAAAAACTAAAGGCAAATACAAAAATCTTTTGTTTGGAAATCTAAAAAACTAACACGAAAGGTAAATGCCAGACGATTTTGTTTTTCATTTTATTCATGATTAATTTTTCATTATTGTTAAGTTGTTTGCAATATCATTACTCTATTTTGTATCAGGACGTTATCACTCCATGAACCGCTATAGCACGGGTGTCGAACTCCAGGCCTGGAGGGCCGCAGTGGCTGCAGGTTTTCTTTCTAACCCTTTTCCTAATTAGTGCCCAGTTTTCACTGCTAATTAACTTCTTTTCCCTCTATTTTAATAGCCCTATTTTTAAGGATTAAGTCTTCTGAATTGATTCTTTTCTCAATTAAATGACAGGTAAACAGAATTGAGATGTGAAATGAGCCAACAGATGACCAACTAAATTGGGGCTTCAAAAACTAATTTCACTCCAACCAGTTTCTTAATGAGAAGCTGATTCTTGCTGTTAATTAAACCCAGTATTCAATTCCATGGCTTGTTGCTGCTCTCATTCTGTCACAGCAGACATTTCCAAAACTGTTGATATTCTATTATTTTCTTGGTGACCTGAGAGATCAGCCTTACTGAGACCTTCACCTTTCTTTATTTTCACATTTTGTTTAATGGGTACAGGTGAGCTGGTCATGTGGAGGCTTGTTTTGTGTCTCATTACTGTCTGGCTGCTAATTAAGCAAAAGGAGACAACTAAGGGGGCTGAGTCAAACTAATTAAAACTAAGGCTAAAGAAGTTAATTAGCAGCAAGAACTGGTCACTAGTTAAAAAAATGGTTAGAATGAAAACCTGCAACCACTGTGGCCCACCAGGGGCCTCATGCATAAACACAGAAAATGTTGCGTAAGAACGTTTCCACGTTCAAATCGCAATGTATAAAACCTACACTTGACGTAAAGCCACGCACTTTTCCACGGTACCACAAAAAATAGAGAAAAAAGTGAAAAAGAAAAAGGGAAACACAATATTCTGCTTAAATATCTAGGTTAAATTGGTTAAGGTTTCTATGCATCGTATTATGCAGTGGATGGTCAGAAAACTATCCATCCATCCTCTTCCGCTTATCCGGGGTCGGATCGTGGGGGCAGCAGCTCTCCCCGGCTGTTTCCTGAAGAGGCATTAGCTCTCTTGGAAATGTGTTCTTTTGAAATTGCGGCATATTAAGTAATTAAACAATATAGTAATATACCAGAAAAGGCAATATCCCTCCCATCGTGATTACGGCGGTACAAGAATCACATGAGAAAAAATATATTTTAGCTTACATTTACTGACGGTTAACGCGGTTACAGACGGGAGGCATATGGACAGACTTTATCCAGGTGGGAATCTGGATCAACACAGACTGCCATTTCTTGTCCCCACGCTGGGAGGTTTTCCGGAACTTTGCTGACTCAGCCTCAAAGGGTCTGGCTGTTGTCCAAGCCTTTAAATAATGTCTTGCTTCACTTGCTGGTCTTCTCTGTCTCCAAACAAGGGCTGAACCCCTCCTCCACAAAATACAGAAATATCATAGTGCTTACATGCCAGTTCTCATTCTCCCAATAAGGAAAGAAGATTTTGTACTGACAGAGGACAGGAATACACTATTCTGTGTTTAAGCTGACTATACAATCCTCCAGTTGTCTTTGGCTATCTAATCCAATGCTTCTCTAGCAATTCTAACTGCTGAGCCTCTGTGTGCCAAATTTAACATGCACATGTGAATAAATCCATACCAGTGAGCATAGAGACAGTGACATTAATATTAAAGAAAAATGTAGTATAACAAGCCACCCTTTGTCACTGGATCTGTGACAAAAACAATACTTGAAGTTATATCCACAAAGCAAAAGGTACTTGATCCCCCGTCACAGTGTAGATATTTCAAGATCATTTGTGGAAATGTGAGATGTAGTACCACTATAGCTTCTGTACCATTCATCTAAAACCAGCGTAAACATGGACAAACAGTTACACTTAACATGGTGTTACTGAGTAGTGATCAATGTATCTCATCAATGGTGTTAGTGGAGATTTTTGCCCTGTTATTTCTTACATAGTCTGTGTTGTGTCTACATATTACTGAATTCATGCAGTGGGTGTCATAGAATCAGATTATATTATAATCCTATATAGCATCTTGATGGATTACACTATCCTTTGGCACTCCTATCATTTCTAGCTTCAATATGTTGCTAGATGTACCCCACCCTTTGGTGTCTGATCCCTTTATGAGTTACGATAGTTGTAACATAACTCAGATGCTATTCTAGATCTATTACTATGATTATTACTTGTTCTTAACTAGTATTATTGCATAATCGTTCGTTCACTATCTTTTATCCTCCCCAACTTCACTATCAGATGTTCTATTCCAAGTTAAAAATTTTCAAGTTCACATCATTGATAAATTATGCATATCCTCATACCTTTGAGCCCTTCTTATAATAGTTTCAAGTATATTCCTAGGCTTGCTATATATATGCCTTGTCCAACCCAGTGGTTTGTTAAGAAAGTCTCTTTCTTGGTGGCTTTGCAGATCCTTCTGAACAAAGTGTGACTGTTTCAAGGCACTAAAGTTTTTTGTTACTGGAACAGAAAGTAAACAGTCCTTTTACCATTAGGGAGCTCATAAGATGAACACATGGTGACTGTCCCTTTTTAGCAGAGGTGCACTTCCCTCTAGGCTTACACTGTATTCAGTAGTCATTCATGGGAGCCTTCAACAGCTGTCACATCACCTCAGTGGCTACAGCCTGTACCTGCCAAAGTCCATAAAACTTGTCTTAGTAGCAAAAATGTCTGCCCACATCATGGCATCAAATTTAAGTAGCTGGACTTGCAATCTTTCTTTAGTTCTTCACTCCGTTATCTCTGGAAAAGCAAGTGTTTCTTCACCAGCTATTCTCAGGTATGTGTAGCAGATCAAAA
The DNA here is from genome assembly GCA_026402145.1 of Polypterus bichir lapradei. Lineage (NCBI taxonomy): Eukaryota > Metazoa > Chordata > Cladistia > Polypteriformes > Polypteridae > Polypterus > Polypterus bichir. Next base: position 47,218,005 of record JANRMT010062861.1, on the reverse strand, counting down.
GTCATTAGTGCAATACAATCTCTTTAATTCTTCAATTGTGTGTATACCACTGTTTTCTTCATTGATAAAACTTTACCACTGAATGGAGAGGCTTTAACCACTAAATTGAGTGGCCAAACTAAAATACTTGCTAGGCTAATTAAAGAAGGGTGCAAGGTAGAGCAAATACATAACATAAAGCAATTATTTCCCAATCATATGTATCATACAAATGCAGCATTATAAATGACAATTCTAGACCCGCAGTTCAGTCTCATAAAATAACAGTAAGAAATAAATTAATACATTTAAACCAGGCTAGTGACAATGTTTCTTCAGTAGGATCATACATTACGCAAAATTCACACATTGCCTCAGTTATCCAAATATCTTAAATTATAACAGGATGTTACATATTTGAATTTAAATGTTTGTAAGATTTTACAACAGTTCATATAGACTAATGGTTCTAATGTATAACTGAATAATCCATTTAGCTATGTGCATTATCACTGAGCATTAATTTAATACATTGATGCAATAACAACTCTTACTAACATTAATCACTTACAGAGACAAATCAATACATGTATTTCAATTCTAATACATTTTGTAATTACTGAAGTGATAATAATAATCATTTGTTATACATCAAAATATGTAAACCCTCTATACTGTTTTTTCATGAAGACTAAGAGAAAGAAATCAGTCTAGTGTTCATTTGTTTGCATTTTTTCATTTAAACATTTAACACTTGCACTAAATTAGCATGCAAGAAAATTATTTCAATAGCTGCTGTTCATTATTTTATGATTGATAAATATTCACTATCCTTCGCTTAGATTATTTCTAATTGCTCTGCCCAAACTTGCTATTAAGCTATTTTTTGCAGCTTGTATAGAAACATAGTTGGTGTTTTTCATCCGTTGGTCACTGGATTTGCTGAATGTGGAGAAAAATAACATCTATAGATTTAAATTAAACTTTTATGCTTATAATACTTTTCATGAAATTCAGATTTTAAAATTCTTAACTCTTTAATTGACCATGTTACAAGCTATTCTGAGATTCGTCTAGGTCAATAAGTCATGGTGTTATTTAAACTCTGCATCTGTTTGCAGGCTTCAAAGACACAGAACAGGCACAGATTGTGTTATCAATCACCAATCGTGATCACGTATTCACATGTATTACAATTAACTTATTATATTATTATATGGGACGTCTCCCATTTTTCTAGAGTTTTATTTAACATTCTTAGTCAGCTGACGAACATAGAAAGACAGACTTACAAATGACATAAACACGCATCTGCCACCCCAGACTCTCAATAAAGATAATTTATTCGTCTTTTCTTTTTCTTTTATAGATTCTAAACCCTGCTTCATGCCCAAGCAAAATTACTTGGCTAAAGCAGAAATTCGTTCACTGGAGAACAGACAATCAACCTTCACTTGTTTCAGTCATTTCTACACACAGTATTTGGCAATTGCTTCAATCTTTCACATATATTCACATACTCACGTTCTCTTTTACAACAATACTTCATTCACAGAATAAAGTTCTTGATCTCTAGCACACGTGCTATAAACTCACTCAAGGTTGTGCTTTTTTGTTTATCTATAGGGTTTCACCGTGCAACATACTTAAACGCGTCTTTTCCTTCATGCTTACTATTAATCAAACAACATCTCAGGCCGCAAGCGATATTACTGAAAATATTAGGAATGCTTCTTACCTCAGTTTCATACGCGCTATTTTCCAGATCATGGAAATTTCGTGGCAAACTCCCGAGTCAGCAGCAACAAGGACAAAATATTGTCCGTGGTGATCTGTGAATTCAGCGGCATCAAGAAGAATCCACGCAATGGGGAAAATCACGCAGTACAATTCCACAACAAGAAAGTATTCCCCGAAAAAGTTACGCGGTCACAAAAAATATCCTGACTTAACAAGGAAGACATACATGCTTGAACCTTTATCTCGTATTACTGGGCAAGAAGGGCTAACCACTGCGCCACCATACTTTCCCTTAAGAGTTCCCAAAATACACAACCTCCATTCATGCACAATCGGGCACATGCTGCTTTATCGCAAAAACTTGTCTCCCTTCTCATTTAGTATTGTTAAAGAGCATTTTTCCTTTAAACTTGATCAGGGTTTAAAAGGAAAAATGTTTTGCACGTTTACAAGTCTTAAACAAAAGTGGAGACATTCTTTTTTGCTTTGCTTTAAACCAATTAAACATATCGATAATTATCTTTCTTTGTCTTATGAGAAACTGCCTCATGTTTTAACTTCACACTTATCCAATTAATTCCTTCTTAAAACAAAGTTTGGCCAGTACTTACCAGAAGGTACAAAGGCATGTTTCTCATTGCAAGTTTTAACCCCAAATGTATTTATTCTTTTTCCAATTTTTAGTTAGAGCTCTTTTGCATTTTAGCGCTATATGTGTAAACCGTTTTACAATTTCTTTTTAAACATTAGCTTACAACATAAGTTTGTAATTTAAGCTATATTTAAAAGGCAACTTAATAATTTCTGTGTGTTTAAACACACGGCAATTTCTGAAAAGTACCAAAATAGGTGGGGTTTTGCCAAAACCTTTAACCTTTACCCTTGTAGGTAGAATGATAGGAACAGCTGACGGCTTTCAGACTGCTTTTAACACGTGGACGAAGCTTGTATTTTTACATCGGGCTGCTAGGGTGCCATTAAAGATTTCTACAAATTATTTTAGCGATCATGATCGAGACGCTATGGATTCTATCGGTGTTGGTTTTAGTTTCATTTTTTAAGTTTTTTAGCTCCGCTGGATTATTACGCAAACGGCAAGGTAAGTGCATTGCCTGCATGTCTGTCTACCTGCCGCAACTAAATACAATAACGCGCCGTTTTTTTATAGCTTTTCAATATTGTTTTCTAATGGCTAGCGACGTAATTTATTTAAATAACAGTGTTCACCATCACAGCATGTACTTTTCAGGCAGGTTTTGGACTCGTACTGAAGTGCATTAATCTGTGCTGCCCCCGTGAGTGCCGTTTCATTTTACTGGACAGCCAGTCTTGTGCTATAAGTTTCAATCTTGTTGTTTTCCATTTATTTTGTCCAGTTTTAGTCCCACTTATGCGTTGAACTTAAAAGTCCAATCTTAAAAGTCCACTCGCATACCGTAGGTAGCAGATGCTACCACGATTCGCCGGCTGGGTTTTCTTTCCAGCCTCATGCACTGTGCCGATTTTGACAAGACCGCCTCTTGTCTTTTGATGGGATTAATTAATATCCCTATTCCAATTCGGGCCAGGCATGTTAAGGCAGTTTTATTTCTCGGTCGGGAGTCCATGACAGTGTGCGCGACCATCCCAAAATATATACCAAATATTTTGAAGAGGGGGACCACCACCCCGGTCTGCCAATCCACAGGCACTGTCCCTGATGTCCATGCGATGTTGCAAAGACGCGTCAACCAAGACAGTCCTACAATATCCAGAGCCTTGAGGGCGTATCTCATCCACCCCCGGGGCCCTGCCACCAAGGAGTTTTTTGATCACCTCGGTGACCTCAGTCCCAGAGATGGGAGAGCCCACCTCAGAGTGCCCAGGCTCTGCTTCCTCAATGGAAGGCATGTTAGTGGGATTGAGGAGGTCTTCGAAGTACTACCCCCACCGACCCATAACGTCCCGAGTCGAGGTCAGCAGCGCACCATCCCCACCGTATACAGTATAGACGCTGCACTGCTTCCCCCTCCTGAGACGGTGGACCAGAATCTCCTCAAAGCCGTCCGAAAGTCATTCTCCATGGCCTCCCCAAACTCCTCCCATGCCCAAGTTTTTGCCTCAGCAACCACCGAAGTCGCATTCCGCTTGGCCTGCCGGTACCTATCAGCTGCCTCCACAGACCTACAGGACAAAAATGTCCTATAGGACTCCTTCTTCAGCTTGACAGCATCCCTCACTGCCAGTGTCCACCAACGGGCTCGGGGATTGCCGCCACGACAGGCACCAACCACCTTGCGGCCACATCACTGGTCAGCCGCCTCAACAATAGAGGCACGGAACATGGCCCATTCGGACTCAATGTCCCCCATCTCCCTCGGGATGTGGTCGAAGTTCTGCCAAAGGTGGGAGTTGAAGCTACTTCTGACAGGGGACTCTGCCAGCCATTCACAGCAGACCCTCACAACACGTTTGGGCCTACCAGGCCTGACCGGCATCTTCCCCCAACATCGAAGCCAACTCACCACCAGCTGGTGATCAGTTGACAGCTCCGCCCCTCTCTTCACCCGAGTGTCCAAGACATGTGGCCGCAAGTCCGATTACATGACCACAAAGTCGATCATCGAACTGAGGCCTAGGGTGTCCTGGTGCCAAGTGCACATATGAACACCCCTATGCTTGAACATAGTGTTCGTTATGGACAATCCATGACGAGCACAGAAGTCCAATAACAAAACACCGCTCGGGTTCAGATCGGGGGGGGGCATTCCTCCCAACCACGCCCTTCCAGGTCTCACTGTCATTGCCCACGTGAGCATTGAAGTCTCCCAGCAGAACAAGGGAGTCCCCAGAAGGTATGCCCTCTAGCACCCCCTCCAGGGACTCCAAAAAGGGTGGATACTCCAAACTGCTGTTAGGCGCATATGCACAAACAACAGTCCGGACTCTTCCCCCGACTCGGGGTCCACCGGGGTAAACCCCAACGCACAGGCTCTAAGTCGGGGGGCAATAAGTATGCCCACACCTGCTCGCCGCCTGTCACCGGGGGCAACTCCAGAGTGGTAGAGAGTCCAGCCCCTCTCAAGGAGATTGGTTCCAGAGTCCAAGCTGTGCGTTGAGGCGAGTCCGACTATATCTAGCTGGAACCTCTCGACCTCATGCACTACTTCAGGCTCCTTCCCCATCAGAGAGGTAACATTTCACGTCCCAAGAGTCAGTTTCTGTAGCCGAGGATCAGACCGCCAATGTCCCCGCCTTCGGCCACCACCCAACTGACACTGCACCCAACCTCCTTGGCCCCTCCCATAGGTGGTGAGCCCGTAGGGAAGAGGACCCACGTTACCTCTTCGGGCTGTGCCCGGCCGAGCCCCATGGGTGCAGGCCCGGCCACCAGGCGCTCGCCATCGAGCCCCACCTCCAGGCCTGGCTCCAGAGGGGGGCCCCGGTGACCCGCGTCCGGGCAAGGGAAAACGTTGTCCAAAGTTTTCTTTCGTCATTGGAGGTTTGTTGAACCGCTCTTTGTCTCATCCCTCACCTAGGACTAGTTTGCCTTGGGTGGCCCTACCAGGGGCATAAAGCCCCGGACAACATAGCTCCTAGGATCATTGGGACACGCAAACCCCTCCACCACGATAAGGTGATGGTTCAAGGCGGGGGGTCAGAAAACTAGATGCCCTTAATACCTATTTGACCATTTATGTTTCTTTTTAGCTATCTAACTTCAATCTATTCTGCTGTCACACAGATTAAGATTATGAACATTCCATTTTCTATAATTTACAGGACTTAAACTGAATCTTCCATTATCTATGTTAAGATATATTATATTCAAGTTCAAACAGACAAGGAAAATTTACCATTAATTTAATGGATTTTGGCTCTTACAATTTCTATGTGTTTTGCCACTGCAAAGCTGTAAATCCAATTTTAGAACAAACTGGAACTGAACCATTAGTTAAATTAAGCAATAGTGATAAAAATGTGAATTGGCTATCAGATATTGATGCAGAAGGTGGAAGTGATGCATACAGCACCGAATGACTGAACCAGTGGGATATGTGTGGTGAAATCAGTCCTGTGAAGTTTCATTGTGGTGCAAGTAGCTTTTTGACAAAAAAAGGCAAAATGATTAAGAACAAGAAAGACGTTAGCCTCCTAAGTTCTATTCATAATGCAGGAAGTGTCAATTTTCATGTCAGGGGAATGTGGAAGTCAGTAAACTTGAGCTGTAGTAGCCTACAATAAAACCAGGGAGAGTGTCTATCATCAGATCAGACACGAACATTCTACCATTTCATGTCCAAGCACCAGAAAAAATATTATAAGAAAAGTGCACAGAGATACATACTTCTACTGTATTGATCGCAACATCAGGCTGTGTGATGGTGACTGTTTCAAAACATGTTACACGGAGGACATGTGCTAAATCTGTATTAGTACAGCGGTGGACACTAAACACACCGTTCCTACGGTATTTGTATTGACATGTTAGTAAGTCTTGTTACTGTCAAACATAATAGCATTTTTCTTTTTTTATATTTCTTGGAGTAAACATAATGCTAAGGAAACTACAATAGTTTTTTTAAAACACAAGCTGACAGCTAAGACATTGACACATGTAGACTGTTTGAAGTTTTCTGCTTCAGTTATTGGGATTTAGATGTAAGCTTAATTAAAGTTTTATTAACAAATATAAAAATCCAGATAATCATAACATAGATTTTTTTTTCTTCTTTATACAAAATTTCTAACTGGTGAGAAGTAAATCAAAAGTTTTCTCAAAACTTTTTTTCTGGCTTTCTTCCATACAATACTGTATATATTATTGATTGTGAAACATTCAGTGCAGTAAAGATTTAACTTAATACAAATCAAAAGAGAATAATATTGAGCTGCCTGAATTCAAAACACCCCTAAATCTCAAGATGTGTCCTTAGGTACTGCCAGTATAACAAACAGTCAAAGAATGTTGCTTGGAGCTGACTATATAGTGGAAGATACACCAGGAGATAAAGAGACACATATTTTTGTCAAATAAGCATTTATAAATTCAATTATAAGTAAAAAGCCTACAACAGATTGACCATAAATTAAAACCAGTGTTCAAAATTATACCCATCCATTAGCCTCACTTTGAACAGGAAAAGCAGAACTTGGAAAATAGGAAAGGTGTGCTGTCAGAAGGCCATGAAGGAACTTAAAACTTGAAGGTAGTAAAGTGTAAGTACTATCAACCTGAAAAATAGTCAATCAAAGGCCTTAGTTCCCAATTCATTTACCAAGACTACCTGTGATATTCTCATGTCAGCTTGCTGCGGTTAGCTCTTCTTATGCATATTCACCCAACTCCTCTGGCCACCTTCACAGAGTGGCAACCTTCCAGTAGAGCTGTAAAAGCATGTTTGTCACTCTCATGCTTTTAAACTGATTTAAGTTCCAATCTGTTGAATATCTGTTTCTGTTCCTGCTCCCTGAGCCACATTCCTGCTAAATTGAAGTTTAGATTTAAAAATCATAAATGCGTGAATAATTAAACCATATAAAGCATGAGACACAGAGCATTATATCACACACACACACAATGAAACTGAGAATTATTTTCTTGTAAAAACAGCCAAATATTTGTTACACTTCAGCACAGATTTCTACTCTCCCTTTTCTGCCACCATAGCTGTGTTCTTGTCAGTTTTCTCCAATCACTTTGAGAAGAGTCATATTGTGTTTGTTCATCCTCTCCTTACAGTTTGTTATTCAGATGCCATTAGTTTTATTAGTCCCATGACTTTGTCTCTAGCTAATCCTGCCCTGTTTGTGCCAAAGCTGACTTCAATGAAAGTAAAAGTAAAAAAATCACCCGCTGCTATAAAAAAGAAGATAAATTGTAGTTTTTTTATGCAAAGTAATATGTCTTCAGCCTAACTTTAAATGCTTATCATCTCTCATATTGGTAGGTCAATTCAACAATAAAGTATCTTATAATTTAAGGCTCTACCCCCTACTCTAGTTCTGTGTAAGAGATCAACCTCTTGATATCACAGCTTTTGCCAGGATTAAAGGCAATAATAAATTCAATGAGAAGGTGCAATTATGTGTAAATTAAGAATTTTAATACAAAAGTCTAAACTTTGTTGGAAGTAGTGATGTGTAAAACAATTCTTTTTGGTGATTTTGTTCAGTTCACCAAAATGATTCAATTCTTTGAATCACTGAATTGCTCACTTTAAAAACAACAAGCTATATTCTAGTTTAAAATCTAGAATAGCATCATAACAGTGTAACAACTTTAGCACTAGAATTACCAACACCTACAAAAAAACTTGTAAATCCAGCTCACCTTAAATACCTTCGCACTTCTCCGTCAGCGTTTTTTTGTCTTGTAAATGTGCCAATCAAGACAAGTAGCAAGCAGCCTACTATTCTATCCCCCCCACCGCTGTAGAATGGCCACAAAGTTCTCCTAGCTCATGTCTCGATTATCTGGGAGTGAAGTGCTGGAGTTTTAGAATGGAAATAATAGAATAATAATAAAGAAACATTGTAAAAGTTAGATCTCTTATAACATTGCAAGAGGCTGAGAAATTCATTCATGCTTTTGTTTTTAGTCAGCTAGTTTACTGTAATGCACTCCTAACAGAACTATCTAGAAAAACATCATTTGTTTGCAGTTAGATCCAAATGCAGCAGCAAAAATCTTAATCAGTAAAGGAAAAATTGAGCATATAGATAGATAGATAGATAGATAAGACTTTATTGTCTGTGCCCCAAAAGGGTCACAGAAATTTCCCTTTTGACATGCTAATGAGACAAAACAGACCCAAAAAATACAAATATTAACAAAAAAAAAAAAAAAAACCTACTTCATCTGATTCAGAACAGATACTGCTGAGGGTACAAAAGATTTCTTGTATGCATTCTTCTGCGCCAATGGGGTTTTATACCTCCTACCTAATGGCAGCAATCTAAAGAACGCATAAAGAGGATGAGAGACATCCTTCACAATCATGGTTGCCTTCCTCAACAGTGCACGGTTGTCCAGTTCAGAAAGGGGAGTTTGAGGTAATCCAATTATTTTGGAAGCCTGGTTAACTACACGACACAGTTTTGTTCTATGTTTAACGGTTAATAAGTTGCACCAAGATAAGTAATTAAAAGTGAAAACAGATTCAATAAGTGATCTATAAACCAGCGTTAAAACCTCCTTGCTAACATGAAAGGCTCTAAGTTGCCTTAGTAGATGGAGGCGCTGCTGTGCCTTCTTATATACAGCATCTACATGCTGCATGAAAGACAGACAGGTGTCAATCTCTGTCCCGAGGTATTTAAAAGTCTGAACCTGCTCCACCAACTGACCCTGGATACTAAGTGGCTGAAACAGCAGTGATGGAGCCTGTCCTTTGGGGCCACAACACAATTCCTTAGTTTTAGAAACATTTAACTCCAGTGAATTTTCTGTCAATAACTGAACCAGTCTCTGGACCTCCTGCTGATATGCAGAGAGGGCACAGGTATCAGTCATATGGGCCACCAGGGCCATGTCATCAGCATATTTATACAGTGTCATTGCTGCACTGCTGCAGGAAACATTGTTTATGTAGACAGAGAAAAGAAAAGGGGATAGAACACATCCCTGAGGAAGGCCTGCATTTAAAACGGATGTGTTAGAACTTATACCATTTAAAAACACCTGCTGTGGTCTTTCCGTTAAAAAATTTTTTACCCATAAAATCAGCATGGGATGCACCTGAAAGTCAGAGAGGCGGTATAGCAGAATATCTATCTGAACAGTATTAAAAGCAGAGGATAAATCCATGAATAAAATCCTTGTATGTGGATGTACCGAATCCATTTGTCTAGTAACAGTATCTAAAAGTGTGAGACATGCATCCTCCACTCCACGCTTTGCTTTATATGCAAACTGGAGTGGGTCAAGTTTGTTCGACAACATGCTGGAGAGATAATCACACAGTACTCTCTCCATACATTTACACAAGTCAGATGTTAGGTCTATTGGCCTATAGTCCTTTGGATCCTTGGCATGTGCCTGCTTGGTAATCGGAATTATGGTAGATTGCTTCCACTGACTTGGGACACAGCTGGAATCAAGAAGGTGTTGGAACAGTCTTGTGATGACCCCACCTAGCTGAGTAGCACAATCCTTTAACACTCTGCCTCCAAGCCTGTCAGGGCCAGAGGCTTTATTAGGGTTAAGTTTATGCAAGATGGCAGTCACCAGCTGCTCATCAATATTTAAGGTCTCAAGGGGGGAGTCAGGGGTTACAGGAGTCCAAGTGATTGATGTACTTAGGCTATTAAACCGGATAAAAAAGTTGTTTAATTTTTCCACAAAGGAAGCAGGATCTGAGCAGTCAATTTTCGTGGGTTTGGGGGCCCTGCCCATCATAATATTTAAACCCTGCCATGCTTCCCTTGCGTTTCCCGAGGTTAGTTTCTGCTCCACCTTGTCTTTATAATTTATCCTGGCTAATTTAGCCTTTCTTCTGAACTCCTTTCCCAATTCCCTCACTTTTATCTTATCACCCATCAGGAATGCTTTCCTTTTCTGAACCAAGCAGTCTTTCATGTCCTTAGTAACCCACTTTTTATTATTTGGATGAATGATTATTTGTTTAGTGGGAGTGACCATGTCTTCACAAAATAAAATATAGGAAGTTAATAACTCCGACAGGGTATTAAAATCATTGCCACAGTCATCAAAAAACAGATCCCAGTCCATCAGCTCAAAACAGCCCCTTAGAGTTTCAGCTACATCGTTGTTCCAGACTCTAATGGTTTTTAAAATAGGTTTACCAGTCTTCAGCTGTGACCTGTACTTTGGCAATAAAAGAATGACATTATGATCTGAGAAACCAAGAGGTGGGCGTGATTTTGAAATGTATGCAGTAGGGATGTTTCCAAAACACAAATCCAGAGTATTCTGCATCCTCGTGGGGGTTGTTACATATTGCTCCAAGTGTGGTAAATGTGTGGTGATGTCACATCTGTTAAAATCACCAAGTAAAAACACGGGCTGCCCTCCAGTCCGATTGACAGCTTTGTTGTAACAATCTGCAATATGTTCAGCTGCTGTGTTAAAATCAGGTCCCGGTACATACACTAAAATTACAGTGATTTCTGAGAATTCTCTAGGTAGATAATGTGGCCTAAAGGACACAGTCATTAGCTCATAGTGTTTGCAACACTCAGTTTCTCTCACTGTAATATTTGTTGCCCACTTACTGTTGACAGCCATACAAAGCCCGCCCCCAACCGATTTCCGCGTTCTTACTGTATCCCTGTCAAATCGAATGATGTTAAACCCATCCAGCTGAAAGTCCATGTCTCCAGAAAGCCACGTCTCCGTAAAACAGAAGAGACTTGTCCGCTGATAGTCCGGATCGGTCCTTACGAGTGTTGAGAGTTCCTCCTCCTTATTCGAGTGAATAAGTGATCGAACATTTGATAAGGTGATGGCAGGTAAAGGTAGCCGACTCCCTCTCCTCCTCAATCTGTTCCGTATCCCTCCTCTGGAGCATGTTCTCTTTCGGATCCGCTTCCGATTATATCCCCGAAGTAACTCCGGGGGCACATTATTTGTTTGAAATGTTACTTCCATCGGTCTTAATTGACGGCGGTACAACTCCTGCAGGTAATCCCGCGAATAAGCAAGCCTTCCTGGGGTAATGCCGAGAGGCTGTGCTGGATGTAAATAAAGTATGTTTACCTGCCATAGGTTGTTAATCAAACTCCACAGGCAGGCCCAATAAATAATCGTTGCCATCAACATTTGATATAGTAAAAAATAAAAAACGAGATCAATAAAAACAACACAAAAAAGAAAGACTTAAAAACAATACAAAAATGAGCCGTATCAAGAGTCGCTTCCGCATGGAACAGCACCCCCTCTGTCCAGTTTTAGCAGCATTGGTTTTCCATGTTTGTTAGAATTGACTTTAAAATACTACTAATGGTAAATAGATCTTTAAATAATCTTCCTCCTTCCTGTATTTTGGAATGCCTGTCCCCCTCTATTTAAATCATAACTTTAGATCTTCTAATAGCAGTCTGCTTATTACTGTAAGAACTAGGTTTAAAAGAAGTGATAAGGAGGTCTTTTGCTGGGCTGGGTGGTCTTTGGCCTTGGAACCCTTGCAGATTTTGTTTTCTGCTCCCATCTCTCTAGGTTTTTTTTTTTCTGTTTCCTCCAGTCATTTGACTTTATCATTAGACTCATCTTTAGAAACTTAAAAATTAGACAATATTTACCTATTTCATGGAAATGTTTATTTATTTTTTCTAATGTATTCATTTTTATTCATACCTAGTTTTAATTTGTTTTTATTTTCTTGCAATTGTTTCTTTGACACCGTGTAAATTGCTTTAACCTACATCCTGTGTATAAAAATGATCTATAGAAAGAAATCCTGTTGTCTTAAAGGTATTTCATCTCTTTGTTGATAAGAAACTTTTTCAAATCTCTTACCCTCTAAATTTTCCAAAAACATTTTTTCCACCTACCATATACTGTATACTCGCGTATAAGTTGGGTCTTGAATCTCCTGAAAAATCAATCATAAAATCAGATCCCGACTTATACACCCATTCAAAAACACGACATTTCATTTTTTTTTTTTTTACATCTTCTTGCTTCCTCCCATCTCACACCAGTTTCTCAGACACATCGAATTTTGTTGCAGCAGCATAGTTACCAGTTTCTTTTGCCACTTTTAATCTAAAACCAGCTTCATGTTTTCTTTTCATTGAACGCTCCATCATAGATAAGGGATGCTCTTACGATAAAGGTGTATGAGGGTGTGACATACAAAAAACACAAAACAGTGCAAACGTCGCTTCAGAATAGTTCGGGTATTACCGTGTGGTCACATAGGCACAATACATAGAAAAAAAGGCAGTGTGCTCCGTGGTTACTCTCTCAGGTGGGCATCAGCATAGGATAATTTCTTGGATCAATAGCATGAGTTTTCCGCATTCAACATTATAAAATCGCAGAAATAATACGGTATATATGGTACTTCCCTGGATACTGTAGCATAGAATGCCCAACCAAGAGCTCATACAGTAGAGTGTTTGTTGGCTGATGGCAAGAATGTTTGGTGGAAAATTGTTAATAAACTGGCTAATTTACTATATATTGCATAATTCAACATGCATTGCACATAAAGATTTTAATTACAAAAGAGTTAATGGACTTTGCAATGAAGGTCATGGGCTCAATTTGGGCAAGATGTTTACTGCATCCTATTTCGTGAAGGAAGATGAAACAGACTTATTACTGCACAATGTGCAATAGCTTAGCAATGGTCATTTTTGCTGAGGTTCAGAGAGCTGTTGTCCAACATCAAAGATTTTCTTAAGTTATGTAATCTGAATATGCCTAATTAGAAGATGGCCAGTGGCTTTTGGTTTTAACTTTCTTCAAAGATCATCCTAAACTGATGAATTTAGAACTGCAGTAACAAAATAAAACATTTTAAACATGATCAGTAGTGTCAACAATGTTTTAAAAAATTACAAGTTTCAGAACCATGTCCTGTGTTACTTAAATAAAATGCTTTCACTGCTTGATAGCCAGAGAAAAGACAGAATACAGCTTAATAGTGCACATTATTTTTAGCAATTCTGATCTCATACCCAAGTTCTATATGAATTTGGTAGACTTTACAATACTGGATGTCATGCCTCATATAAGTGCTTCCTGCTTTGCCCAGATTTAGATCTAAAAGTTATAGTCTTGAAAGCAGGATCACTCTTTCACTTCGACACAAAAGCAGCAGAGAACAATTTTTTCATTGTGCAAAATGACATTCATATAAAAACCAGGGCAACAACTGAGAAAGTGGGGGTTCTGGGAGCCACTATTGGTATCCCAACATAAGATGTGCAATTTGTCTGCTGTTTTTTGGATTAAGCTATTTGTGAGAGTCTGCTTCTCTCACCTGATAATAAGTCAAAGTAGAGACCCACTATGACTGATGAACATTGTCGCTGTGTTCACCCAGAATTACCAAAGTTCTGCAGCTTCAGTATACTTCATGGGATTCTGGCATAAAGCTTGACGTGTTGAAATGATTAAACAGACAAAATATCTTTATTTTAAAAACTTGAGTAAAAATTCAAAGTAAAATAGTTCACACAGAAATAGAGAAAAAAATGGTATTGCAAAGTAAAGAAAGGTTCTGTTTAAGACTTATACTGTGTCTCAGTTGTTTCTTTAGGTTCTCCCATACAGCTGAACCATTTATAAATGGTCAGAAGACTGTATGCCTATCCCATTTTCATGCTGTAAATCGGTCTTTCAGTCCCTGCTAGCAATGGGACCTTTTCTAAACAACAACTGACTTAGTTTACACACTGCATCTCAGATATAGCAAGAAAGTTCTTTCTTATATTAACTTACAGGGGGTAAAAGACTTTACCATTGTCGATGGCTATGAAAGAAAATTATAATCTATTTAAATTGTGCATGTACTAATATGAGTTTAACTTAAAGCTTTAGCTTTCTAAGATTGGCTCTTACAAACATCTTCTGGTCTACCGGAGGCTTTCACGCAGCTGCTTCTGTCTTGACTATGAAAAACAGCAGCTGCTTCTCAGTACTAATGCTCATATTAAAGTGTATTATTCCTTTTTCTAAAATGGGGAACATTACGAGTTCACTGTAGCATGAATCACTTGCTTTTATTTACTGTAGGTAGGTTATTGTAATGAAGGATATTGCTATTGTACTGATGTGCCCACAGTTTGGTTTTCTCATATTAGAGCTCCAAAATGACACCAGTAGATGATGCTTGACTCTTGAATGAACGTGTATATTAAAAAAGGCTGGAAACACATGCTGTATCAGCACTCTGTTTATAGTTTGCAGGTTATTATAACTGTTAGAAAGAAGCAGCCATAAAGCAAGTAAAGACTTCACTGGACATGAAAAGGAAGCTTGGCTTGAAAGGGGACAGTCAACTGAGTGGTTGAAATGGACGCTGGTGTCTGCAGCTAGTAAGGGAAGGGAAAGAAATGAGCAACAAAAAACATTATCCAAAAGTCATGGCCAAAAAACAAAGTGCCTTTCCCTGTCTGTGTTAAAATTGTAAAGATTTATTGCATTTGGGAGTATGGTGCAATCTTACTTAGGCGTGATGCAATCATGTCTCAGTAGTCTCTTGTAGCAGTACCAGAGCTTGATGTGCACTGGTATGGAGTACTGGTACTTCTCCATTTTTTGCAGTTGTGTGCCATCAGGCTTTGCTGCATTTCATCAGTGTTGTGTAGCATACTGGCTGGCATCAGAGACATCAAGCATGAACAGATGCATACAGTTGATCAGAGACTGGGGGGCAAATGAGATGAAAAATTCAACTAGGAATTCAGAAATTCTGACTTCCCACTTCAAATGAAACAAGCATTCATGAAAATGCTGATACTGATTTGGTTTGTGCAATGCCAGCACACACATATTATATTTGACTATCGGACATCCAAAGAGAAAAATAAAGAAAAGACAGATTTGTAAGGCATTGATGGCAGGGCTGGTGTCAGGTAAAAATCTGCAGTATACAGGAGTGAAATTTCAGTTAAAACAGGGATATTGAAACTATCTAAGTCAAACTTTAATTTCACTTTCTGTCCTAATAAACCATTAAATAACAAAGAATACTTATTACTAAATTTTGATCAAAATTTTATTTAGATTTGTTTTTCAGTGTCTTATTAATAACATGCTAAAATAAAGTAATATTGTTTGTAAATAAAAGAGAAGAACACATAAAATGTGGGGTAGCCACCCCATATATTTGAAGATTTGGCCAGAAAAAAAAAATCATCAGTCGGCCTTTACAGAGTTGAGTCCAAAACAGAACTGATTCATGGCAAACTAACTGGCATTTTCAAAGTCAGGTGGAGGAAGTGATGTCATCTGACCCGGGTCAGGAGGTGATGTCATTGTGCCCGGAACAGGAAGTGGCATCATCAGGCTCGGAACCAGAAATGATATCGACAGAACTAGGTGGAATTTTACTTGGGCGGTGTGCAAGAGAAAGAGTAAAAGGGTTAGTGCACAATGCCACCCCCTGGTCTGGCATAGGATTACCACCTTTTGAGCTTTTAAGTTGCCTTCCAGGCGTACATGTGTGACAGGTTGCAGCTTTTAACTTTCTCCAACATACATTTACTTTACAGATTCATTAATCCTTACAACACTACATTTATAAATGTTAATACAAGATAAATGTACAATAAGTAGAATATCTATATCCATTGTAATTTGGACACTTGTTTCAATTACTAAACAAACAATACAGACTCAAAACAAAACTATACTGGGCAGCAATGCAATTTACCTCATAATCGATACAAGAACATTGAGAAAATGCTACAAACTATTGTTTGAACATTATATAAGCTTCTTTTTTAAACCCACTTGTTGTTTTATTACAGAACATCACCAATTTGATCAGATGAGATTATGCATTTTGTCATCGTTGGCATAAATCAGTGGTCAGTGTAGTTAACGGAACACTGGAAATGTGCAACTTTCCTTAGAAAGCACGTTAAGTAGGCAGAAATGTTTAAAATACCAGTCCTAAACTGAAGAAGCAAGACAGTTCAGTTGAGGATGCAGTGCCTGCCTTTTGGTCCTCAGTGGCACCAGGCCTGATTGTTGGAGAATAAAAACAAGTTAGGTTAGTCAAAGACTTTAATGAATTTACAGTGTAATGCAGAGAAAAGGATAAAAGTAGCTAGGAGGGACAACACAGAGACAGCATTACAGGCTGGATAAAGAGCTGTCAAGCAAAACGTTGAAAGTAGCAATCAGTTGTACAAAAGGGAACAAAAGCTAACAGCAAGTGGAGTAAGCAAACAGACTACATTCAATGATGCATAAAAAAATCATAGGATATCTAAAGTTTATTCGTATATGTAATATATGAGTATACAGTATATATACCAGGTGTATTAAAGCTGAGTTTAATTAATGAGTAGTGCAGCTAATGAGGCCATGCGACCCCTTGAATGCCACTCTGTGGAAGACTGAAGCATGCTTAACTAGTGATAACCTGTCATATATTTTTGCCCTGTTTGTAATCAAGGGAAAGATAAAAGGACTCCAACCAGTGCAGGCAAATTCTTTGATGCTTTTGCATGCTGTGCAAGCCTGCAGTGACCGGGCGGAGTGCAGGTCTGTGGGGTGGGCATCAGTGAGGATCAAGGGGCTTGGAGGCTGGGCGTTTTGCTGGCTCTCTGGATTTTCTATCCAATAAGAATGACGTTGTGTCAGAGCCGAGCAGCATGGATTTCTGTTTTTAGGGGCTGTTAACCTTATCGAGTGAACCTTGATAGAGTGTGCTGTGATCAGTGTGTCCAGCTCAAAGGCAACATCAAAGGCTCCTTCTGGAAATGGCTAAGAGAGGTTGCAAAGAAATCAAGCAAAAAATCTATAGGAATCCTGAGGGAGGGTGATCTGTAGTTGTTGGTTTATCTGAAGACATTCAGTGCCACTGAGAGCATCTGTTAATCACTGTACTATGACTATACAGCATGTGGGCCACAGGAAATTGTGAATTGTGGTGGCCTCTTGTAAACACTACAATCTTGACAACAAAAGGCACTACAAAGCCTACTGTATGTTTGGGAGATGTCTTCTTGTATATTTTAATAAGAACACATATAAATAATTGCCAAAACCCTGGTCTCTCTTTTCATTATGAATGAGGTAGAACAAAGAGAAACACAGAGAGAAACACTTTCATTGACAGACCTCTTCTAGAAAGGGAGCTTTCTTTGGAAAACAGACATTACTTCTCTCTCTCTCTCTCTCTTCATGTCTTCCGCTGTCTTTTCCTCTGTCAGTATCCTTCTGTTATACTCAGTTTGTTATAAAATTAAGGTTATTGTCACTGTCTCTATGCACACTGTTATGGATTTATTCATACAGGCAGACCAAGTATGGTACACAGGGACTAGGCTGCATTTAGAAACTATTAGCCTAGCAGTTTGGAGAATGGGACAAACTCCAGTGTGAGCATTGTGCTATTCTTGTTGGAGGTGGGGTTTGAGTTTACTGTCCTTGTTTGGAGACAAGAGAGGGGCATTGTACTTTTCCTGAGATGAAACTGAATCCTTACTTTCCTTGTTTGGAGACTAGAGAGGGCCCTGCACGTGGAGAAGACAGTATAAATATATGGAACAAGCAGTGAAACCCTTTGAAGCTGTAGGGTGGAAGATTAGGTCATCTGTCCGGAAAACCCTTTCAGCGTGGTGACGAAAGATGGCAGACTGCGTAAATCAAGACTCCCACACCTTGATCAAGTCTGTCATAAGCTTCCTGTCTGTAACTGCGGAAAACCATCAGTAAAGTAAGCTAAAGTATATCTTTGTCTCTCATGTGATTTCTGTACCGCCATAATCACGATGGCAGGGATATCACCTTTTCTGTCATATTTCTATATTTTGCCGCAATGTCAAAAGAACACATTTCCGGAGAGATAATGCCTCCTAAGGAAACACCTTCGCAACTCTTTTAGACTAAGTGTCAGCTGTAACAACTGTAGAATTTTCAGGAACCCCATTTATGGGGTACTGCAAGGCACAGTGCTCAGCCATTCATGGGTGTTAATTCACTGGGTAGATAAAAGACAGTAAGACTTCACCAGGTTTTGTGCGCAAATTAAATGTTTCTTTGTAGTTTAATCAACACTGTTGGAAGGATTTTGCTACAGACACACATATCATAATTATATAACGTTTAGAAAGATAGATGAGGTAAGAAAGAATACAGATAATTGTGAAATGTTGGGGCACCTGTAGGAAAACTATATTTTTTTCCTCCACCAGCCCCCTTGCACCTATAACAGTGTGTATCTGTGAGAATTTATGATCTTTCAGTCAAAAAAGATTTGTGAGGTCAGGCACTCATGTTGGACCTGGCTTGCAATCGGCACTCTAGTTCATCCCAAAATCTCAAAGATGTTCAATAGGGTTGAATTCACGGCTCTATGCAACACATGCTGAGTTCCTTCATATTAAACTCATGAAAACATATCTTTTTTCTGTTTCATTGAATTTATTAAAAACAACTTTCCTTACAAGCAAGTCAAATTTGACAAAACTACATTCAATTCAACTCCCACCCATAAGAAAGAGAAGAAGATCAACAGCCATAGTAAAACATTAACACTAGAATTACCAGAGCCAACAAAAAAACTCGTAAATCCTGCCCACCTTAAATCCCTTCACACCTCTCCGTCAGTGTCTTTTGTCTTCTAAATGTGTCAATAAAGCCAAGCAGCAAGCAGCCTGCTATACCACCCCCCCTTACCACCCCCCCCATGCCGCAGAACAGGCAAGAAGTTCTCCCAGTTCCTGCCTTGATTGATTTTCTGGGAGTGATCTACCCAGAATTGTAAGGGGAAATAATTTGATGTGTGTTTTGCGTCTACAACAATCTATGTAAACACATCGTTAAAACAGAAACATTTTTCATGTTTTAGTAATAAATGACAAAATGTAGATATTAACTGTATGATGTGTGATCTATCTATCTAAACACTTTCATGAAAGGTGCAAATACAATACAACAGCTTCTGTGGTGCAGCGGTTGGAACTGCCGACTTATAATCTGGAGGTCATGAGTTCGAAACCATCTCCCCCGCAAATTTACCATTTTGAGTAGTGAGCTACTCTTATTGTTAATCTTATGCAATAAAAACATACATTTGATTTGTGTCTTTAACAGCCGTTGTAAATTTATAGCACTTGGAAAAGTTAAGTGTTTTTTTTTTTTCACTTTTATTCTCTCAGTCACGATCACGATATAACACCCCTGTCCCCCACCAGATCTGACGCAGTTACTTTTTATCTGAAACTAGGAATAAATGTAGATGTGAGTGGTGTTTTGAGACAATGGAACAGGAAATTCTCTGATCTGGAGGGATAAAAGCTGACACACAAACGATAGTGAATATGCTTTAAAAGAGGTGGGCTTATCTTCTTCCAGTTGAGTAAGACAAGTCTACGTGGATGGGGGGGTGTAGAAAGAGAGCAAGCTATTTAAAATCTGTCCTTTTAATTCCTTGCAATTGTAAGTGCCAACACAACAATAAGCTTCATAGCAATAACTACTGAAAAAATTGGAAATTAAGGTCTATCTTATGTAATAATGTACTACCTTAATCTAAGACTACAAAATGTCAACAAAAGTTCAGAAGCAATGTCCCTATGACCAAACAGTGAACTTTGTTAGCTGGAATGCCAAAGGTCTCAATCACAAATTAAAGAGAAAGTATTCTCTCACCTAACAGGTCTAAATGCCAAGATAGTACTTTTACAGGATACTCACTTATTAAGCAAGGATCAGTTTTGGTTGCAAAGAGATTGGACTGGCCAAATATTCCCCTCCAGCTATACAAAGAAAACTAGAGGTTTGGGAATTCTTATACTTTGAATAATTTCATTTGTAGTATTAGATTTAGTATCTGATTCTGAAGGGTGATATGTGATTGTAATGGGTAATGTATTTAACTGTAAATTGATTTTGATAAATATCTACACACCCAATATGACTGAAAGAGACTTCATCCAAAACGTATTTGCATTCATTCCTAATGTGAACACTCACAAAATTATAATGGCCAGAGACTTTAATTTATGTTTTAAATTCAGACCTGGATAGGACTCCTGCCACAGGGGCAATAACATCTAACACTGCAAAAACAATTACACAGTTTGTACTTAATCACAACTTATCAGAGATTTCTAAATCCAAACTCAAGATCATATTCCTTCTTCTCACTAGTACATCACCTGTTACTCAAGAATTGATTATTTCTTTATTGAAAACAACTTTTTGCCCACGATCAAATTTTGCAAGTACGACTCTATTGTTATCTCTGACCACGCCCCTTTGATAATGGAGCTCAAATCATTATGCCCCAAATACTTGTCTCGCAGCTGCCGTCTTAACTCACTTTTATTAGCTAACGAGAACTGTACAGAGTTTATATCCAAGAAAAACAGATCTTAACAAACCTGGCTTTGTGAACAAAGGCTGGAACAGATTTCCCCGAATTGTTGCCACAAAGTTGGAAGCACACAATTGTCCAAAATGTCTTTGTATGCCGTACCATTAACAGTACCCTTCACTGGAACAAAAGGTCTTAACACAAACCCTGAAAAACAGCCCCAGACCATTATCTGTCCTCCAGGTACTCTGCAGTCTGGAATGTAGTGTTCTCCTGACAACCACCAAACCCAGACAGTGAAGTACTGTATGATTCATCACTCCAGCGAACACATTTCCGCTGCTCTGGAGTCCAATGGTGGAGTGAATTACACAACTCAAGCTGATACTTGGTATTATTGTGCACTGTGAATAGTGAGGGCAGTCCAACAAGCTCATATAGGTGTAACAGTCCAGTGTCCACAAACATTTGGTTATCTGTCTACCTATCTATACGTGTCTCTGTAGTTTCATTGAAATTATATAGTCTTTTATCAACCTGGTGACGAAATACTCTTAAATGGCTTAGCATTTGTGTATAGCTGCTCAGTTATGGAAACCCATTTCATGAATCTCCCGACACATAGTCCTTGTGTTGATATTGCCTCTAGAGGTACAATGGAACCTCGGGTCACGAATGTCTCTAAATATGTACAAATCGGGTTACGACCAAAAAGTTCACCAAACTTTTGCATCTGTTCACGACCACATACTCGGGTGACGAACAAGCCAGTTTCCCTTCCGGCTCGTACTTGCCGATGATTTCTGCATGTGTTCAGTCTCTCCCTGTGCATTCACTGTGAACTCTTTGTGCTCTATTACGTTTCCCTTCCAGTTCATACGCGCCGATTATTTCCACATGTTCAGTCTCTCCCTGTAGTGTACGTTGTTCTCGGTGCATCACGCAGAGGGACTCTCCTTCAAAACTGTAACCTCCTCTCAACCCAGCTTCCTCCTGTGGTATAGTGGGTCCACAGCTCCCATCAAAAAGGCCAGTTTAAATAAATAATCACTGCACTCACTGCTTAGTGAGGGGGCATGGTGGTGTGTGGCCAAAGCGGTTCCTGAGGAGTTCGTGATATGGGCGTTTCTCACCTAAGTGCACAGGTGAGAATCGGTCCGCATTCGTAATTGTTCCCAGGAGCTGCTAAATGCCACGACTACCACGTCCTCTTCATAAGTAGAAGCACAAGTTGGCTAAAGTGAAAAAGAAGAGAACAGGAAAGAAGGCACGAAGCAGGAGGAGAAAGCCGGTGCAGGAGAGAGAGAGAGCGAGCAAGAGAGCGTGAGAGAAAGAGTGAGCGAGCGCAAGAGAGAGAGCAAGCAAAGGCTCGCATGCAGCTGAGCAGGGAGCCTAGGTATTTGTCTCAGTGTTATTCAATGTTTTTACATTTAGTTTACTATTACACTGTGCATTCTATGGTATAATTAACTATTTTCATGCTTAAAAATCTTTAAAGAAAATATATTTACATACAGTTCGTATGGTCCGGAACGTATTAATTGTATTTACATACAATCCTGTGGGGGAAATTACTTCAGGTCACGACCAAATTGGGTTACGACCAGAGTTTTGGAACGAATTACAGTCGTGAACCAAGGTTCCACTGTAGTTTGGAACTTTGCTGTGAGTTATGTAATAGTGAATAGGTGAATTTTACACCCTATGTGCTATTATTAGTTTTATTCATCATTACTATTATTATTTTTATCATTAATTATACTTTTGAGATTTAATAAAAATATAATTTTGCATGCCAAAAAAATACAATGCTTTTTATATGTTTTTCTTTGGAATAAAATGCAATGCTAATGAGGTTAAACTAGTGCTTTTCCTTTCTGGCTAAATACCAAACAAAAGAATGCTTGCCTAAACTCTCCACCTCACTTTACCTCTTCATCAGTGATTTTAAGTGGCAACTTAGGGCTACATCTAGATTAATAAATGTTTGGTAAAAATACTGGGTTCATCTGATAATTTAAGGACCTGCCTACCCTGCATAATATGTAGAAGGAGTCTCTTTGTTCTAAATAGGAACAACTTGCTACCACCCACTACAGAGGGGGAAAATCTTTAACCATGTGCCCATCTCCACTGGTGATTTTCTCACATCTTTACCCATAGCCCCATGACTTCTGGGACGCGCTCTTGTTGGATATGCTCTATGATACCGTAGTAGTGCCCACCTGCTTACAGTGGTTTGTTGATTTGTGCGTGTACTTCCATTTTATTCTGTTTGGGCCTCAAAATGGAGATTGTAAGGGTCACTCTTTACCATGATTCCTAAAGGATATTGTTCACTGCCAAAAGGAGTACATTTAAATTGAGTGACAAATAAGAAAAGTTTGGCTCAAAAAACTCAAAAAATGCTTCAGTAATGGTTTCCTTGTGAAGAATATAACAAGCAATAAAAGGTTATAAATTCCATTTATAATATTTTTTTTATTTATATGTTATTTTTTTAATTAAAGTCTTTGAAGAAATCCACCTATTTATTGCTCTGAACTTTTAAAATTGAGCCTTTTCATTCAACACAATTACCAATGACCTGAAAGGTGAAAACGTGACCTCCCTTAAATGTCCTAATCAGGTTTTCAGAGTGTTATAATAAAACTGCAATTTACAGAAAGAAAAGGCAATTATGGAAATAAATAATGAATTTCAGCTCATTAACCATTGAAAATTCTTTTCAATAAATGCCCATTTTTATCCCCAGCAGGTCATTTCCATGACAAATCTTTCACAATTAAAGAACCATTTGAATACATAGTAGGATTCTGAGTTTGCCTTGTTGTGCAAAACATGGTTTTCCAGAGGAATTGGCAGCATCACCAGGAAATATTGCCTTCCACTCCTTAATGTAGTCACTGGTGCTTCCTCACTTGTAATTTTCTCCCTTGACATTGTATCCAATTGCCTTTACTGGTATATTCTAATTTATTTTTAATTCAGTTCATTTTTCCATAGTACTATTCACAGCATACAGGCACAGAGTTTTGTGACAAGTTCATAGGTGCAGTAGATGTGAATTCAAACTTTTTAATTACATAATGAATACACATAAAGGCACAGATTTACTTGAAACAGAAATGGAAAGTAGTTTGAAACTGGTTAACATAAATGCAGCCCACAAATATCCGTCCAATAACCTTTTTGGCAATAACCCTGAGTGTGACTTGGGTTTGGAATTCTGTGTAATTACGATTAAGCCCAGGTCAAACTTAAGATGTGTGTTTATTGTTCTGCTATACAGTGTAAAGCAAGAATAACTCTTGGGGCAGTATTCTGTTGCCATCTAGTGGATAAAATTACATTATGCTGCAAAAAATCATACATATTTCTATGTGTTTTGCCACTCTAAGCTGTGAAAACAGTTTTAGAATAAACTGAAACTGAACTATTAGTTGAATCAAACAATAGTAATGACAATGTGAAATGGTCATCAAACATTGAAACTGATTAATATTGCACCGTTTAATCAAACTGTCATGATATTTGATGAATTTGGTCTCTTGAAGCTTTGTAGCAAAAAAAAAAAATCTAAATGTTTGTGATCAAGTAGAAGGGCATAGAAATCATTAGCCTCCTAAACACTGTTTACAATACAGCAACTGTCAAATGTTCGTTTAATGGGAAATGTGGAAGTCACTGAGCCTTCCACTTTGGTAGTATACAATAACACAAGGGGGGCATTGTCATGTGGATCAGGCACTGACGCTCTCCCTTCTCATGTGCAAGCAACAGAAATAATACAAGTATGCAAAGAGGACCGCTTCTGCTGCCCCAATTGCAATATCGGGCTGTGCGTTGGTGACTGTCTCAAAACAAACCACATGAGGGATGGAAGAGGATAATTCATTATTAGACTACAGTATTTTTGATATTTTGTAATTTTTTTTCTTTGCATTGAATACAGTCTATAAAAACATTTTATAGGTCTCACAATGAAAGGCACTATACAAAAGGAGAGTTGAGTTGGGAAAAAATTAAATTGCATTGCCCAATTGAGTAATATGATTAAATCTTGAAAGGAATGGCTTGATGGGCCACTGTAGACTGGTACACTGTATACAATGAGAACCAATGAGCTGGAATAAAATTAACTGCATTGCCCTATTGAATAATCTGATTAAATCTGGAAATAAATGCCTTGACGGCCCTTACTCAGCTGGTTGCATAATCTCCTCTGCCAGCAGAATTGAAAAGTCTTATGTGCAGACATACTTGTTTTGGATTGCTCCTGATTTTTATTTCAAAACCTGCTGTATTTCTCAGGAATACAGCAGGTTTTTGTCAAGAATTTGTCCGAATTTGTTTCTTTTTGTCTGTTTGTGTACAAAGTGTTAAGAACCATTTGCTATTGCCTTTCATTGTACTTTTGTTATATCATGATTAGGGAAATTGAATTTTTTCATTTGTTGTGATGTATCATTAATTTTTGATTCTCAATCATTCCTTGTATTTTTGGGCTACAGATTCACTGTTTTTCCAAGTTGCGTGGTACACACATTTCACAGCATCATTACACTTTAATAAAAGGTAGAACACAGTGCAAAGTGTCCAAACTGTAATCTAAGGAATGACTTTTTTCAGAGACTATTATTAAACAAGTACCAAAGGAAAAACATAATAGAGATATAAGATTAAATTTAGTTTCATGACAATTCTTATTCAGTTCTAATAACCTGAAGGTTTATAATTAATGCCTTGTACTGACTCAGCTTTACTGCCTATTATTCTGCCAACTTCTAAATGAAAGATCTTTACAAATGCTATCAGTGTCAAAATAAATTTATTCCTTGAGTCTCCAGCCTGCTACACTAAACACATTGCTACTGACTTTCAATATTTATAGACGTCATTGTGTTATGATTTTTGTCACAACGAAGCACAAACAAAGGTGCTGGTGTCAGAAAATCATGAGCTAATTCAGTGTTTTACCCACATCTGGCTCCTGAAAGTAGGCCTCACTACAGGCAGCCTAACCCAAAATTAAAAGGCAGGCTTTGGCCTTTATAGGCCAAATATTGGGCTATGCTGTCTCGGAATCAGAGGAACAGAAAATAAGATGTAGTCAAAATACACAATTGGAACATACCGGGAAATTAAGCTATATTTTCCAGAGAAACCAAAAATCAAAGGAATCAGCAAAAATCAAAGTCAAAAAGGTAGTTGCAGAAGGCATTAATGAAAAGAAGATGAGATGTTTAGAAAACACTAAACACTCTCAGTAGATGCACTCAAACTCATATAGAAAATTGCAGGAAAAAAATACCATTTTAACCCCTGTTCATAATCAGCAATAAGGTCATGACCCATATGACCACGCCCATGACAACAGACTGTCATCATAACAACAAAGTTAGAAAATGGTGTGAAAATGTACAGTAAATATTCATGTGATAAATAAAAGCTAAACTTGAAAAGATAGGTTTTCCTGAACAAAACCAACAGTACCTTAAAAGAAAAAAAGGGTCAAAATCCAACCAAATAACAAAAGTCACAACCAAATCAAAATCACAATTCCAATTATACAACTGGGAGCCAACACATGGACACACACACCCAAAACATCATCAAGGGGCCCCACCTCCCTTGCCTTCACTTTGAGGAAAGGTGATGAATAGCTAAAACTAAAACATCCATTATTAACAAAACACAAAATAGCAAAATAATAAACTAGTAAAAGAGAACAAAATTATAGCATTAAGGTAATATTTACTTGAGCCAGGGACAGAATGCTGGACACACTGAAGGCCAAAACCAACTTTGAATGTAAATATATAAATCTGAGGGACACAGTATGAGCTGCAGGGGCTGACCAGTGAGAACATCTTCAGTTCTTCATTGGTAGTTTTAATTAAAATTATTTCTACTGAGTGGATGAGATTTGAACACAAACGGGAACTCTAGGGCAGTCAAGGTCTGAATTATAAGTTCAACAGAACTCATAGTGTGGAGAACACAATGGTGAATCTATAAAAAGTCTGATTTAGTGTAAGCCACCCTAATTTGGATTGTTCATAAGAAATCTAATGGTTTATTTCAAAAGGAAGGAGTACATAATAAACAAAAATAGTTGTCTTAAATAATGTGTTTCAATTTAAATGTTGATGGCCTAATAATTCTCAATTTTAATAGAAATGTATAATTTTTCACCCTCTGATAATAAAGGTCCATAAAGGGCAAAATCTCTAGTAAAAGATCAAGAATCAAAAATAACATCATATCCGTAACCACTGACCTTGAAATATTCTATAATGATGCCCCATATATTTATACAGTGGTGGATGCTAGGGGTCACTGTTGCCCCTTTAAACCCAACAGACAGACACTCAGGACACAGGGTAAAAGCACTGAGAAGTAATTTTATTTCTTTTATTCTCAAAAGCAGTGCCCTAAGCACCACAGCCGCAATACCACAAGCAAGTAAATCACCAAGCATCATAATAAACAATATTCTTCTCTTTTCTCTTTCCTCCACACCTCCCAGCATTGTCTACTACCTCCCGACTCTGGCTCACTTGCTGGGTTCACAGCAGTCCGTTATATATGGTCTGACCCGGAAGTGCTTCTGTCAGATGGAGAACTTGAGTTTTTTTCAGCCCAGAAGTACTTCGGGGCTCCTGTCCTCGTGACTTGGGAGTCCTTCTGGGCTATGGATGAGACATGACTCCCCTGGTTCTCTTGCAGTGTCCCCTGGCGGCACCCATGGTACCCAGCAGGGCTGTGGTATTGAACTACATGTCCCATGGTGCCCTGTGGAAATCTGGGGCACCGTTACACTGCAGGGATGCTGCCATCTAACGTCTAATGTCCCAAAGAGGTTGCCTTCCCCCATCCTTCCACTCTGCAGGCATCCCAGCTGGGTTGAGCTGCCGGCCGTCTGTTACACAGTATAACCCCTTATGTGCATCCCGATTTTCTGAGGTTCTGCATTATCGTGATGAATCTGAGTTCTTATAGTTCATGAAAGCTTTGCCATGAATACTTTTCCAGGTGCTTAAATGCTATAGCTTTAGCTCTGAATATGTCGAATGAGCGGTTGCAGAGCTGGTGACTGAGGGAGTGTGGGTTTGACTCACTCACCCACCCCAGATGTACCCATCACCTTTTTTCAGAGTATCGCCAGTGCTGACCACACAAACTTTTTTGTTTTTTAGGATTTTTGTGTTTATACATTTCAAAGCACTATGATTAACTTCTGGAGAGAATGTTCTCTGGCTGAGAGGCAATTGCTTTGTTTAGTGAGTTAAATGGAGAACTCCATCTGTCAACCATGTTGAGCCTATCTCTGATCACTGTAAGTGACACACTTCTCTAATTTCTATTTCAAAATTGTAATTTTATATCTTCAGGGAGTGACCCTTAGAGCACAAAGACCACACATAAAGAATCAAATATCATATTCCTGATCAGCAACCTTGAAATAGCATAAAATGACACTCCACAAAGTTTTGTGAAAAGGAGCAATTTTGATCCCACATATCCCATTAGGAGCTGAACCCCCAGGGTCCATTTTAATGAAGCATGCACAACTTCATGTCCTTCTGGTCATTTTTGCACAAAATAAGGTCCAAAATGGCTTAAAATTATTTTTTTTATCTAGAGGGCCATAAATATGGAGCTATGCCAAAAAGCTTCCTGTCTTGCATAAGTACGCATCAAGATAAGTTAAATGGTATATCACATGTGGACGTTTTCTTGTACCACTGAGTCAGGAGGTGCCAAACAACAAAAGAGGACTAAATTCAATACATCCATAACAAATTCTTATGAACTCAGTTCTTTAACAAACTGTCACACACACGTGGGCCCCGATTCTAATACCCCTACGGCATTTAAAAGGGTGTTACCTTTAACTGCTTATCTTCTTTTTCCTGTAGAACAGATAATCAGAGAGCTGATAACTCATGAAGGCACACCTGCTTCTGCAAGAAGCCCCTCCCCATCCAGGACAAAACCTTTATAATGGCCACTGCCACAGCTGAAGCTCAGTCTCAGATCTCTTTCTACAGATCTCCTAATGTTTGCATGAAAAGTCTTTACTTAATTCTTTTGTAAAAATCTGATATTACTGAAAACTTTTGTTGCAAAACAACAGAATGTCAGACACAATGGATAATTAAGGTCATATGCAATAGCGTCTCAGCAGCAGAAAATGCAAAAACAAAAAAAATAAAATTCTAAAAACAGGGCAAACTAAAAAGTCAAGAATACAAGAGGGTAATACAAAATAACAATAGATCACAACAAAGGTAAAGGCAATTAACATTTAAGACAGAAAGTGTGGGTGTTTAAGTGTGACTTTAAGGTGAACCCTAATGGCGCTCCATGGGCAGACCTGGAAAGAGAGAGAAAGTTTAAGAGAATTTGACTGAACTGCTAAGTACAGTAAGTCTTTAGAATTTTAAGAAGTACAGAAACAGACCATTTCAGGTGTCTGGCATATTGGTATAAGACCATCAACAGTGACAGTTAATCTGGAGTTCTGGTATTTACAGTCCATCTCTGTAAGTGGGTAATTATTGTCAGACAAGAACTGAGGAATCATTTACCAAAATCCTATTATTTACCAGCGCTAAAACACTAAGGTAAAAATCAGGTTGAGACAAAAGCGCAACAAGTCAAACAAGAGTATTGAATTCAAGGCTACCTTACTGCACTTCTTCACCATCTAAATCCATATTTCAGACAAAGGGGCTCCTGTGCTGCACTGTAATTTATTAGTGAGTCTTTGTAACTGAGTCAGGAAGGAAGTAACCTGACAAGATCCAATAGCAACCCATTATCTACCGACTGAAGCTTTTAGAATGGTGATGTGATATGCTAAAAATGTAAAGCTTTTATGTAAAAGAGTTCAAAATTAAGCCTTCAACTATAAAAAATGTAGAAACCAAAAACAATGATCCGAAACACAAACAAAATTCTACTCTACCAAAACAGTCTAACCCAAGACAGCTAAAAAATGATGGGTTCATTATTTGTTGTCAATGTCAAAAGTTTGGCAGTAAAAATGTAAACTTTTTTTTGTGTAGGAAGCCCACTTCTTGACTCTAATAGTAATGACCTCTGATAAAAATTGGACTTCTGGGGTCACGTTCAGGCTCACAGGTAGAATACAAATTACAAAGTCTGTCTCCAGGTGAGCCCCAAACCATATTGCTTCTTGCTCTCCTCCTCTCACATATTACCAGTAATTCTCCAGCTCGGGACACATGAGAGGCAAAAGGAGCCATGCAGTTCATTTTTCATCATGATTCTAATTTCTAGAACGCCTGTTCATTGCTGCCCCTCATTTTGAATCAATTCTCAAGTTTACTTACCATTGATCCTTGTGATTCTTACCTGTATGAGATAGTGAAGTACTGTGGTAGAGCGGTTAGACAGCTTTAAGATTTTAGTGGCCCAATTTTAAAAAATAAATAATTTAATGGCCAGCTCAATCTTCATGGTTGTGCATGCTCATGCAGATAAGGAATGTTGGTGAGGTAGATGAGCAAGACGCACCTGTGCATGAGGGTGTGGTCAGTCTCAATTGCTTCATCTGCCTTCTGTGGCGTGCAATTTAGGAGCTGCACCCACGGTGGCATATAAGGGGGCATCAGCTTGAGAAAAAGGGGGAAAAAAATGAGACAGTAGAGAGAGAGAAAGCCGTGAGAACAGCATTGTAGGAAGGGGAAGAATGAGACAGCCAGCTAGTGCGGTGAAGGGCAGCATGGTCGTGAGCCCGGCAAAGGATCAGTGCTCTAGGGTCGGATCGTCCACACTGAATATTGCTAAGGAGTGGGTGCGATCGAGAGGGAGTCCTACCCCAGGAATCTGAAGTATACCAGTGTAGTATGAAGGAACACTGGAGGACAACTGATTCTGAGCAGTCTGGCTGACACCACTCGAGGCAACTAAGATGGGGGTCGGAAGGTATGGACCATGGCTGCTAGTGTCTCTGTAAGCTGAGTGAGCAATTGGTGAGCTGGGGAGACTAAGGCCGGGGTTATACTTCACACAATGCACGCTGCAGCAGACGCTCCTGCTACACAAGCGTTGTAGTGTTTATACTTGTGCGCGTACTTTACGTAAATCTGGAGGAAGCCACCAGGTGGCAGTGCGAGATATTATCACGGTGAGAACATGTTCCTCTTCTCTGTGTTGTGAATTGCCTAGAACACACATTAAATTCCGATGACACCTTACCGCAATATCAAGCATTGGGCACGAGTGAGAAACAATCCCTGGACGAGGCCTCAGCTCATCGCAAGGTGAATACAAGCACACACGTACACTAGCGTCATTTTAGTGGCACCAGATCCCCAAATTTGCATGTCTTTGGAAGGACACTGGAGCACAGTGTGGAATCCAAGCAGGGAATACCAGCGACATGACTCCCTGCGAGACAGCAGTGCTACCGCTCCGCCACCGTGTCACCCCCATGTGTGTAATTATTAACAGTATTCATTGTTCAAATGAAATTATCTGTAAAATGTAACATACACACTTTAGTGCACTTCATCTTGAAAGTGATATCAAGTATAAATCTAAATATTCTAAATGTGCAGAGTTGGAATATAATACATTTAAAGTGTTCTGTGTGATCTATTGCTGCTTGCCGTAGCAATTAAAAACTTGGATGACGTTTACGATGGTCTGCTTTAATGATAAAGTAAGCTACGAGGTTAAAGGGACATTTCAAGATTAAAGCCGAAATTTCCACTTTAATCACAAAATACACGTTTTCACCAAGTCCTTAATTTTTTTTCTCAGTGGCCCAAATACAGCTCTGTACATTATGTTGCTGTTGTGAAGTTGCAAAAAAAAAAAAAAAAAAAAAAAAACGTTAAAAAAGATAGTATGTGAGACTTTTAAAATGTATCGTGTCATTACGATTGGGAATATGCGACGCTTGAATATAAAAGCACCACGAATGCATCTGTATGTTGGCATTTTGCTTCACCACATCAAACAATTCATCAAACATCGAAGCGTGCACACCAATCCCCATAGGATCTGCATAGAGGCTTTCTGTCGCATGTAGATAGTAAACAGAGACTCTGACATTGCGTTCCGACTCATTTTGCTGGTACTGCACTCGTACAAGCGTCTCGTTAATTTCTGAGGACCTGCTCAGAGGATGCGTGAAATGAACACTGGGAACGCGTGGCAGCCATGATGCGGGCGCGTACGCGTTCTGAGCGTGAAGTATAAACCGGCCCAAAGGAGGAGTTGCGCTGGGCTTGTCTGACAGATCATGAAGGACCCAATGACTGTTGGTTTACCCTTGTTTCAGGATTTGACTTCAACTTAGGGTTTAGTTTGATCTTCGAATATCTGATTTTTAGTATTTCAGTCTTTGTTAAATCTGAATAATCTTTATGGTTTATACTTGCATGCCTTTTTCTCAGACTTCATGTACATGGCGATCACTCATTAATTGAATGGTCACAATAGAATGGGAAGAGGAAAACATTTCCATCCGCATTTTCAAGTCCTGTTTACCACACAGAGCACACACCATAAGCTTAGAAGTAACTGATCATTAACTGCTAATACAAATACATAGGCCTAGCGCTTATGTCAAGAAGAGAGAAGAAATGTTTTTGTTTTTGTCCACCTGCATGGTCAGATCTTGTACTTTTGTAACATGACAAGACTAGCTTAAACTTGGACTGTAGGTAAAAGTACACTTCCTAACATATACAGTAAACAGCCCCACATCCATCTTTGCTGTTATTAATAATGCCTTTGAGAAAAGCTCCTGCTAGAGCATACATTCTGCTTTTTGGTGATTTTTACTCTCCAAGTATATGTAATAAACAGCGTAGGTGTTAATCTGCTGATCCTTTTGTGGTTATTACATTATAGTGCCTATCCCGGCAACACAGGTGCAAAGGCCTTACAAGCCGGTGAAGAGGATCCTGCGTATCAGGCTTTCCGTTGTATGTTTTCATTTGTAACTCTCTATGACATAAAGTAATAATGTGAGAAATGCTTTAAATAAGTCAATTAACTTTTGCAAGTGAGTGTAGTGTTTTGTGAAATTTTATGGACATTCTTGCCTTTAGTTATTGTTGGGATTTGAATTCTGTTTCATTTGGAATAATCGGATGCATAAATATAATGTATACTGTACACCTGTGTTATACCAAGTCTGCATTGTACCTGTACAAAGACATAAACCTGCAATCTTGATCCCTCTATTTTTCACATTGTGTGAAAATTAACAACCAGCCTGTTAGGTTACAGATCACAGTAATTTTATCCCTCGTGACTACCTTAAAGATAATGTCTTTGCAACAGGCTCACACTTTCTTAAATCAATTAAATTCATTTTAATTCAATGAGTTCTTCTATAGTTACTCTCACAAACCCAGCATGAAATACTCTAATTATATGCACTGTATAGTTAAATTAAAAGGCAAAATCGCATAAACATAATGTCAAAATACACCACACAGTCTGTGTAAATTAATTTACATGTACAGTACATCTACCATTATTTGTAAATACTAATACATATTTAAAGCACTAAATATCTTAGCCTAAGATTCCAACAGTTCTAAGTCAACTAGCCCTTCATCCTCACTAGGCCTCTCTACAGTTTTTTTTTTTTTACGCAGAAATTTATACCAAGTTAAGGAAAATACCACTAATAACTGACAATGGGTATGTGACTTGCATCCAGTCCACGCCATGGTGACCAAGTGCCACTGCTGCATGACAATGAGAATGGGAATGTCACTCAAAACAGTTGCAAAATTAATTTTTTAATGCAATATGGTCAACATTGGCAACAGTGACTCTAACAAGACAACACAGCTTTCACCTCAATGTATTCTGCAAGTGTCTCTAATTTTGGTAGGTAGGTCCTTCCAGAGTTTGGTGTCCCGCAGCCTTTATTTATTTAAGGTAGTAAGATATCCTATATTTCATCTGCAGCAAGGCAGAAATTAGAGATACATGGCGTATGGACAAAAGTCCATAAACTTCCACACACTTCAGCTACAGACATCCCGGTCTGTGTGAAATGTAACGCTTGTGGATGTGCATGCAACCCCTCTTAGACCCCTCCCAGAATTACACCTCTTTGAATATGCAAATCAATATAAATATTCCTTTGATTACAGTGTTCTGTAAAAAGACAATGGCAAAAGCACGGGGGAAAAAAGAAGAATTTCAGCGAATGCCAAATGGAGGTAATGAAAAATGTACTATTTAAGCAGTTGTATAACCAACAAAAGGAAGTTGTTTGAAAGTTCAAGATCAGAAAATAATACAGTGCCCGAAATAAAAAAGAAGTTCCCAGATGTCAAAGTCACCTTAAAAAGGCGAGTCGTAGCCCACTGTCTAAGTGTCAAATGGAAGCTTATTAGGGTACAGAGAAAAGAAAATAAAAAAAAAATAGGGGAAACAGTGGAAGAAAAGTTTGAAATGTCAACTTTAATTTCGAATTTTCCACTTTAATCACATACTTTATTTTGTCATTAAAGTAGAACGTCATAAACTTCATCTTAAAATCTTTTGTTTTACTAGTTTCTCAAATCCCATCATAACTAAAGTAGCACGTTAAATGCTATCCTGTGCATTCTATGTGTGTGAATCACTACTTGCTCCTTATTAAACAGGCTTTCTCTTACGACGACAGGACACAGAATACATTACATTCGTGATATTACATCTCTGAACAATTTAAATACGAAGATGTATGTTTGATATAATTTTCATGATGAAATGAGTTAAAGCATGTATTAAACATAGGGCTACAGTGGTGCAAGGGTAGTGATGAGCTGGCGCCCTGTCCAGAGATTGTTCCTGCCTCCCGCAAGATGCTTGAAAGAGATACTGTCTCTTTCAAACGTACTAAACTCCAATTCCTGTCCTTCCTTTTCTTTCTCCATATAACCAATCACCACACAATCAGCTCTTTAATAAAAGACAAGCCATCTGTAAGCTTAGAACGCCAATTCTTCTAAACTTTTAAAGAACATTGAAATATCTTCGTAGTAGATGCTTAATTATTCTATCTATCTATTCATCCAGGGTCGTGCCAGCCCCAGCAAGCAAACAGTGCGAGGCAGGAGCAATCCCTGAACGGGGTGCCAGCTCATTGCTAGCACTGTCCACTGTGTCCAGACATTTAAGTAATAACAGTATACATTATTTAAAGTGAAAAATGTATCTGTATAATGTAATATATATACTTTGCTGCATTTCATCTTAAAAATGATATCAAGAGCTACAAGAAGATAGCGCCTGCATCGACTTAGAAGCCATTCGTTATCATCTGTAAATACGCGCTCTCTTCTATTGAATTGAATTTAATTCCTTTATTGTTATTATATGGTACAACGAGATTCAATATGCAAATCCTCCATAAACATACTTTCCTATAAAATTATCAACAATAACGATAATAACAATACAATAAAAAACAATGAAAAATATACAATATGAAAGCATAAGTGGCTCAGGTTGTGCGATATTACAACTTAATACAAGTTTACTGTGAGGTAACAATTCTACCAGTGGAACTTGATGGACTGATTGAGTTTTCTTAGGATGAAACTGTTTCTGAACCACAAGGTTCATGCAGGAAAGGCTCTGAAGTGTTTGCCAATGGGTGAAGTTCAAATAGACTGTGTGCATGGCTGAGGCAGCGTGCGTGTACCCCGATAATTCAGCTTTTGACACAATCTGCCGTAGAGCTTTCTGATCAGCTGCTGTATAGCTGTGATTCCTAACTCAGATACAATGGGTTAAAATACTGGTGCACTGAGAGTAACAACACGAAAGCAGCTATAGTATTTGGAATAGTTTGGCCATTCAGTACACCATTATATTGTTACAGATTGATTACAATCAGATGCTTTAAACTAAAAAATGATGTGCGTTTAATTTTTGTGTATTAGATAAAGCCGTGTCAGGGATGTGAATCAATTAAGTAAAGGTAAACCACACAGGAACAGTAGCATTGCTTGATGCTGGGTGATGCCAGTTTGCAAAACTGAGCCGGAAACGTGCGTACAGTATGGTTTGACTTGGTGTGAGAATGTGTGTGGCTTTACACCAAGTTTAGTTTTTATAAATTGTGATGTGAGCGTGGAAATGGCCATACGCAACATTTTTGTGCGTACGTTCTGTTAATATATAAAGGACCAGGGGCCTCATGTATAACGCCGTGCATAGAATTCGCACTATAAACATGACGTAAGCACAAAAGCCGAAATATGCTTATGCACAGAAAAATACAGATGCAGGAATCTGTGCATACTCCAACTTCCGCGTTCTTCCACTCCATAAATCCCGGTCAGCGTGAAAAGTAACGCTCGTGCACGTGCCTTCTCTCCTGCCCCAACTCCTCCCAAAATTACGCCTCTTTGAATATGCAAATCAATATAAATTGCCCTTAAGCTCAGCCTTCTGTGAAAAGACAATGGAAAAAGCACGGGGGAAAATATAAGAATTTCAGCGAATACCAAGTGGAGGCAAAGGAAAAACATACTATTTGTTTATTTAAACTGTGGCATAATCAAAAAAAGTTGATCGAGTGACATACCGTGTTGGATAAACAGTGCCGGAAATAAAAAATGGTCCAGGGAATAGCCATAGTATTCCAAACACCATAACTGCTAAATAAAAAAGAAGTTGTCAGATATCAAAGTCGCCGTGAAAAGGCGCGTCAGGAAAATAAAGAGTAACCACACAGGAACAGTAGTGCTGCTTTGACACTTGGTGCTGCCAGTCAGCAAAACCAAACGTAGAACTTGCGTACAACAAGGTATAAGGTACCGTGGAA
The DNA here is from genome assembly GCA_026402145.1 of Polypterus bichir lapradei. Taxonomy (NCBI): domain Eukaryota; kingdom Metazoa; phylum Chordata; class Cladistia; order Polypteriformes; family Polypteridae; genus Polypterus; species Polypterus bichir. The sequence continues at coordinate 47,181,507 of JANRMT010062861.1, read as the reverse complement.
AAGTGCCTGACTTTACGCCAAGTGTAGGTTTTATACATCGCAATTTGAACGTGGAAAAGTTTTTATGCAACATTTCTGTGCGTACGCACTATTTATACATGAGACCCCAGGTCACCATGAGGTGCTTTTCAATTCAGTGGTCATAAGAGGCATGTGGGATGGATACTGAAACATAAAGATATCTTAAAATTCAACATGTTGCATTGTTTAAATAACAAAATAGGGAAGAAATCTAATTATATTATTATAAGGTAAAAAAGATACTAAATCACGCCCTATAAATAAAATAATATATAAATAAATAAATAACGTGAAGTGACCTCAAATAATTAATAATTAAAAGTACAGGTAAACTGAGTGATGCCGACCAGAATTTTTTTTTTCCTTAATCGGCAAACACCTTCAATTGTTATGAGAAGACGGAATATTAACAAAAAAACAAGCCTACCTTTCATATTTGTGTCATGTAATTTCAAATTTGCAAATCGGTGAACTCTGTGAGACTCGTTTCAATTAGACTAACCTTAATTAGTCACTTCTACGCACCTAAAATTCAACATAATGTTTTAATTAAAATTATGCATAACTGAAAATGTGGCCCTGCTGCTCTACTGTATAATTTGTAAATTATTTTTAAGATGTAATATTGTGGTATTAAAATGAATGGAAATGTTAAGTTAAAGTAATCCTCTAAGTGATATGTATAAACTGACCTCAGTGGTAAATTAATTTCAAAAATGCTAATTTACTGTAATGTAGCCTTCATCGAAGTTCCGTGTTTGCAACTTTTTTTTTAATACTGTATGTTGTATTAAATATAAAGAAAGTTAGACTAGGCACAGATGGAGAAGGTTAAGTGAAGTACATCTCTTCTTTTTTATGCTACACCTTTAGGAGCACCTCAGTTTTGGTTCTGTGGTTACATTCAATACACATTTTAAATTATTTCACTAATAATCCACTTGTTTTTGACAATACTCTCCATATGCTTTCGGTTGTTAGCCACAATCCAAACTGAATTTGCCTGCCAACAGTAATTAGGATTTTGCATTTTAACAAAGTTTGGAGCTTGAGTCAATATTTTACCACTGAGTTATCAGAGTATCCCATTCCTTTACTTATGCATTGAAAATGTTTGAGTTTTGATCAATAATGCCCATTGATTCCAGTTTGACTTTTAGCTAACACCTGTAAGTATTTGTATCACATAAGATGACAAAAAGGGGTGAAAAGACCTCAAAACAAATGAAAATCAAACCAGGAAATCACTGCTTAGCTTCAGAAACAGGCCTCAGCCCAGGTACCCTGACCCCAAATTCAAAATGCAGGCTTCAAAGGCCAGGACAAACTCATAATTTGGATCAGTCTTTTAAAAGTTCAAAATACCCAAAACACAGAAAAAATGCCATTCAAGGGAAAATATTACAGTAAACCTCTGGCTTGAATAGAGAAAAGCCACCCAAGATTTGCTGCAAATAAAGAATTTAGATATAATAAACAAAGTGAGAACATAAAAGGCAAGCAAAGGTAAAGAAGGTGCAAATAAGGCTAAAAGGATACACCTGAAAAGGAAATCCACAGCAAACAAGTCCAAATACAAAGTAACATAAAAACTTAATACAATACTTATGATAAATCGTTACTCCTTTAACTTCAATGAACGTCTGATTGACCCACACCTAAACCTGAAATATACAGGCTGAGTGTGATCCCTCATCAGTGACATAACGTTGGCCCCACATCTTCCACCTGCAGAACGCAAGGAACATGAGTACATTGCATATATACACAATACATAAATACTAAACAATAAACAAATCTATAATAATAAAAGGCAAAGCCCTCACTGACTGACTGACTGACTGACTGACTGACTGACTGACTGACTGATCACTAATTCTCCAACTTCCCATGTAGGTAGAAAGCTGAAATTTGGCAGGCTTATTCCTTACAGCTTACTTACAAAAGTTAAGCAAGTTTCATTTCGAAATTCTACACGTAACGGTCATAACGGTCGACAACGCCCGCCATGTTGAACTTTCTTATTTATGGCCCCATCTTCATGAAATTTGGTAAGCGGCTTCCCTGCGCTAATTAAAACCGATGTACGTACTTATTTCGGTGGTATGACGCCACTGTCGTCCGCCATATTGAATTTTCCAAACGTCACTAATTTTCCAACTTCCCGTGTAGGTAGAAGGCTGAAATTTGGCAGGCCCATTCCTTACAGCTTACTTACAAAAGTTAAGCAGGTTTCATTTCGAAATTCTACGCATAACGGTCATAATGGTCAACAACGTCCGCCATATTGAACTTTCTTATTCATGGCCCCATCTTCACGAAATTTGGTAGGCGGCTTCCCTGCGCTAACCAAAACCAATGTACATACTTATTTCGGTGGCATGACGCCACTATCAGCCGCCATATTGAACTTTCCAACATCACTAATTCTCCAACTTCCTGTGTAGGTAGAAGGCTGAAATTTGGCAGGTCCATTCCTTACAGCTTACTTACAAAAGTTAAGCAGGTTTCATTTCGAAATTCTACGCGTAATGGTCATAACTGTCTACAACGTCCGCCATGTTAAACTTTCTTATTTATGGCCCCATCTTCTCGAACTTTGGTAGGCGGCTTCCCTGCACTAACCGAAACCAATGTACGTACTTATTTCAGTGGTATAATGCCACTGTCAGCCGCCATATTGAACTTTTCAACGGTCTTTGTTACTTATGGACCCATCTTCAAAAAATTTGGTACGCGGGTTCCCAACGCTAACTGAATCCTACTTACGTACATATATACGTCCATAGCCTGCAGCTCGGTCACCGTGTGAGGCGGCGTTGGGTCCCCCATCCCAACACCTCCCACGTTGTTGGCTGCCTGCCTATATAAGGCCGTCCGTCGCTCCGGTCTCTTCATTTCCTTCCTTGCTTCGCCACGGGATTCACGTCTCCCTGCTGATAACTACAGCATTTTTATTTAATCCACGGCTTCTCCGCTGTTTTATTGTTCATTTATTACGATTATAGTTATTGTGTAGGTATTTTAGACTTACTTTACATTGTTCAGGTACCCATTTCCTTTATTATTCCAACCGTACCCGCATTAACATGTCTACCAAGGTGATCACCATCGATCAAAGAACTGTCACTTCCTGAGTGGTTTCCATGCCCGGAGATGGCACTTATCTTTTCCATTCTCTGTGTTACATATTGCACGGCCATATCAGGCTCACTCTTGATATCTGGAGAAACATTGTGTCTTATGTATTGAATGACTGGGACAGGTTCAAGGTGTGGACTGCTGACGGTACAGGAGATAATTATACTACACAGGAGCACTATAAGAGTGAAATGCTTAAGCCCTTCACCAATGGTTCTGCATGTGAGTTGATGGCTACCGCTGAATTGTTCGGTTGTCGCTTTCAAGTGTACCGAAATGGCCAAATATTTTACACCTACGGACAACCACCAATGCCTCTTAAACATCTTAGATTCACAGGTGACGATTTCAGTAGTGGACACTTTGATGTTTATGAATGTTTAAACTCTCAAAAGCTGGATGTGAAGTTATCGATGAAACTGGTTGTATACTTACAATGCTTGACAGATGGCGAATGTCACTTCAACACAAGTCCTACAAATATTAACATAATTGAAACAAACCATGAAACTCAAACCGATTATGACAGCAGCAATCCAAGCTGTGAGATTTGAAACAAGATTTCTGTTCACATGGCCAACTGTACGTTGCATGCTTAAGAGTAAGCTCAGCGCACAGCTTGGTCATATTACAACCGGAGGGCCTAACTCACAATGTGGTATACAAAGAGATCCTTAACAAATAATTATTGGTATATTTCCCTCAGTTTAAAAAGGTTTAATTTTCTTCTTAATAAAACTTTTAACGCAGTACTTTGCCGCTGCGAAGCGCGGGTATTTTGCTATATATATATATATATATATATATATATATATATAGATATATATATATATATAGATATATAGATATACAGATATACAGATATACAGATAGATATATATAGTGTGTGTGTGTATGTATGTACAGTATGTATGTGTATATATAGAGAGAGATATATAGATATATATATATCATTATTATATACATTATTATATATATATGACAGCAACACTCATAACAGTGACAAAACAATTACATTGACAATCATGTTACGTTATTTTCAAAATGTTTCCTTTAATTTTTCATTACTTCTTTAACACACTACTTCTCCGCTGCGAAGCGCGGGTATTTTGCTATATAATAATAAAAAAACACGTGAAATAATTCAAAATCAACAGAAACAATCCAGTAATTAAAAACCAAGCATAAGCCAAGGAAAAAATCCTGGCTGAAACACAACAAGCCCTGCTTCTCAATTATGCCTTGCTCTCATTTTTGAGTAGCTCCCATTTGTTATTTTCTACCATACTCTTTCCTGTCATTTTTTTCACTGCTTACCTATCTCAATATTTTGACTGTCTATCTGGATTTAGACCTTAATTTTACATTATATTTTAACATTTTCTGAAGTTCAGATTTATTCTCATTTTCAACCATGACTCATGATCTTGTGTCAGTCAGGATCATATCCCCGTGATACAGATATTAACTTTGCCATGAGCTACTTTTACTTATATAAGAACCACAAAATATCCTAAACTACACAAGGATTGTTCTCAACTGGACAATAAACATGTGGATTTTGTTTTAAAAGTTCTCCGGTGTCTTCATGCTATCCAGCCATCTTTGTTAAGGGATATGGTCACAGGTATGCAGGTAGATAAGCTTAAGATGTCCTGGTCTATCTGTCCAGTAGACCACGGTTTGTGAGATTCAAGGATTGTGTTTCTGACATTGAACATTCCTGCCTCCTTTTGTCTTCACTTTGTACACCTCACAAGATAAATATAACACCAGGTCAATTTACTTGCAAAAGTTCTCAGATGACTCTGGACTTGTCACATGTTGTGACAAGGAGGTTGAGACAGAGTACAGGGATCAAGTGGAGAAATGTGTGTCTTGGTGCAGAAAGAATTGTCTGCAACTAAATATCAACAAAACCAATAAGCTGGTTATTGACTTTCACTGCACCAAAGAGCCTCTATGTCAAGTCACTATTCAGGTACTTGGGGGTCCACATCAGTGACAAACTGGACTGGTCATGCAACACAGATATAAGATATATATACAATATATATATATATATATATAATATACATACAGTATATATATATGTACTAGCTGTGTCCTGCATTTTAGTGAAAAACATTAGTGAGGAGTGCCCTGCCCGGCTCTCCACTCCTGGCGTCACGCTTCCCCTTAAGTTCTGTTTCTTGGATTCGCACAAATAAATCGGTGCCCCAAGCAAACTATGATACATAGCACAAAGAGAGAAGCTGCAAAATCAACCGGAATGTTCAAGCAGATTATAGAAAAACACCCGATCTAAATCCGTTAAGTAGTTCTCTTGTGAAAAGCAGACAGACAGACATTGACTTTTTTTATATATATATATATATATATATATATATATATATATATATATATAT